>JAKWJA010002489.1:83191794-84391794 GCA_027704765.1 Solanum habrochaites
TAGACATCTTTGATTTTTTCTAATTAGTATTATGGTTTCATAGTTGCATAAAATGAGTTGAAGAAGTGATGATTACGCTTTGAGGTACTCTAATAATTTAGAGATAAAAACTACACCATGTCAAAAAATGGACAGAGATTTTGACTCTGCTGATTTGATTTTGACTTAACATGAAATCTAAAAATTAAATATTTTTTTTAAATCTTGTAATCTTATTTAATTTTATTATATTTAACATGTTATATGAAAATTAAAGACCGCAAGGTTACCAAAAATAAAAATCAAATCCTTTTTTTCTAAACAAAATCTAAAGACGAACAAATTAATCAAAACAACAGAATCCAGATACCAAGTAATTAACTGAATTTATTAAGATTTGCAATTAAAATGTATTGTTACAGATTTTAGGATAGCATTCATGCGTCACAAACTGCACATAGCAATGTGGTACCTACAAACTACACTGGAAAAAACAACATTACAACAATACTATTAGTAAGGACTCAATATTCCCCCCCTCCATACCCTAAACTAGATATATAAAATGCGGATAATATCATATCATATCATACGAACTTAATTAATTATATCACATAAATTAAGAATCGAGAAGAACACGATTCTTTAAACGGGTTATTATACGAATAGGACGTCAATAAAAACATTTGTGACAATAATAAGATTTAATGGGCACACAGATTTCCCAAGGCTGACAATTGATAAATGACTTATCATTCAAAGAAAACAAACAACAGTACAACTGACTTACTGCACACTTTTGAAGGATACTCTTTCACTATACTCAAATCATATTGTCCTCTAAAGCTATTCAGATACTGTTTTAAGGGCCCTTTCCATATAGCGTTTGGACATATATTCACAAATTATTTTTGACGGTGAAATTTTATATCAACTTTTAAACTTTAAAAAAGAGTTGGGTCATACCCACCAATTTGATCATATTTTTTCAAATGATCCACATATATTCCCCCCACCCTACTCCTCCCCCTACCATCCATTGAAAGTTGAACCGACTTGGAACCGAGACTTGATAATTGTTTCAAAACTCGACTTTGACCTGAAACCTCAAGACCTAACCCTCACTCAAAACTCGAAATTTGACCTCAATCTCGACTTAACTTTAACCCGAAACTTGAGATCTGATACCCTAGATCTGACCTTAATCGAGACTCGAGATTTGAGATTTGACCCCAACTTGAGATTTGAGAGATGATGTGCATTGACCTGAAATTCGATACTTGGCCCCAAATCAAGACCCAAAACTTTAGATTCGACTGTGATTTGAGACTCGAATTTGACCTTGAATCCAAGACTCAACCTTTACTCGAGACTTAAGATCTGACCTCGATTCTAATTCGAGACCCGAGATATGAGACTCGAATTTGTAACGACCTGTTTAGTCGTTTTGAGCAACAGATTTTATTTCTGGAAAAGAAAGAAACTGGCTAGTGACGAACGGCGGTTTAACGACGGCCGTCAATGTCAGACTAAGCCCGGAGGGGCCAGTGGGTCTAGAGGTGATAGGATGTCGCCCGAACACTTCAGATTTTGAATATGGGTACATTAAACATCGACTGCGCTGTAAAGATTAGTAAACGGACCGTTCATGTCACGATATACAGTCACATCCACAAAAGACGACCAGCGATGAGTTTCGTGTATGCAAAACACTCAACTTTGGGACGAATTGGTAAAGACGCGAGTTTCTGACCAGTCATTGACGTAGGAACAATGGCGCCGGTCACGCTGTGACGGGCCGTTTCCCCCCCCCCACCCCACACGGCTACGGAATTCGACGGAGGCTGCGACGAACTGTGTGACCGGACCGGCGCAGCAGGCACGACGGCCCGTCACAGTTGGTCGCATCCCAGGCAAAACCTAGGATTCCTCTACCGTTTTGGGGTTCGTTTTTTTACTATTCTTCCTTTAATATAAAGATTGCAGGGGGTATATTAATATGCTCTCATACTTGGGGGGTAAAAAGTAACCTTTAAGTTTAATTAGTGTGGGTTTTATTTTCCTCCTTCCCTAATAATTATCCGTTTATAAAATAATAGAGGTAAAACAAGAAGGAGGGTTTTAGTAAATAAAAACAAACAAGGAACCAACAACTAAACGCACAAAAAGGAAAGAAGGAGAAACGACACGAGTAGAGAGAGAGAACGAGAGGATAGCAGGATTTTGAGAGCTCGCTTTTTTGATTCAATTCTTCGTGGGGTAGGTTTTGTTTAATGTCCCGGCTCCATGAGGGGAAATCGCTAGAATAGAACTCTGAGGCTCGTGAAAATCTTAGGTTGTTATATTATATAAGTCAGGCCCGTGCTAAATGGTACTTATATTGTATGCTTAGAACATGAATTATGATTCTATGAAAATTGTGAGCAAATTAAACAAGCTGGTGAAGCTATTGACCAAAGTCTTTGAAATAACCTATGGGTCGCTTGATAGGTTATATAATAAGAATGAGGAGCCTCAGTATGAAAGCAATGCTGAAATCCATTGCTGTCGCGTAGTGAAAATGTGACGGTCTTAGTGGTAAAAGAGGCTTGGATAGAATTGGGGGAGTCGGGTGCCTCTCATTTTGGTCCTGCAGCCAAGGATAGAATATGAAGTAATCGGAGTGTCACTTTCCGACATAACCAGGATAGAATCTGAGGATCGGGAGTGTCCACGTCCGCACACCAGGTATAGTATATGGATCGGGTGTCCACTTCACAGGTACCAAGAAAAGAATTTCTAGATGAATATAGGATCGGGTTCCGACGTTCCGGTACCAAAGGAGGAGTGTACTATGGGATCGAGTGTCACGTTCTGACACAGGATCTATATGGACTCGATGTGCCGGACTTGCGCTGGACCAAAAGGGGGGGGAGGAAAAAGTATATACAGACAGATAGAAAAGAAGGATAAGCGTAAAGTGTCACAATTTCCAGAAGCCCACTGAATCGGTGAATAAGAAGAGGATGCGGTGGAATTGAATCCTCTTAGCGGGGAACAGACCAAAAGGAAGAAAGATAATTAATCTTAAAGATAATGCTATACTCAATCTATGAACTTAATTCCAATGAGTACCTGTATTGAGGCTTTGAGTCCTTCAATGTGTACTCGGTTTTAGTATTGATGAATTCATGTTTTATTGCTACATGTTGAGTATTGTAGTTGATTTACATTGTTATGATAGATATTGTTCCCTCATTTTGAGTTAGCCGATGATATCTACTCATACGTGTTGGTTGTACTGACCCCCTACTTTTTATGTTTTCCTCTTGTTATTTGTGTAAGCAGCAAACCGTCCGTCACTCAACTCAACATATGATCTAGCCGTCTCCCACTTCATCGCAACAAGAATTCAGGGTGAGCTAATGCGTCGAAGCTGGACTGGGTCTTCTTCTTCAAGTCTTGATGCCTTGAACTTCTGCATGCGACTAAGGTGGGCTTTTGACTATCAGATTCATTTTGGTCTTGAGAACTCCCTAGTTAAGTATTTTGAGCTAGATGTTCTTCCGTGAGATGACTTCCAGATTTTGGGGATAATACATACTAGTATTGATTGTTTTTATTAATGATTTAATAAGTCTTCCGCATTATTTTCTGTTGATATATCTTGAATATGTAGGTTAGATGGGAGAATTTTGTTACGCCTCACATAGGAGGGTAATGTAGGTTATATCGGGAAAAGTCGGCATCCCTGGGGGATTTGGGGGGTCAGTGACAACAATTGACGCATATGAAAAATACGCAAGATTCAACCTTGATTTGAGATCTGATCTCGATTCTAATTTAAGACTTGAGATTCAACCCGTAGCTAATTTAAAACATAATGATCAGACCTCCTTTGACCTAAACTTTAGATCTTTCTCAGGACTCACAAAATTCGAAACCTGACGGTTAGACAGCAACCAGACCTGACATTAACCCTAAACTCGAGATTCGACCCCAAACTCAACTTTGACCTTAGAACCCGAGACTTGACATTGACTTGAGTCAAGGAAATCCGACCTCGACCCTGACTCGGGACCTAAGACTTGAGAACCAATCACAACCCGAGACCAAGCTCTATTTTGACCTAGAATCGGAGATCTAATACATAATAGGGTAGAAACAATAAAGATGATTTATTAACACACACAGATAGTGCAAATTGTTTCTCAAGCTACTTTTATGGAATTCAATATTTATAGAAACTTTAATTTAGAAATGATCTTCGTGAAAAATCATCCTCTTTATAAACAAATATATCCGTTTCATCATTGGCTAGGGGGGCCGGTTCCAAACATTCACACAAGAAATCTACATCATATATTAGTGCATATAGCATCACCAATTAAGCAATGTAAGTTCAAGTTAATCAGTTAACTAAAAATACTTGAATTTACACATGGATGGATGTAGAAAAATATAAGGTGTGGTTCGGACATACACGTAACAGGTGTGTCGGGCACTCAAACAAATATGTTTCTATCGAACATTTGTATTACTTCTCTTAATGTACAATACAATGCATGTTAGTTGTCTAATATCTTGGAGAACAAATATATAAATAGCTTTATCAATTCATATCATAAATTTAATGCGTCTATACATGTATTCCTGCCGTTCATCTGTGTTTGGTAGCACCCTTCGAAACTATAAATAAGCATAGTTTCTATGGGAACCAAGCTCTTTGATTATTATAAGTCATCTGAATGTTGAGAAACAAATAAAACTTGATAGTAACATGAATACAAGAAGACAACGGCTGCTATAAAAACAGCTATAATCACGTGTGCAAGTTTTTCAACTGAACCAGTAAAGTGAACGCATCTGACTCTCAGCAACACAGTCCTTGGTATATTATAGAGAGTCCGGAGCCCTGGAACGAGTGACCATGTTGACAAACACTTTCACAACGGTATCATGAAAACGGAAAGAGAAGAAAAATGGAAGTATGTATATTTAAAGCCTCAAAACGGCAAAATCGCGGAAGCCCGAGTCACATTTTCCCGCGGAAAGAGCCAATCGCTCACATAGACCGCAAGTTTGTAATTTTTATTACTTTTCTAAAGCATCGCTACCAGTGGCCACGATTATCAACCATTTATTTAAAAAATAAATAAATGGATTCGCTACAAGCGATTTGAACATTACATACAGAAACTTTTATTAAATTATTTATAACACACTTATTTGCCTTTTTAATTAAATAAATAATGAAATCTCTGTCAAAGCAGCAATTTGATACATTTTTTTTTATTACTTCTTTTTATGTGTTATGTACAAATAGCGGCCCTTACACATGTTTAAATAAATTAAACAGGCTTTATATCAAAATCGCTGCTGTGGCACGATTTGAGGGGTGATTTATTTATTATGGTTACCTACCATTAAATTTAAAAATAAATAATAAAAAATTTAAATTTTATAACCAAAATTTCGTTTTTTTTTTATTATTGTGACTGTATACGTAATACACAACATCAAGCAAATTATAAACCAATTAAAAAACATAAAAAATATAATTTTTGTACCAAACTCTGCTTCGAACAACGATTCATTTTACATTACTTTATAGAAAAAATAAGGAAAGAAGGAGTCAATAATAATAATAATATTACAGCATATGTTTCAGTCATTGAGGACCTGGACGGCAATTAGATTATAACTATAGATAAATCAGATAATATCTATACAATAAATATAATATAGTAATATCTGAGAGGAAGAGAGAAGAGAGGGTTCCATATTAGATACGAATGAATATACATAAGTGACTGGGTCTACAAAATCCCTATATATTGGTGATATGTGTGGCGTTCATAAAAAAGGGAAAAACAGAGAGAGAAAAAAAAAAAAAAAAGAAGAAAAAAAAAAAAAAAATGTCAACCTTGCTAGAAGAGCACAGTGGATTCCAGGAACAGATTGTCTACGTTCAAGCTCATCTTTAGATGTGGAGTGTCACGGGGGGGAATTCCTATAGTAGGAAGGACATTCTCTTTAGATATGAGCAGAGCCAACGAAACATGTCATGTCGCGTCCTCATTATATATCACTTCACTATTCATTTATATAGGGGTCCATTACACCCATTGCCCAACTAAAACATGTTTATAATTTGCATTTCAATTGGATGGTGGAATCATATTCCATAATTAATATCTCTCCAACCACCATTCTTCATATAACTTAATTCATATATTATTTGCGTTATATGTATTGCTGGTTGAAAATAATATGTGTCTTGAAAAAATTGTTGCAATGCGCGCTAGTCTTACGTTGACACCACTTTTTTTAAAAAAATAACTACTTACACACCAAGATTTTCAAAGTTATTAACAAGCAAGATCGATATGATAGGTACTCATTGCAGCAAATCCATAGAGTTATTATATTCTTTGTACTTTGATAAATAAATAACTACAGCAAAATTTCATTAAAAGTTCTAGTTCTTTCTTTATGTTAGTCATTACCCTTTTCTTCTACTTCAAAAGATATTATATATTAGCATCATTTTACATACATGGATATTTCTAGTGAATTCCCTCTCCTCCGGTGAAGTCAGAAATATTGTTAAGGGTGTCTAGAATTTTATATATGTGATGATCTTTTTACTTATATATTTTATACTATATATACATATTATAATTTCTCGACAAAACTATATGCGGCGCCACCCTTTTGGGCTAGGCATAATACATAAATGTGACATTTAACTTGCCTCATTTCAGATTTGTGCCCTTCAACTTTGGGTATACACAAAAACTTGTATATACTTGAGCAAGTAGACACATGAATGTTACGTGGCATAATATACATAACATACTACGTAGAACAAAAAATGACATGTAGGATGCCTTGCAAGACATCCTATCACTTCTGCAACTTGATTTTGTAACTATAAATATATATCTTTGTATATTTCTTCCTAGTTCAAACATAACTTTTCAATGTAAAGTAATGTGTCAGTAAGAGATTGAAGTTGTGGAGGGTATAGAAGGACCACTTAGCTTACATATACATCAAATTAAATTAAATTATATGATTATGGACAAGTGCAATGTGTAAGGGAATTGATTGTTGTACTATATTTTTAGAGGAAGTATGAGAATCACACACTTGGCATACAACATTTTCACCATAATTAAATTTATCGACATTTCCAAAACACTTTTGATTGATAAAAATCAAAACAAAAGACAAGAATAAAAGTAATGACTACAAATTCTAATATTCCATGGTGTCAAAACATGATGTAAAGTCACTAACACACACAAAGGGGAAAAAAAAGGAATTCAGACATAAAATTCGTCGTTAATTTGTTGCTAAGTCATGATTTTTGATAATTCATTGTTGATATATCGATATATAGGATTAGTTATTTATTTTTGTTGTCTAAACTATCATCTCGTTTATTATATTCTTTTTTTTTTTTGGTAATTATATGGTGTTGGCTTGATATTATATATTTTAGCGTAGACCCAAGATGACCGTCATATATATATAGTATATAATATATAAGATTATATATATATATATATTATGTTTAAAAAGAAACAGAAAAAACATTACATATATGTACATTTAAGTATAAGTTCTAAAAATTATATACAAATATATCATTATAATCAATCCAAACATTTTGTTATCACTCATTAGTGTTTTAAAAGATAATTTTGGGACTCAATTTAAGGCGTGGATATTGGCAAAATGCTGTGTGTGAGACTTAGTTATGTGAATTTTACGTCCTATTATAAGCCTTAAACAAGCTTAACGCCTAAAGGTCAAATGTAGACAGTAGATATTTCATAAATTATTTGTTCGGATTTTTTTGTTAGCACTGTTGATCTTCAAAAATTTTAATAAATGAATAACGCTTAATAATTTTTTTCATCTAAAAAAATAAAAAATTTAAAATTACTCTAATAACAAGTTGTAGTATTGTATATTTAGTATCTAAGAATATTGTGAAGTGAGAATATCACTTGACATTTCCTTTAAAATACATAGCCAAAATTTTCATCTTTATTTATTAGTAGTCTTTATAGTTTTGTCATATATTTCAAAATTATCATAATTTATTAATTAATAATTGTTTAAAATTAAAGCAATTTTATATTTATTCAGGAACAAGTGATAATACTAACAAATTTAATTGATTATTGAGACAGGGGGAGTAGTTATATATCATGGCACCCATTAAATAGTAGTGAGTGTTATTATGTTCTTTGTTTCAAAATATTTATCGTGTTTTTTATTTATATATTCATTAATAAAATATTAATTAAAAGAGATATTTGACTATCTTTTTCTTATTGTGTCCTAAGATATACTCTTTCAGTCCAACAATAGTTGTTCACTATATTATTTGAAAAAATTACATGAATTAATACATTTTTAAAAATAATTATTAATTTTAGCGATATTTTTTGTTTATTACTATTTTATCATACTGTGATAAATCCTGTAATATGTATTAAAAGTGGATTAGTATGTAATATTTGAAATTATAATTGTTTTTTGAAATATCTTATGTTTGTTTTGGTAAAAACATTGTCACAGTGTATTATAAGTGGTAAATAAATGTAAGCTAAATGCATTATCCATCATTTCAACCTTGTATTATATGTGACTTAATAAATTGTTCTTTGTAATATGTATAAACTTGTATGATAAATTAAATTAAAATGATCAAGTGAAAAAAAATGTTATTGCTATAAATGATAAGTATTGTTATTATTGTATATTTAGGTAGTTTTCCCATATTAATTGAGATGTCTAGCATTACTTTTCCACGTTAATTACTTTATTATTAATTTAATGGGTAAAAAATCTTACATTAAGTTTTCTAATTTATTATCCTTAAGTAAAACATTAGTTATATTGATTTGGAATTTTGATGTTACAATTTATTCAAGCAACGTATGTGCACAAAAATATAATACATCCATAAAGGCACGTGCATAGGGGGGTGTTTGGACCGGCGGAAGGAGAAGGGGGAGGAAATGAGCAAAAAGGGGGGGACTAATCTCTCCATTATGCTATCAAAGTTCATTACTGCTATTGGATATTTCGCTATAGTAATGTGCCTACACCATCATACACACAAATAGTACATTTTGTGAACTAATAAAATGACAATACACAAAACCGTCCTTACCATTATGGGACGAATTATGATTGGCACAAATATTTACTGATCCATAAATAAATGATAAATTGTCACCTAGTCACATTTCAGTATAATAATACATCCGGGGCAATGATATCAAATATCAAAATACACCAAGACTTTAAATAAGAAAATTAGGTCACTAGAAAGTCGAAGTACTTTTTAGATACTCCATACATCATATTTTTAAAGCCCATAATTAGACAATAAAAATACATTAAGACCATACTTTACAGTGCCAGGAGTTTTTAGTAAATACAAAAAGTATATGTATACAGAAATCACTTGGTCATAAAAGATGAGCACATCAGTGACGGATTGAAAAGAACTTTCGTTTTCATAATAACGAAATACCAGCATAGGGTTGATAAACGTGAGAATACTAAGAATCTATAGAGTAGAGACTTATTCTATAAATTATCTATGAAAATTTATATTCAAATTAATGTCTTGGTAGACTTAAAATATAAAATCATGCATATCGTAACATAATATCTTTTTTTTATA
Source organism: Solanum habrochaites (assembly GCA_027704765.1). Classification (NCBI taxonomy): domain Eukaryota; kingdom Viridiplantae; phylum Streptophyta; class Magnoliopsida; order Solanales; family Solanaceae; genus Solanum; species Solanum habrochaites. The sequence goes on from JAKWJA010002489.1 coordinate 83,201,468, forward strand.
TCCTTTATCTAGGAAGAATGACTACGAACAGTCCCTTAATACTTGAAACACATCAGGTGTTTAGAGTGTACAGCTGTCAATATTCAATATTGGTTGTACGGAAGAAAGAAAATCAAATAAACCTCGCAAACATCTCTCTTCATATCCTGATAATTACACGCGTTTCTATAGTTTTAATAATAATTGCGTATGTTCTTATTTCCTAAACAATAACTGCTTTCTAAACCATTCTCCATAATAATACAATTTAACATAATTATTTTTTTTTATAGTCATGGGAAGGAGTTAATATAAAATTATTTTATCTCACAATTTTTTTTAATATGTATAATTCCTAGAATATTATACATATAACATCAAATGGCTAATACAACCAAAGTGAAATCATTATGAAATACAATTCAACAACATTACATTTTAGAAAATTATTTTAAAATTCTACAAGTAACTATGCACCATAGTTAGTAAGATCACTACACGTTGCTCTCATAATATTTTTTATAACATTACTTAGTTCAAATGGGCCTTCTTTTTAAATAACATAAATTTAATTTTTTTTAAAAAAATCATATATAGAAATTAATTTATAAAAAATCTAACTTTTATATCTAAAAATTATCATATGGATCAAAGACTTACTTAAGACAATACCTTATTATAGGCAATCAGTGAGGCAGTTGGGTGATAAAACACGATAAACAATGTATATTATTATATATATATAAATAAATATATAATATATAATACTTATATATCAGTAGATAGGGGGAAGTAATAGTATCAATAGTAACAGATAGTATAGTATTGGTAATTTAGCGGTATTAGATATACACTGAATACGTGTTACGCGGGAGATAAGAAGTACCACTACAAAATGTGGTGTTGGATTGGCAGCTCCACACACCAGATTCTACACCATAAGAATTGAATTAAAAGTTATGTTAGGTTCGAGATGATCGAAGGGGATGATGTGGCAACTGAAAGCTTGGTGAAAAAGAGGAAAAAAAAATTAAAATTTTGCAAATATTGCAGAGAAGACAAAGAACAAAGAAGTATTGACAGTGACAAAAACTGTGAACAAACATGCGAGAAGAAGAGAATACTGGGATGTATGGCATTAATAAATTAATCAAACGATTAATTATTTAAAACACAATATTGGTAAGCCACCACAACTCACGACTGCCGTAAAAAAAAGAAAAAATTAATGGTGTGGTGCCTACATGTTGATGTGATGCTGTACGTGGCTATGATGGGCAATGTGAGAGTGTGTGTTACAAGTCATAACACAGTAGAAGACAAACATCTCTTCCCAAACAAAATGTTGAAGAATATTTAAGAAAACGATGGCGATTGTCAGTGTGCAATGCTTATAAAGTTGATGTCTAATCAAGAGTTAAGAGGGGGTATTTATATTTTTTATAAGTATGTATTTGTGATTTGACGTATTAAAAAATAGCACTCCTATAGGCAATGGGCATAAAACAATTATTTATATATATCCTCTAGAGTTATGATGAAAAATGCCGAGACATTTTAATGGAAATTATTTGTTAACCAGCGAATAGAGAATATTGGTTCAAGGATTACTTCACACTATTTAATACCAATCACAATTCATAGGTAATTGAATCAATAGTACATTTCCTCTATTGCAGATGACGGTAGACGATGTAATAATAATGAACATAGCATAAAAAAATGTAACAATACAAGTACTACTTATACAACAAATTAACCTACATACTTGTAACTTTTGTTATTCACTCAACCAAGTGACTCCTTAATTGTATGTGTATTCTTCTTAGTACTTTCTTGAATAATAAAAGAGAACGTTTTTCAAAACCGTCAAGTCTAAATGGAAACATCCACACACATCACTTATCAGAGATGTATGTCATATATTTTTAAGTCTTGAAAAGTTAAGGGTCTGAAAATGGATAAAGAAAACTATGTAACAACGTAATTTCAGATGTGGTTAACATGTCGAATATCAAGTAACGATATTTGTGTAATTAAAAAAAATACACTTACAAGCTGGAGGTAATTATGATTCATCAGTTAACAAAAAGCTAAATTAATAAGTATAATTGATTAAACGCCGAAAGAAGGACAGGATATGCCATTTTTGGGGAACGAACAGATCGATATCCATTATAATTTTATGTCAAAAGATAAATATTCCTTGGAGGAACCCTCACGCTCTAACGGAAAAGGTATAGGCCATTTGAATAGTTTTGGTGACTCCTGAATGCATTCGTGAGGCCAATAAGCAATGGAACATATGCTATATACACCAAGATAACCGGGGTGCAGACACATTACAGCAAAGACAATGAAGTACTACTATTGAGCATAGGGTAATAAAGATGTAGACACATAGTGGGTTCCGATTCCATACATAAATTCTAATCAACAATACTTTTTTCTATAGAGAGAGAAAGGAGTCGGCATTGAGAAGTCCTATAATGCCAGCACATGAAATGGGCTAATATGATTTAGCAAAGGGACGAAATAAAAGAGTGTATTTTTAATATATTTCAGCCTATGTTCATTTTTTGACGTCGATAAAATTTGAAAAAAATCATTATACATGATTCCTAGCAAAAAACACAAGAAAAACACGATGAGGTGTGTGTGTCAATATAAGAATAAACAAATTTAAACACATGAAGTGGACCATAGTCGAAAGACTTTCAGCGGACGTTTTCACCACCTCACTTCATGATATTTTTTTAGTTATTATATATTAGTCGAAATGATTTCACTTATTTGTTATTTAAACAAAGAAAAATTTTGATGAATGAAAAACGTTTTAATGTAGCCAAAGGAGTGACAATTCAAATAGACGATTTGTTCGAGTAACGAGTGTCATGGTTGGAAAACAAAAGGAAGTCATGGTGTGAGTACCCACATGTATTGAACTGAGAGCGTTTAATAGGGTCAACACACGTGCTGTGACCCATGTGGTGGTATTTGTATTAGATTAAAAAACTACGGTGGTAATCATTTAAAAAAATTTTTTTGATGATAATTTATTTTAATTTTTATTCACCTATTTTTGAGAAGCTCCAAAAAGTCTTTTGATTAATTGATTCAATGGAACTCAATATGTTAATGTTAGTCATGTGTATTGATGTTCAATTTTATTGTCTTTTTCCTAAATATAAAACACAATTAAACATTTTTATTGCAACATGGAAGAATTTTGTTTGCTCAATAATGCTATTTAAATAGTTTTTATTCTTTTATGTGCATTTGATTGGTCAACTTATGTTTCCAACAGTTTTAATATTGGATTATTTGATTTTCATGTTTGTTGAGTATAATTTACAATAAAATCAATTGATAGAAAAGAACAAAAAGTTATTAGGTAAATCTCTCCTAGCTTGCCAGAGTGGAAGAAAATGGTAATATTCTTAAACTACAATTTAATAGCCTGACATTGACAACTACAATTAATTATATTTCTAATTTCTAAAATTGATGTAGTATCATACAATTAATTAAAGACATAACAAACATGAGTCCAGTATATTATTTACTTGTTTTATCTACTAAATTAATGACGATTACTAATGGATTCCTAACGAGTTACACTCTATGGTAGTTATAATTTAAAAAATATATTCAAGTGTCTAACACCGATAGTGAACTTTGGTTGTTTTTATGTTTGTTGATAGTACACAACATTCGATATTTTTTGAAAAAAGTCGACAAGAGACATGGGTATATAACATGTGTTTCATTGAAATAGAAATAAGAAATATCCTTACTTGTAATAAATATTATCCGGTCAATTTGTTTTGTAAATTAAGAAGCCAGTTATATATAACAATGGTATAATCATCCTATTAATAAAGTATATAATGATAGTATGTGTGACATATGAGATTTACGTGATAATCTTATTTGTGTGCAAACAAAAGGAAAGATAGTCAATGAAAGACGATAGGTGTAAATGATCCCCTCAATAGGGGCCCTAGGTCAACTAGTTTTTAATTTCTGTGTATTGTTGAGTTTATATAATGGCACAATTGTTCTAGCAGACTCTCTCATCACGTTATTCATTTATTTAGCATATTATAGTTGATTATAATAAAGTTGTTTTTTAGTTGGTACAAGGTATTTAAAAGGGGAGAACAGTAGTTAAATAGATTATAATTATCAGTCAAATGAAATTTTAATATATTGAATTTTTGTTCATGAAGGGGAAAAAAAGGGAAAGAGAAGAGGAAAAAAAAGGAGAAGGGAGCAGAAAAAGGAAGAATCTATAGTAAATGGTTAATTTCAATACTACCAGTACAATTAGACGGTAAAAACGTATAATTGGCTCTATGTTAAGTATGCAAGGTGCCAAAAGAGCACTAGATTTAAGAAAATTTGCCACAACAAAATGCTCTAACTAATTAAAGTTATAGAAAAAGTAAAGAGAACTCCAAATATAATTTTTATACAAAATAAGCAAAGCAAATAAGCACATGGTTAACAAAACAAGTGAACTGTAGATACCCTTGTGGCAATAAGGACCCATTCTTCTTTATTTCCTTTTCCTCTCCTTTCCTTTATTTAAACCAACACAAACACAACCATTATTATTATTATTATTATTTATTACCACTATACATCACTAGAAAGAAAAAAATAAAAACAAAAATCACAATGGAAGATCATAATGAATTCTCCATTTCTAGTTCTACTAATTCTACAACTTCATCATTTACAAGTTGTTGTTCTAATAACAATTGTTTATGTTCTACTTCAACCACAACATGTTCAACTTCTTCTACTTCATCTAATAATCGTTTACATGAGAGCATTGCAAAAACCTCATCCAATGATCATTACAAGTGCAAATCCAAGAAAAGCGCGAAGAAAAATCAAGATGGGAATGAAGAGGAGGCAGAGGATGATAACACGAAAATCAGAAGAAAAAAACAATGTGTTGTTGATGAAAAACATCCAACTTATAGAGGAGTTCGTAAGAGGAATTGGGGAAAATGGGTGTCTGAAATTAGACAACCAAGGAAAAAATCAAGAATTTGGTTAGGGACTTATCCCACAGCTGAAATGGCAGCTCGAGCTCATGATGTTGCGGCTTTAGCCATCAAAGGTGATTCGGCTTACCTTAATTTCCCTCATTTAGCCGATCAACTCCCTCGACCAGCTTCCACTTCCCCTAAAGACATCCAAGCCGCCGCTGCCAAAGCTGCAGCCGCCAGAATATTTCTCGAGGAGAATTCGGTTGAGTCGAGCCAGTTAACCAAGCTGCACAGCTCGCATTCCTCGACTAATTTAGCCTCGGATAACGTACAAGAATTACTAAATTCTCCCTCGATGGATCACGATGACCCCTTTTTCGATCTACCGGATCTTATCATCGATAGACTGGACCAAAATGACCTGTACCAGTACCCGATTTCGACATGGCAGCTGGCTGGAGCCGATAGCGGGATGTTTCGGCTTGATGAGCCGTTTTTGTGGGAGTGCTATTAGAGGAAAATTATAAGTGTACTCTTGAGAAGAGACATTATTTTTCGTTTCTTCTTTTACACTTGACAACAAAAGTCATAAAACATCCATCGTGTGTGTATTTCTCAACGTATCATAATTAATGTTCATATCATACGCATAATTCGAGTTTGCACTATTTTCATCTTTCACCCATTAATAATAATTTGTAGAAAAATTTCAATACTTTTCTATTTTTTCAGCTTCAAGAAGATCATAAGAATTTACGGCACTTTTAGAATAATCATAAGATATTTGATATTACTGACTCACTAATTCAGGTGAACGAGAGTAAAAATATAAAGGTTACTGACAGTCTGTTGTTTTGATTTTTGTATGCTTTTGTGTGTGGATTATTGTTTTTAAAGAAAAATACTACTATCTTTTTTCCTTTTACAATAAGATCCAATGTAAGATTTTGTCTTTTTCCTTTGGAGGGTTTTAAGGGGACAAAGTCATTTTCCTAAGAAGTTATTACTCATATCATTCTTGCGTTAGCTATATAAAAATAGAAGTCTATTTTTTACTTGGTAAAAAACAATTATATTCTATATATTAAATTATTGTTGGTGATGCTTTAATTATTTTCATTTTATTTCTCAAACATTTGATGACGTATAATAATTAATGAATGGCGATATAATAAAAATTATTGTCTTATTTATTATATTTTAAAATTTGCATCAAATCAAATACGAATAAATAAATTGGATAGAGAAAGTATTATGTATTTGTAGTTGGTTTCAATTACAACCCCCCACCCCCCACGCCAAATTAAGGATCAAGACTAGACAACCAACATAACTACAAAATATATATGCACACAATTAATTAGTAGGTAATTAATAAGGTTTAATTTAATTAAACAAACAATAACCTAATGTCCAATAAAAAATGTGAAACGTATTAACGTGTACGTTTGTTCTTAAAATTGCTTGCTTAAGAATTTACTTGACAATTAATAATATGACTAAAACATTACAATTTTCTGTGAGTCAAAATCACCATGTATGATTAAAAGAAAAGTTCAGAAAAAGGGAAAGCAACTTCATTCATTCACCTTTAATTTGGTTTAACTTTTTATCTTAGAGATATTTAGAGGACAATTTAGTTTCCAATGATTGAGTAAAAGTTAGCTATTTTGAAAGCATCATTATAGAATAGTAATTAGTTACTAATTAGGTAGTCATCACCACTTAATTAATTTGTTGTCCTCTCTGCTAAGAAATCCCCTTTAGAAAGCTATATAGTTATAGAGTCTATTATTGTCCTTGTCACCTATTTCCAAAGAAAAAAGTTACACTGAAATCAAGTTATGAAATCTCAGTTGAAAAAAATAATATTAAATCACCATAGAGAAAAATCAAATCGAAATGAAATGATTCACCTATTCAAAACTACGAAAGAATGACATGACCTTTTACTAAAATTCCAAAATTTACAACAATTGTAGCATTGTAATCAATAGAATGAATGAGAATAATAGTAAAAGATGATAGTCCTCAAAATCCCATAATTATTAAGATTGCAATTTTGTGGGTATATCTTCGTATACTCAATTTGATTGACTTGTTACAAAGGGTATTATACATTAACTGTCTTTCAATATTTTTGTACTATCTTTTTTAATAGTTCAATCATATAGTATAAGATTATATTTTCTAAACTATGGTTTATTTTTTCAAAATGTCGCATTTCATTAAGACTATACTAATTTTAAGCAAAATAATAATAAAAACTTCTCTTTTCTTCTTCAATGTTTTACAAAATATATTTATTTAAAATTAGAGAAATGATTATAAAATATCCTAGTTGAATTTAATAAAATAGAATGAAGGGTATATTATTGAGGAGAGGAAAATAAGAGTTTTATTTTAGTGACCTGTGACCTCAACATCACTATCTAATATTAATATTTTAGGGTAAAGTCACTATTTTCCTATTTCATAGTCTATTACTCCATAATTTGGACGCATTTCTTTGTGTTATTGGAAGGAGTGGCAAAGGAAGAGACAAATCTAATCTCTTGGACCCAAGAAAATCTTCCTAAGTTTATAAAAATCATTATTCTCTATTTTTTTTTCCACATTTTATTTTAATTTGTGTAATTAATTAAGGACCCATCTAATTAATTTAGTGACTATAAAATTGAAAGTACTCATCATGAAAGAGTTGTAAGCTCATGGGGCCAACCTAGCTAATCTTTTACAAATTAAAATACATAAAGAATCCAATGAGCAATGGAGAAAAAAGTATTGAAAACTTGGAATCTTATGAAGAAAAATGTAGTTGATTCTTCAAAACTCCCTTTTTAAAGGGCCCATTTATTGAATGAACATTTCCCAAAAAATTCATATGATTGATGGAACATCATATTAGGGCTGATTGAAAATTGTAACAAAACAGATAATTTAAACTGAAAAAAAATATTAATTTATTAGAATTGGATTATTAATCTAACGATTTTGATTTTTTTATATTGAATATCGTCGATTTACATCGCGCCGTGTAGAGATTTTTTATTCTTAACGGCTAACTCAATAGTAAATTAATAGTTATATATACCACTTGAATAGCAGTCTTTTGATTAAAGTTTGGTGTTCTTACTTTTATTTCTGATTTTTGTCAACACGTTGTTATTCTACAACAATGTAAATGTATTGGCTTTTGAACAAGATGTAACTTGTGAACTCATGTGCATGTGTTTAGTTGATTTTGTCACCCCCTTGTTTCTAAAGTGCTTATCATGTTTTTTTTGTTTCTCAATCTTAACGGTTTAAACGGACTAACAGCGAACTCGGACTAACACCATCAAAACCGCTATAAACCAAGTAACCGTATACCAGATCAATATCCTTAACAAAGACGGCGAGTTTATTTTACTACTGCAAAATGTTCACAGCCGAATAATCCTAAGGCAAATTACTACAGGTTTGTAAATACCAAGCCAAACTGAAACCACCGGATATGACAAATCCGAACCTACAATACTTATTTCCCCCTGATGACGCGCTCCCTTTTATCTTTATTTAAATACTTTATTTACCGATTTTAATGTTAACTACGAGGAATGAGAAACAAGCCAGACGAATGTACTTTTCGATATCAATAAAAAGATTTCATCAATGTAATATATATAACGAATCTCTGGATAAAGATTAATTTATTTTTTATAGTTTTATTACTATTTTAGGTCAAATTAATTTGAAACAATATTTATGTTGGGAATGATATTTTTAAATAATCTGTTAATTGTGTGGGTAGGGATCGATTGAAATGTACTTGCATTATGTCTCAAAGAAATCCCGCATCTTTGTTTATTTATTATAGAACTAGTCGTGTTTATAGGGTAGTCGAAATGGCGTATAATAAACCGAGGCGGAATCCAAAGATATATCCTAGGGTTGGGCACTCATTTGAGATTTTGCTGAGTATTATGTAATATTAAAGTTATGGGATAGTTGTCCAACACGGAATTTTCTTATATTAATTGTTATTAATTTATTTTTAAGTTGCTATCGCATTAGAATGCTTAAGCTGGGAATAATACGTTTCCTGTGTTTATAAGCTAGCAGCAACATACAAAGTGGCTTGAGGTACTTATCAGGTAACAACACATCCATAAAAATAATTTTAGATAGTCCGCAACTCGACTCATTGTAATTCTGGGACAATAAATGGATTGGGATATAAATATTTTTAATCGGACAATACAGAGCAATTATTAGAAATTTTTACTGTACTAATCAAAAACATAACTCTGTATGATCGCAGTAAATAATACACTTCTGAGTTATACTATAACGTATTAAAAAGGATACACATACGAATGGTAACATACTCACGGAAAACAGACTAGACACTTTCAAATATACTATTGGGAGATGGTTTTGCTGGAAATTGGGATCCATACTGTCAATTAAATGGGTAATCGAAGATGATAAGAAATAAAAAAAAGTTTAAACACATAGATAGCAGTAAGGTATATCCTGGATATTCTTTAGCATATCATGAAAATAGACATAACACTATTTTCATTTTATACTGAAGAATTATTGGTCTTAAACAAATAACTTTTGTGTATATCGAAAATAAATCAAAATCATACCATGTATATGTATACAATGTAGTAATATCGCAAATAAAAAGTCAACTAACATTGGATTTTACTTCCTATTATTTTTTAAGTAAGTATATGCTTATATAGTGTGATTTTAGGAGAAAATAATATTCTCCTCAATATGATTTTAGAGGTAGGATACAAATTTAGCTATAAAATTTCATTATTTTTGGACTTTCAGTTGCAAAATAAATATCGGATAAAAATATCAATTTTAAAATGTAATATAATTTTTTTCATCATGTGTAGATGCAGGTTGAAAATACACAATTAAGTACACAACACAAACGCATAAACCCAATTACTGCATTATGTGAGAAGATAGATTTAGGTTGTCGAATACTATCAGTATAAAAAAATAAGTAAATTTCACATTAAAACTAACTAAAGCGCGTACATTATACATAATATGTTAAACTATTAGCAACATTTTATTTACACGAACTGTAAACCATGGGTTTCCACATATAGTCTACGTGTTTGTCGACTCACTCACAGTCACATCCACATCAATCTAGTATTAGGAAAAATATCTACTGTGAAACATTTTTGCCATGCACATTTTTTGTTTTATATTTTTCTTATTCAATTTACACAAGCAACCAGGAGGGGAAAGCCTATCGTTAAGATAAGATAACTGTTACAATTGCACATTTACTCGTTAAACTATAACGTTTACACATCATCTTTCGAAAGCATTATATGCCAGGGTTGAAAAAACAAGGAGAAATAACAAAGAAGTGGAATTAGTCATTTATATTACTAATGTCCATAGATGAGTTTAACGCTCTTTCTCACTTCACGCCCGTTCATATAACAATTTATTTAGATAACGAATATTTTATATGAGATCAAATATGGATATAGTAGAAATCGACACATCTTTTTACATTTGTATTTTATATAAGCACCTTTGATTGTGTATAAGGTTATATAATTTGCATTATTGCTAATTGGAATCATGATCTTAGATTAAGTTCGATCTAAACATAATTCAAAATATTTTTACTGTCTTCCCATCCCCTAGTAAAAGTTAGAGACATGGGTGTGGCCGTTGGGTGGAGTTTTTTTTTCGATTTATTCTATTTTGTATTTTTTATACTATATAATATATATTTTCTATTAAAAAAACAAATAAAAGATTAAGATGAATAAGCGTTGCACACTGCACAATCCTTTACCATTAAGTGAATTTGTCCAATTTTGTGCAAGAGACAAAAGACAATGATAATATCATTTATTTAAAACAATTTCTAAGTACTCCTTATTTTAGTTTGTTTGTGGAACTAAAAACATGTGAAGCAATAGATGTTGATTCTTTTTTCGGTTCACCGCCCACATATATCTCGTGGCATCACAACTTTCTTGACTCTCCAATTTAATTTGACCATTCAACCAATAAAAGAAAAGAAAACTATTGAACGGTTAAGATTGTGATTTAATGATCGATAACGTTAAAAAAAATATTAAGTATATAATCGACATAATTATTCGAGGATTCATGACACATATAGCTGTTTGTCATGAGCCTAGCTATGCACGAGTCACGGCTTCATGTTAATAGAGTTTACCATATGAATATGAGTTATTATGTTATATAAAAAAATTTACTTTTCTCTTTCAGATAATGATATTCATTTTTAGATTTTACGTATATTTCATCTTTAAAAACTTGCCAGTCTAAAAGTGTGTCAATTATGTTTAGCCTTCCGTTAAGGGCGTTAGATATATTATGAGACACTAATTATTATGCAATCCAATCAAGAAGTAACATGAGTGTATCTTAAACTTTGATTAATGTCCATATTCAACGTACATGTACACATCTCATGTTGGAGATTTTGTAATTCTTAATAAACATTATAATACTCTATTAATTAACAAAATAAAAAATCGAGACACTAAATCACAAGATTATAACCACCTACTGACATCTTGTTTCCCAGGGTGCCAGAAGCCCAATCAAACATTATCTCATTGGGATATAACATTTGACAGGCTAGCGATATAGACGGGTACGCAAGTCCTTGGAAACGCGTTTTTCTTAATATTAATTATTTATTCCTCAAATTGACTATTCTTCAGTAAATATAAGGAAAAAATACTCATATTAATTATTAGTATTTCTTAATATACCTGTAAATTTTACAATTGACTAGTAAAAATAAAAAAAAGGAAATAAATATGACATAGGATAGATTGTGACCATTTGTGTAGTAGAGAATAAATGAACCCTCCAAATTCCAATTATTTGCCAATTAGTTGAGGTCAATTAATAACCATAATTAGTTTGACAAATGACTAATTAATGAACTCCTCCATTAAGGGAATGGAATGAAAGAGAACAAACGAATCATGGGCTTAAAAATAATGAAAATTAGTTCTAAACGGACGGCTCAATAAAATTGAGTCCGAACTCAAAGGGTAGAAATATTAACAAAAATCCAAAACGGTATATAAAAATTTATATTACCAAACTTTAAATCGCTGCCGAGGCAGCGAGTTACTTCAACTAAAAAGTAAATCGCTTCTGAGCACGATTTTTGCCAAAAAAAAAATTTTTTAAATTTTTCTTCTTACAAATTAATGACCTAAATCAGAATAAATAATCAGATTTAAAGAAGTGGTCTTAAAATTAATTAATAAACATTTCATATATTTTTAGTTAATTTGTTTTTGTTTTGTAACAATAATATCATCTTGTATACGTCTTCGCCATTTAACTATTGATGGAAAATCTAATAATTTTATGAACCATGACTTTGGCAACATCTATTTAAGAAATATTCATTGTAAAAAATAAATATTTTTATAAATTAATTCCTATTATTTAATGATCTCAATTTTGTACTACTAAGTAGATGTTAGAATAGTTTTTACATTTAAAACATTAATTGCATTGTAAGATTAGCTTTGACCAGTTAGAAAATACTACAAGAGACTTCAATTCATTCTTTTAAAAAAATAATATCATCATTAAATTGATTTTTCATCACATCGCATGTTAGTCATAAAATTCAAGTATTTGTCTAAATAATTTTTTGTTTATTTTTCCTAAATAATTTCTAAATTATTCCCTATATAATCTCCAGTCCAAATATGATTTATTTTTTAAGAAAAAAAAAAAAAAAAAAATCTGTTTGCATAATTTTATAAATGGGGCCTTTGATTTGGAAATTTCTATTCAATTATTTTGGCTATTAACGTACTCTTTGAATAACAAAAAGGTAGATGCTCATAATGGAGCTCTCGTCCTACTTTATCTAATTAAAGCAAAAATATTGACAAATATTTAGGCATGTTTAATTTTTGTAAATTGCTAGTGTTTCCTTAATTATAACTCAAAAATTCAATTCGAAGATACCTTGCTTTGACTTTTGACTTATTTTAATACTGCCTCCGTCCCTAATTACTTGTCCAGTTTTTCTTTTATAGTTTTACCTAATTACTTGTTCATTTTGATAAATCAAGAAAGAACAAATTTTTTTTACCTATTATACCCACAACTAAATGACTAAATACTTTGAAAAATGTAAAAACTTTTCATCCACTTCATAATTAATAGGGGTAAAATGATAAATTCACTACGTTATTAAATATTTTCTTAATAGTTGCGTCAATTCAAAAGTGAACAAACAAAAAGGGTAAGAGGAAGTACTATTTTGGCCTAAAAGGGAGTGCTTAAAAGTACTTTATAAGCTTTTCAAACACATTTAGAATTAAGCTAGTATTTGAATATAGATTTTAAAATATTTTTGACAAATATTATTTGCATGAAAATTTGGATAAAATTTCACCATGTGATTGGTCATAGTATTTGAAAAAATATATTTGACTTTTTAAAGAAATTTGATTTATATCCATAAGTTTTAAAAATTAACAAGACTAATCATACGCTTGTATTATATGATTTTGTTACCCTAAGCCGATTGTTCATTTTCATCAACAACCATATCATCATTTTCATATTCACTGAATATTTCATCACTACTTTGATGTTCACGTAAATAAATATGTAAAACAACTACTATAGAGATTCTTGAAAAAGATAAAAGTTTGGTATAGAATTTGAGTTATTAAAAGTTCTCAAATAATGAGACTTTGCCCAAGTAAGAGTTTTTTCTAGTATAGAGAATTACGGTTATTTGCCAAAAATATTTACCAGATAATGGCAAATTGTACTCACACTATTTGCCAAAGTTTTTTCCAAATTTTACTTGAAAAATCTATGACCAAAAGAGTTCTAAAATAACTACTTGAAAGTCAAAAACACCTAAAAATAAGTTAATTCAACCAAGTACTATATAAGGACCATATAGAAATCGATAAATGAGATTTTCCTTTTTAGCCTGAGATATTACATTCTATCTTCTGGAATGAATCTTTTTTTATAAACTTACAAAAATTTCATTAGTTAAAAAACTAATTACTTAAATATACATTAGTTTGCAATATCACAAATTCTATCAAATTTTGGTGTGTTCAGATATGTCCATATGCACGTATCCAAGATGCTAGAGTCAAAATTCAATATATTTTGCTCTAAATACACTGCATTCAAGTAGATTCATATGTATCTGAGATACATAGACAAAATTCATTCACCTCTCTCGCATCTCGCTCGTTACTCTCCTATTATACGCATCCCAGGTACATGTGGATCACACCAAATACGCACATTACGTGTATTTAATGTGTATTTAGTGTGATTCACATATATTAATTTAGAATACCTAGACAAATCTCCTTCGCCTTCTCTTGTTTTCGCCCGCCTCTCTCCCTATTTCAATGAATCTCAAAGCAGAACATGTATCTAAATGTATCTAACTTACAATCTGATATGACATTGTTAATTGGTAATATAAAATGTAACATCTCAAATTATAGAAAAAATTGATAAATATAACAGAAATATTTGCGTATTGAAATAGTTTTTCTATTTTGTTTGATATCAATTAACAAAAAACCAATAAAAATAAAATAAATGATATAAAGGTATTAATACCAAGTGTACTTGGAGATTGAGAACATTAGAACATGGAGGAATCCAAAGACTTGAGTAAATTCTCTTTGTCCTCTTTACTACTAACAATGCCTACAAAAAATGTGGACTATGGTAAGCCACCTTTCAATTTAAGGTATTCCATAATATCATGTGGTGTCTCTCTACCTGTTTTTTGATTGGGTAACACACTAAGGGATTGTTACATAATTAGGAAGAAAATATTTTAGACTTAATTATGTCAGAATAAATTATTCAGTAACACTATTTAATAACTTCAACCAAACGTAAAATAAAATAATTTTACATTATATTTTAAAATTATTATACCTCATATCAAACAACTCCTAACATGATTCATTCATTAATCATAATTTATTATATTATTCTTTATAGTGCATCTTTTAATCGGTAAATAATAATTAATGCAATTATTAGCTAAAAATGGAAAAAGATTAATAAATGTGAAGATAAATAATGAATTCTCTAAAACCACCCATTAAATAACCTAAGTCCGCTCTTATTGTATATATCTGATATAAACATTCGACACATATAAGATAAGTTTCGAATGGAAGGGAAATAGTGATGAGGAAATGAAAAACACGTGATAGCTAGAACATATGAATAATGTAAGAGAGGTATTGTAGTGTGCTAAAAAAGTTAAAAAGGAGACAATAAATTGACACAAGTCAGTGGATTTCTAGAACAAAAGTTAGCAAACAGATAAAAATTAAAAAAAAAGGACGATTCTTTTTTAATTTGATTTGAATATGATTTTTGAACAAGCACTCATCATTTAATTATACACATAAATGCATGAAACATGTCAACACAAACTTCAAAACGGCAACTAAATTGTTGCTCTTTAAGTTAAAATTCATTAAATCAGTTTTTGTTCTCTACCATGAAAACAAACCATTTTTTGTATTGTTGCCTCTTTCTTTTTTAGGTTACAAGTTAACTTCACAAGGGGTGGTCTTAATTTTTTTGGTTTTGCTTAACTTTTTTTTTTAATATAAAGTCTTTGTTTTGGAAAATTCGATAGATAAAGTTTTTGTTGAATATTTTAAGACAGTGATCAATACGTTTAATTAACTACTAGTTTTGCTTTATAAGCAACAATTGAATTGCAACAACTGGATTGGATATATGTTATTTGTCAGTTATACATTCTAACTTTGGCCTATAAAGAAGATGTTTAGGATATTTCATGATGATGAACATGTTCAACTACCCACAAGTTCTGCCTAATATACAAGAGTTAAAACTTCCATGTAATGGACAACATAAACCCTTTCTAGCCAATTTTTTCCATCAGGTCATTTCCTAGAGTATAATTTACACTAATCACGTTTTGTTAAGAGCTAATTATATGTATTTTTTTAAAATCCCAAATTACAATCGTTACAAATCATGACTGTTGGATATATCATCAAACGTATGTATCATACGGAATTATGTATCAGAGATGTCTGGAGGAATGATCACGAGGGAAAACAATAATCGGCATACATAGGAGAGTAATTATCCAAGAAACGGATGTATCAAAAAGAGAATATGACATCTCTGAAATACATAAAAATAGGAAAGTATTCGAAAGGGAAGGATGTATCAAAGAGGGAGATCAAAATGCGTCAAAGTGAGAGGGGTGATGTACCTAAGAGAATATTTTTGATGATATTTAAATCGTACCAGAGAGAGGGACCGACATATCAGTGAAAGAGGAGTAATGTATCCGAGAGGAGATTTTTGAAAATATTTAAACGATAAAGAATACTAGAAATCATAATAAAATTAGATGTATATCTAAATAATTTTTCCTTTCCTAAATAAAAGATATTAGTCGAAGATAAAAAATTCAAAGACCAACCATTTTAAAACACAGTAAGCATTATTTTCTGTTTTGGGGAATATTATTGTAGTTTCACTGTCCTATATTAATCGATCATCAGAATTATATATTGTCATATAACTCAAATGACCAGTTGTCATAAAACTCAAATTTACATCCCATTCTTCCGGGGCGGTCAGTTTCTCATACCCGTGTTGGCAATATTAATTCGAATTTCTGCAATATGATCTATTAAAGAGAAAGCACTTTCTATTAGCAAATTTTCATTTGTAAGATTCAAACTTAAAATCTCTGATGTCGAAATATAAGTACCATTAGATCACAAACCTTAGTATATTTACAACTTCTAAGAACAAACAAGAGAACTCAGAGATGAAGCAAATCTGCACATCAGAATAAGATTCTTTACCTCATCATAGGTTACGGGAATTTGCTTCATTCTTCACCCTTTTTTTTTCCAGCCACATTCCTTCCCTTTTTTTCGATTATAGAAAAGGGAAGAGCCCGGGGGGGGAGGGGGTTGTTGTTCAATATGCATGTGATAATTTTATATATCCTATTCTGAATTTTCAACAAAAACGGCCGAAACATATTATGAAACGACGGATGAAACACTTCGTTAAGCATCAATATCCAGAAACCGGAGGATGTTTGTATACACTTCATTCATCTTTGCTTGATAGTTCATGTCTTCTCCTCTGTCCTACCTCTACTAGTAATGTTAGAAGAGCTTCACAAACTTGAGATGCATCAGCCTCTGTCGGGTTATCATTTAATTCAGAATATACCATCCAAGCATGATCCAGTTTCCGTTTTGGCCTAACCACCACGGAGCCAGGGACTTCTGCATCACAACAAGTAACAAGCCCATCACTCTTCTCACCATACCTGATCTGAAGAAGCTGGGCACATGCAGCCATCACAGCACCAAGAGGCATCACCACTGGGAATGTAGTTGCAGGTTGGGCAGCGGAAAATGTGGGCAGTTCTGCATGTGCCACACGAGATAATGTGGCTAAAACTGCTGGAGAAATGCTGGCTTCTGTTCGGAAGGAAATAACAGGAAGCTCCTTTGGCAAATGGTATTTGCTCAAGAACTCCTTCCTCCTCTCATAAGTCAAATCTTCCAAAGCTAGCAAGTCCCCCTTCAAAACAGCAGCAGATATTAGAATTACCACACAAAAGCTACCACTCAGCAAGAAAACAGTTCCTCATATATCTGACAACTGGAGCTTGGAATATCTGGATTTTTTTTTTTCATTTTGCTTTCTTTGAGCACCAGAAAATCAATCATCATGCTAAGAACATAAACCCGTTAGGGATAGTTGCTATGACACCCTGCCACACATGTAACTTGATCCTAGGGTTTACGCATGGATATGAAAACTTTTGTCTCTTTTCTAGGAAGGATTTGCGAGGCTAACGATGAGGCTTGTAAGTTCTGTGAGACAACTGAAAATGTAGCAGATATAGCAAGTAATCTCAACAAGATAAGGAATGAGCTTAGAGTAAGTTAGTGTCTCGATGGGCTGAATTGAGAAAGAAAATCCAACAGAAATATAACAAATAGAGAAAAGATGATCCTAAAAACAAGTTTTCCAAGTTCGACTCTACCATCATGCAACATTGTAAATCCTTTAAAAAAACTAACACAAGATGATGAACAGGTGACATATTATCTTAACACTTATCAAACAGTGTTTCTCCATTGAAAAGGAGAAGAAGAAAGTCCAGAATGACAACATCTTACATATACAATATTATGTTATATACAACAGATACACATTACATACACTGCTTACGTGGATGCAAGTAAATATATAACCATAATAAGTAACAAAGAAAAAACTTAATGTTACTCCAACTATATCTTACTTTTCTTGTCCTGCATCTTTTGTTAAATGTCATATAATATAGCTTTGAAGATAACTGTAAGTTGCAGGTTCACATCACTTGCAGGTCTACAGCTTAAGCCATGACCTTAATCATGAATAACATTATTTGGAACTTTCATAAGAGATGATCTGACTCATCTAATTTTTCTCCAAAACAAGGATGAGCAGATGTTTCTCAATTTTTTTCAGCCACTTCATCAGTCAGTCAATGTAGCTTGTTGGACCACACAATCTGCTATCCATGTATTATAGGAGAAGGTTGCTAGGGATGGCAATGGGGCGGTGCGGGGAGGGTTAAGCTTAACCCGCAAAATTTTTAGCCAATCCCGCATAACAACTTTTTTCATTTTCAACCCGCCCCACCCCATCCCGCAGACACCTGCGCCGCTTAATTCTTTCAATATTTTCTTTTCTGGTCAAGTTTGATGCGAAAAATAATTTCATGAAAATAAATTTATTTCTTCGTTAAATTATATTAATTTAATAGATAATGACTTACAAAATTATTTTTTAGAGGTCAACGGATAATCATGTAAGAAATTGTATTGTTTTTTATTGAACCATTTTTATTTTCTATCTTGAATATTTTTGTAGCTTTAAAGAAATTATCGTAATAAATAATAATGCTCTATCACTTTTATAACAGGTGAAGAGTTAAAATTAAGTTTGAACCCGCATAAAATCACATATACCCGCAACCGTCCAGCCCCCACATTAGTTCTATGCTTCTCTTCTCTCGACTCTCTGTCTCGAAGAAATTCACTTCAACGCCTCTCCTCATCCCTCCACCGCCGACAAGTCACACAACATTATATCCAATCCGCCCAGCCCTGCATAGCCTTAAACCCACCCAGCCCCGGATCCGCCCCATTGCCATTTCAAGTGATCATTCCAAAAACTGAAAACAAGTGTTTTTTTTCTGTTTATAATTCCTTAAAACAAGTTTTTTCAAGCTTAGCCACCAAAAAATTTACAACTAGCTTCTTATAGTTTTTGAGTCAATGCTGGGACTTAAATATACTGTCAAGAAATCACTATTCATGGTTGTTATATACCATTGTCAAGCACTAGCATATCTAGCACTAGCCAGATCGTGTAAACAATCCATTCCGTTAGGAGCCAGTCATGCATCTAGCTCCCAGCTGCTACTATACAGCATAGGGACAAGTGTACACACATAAGAAAAGACCATACAGTTCTTTCTGATGCACATTACACACTCGAGAAAAAGCCTTCAAAATGCATGTCAGGTACTTATCTGGCCTACAGAATCTCCTCCTCCAAAGACCGCAATAAATAATTCTCTCCTAATAACAGGAAGACTAAAGGCAGACCACTAAATTATCTTGGACGAGTTTTCAATATTCTGCAAGTGTCATGGTGCCTTTCCAGATTTCATATTTTGACGACCTAACTTCAGAAGAGATCTACGCTAAATTATTGCATGCAGACAAATACCTCAAGTTTGAGCTTTCCTTGAACATCAATCCATACTTTCATTGTTGTCTTGGCTGCCATTCCTATTACTTTCTTAAGTTTCCAAGACAATCTTTACCTTAAATGTTTCCCCAAAAAACATAATTCAAACGATCTTTGAAATAAAACAAACACACATCACAGGAATCTTGCATATTACTCTTCTTTGTACGCGTTGACCCACAGTATGAAAGAGTGAATTACTCTACAACTACTGATGATTTTAAGCATGACAGAAACTTCATCTGATCGTACTATATTTGGACAGAAAACAAGACAATCCAACACATCAATAACAGAGAAGCGACAACTAGAGGATATACCTTGATTACTTTACAGATGAGGGTCTCCATAAGCTTGCGAATGTTTACATAATCACCAAGCTGTCCTTCTCGTAAAATGTCTGAAGCAATTGGACTTCCACCATATGGACTCTGTGCTAAAACCAGCCCTCCAACCTTATCTTTCAGATCAGTCCAATACATGGACAGAGCAGCTGCTGCATCTACTCCCCCTTTACTGTGTCCAAGAAGCAAGACACGTTTCCTGGAACCCCAATAAATTTCTTCAATGTAATCTTTAATTTCTCTCGCATTCTTCTCCACACAGGCCTGCTTATTTTATGTTAGGTAGTCTAAGAGAAAGCAGTCAGCTGCCCACATGGTTTACAAACAAGAAGATACCTATACCTCACTATGAATTTTGGCTATATGACAAGTGAGCCCCATTTTTGAAAAGCTTGTTTTTGTATTGACAAAGTAAAGCGGTCCATGATTGCTGAAGAGACCTGCATAGACCAGTAAATATCAGGATATCTGCTACTAAAGATGATTAGGTTGCTCATATTTAAAAGACACCTTGAACAGTAAGATCAATTTTCCAGCATCCCCTAATAAATAATAACTACTGCCTCCATCCCAATATTTTGGCACACTTTCCTTTTTCGTCCGTCCCAAAAAGAATGTCATCTTTCTATAATTAGAAACAATTTAACTTCATAATTCCCCTTCCATCCTCAATAAAATGATTGATTTTAAAAATTTTCCCATCTTTCTTAAACCTCGTGTCAAGTCAAACTGTGTCATGTAAATTGGACCGAAGGAGCTAATAATTAAAAGTAACTGAATAAAGCATAACCCTAAATATGGTCAAAGACAAGTGCAGGCAAATCTGGGGAACATAATCCACATAGCTGTACTGACACAAGCGACTGTTGGCACAGTACAACTGATAAGCTTTCCATAAATTCTCTTAGGCATATCTAATTTCAAATTTTAACCATTTTGGTTCGTTTACAATCACTGTTGATGGGAAAAGGGTGTTTTTACCTGGAACTAACAAGTAAACCATTGAATTTGGTAATCCATGTAGTCCATGCCTGACAAAAAGAGATCAGAACAGGTCAAATTGTGTCAGCGTTGGCAGTTGCAGTCAATTTACACATCAAGTGGTGTTTTTACCTAATATCATCAATGATTTCCACAAATCTATCAGTTTGATCATCAACCGGAGGCATATGTGAAGCACGTTGTAGCCATCCAATATCATCCGCTGACCCACGAACTGTCCTTCTCACCCTCTCTATAAGACTAAAAAAAATGCAAAAATCATGAGGAGAAGCACTTCAATAAGCGCACAAGTTATACGAATGGATAGAACCAGCAATACAAATTGTTCCTTAAAAGCAGTAAAATAAAAGATAGGGAAGTCCTTAGACTGCAATAAAGGAATATGATAGTCTCCAAGATTCTCTAAGTTGACTTTTTTTTTTTAAAAAAAAAAACAGCTTCTATGTAGTTTCAGTTATCGATGGGACGATGACTATCCATACATATGTATAACAAACATATGACGGGCAATTTAACATGCCAACTTTTATCTATTCAGATAATCGTACCCTTGGAAAATGGAAATACCATTTGGACTGGTATTCCTTAATAAAACCTGTGCACTGGAACCCTCAGATAGGTCCTCCGAGTTTTTGGCTGCATTACCACTTTGGGATGATTTTATAGATAAGGTCCTGCTTAATCCTTCATGGAGAAGTGGAGCAGTAACAGATGATTGAGATGTTTTACCAACAGCTAAATCACTTCCAAAAAAGAAAAAACAATTCCCACCTAGACTTCCACACAATAGTCCACCCCAGCCAGAAAGAGTCACTTCCACCCCATCCACCTCCCCCTCCCCATCCTTCCGCCCGTCTTCCCACCCCGCCCCCCGATGTTCCCTCCATCCCCTGAAGAAGCCCTTCCCGGCGACCCAGGTCCCTATCTCAACAGGGTGTTTTGTTTTTTTTATTTTGTGTTTTTTATTTGTCACATTGTTAGTCCCCCCGAAGCAGTATTTTAAGAAGGCAGGAGACCTCGACTTCGCGCAGAACCAATTGTACCGCAGGTCCTGCCTCCTAAGCCTCTGGAGGCAGGTTCTGCTACAGTTGAAAGCAGGAAAAAACATCATGCAAGCACTAAATTGATGACCCGTAACCACAGCTCATCAAATTCTAGAAGAACCAGAAAGGAATTTGCTCACACCAGAGATGCAACAACATACCCAGTGTAGTCACACCAGAGCTCAGGAGTTAATATCATGTCATCTATACTTATGACCATGCTGTATCTTATGTGGAAGGGGAAAAGGAAAAACGGAAAGAAAAGGTTAAAATCTCAATTCCTAATATCTAGTGCCTCAACCTAAAAATCTAGTGATGCCAAGATACACTGTTGCAACTCAAAACTGATATGATCCAAGTATGCAAACAAAAGAATAGGACACTCATTTTTCGCTCACTTAAAGGATAAACACTAACTTCCAATCATGTCACTCCACAAAACAAGGTATATCTTAAGTAGGAAAAAATCAACAATTTAACATGGCCCATTAGCTTACGCCACAAAATTCAGCATGGGAAGTCTAACCTGGAAGATATTACTTGGATACAATTGGCAACAAATTCAAAAAAGGAACTTTTCTCTTAAAATTCTAAGACAATAAAATAGAAAACTTTTAAAGGTAGAATTCTAAAACACATGCAGTATGCAAAACCTTAATGGATCAAAAACCTCAACCAATCATCATTAAATGAACTCAGGAATAAATTTACTACGGGTAAACAAAGGGAATACATGATGAAAAGGTTCATGAAGCTCACCAGAAAAATCCATGAAACAGCGAGTAAATAAAGATGTCGTCTCAGAAAGATAGGAAGCAGCATCATTGAGAGCCGGCACAGAGGTAAGTAGCTGAGGGATAACCCTATTGTTTTGTAAGGAACTGTCATTTGCCTGGGCAAATAAAGGGGACCGCATGAATTTCAAATAATAAAAGGACAAGAAAAACTTTCAGAAAGTTAGGGACCAAATGCTTCATAGAAGTACATAGAG
The DNA here is from genome assembly GCA_027704765.1 of Solanum habrochaites. Taxonomy (NCBI): domain Eukaryota; kingdom Viridiplantae; phylum Streptophyta; class Magnoliopsida; order Solanales; family Solanaceae; genus Solanum; species Solanum habrochaites. The sequence goes on from JAKWJA010002489.1 coordinate 83,224,710, forward strand.
CTTATCAAAAAATATATGTACACTTGAAAAAGAAGATAAAAGCCAAGTAATATCTAATAGAAGTTAACTTTAAGCGTTAGTTCTTGGACAAATTCCTTACATCCAACCATAGTTCAAGTCTGCATAAATGGTAGTGACCTTGCCATGCAAGCGAGAGGAAAAGCAAAAATTTCATATGTAGGTAGGGATGATAATGGGCCAAACTTCTGCAGTTATGCTTATCTAGTCTGCCTGAACATATGGGGCTTGGTGTGGTAGAATTGTGGATTTAGCAATAAAGAGGAGATGTGGGCACTGTTAGTATTCTTAACCACTCAGTCCTCCAACACAGTTTTTCCATTCCTTTGCAAATCTAGTTTGACCTAATTTCACATCAACAGAGGGGGTTGGGTATACAGGATCCGCCTTCGGTTACATTTCCTAGCATGGCTTAAGTCATTAGTCAAAGCTTGAAAAGTCACCTAAAATCAGAAATATTTTTTGTCACAGCATGCAAACCTAAGCAGTTAGCTAGTGGATCGAATATATTTACTGGAGGCTGACCCCGAACATGGTGGAAAATGGAGTGTGTGAATGAAACAACAGGATGTCAGTATGTTAGGAACCATTAATAAGGTACACAATATATTTTGTGCAAATTTTGTCTCTCGACTTCATTACGAAGATTAATACGATGAATATCTTACACCAGGACTATCGAAAACTTCTATCCCTACCAGGGGCTAATTACAAAACTGTTCTGTATAAGAAAACATCATTACAAATGCATAAGCGAAGTACCATTAATTGATCTAAGAACCCCTGGATCAACTAAAACCATAAAACCTGCCTTTTCGCACTTAAATTTCAAACATACTACATGAAACACAATATACCCATGATTAGCTTTACACTACACATACTACTGCATTCAAAATGTAACTCCTTGGAGCATTTACACATTGGTAGTTCTATTTAGAATAAAACTGGCAAAAAAATATTTTTTTTTCAATAAATTAGTAATCATGGGTTCGCATCTTACCACAAAGGGCTCCCTCGACTCCTGGGTTGTATTGTTACTCCCCTCCATATTATAAACTCACAGCTAATAAAGCAAACAAATTAAATTGAAGTCATAAACCAAATTTAAGTAACAAATATGAAAAATCATTAAAAGTGGCCGGATAATTATACATAAAACTTGCAAAAATTATATCTTTGATAAACAAAATCATAAAATTTGAAATACATCAAAATACCTTCAGAAACTAACTCAATCAGCAGAAGAGATTGAAATGAGCTTTGGCAATTTTACGATTCTGAAAAAACGTTTTTTTTTAATTAATATTATTTCCAAAAATAAAATAAAAATCGTAAATAGGAGGCTTCGAGAATGATAGAGAAAGAGTAAATTACTTAATTGCAAAGCAATACCAAAGTTAATAAACACTCCATTGAAGAGAAAAACGACCGAAATTCTTTGAAACGTTGTCGTATAGAGATTATACGAAGAAAACGAGGGGGGTTGACGGTTATGTTTAGCGGAAACGAAGATCGTGCACCGCCCTATTTTTGGGCTGGGCCACATAGGATTTTGATCCAATTAGATTTTCAACAACCAAAAAAGAAAAAAAAAATACCTAATTAGACAAAAATTTCTACCCTATTTGCTAATTCTTCTTATAGTTTGCTCATTAATTCATAATTTTGAAACTTCTTATAGTTTGCTCATTAATCAAGAAGGAGAGGCGAGCGAGAAGAAGAGAGACAAATAAGATTCTTAGATATAGAGCATAAAAGTGATGTGCAAGAGAGAAGAGGGGAAGCAAGAGAGTCAGCTACATGTAAATCCACTTGGATATTGTGTATGTACAACAAATTACATTTAATTTTGATTCTATACATTCGAGATATATGTATATGGACGTATCTAGACGCGTCACATAGCTATATTCGAAATCTGATAAAATTCATAATATCGTAAACGAGTATAAATTTAGATATTTAGCGCTTTAATTTTAAGATCCGATCATAACTAGTTTTTCAAATTTACTTTTTATTTTTCCACAAAATTTTTTTTTTTCTTATTGAATACCACTTCCAAAAGAATAAAAGAGACATGTTAATTTAAAAGGCTTAATTCATTGTTTCTTTTTAAATATATTTAAGTTGTATAGCTGGTAAACCAGTTATACAGAAGGTAAATCTTAACAAACATGTAACTATTGTTATTAGACAAATTTAACATCGTTTCTCCATGAATAATTTTCTTCCATAATTCGAACAAACATAAAATTGCATGAGTTATGAAACTCACGTCTTTGTTATTCTTAAGCTTTATATAAAAATCGAAAATACATCTTTGTTCGATCTAAAAAGACAATAGAACGAAAATAAATAAGGTTATAAGATGTGGATTTAAATTAGAATACTCCTAAGGAGTATGCCTTCAAAAGTAATTCCAGGACCAAATGCTAATGCAAGTCCCCATTCTTCACCACCATCTTTCTTATTCTTCATCTCTTCCCTCATATTCTCAATGACATAGAAAATAGTATTGCTACTGACATTGCCAAAATCCATCAATGCCTTTCTGCTGCAATTCAATTTCTCATTTTGTAACTTCATTGTCTTCTCCAATCTGTCTAATATAGCCGGTCCACCCGGATGAACAGCCCAAAACAAGTCATTGTAATTACTTCCCTTCAATTCATCATTCTTGGCTATCAATTTCTTGCAAAACTCTTCGATATTCTCCTGAATTTTCTCAGGAAGGTCTCGACCTAATTTGAAGTTTATCCCTTCATCAGTAAGTCGTCCATCGATCACATTCTTGGTCCCCGGCAGAAACTGTTGCATCGCGAAATTCAGCTCAATGAAAGGGGACTCTGTTCCAATAATTGGCTCTGTTCCAATTATGACAGCAGCAGCTCCATCACCGAAAAGTGCAGCGCCAACTAGATCGTATGGTCTAGCGTTATTAGGTGGCCTAAAACCAAGTATTGTAGTTTCAGAAGTTGTTAACAAAACTCTGCTGCCTGGATTGTTTTCAGCTATATCTTTGGCAACTCTAAGACCTGTTACACCACCATAACATCCTAAAAAGTAGAGCATTACGCGCCCAACGTCGCTTCTCAATCCAAGCTCAGTGGAGAGATGAAGATCACCTCCTGGTAAACGTATTTCGCTTGATGAAACATAAACAATGTGACTGATCTCATCAACTGATCTTCCCCATTCCTTAATACAAGCCAAACTGGCTTCTTTTGCCATTTCAACAACCGCTTCATTCGCTATTTCTAGCCTTTGATTTATTGTTGGTGTGCCTTCAGTTGCCAGTTCTGGATACTTTTCCAATATTTCTTTAGACATCACTGTGTATCTTGTCTTCACAGTAGTAGTTTTGCCTACAATAATAATAATAAAAAAACAACACCCAAATAAAAATTTGACATTGTAAAAAAGAGTTTTTTTTTTTTTTTGTAACGGACAATTTACCTGGTACAACATGTTAAAATAAGCTAATAGTAATAACATGAATAGAAGTAAATTTTTGCTTACAAAGGCGCTCCAATTTCTCCTTAATTCTCAAATCTTTACAATTGGTGTCGCGCATGTAGCCTTCAACCAAACAATCCTGAGGGACGAGTTGTGGAGGAAGAGCCTTGCCAATGGCAAGAATAGTGGCTTTTCCTGGAGTAGGAAGGCGTCGTGATGGTTGAAAAAAGTGGTTAGATGCACCATTAACATTCTTGTTGTTGTGAGACATATTTGGTTATGAGTATGTTGTGACTTAAGATTGATGATATCTTTGGTATGAGATTGTTACAAACATGTCGAATGAAGATGTATAAATGGTGAGATAAATTTGTTGTTTGGAGAAAAGTTGGTTCAATTGTGTTGAGAGAACTATTGGCATGACAAAATTTAAAAATAGTACATGCTTTAACAATGAAGTAGATTTTAGATATTTCATGATTGAGTTCTTGTACATGGTTTAATTTGTGTGAAGATATAAATAATATGAAAGCAATCTTTTCCTTCCCCTTATAATTTTCTTAATATTATGTTGTTCAAATGTTAATAAGTTTGAATATTTTTTGTTGTCTTCTTATTCTCATTTCTAATAATGTTGTTGTTCTTCTCCTGGTATGTATAAGATTTGCACGGCGTATACATGTATACCGTTAAAGATATTAATTGTTTATTTTCTTTTAGAGGTTACTAGCTATAATCAAAGTTAATTTATCTGCTTAGAGTGTATTTGATATCACAATATAACAGGAATTGTAATATATAAAATTTGCGAATTCAGAGTCATCATCATTTGCACTAGAATAATCACCAATAAAATGATAACCAAGAAATTTCGGGTTCGAGTTTCCTTGGGTACGGATTCATCTTTGTTAGAGAGAGCTTTATCCCGCAATGTGGGACTTTTCTTCGGATACATTAATACGTAGCTCGAATACATTAAAAACTAGATCAATACATAATATATAGCTTAGATACATTAAATACTTACTCGGATACATTAATATGTAACTTGCATACATAATATGTAGTCCTGATATATTAAATACTTACTCGTACATTAAAGAAGTAAATATTTTTAAGATTTTAAAGTAAAAAGAGATAATGAAAATAATTAAAAAAAAACGTATATATTTTCTGTAATTTATCCAAAAGAATAAAATGGATTGGACTAATACGATATAATTGGTGGGCTGTACCCATTCTGCTCGTGTTGGTTGGGCCCTTCTAGTGAGGCCCGTCTTCAACATAACTTCATGCAAAAGCAAAAGAAAAAACATTGAAGAATTTTAATCCTTTCTTTTAGGAAGAAGAATCACGTAAGAACACAAATACGTAATATGTATTTACGGTATAAAATTATAATTTTTTAAAAAATTATGATTTATAATTATAGTTGTGATTTTATAGCAAATTGTTTTTTCTCCTTTCCTCCCTCGCCTCTCTCTTTCTCTATGCAATACGAATACAAATAATAACAATCAACGATATAAATAAAAAGAGTAATACAAACACACATAGTAACATGAAAATATAATACACAAAGGCAACGGATGGATCTAATTTTTTTTTACAAATCGAATCGAATACACGTAATACAAATACATTAGTTATGAATTACAATAATGATACAATTGTATTAGTTGATATGTATTATATTCTTTAATATAGTTGATTTACACTATGAATTGAATACAATAGTCTTTTTAATACAATTGTATTCATTTATAGAAATCAATAGTATTAATTATATTAATGGTACAATTATCGATTTGATATACAAAATAATTGTATCTCTCTTCTCTCTTCCAAATCTTACTTGTCCTTTCCCTTCTCTCACAATCTCGATTGTTTTTCTCCTCCTTCTAATAGCTAGTATTTTATGCAAATCAATTACGTTAATTATATTTGTGATATAATTATCGATTGAATATATAAATTAATTATATATATTTATATAAGTGGTTAATTATGAATATTCATTATCTTGTTATCGTTAAATGTAATCTAATGACAATTATATTATTTCTACTAAATCCTTTATTTTGTGAAGCTAGTTAGCTGAGCTTGGTTTTATCTTATGAGTAGTTATTATGTCCAATCTAACTGCACTTAAATAATTGAACTTTGTCTTTTGTATGAACAATCGTTTAACAAATACTCTTTGATTCGACTTAAGCATAAAAAAAGATGCACCAAAATATAAATTAGTGTAGCACGTAATATTAAGGACAAATTATGCGAATAAGCAAATAATACTAAAATAATACTAGTAAATTAGTTAACATAACTATAGTTTGAATTAATTATTATTCGTCACTAGGAATAATTATTATTCGTCATTAGTTCTTCAGCAAAATTACGCAGCCGAATTACAATGTATAAATATTAAGTTTTCATAATTTGTATAACTTAATTTGTATAACTTTTATATAATGTTATTGTATAATATAATGTGTATAACGGTTTAAAGATTAGATGTTTTCGTTCGTTTAAATTTTCTTTTTGAGTCTGTACGAAAATAAATATAAATCAATTGATACTAATCAATTTATACAAATACGGACAAAAATGACTAAACTATACAAATATACGAGAATTATATAAACATATACGCGAATTATACAAACAAGGTCGTCCATAACAACTTAAATTATAACTATCGCCCATAAATATGCAAACTATTGTTAAAAGAGACAATTAAGTTTATCATAGTAATATTTGAGAATTTTTCTCACTTAAATTAGGGGAGATCTACGCGAAGATAAATATGACAAAATATGAGTAGATTAAAGAACAAACCACATTTAAGTTGTTCACGATAAATTAATACACTTGACGCTAAATTATTTGTTGTTTGACGTGTGTTATGTATATGTAGGATAATTATCAATCATATTTAAGGATATATCTTGCTGATCAGTGATCATTAGTTGAATAGACATGTACTAATAAAAATAAAATAAAATATATGATTAGAGTAATCAATGCTCAATCATTCTTTCCTTAATTAACCCTTTGGTACTCAAGTTAATAAAGCACCCTAAAATAACTTAATTACCCATCCATATCAAATACAGGTGGTACTTGACCAACCTTTTTTTTTTTTTTTTTTTTAAAGAGAACATTTTAAATTTAAATTAACATTAATTTAAATTTACAACGCAAAATAACTTAATGCGCTTATTATTACAATCAACAGCTTATTGGATATTTGTTACACGTAATTCTTCGTGATGTATCATATTATATTATATAATTTAAATTAAATAATAAATTTTAATCCATTAGTTATATGTCTCCAAGTATGTATATATATAATATAATATAATATAAACAAATGTTAAAATTATGAATCGGCTAGTTAGTTGAGCTTAGTTTATCTTATGATTAGTTATGATGTCCAATTTAAGATGTAATTAACTCTTTGTTTGTTTTTACGTGAACAACTGCTTAATAAATAATATGCGTCGCGATTAAGAAAATTAAGAAAACAAAAATGCACCAATCAAGCTTTCAATAATTAATTCTTTATAAGTTAATAATGCACCCTAAAATAATAAATATAATACTGGTGACCTCATGAATCATCAATTTCCCCCCAAAAAAAAAACATTAATTTTTTTTTCTTACCCGTCCATATTAATAACTTTTTTTCAAATAAAAGAATATATTAACCTGATTACAAATTGTATTTTTTTTAAAAAAATAGTTTTTTCAGAAAAGCGATTTTGATAAAAGAAAATGTTTTGCTTAATCATTTAAAAAGTGTTTTTTTTAATAAGAAATTGCGTTTGACTAATCTTTTTTAAAATGTGTCTTTGAGAGTCAAATTACTATAAAGGACAAGTATTAATTAATATTAAGATTATTTTATAGAGATAAATTAGTTTAAACATCTATTACAAAAAATTTAACTAAATTTTTATTTTCATTAAATTAAAATTCAAATTTTCAATCAATAGACCTTTTTAAAGGTTGAAATCTTTAATTGTTTTATTCTTTTTTTTCTAATCATGCAATCTGCTGTTACCTTTTTTCTAATTCTAAAAGTTAATACGTAAAATAATGATCCATACATGTAAAATAAAACATAAAATTTTTTATACATAAATAATTCAATGTCTTTGTAAAAAATAATGGTGCATTTTGTAAACAAGTGGATGTAACGCCTATATAACTTGAAAGAGTGATGCATATACCTTATAAACCTTTGAGGTTCAAAGTAAAAACACATTAATTATGAGTGATTACAAAATTCCCAAAATTAATCTCACCAAATTAGACAAGCACTCAAATTCTTGGGTACCATTATGCAATGAGGTTCGTGTTGGGTGGTCTTGGGGCCTCTCTCAACCTAAAGCTAGCGCAAGGTTAATGTTGTCCCTCACACTTAAAATGAACACCATCCCCTTCCACTTCCGATGTGGATAACCCCACAATCTCCCCCTTCACCCATCGGGCCTGGCTGGGAGACAGACACCCAGTTCCTCCCGGTGGCTAAGACTTGTTTGATAACTCTTGCTCTGATCCATGTGGGTGGTCTTGGGCCTTCTCAAAACCCAAAATCTTAGCTCAAAGGTTAAGCTTTCCCCGCGCACTTTAAATGACCACCAAGCCTTCCACTTTTCTCGATGTGGGATACCCAGCCATTACATTCGAACATGCCTGTGAAGACCATTGTTTTGTTATAGCACTATAAATGAGGATGCTAATAATAAAATTTCCAAGGAAATATTTGAAGTAATGGAAGAATTATTTGATCTCCCCATCGAAACAAAGAGAAAAAACACTTCAGACATTTACTTCTATCGTTACAAAGGTCAATTATTAACCGCTCCTCTTCACGAAAGCTTTGGAATCCCACATCCAACTGATGTTGAAGCACTTCAAAGCTTCACTACACTTATGTGGCCACAAGGCAACCAAAGATTTTGGTATATATCACAACTAGTAATTAAATTAATTTGTATCAAGTATTTTAATTTTAATAACTTCTTTTTTTTTTTGTTATTGTTACAAGTGAAACAATGACATCGTACATAAAGGTAGGAGCAGAAATAGAACAGTTGGTTGATAAAATGGTGTTTGAAAGCTACGGATTACCAGAAAAGCACTATGAATCTCATGTTGGAGCTACTACATACCTCCTCCGCCCCACCAAGTACAGAGCAGCACCTGCTGGGGCGGAGGACGGTATTGGTAATGTAGGTTCCAATATACATACAGATAAAGGCTTCTCAGCGGTTCTATTTCAGAATCAGATAAATGCTTTGCAAATCGAAACAAAAAGTGGGGAGTGGATTCCTATTGATGTACCTCCATCTGCCTTTGTCTTCGTGGCTGGTGATGCTTATGAGGTACTACTACGCTTTTTTCTTATTTATTTTTTTCATCTGGTGTCTGATATCCACATATATGAGTGTAGGCATGGAGTAATGGAAGAATACATTCACCAAGACACCAAGTGTTGATGAAAGAGGATAAAGAAAGGTATACATTGGCGTTATTCACATTCAATAAAGGAATAACAGATATACCTGAGGAATTGGTGGATGAAACACATCCTATACAATACAAGCCTTTTGATAATTTTGATTTAGTTATGTACTACAGTACTGGTGCTAGCCCCATGGCTTATGGCACTGCTAAACCTTATTGTGGTATTAATGCTCAATAGATACCTATTTTATTATAAATAATATGAGTTCAAACTAGTTTTAAGATGAACTCTGTGTGTAATTTCAACTATCTATTTCAAATTCAATATAATATAAGATTGTTACATTTATTGACCTAATGCTTAATTGAAGTGATATGGCTAATATAGAGATAAGCTCATATATAAATTTTTTGGGATTGTTTAGAGGAGATATGAATTAGTTTGGATTGAAAAGAAAAACAATCTGTATTGATAAAAATGAACGTTTGCAATGTATAAATATTGTTTATAATATGGATACAGCTCTCAGGACCTAGTTATACACAATATATACAAAGTAATATTTTATTTATACAATATTGAAACATTAAATAACAACTTATATAACTCCACGTTAAATTAGGGCATCTCCAACCCAACCCTCTATTTTACTTTTCAAATATAAAGTTCTTTATTTTTTCAGACAACTAACTCCTATCAAATTCTCTATTTTACGCTCTAAAAAGGAATAAAAAAAGAATCTCTTTCTCTCTCTTCAATATTATATTATTATTTTTATTTCATTCTTATTTCCTATTTCATAATTAACTCCGTATTTTTTTTTTTCCAAATATTACTTTATTTAATTTTTAATGTGATTAAAATTATATTTATCTAAATCTTTTAAATACCATAATTGCAAGAAATATAATATAATAATATTATATAAATTAGGGGAAAAATACAAATAAAGCGACATACAATTTACATAAATATTCATTTTCAAATCATTATCGTTGCCTCCCACATAATGCTCTACTTAATTGCAATACGGAGTTCAAAATGACATTTTTTATCCGTATTTTTTTTATTCACCTCCAAAGTTGTTTTCAAATTGAAGATTTTCATCACCCACAGCGATTGCTATTGTAGGGTTGAAGCCTCAAGACTCTTGGAATTGGTGCTTGAATTCACGTTCATCTCAATTATAATGTTGTGCAATAATACATGTGTCATTAATCATATCGCAAATCCTTTCTCCAACACGTGAGCATCCTGCAATAATTGCAAAATGGTGATTGCAAAAATCCAAATCACGTTCAACTTTGTTTCGACACGATTCTTGTTTCAATCGAGAAATCTTTCTTTTCTTCTTTTGTGGAATGAGGAGCACGAATAGTTTTGGAACAATTGTAGTACCATTTAGGATATATACCTCAGCTAAGTAATTGACCAATATGTATTCTTTTCCTTGAATAACTAATGGGCCGGAGACGCACTACCGCTAGCACATATTGAAAAATAATGTATGACTCTAAAAAAAAACATTAATAAGCGTTGTTTGGTGTCAGGCAAACCAAAATGAGCATGTCGAAAGGCTAGATAGATATATCAAAGCCAAGGAATTTCGAGAAAAAATAATATTTTAATAAAAAATTTAGAAATTATTAGTGATCCAAATGTTTGTGATTACCTGCAATGAGTACAACAACGAATACTTGAAAAAAGAAATTGACAGTCACAACCACAATCGCAACAATTTTCGGAATCATATCCTAAGTTTTTCTCGAATAGTGCTAGATTTGGAAATGAAATTACTAAGTTATTGTTATGATTAATTAATTATGTTATCTATTGTATTTTATTTAAATTATTATGCTATTATTATATTGTATTGTTATCTTGTATTTAAATTTGTTATGTTATGTATTGTATTGTTTTCTTTAATTTAAATTATCATACCATGTATTGTATTTTTAATTAAATTTTTTATCTTGCCATTTTAATTTTGTGTATTCTTTATAATGAAAATTAATAATAAAATAAAATTTTACTATTGATGAAAAAAATACAATTAATTTGAAACTAAAATAGTATATATTAAAAGATATTTTTAAAAAATATATTATATTTAAAAAAGAATTATGAATATTAGATATTTAATTAATAGAATTATTTATATATAAAATATATAGAAGTAGAATGAAAACAATTTAAATAATCCAATATAATAAATATTGTTATGACACTATATAAATTTTGAAGAAAGAAAGTAGTGTGAGAAGAGAAAAGATTTTTTATTCATCTTGAAGTATCGTTAGATTCATAGATCTTTCAACACAAATCTTCTTTACAATGACGGAACAACCCTTAATTTTAGGGAAACCTTACGGTCCCCAAGCAGGATTCCAACCATATCCACAAGGACTCCACATAATTAGACATTCCTTAACACAAATTGTTTATACACTCCCCCTTGAATGTCGATAGATTATGTACTCGTAAAACCTTACTAGATAAAACCCCGTGGGAAAAATTAGGTGAAGAAAAATAGTAGCACATATCTAATAATACGCATTATGGGATCCTCATGAAAAACCTTACAGGAAAACCCAGTGTGAAAAACCTTGTAAGGGACAAAGAGTACATACATCGCTTATTAACTCCCTCTTTATGAGAACATCAATTCAGAGACTAAACTTCGTTTCAGCTTGTGCATCACTCTTGAACAGTTGTAGGTGATAGAGACTTATGCAAAATCACAATAATGTGTCTTGAACCTACTCTTGCATGTTTGGATATCACATTCTTGGAGCTCATGATTTGAAAAACCTTGACGAAATATGTTTTTCGTCTATCTACTTGTTATGAATCTTTCCTTCAAGATCAAAGATTTCTTCTTTCTGCAGTTTCTTACTTTAACTTCTTTAAGCAAATAAATCTATTGGCTTTTTGAAACTCTCTAAGAGTTCCTATCTAGTTATCAACTTGCATACAATATTGTATTGCTTCATGCATTTTGAAGGAATCGATTTAAAATCCGGATAAGATATAAACAAGTTTCTCTCCAACAACTTGCACAATACTTTAGATTTGAATCCTTTCTGCTTTTCATATGTATTTTGGGTCAAGTGATACATTCAGAAAATGTATGATCTATTCTAGTGACTGATTGCAAGTCAAATAAGCTTTAACGTCTTACCAAGATGCATCTTCCCTTTTTCCACTTGATCATTATTTCTATACAAGTCATGCTTTAATAGATGTAGAATTTATATCCTCATAATCTTTACAATATCGCATCGCGCGCTATTGTATTAAAGATATCTCAACGATATATCATTTGTTCGTTCACATTACGACAAAACTTATTGAGATCGCTCACTATTCATTTAACTTTTTAAGGTAGCTACCTCTCTCATGAGGTTTCATACAGGTGTTATGTCGTAGGCTCTCCAAAGCACATTGTCTCCTTACTTATGATCATTTTGATTCTTTGATCCTCCCCTTTTTCAAGGATTATTTTTTTTTTTATTTTGTTTAGAATTGCTTAGTATATCAGGCTTCATGCATGTCAATAGACTTATCCTTAAGGGACAATCAATAATGAATTTACAACTCTGTGTTTGCTTCTAGTCCCCCTATGTTTGACAACAACATATATCCAATCTTTTTGGAGAATCTATCTTTTGGTTGCATCATTGTAATATTCATGATGTATACCATATATCAAAATAATCAGATTAAAAATTTTGGTCCCCGACATAATATTGAAAGAAAATTTGATCATTATTATCATTTGATGCGTAATTAATTTTGTGTTGCAATTCGTATTTCATATCACATATTGAAACTGTATTTTTCATTAAACAATGATTTTTAATATTTGTTGACATTTAGTGTCACATCATCTTGAGTATTATTCATATTATCAAGATAAATTGTCTTGATTACATATTCTGGAAATTTGTTCTTGACTCAATTATTTTTTGCACAAACAATTTTGTGAATGTAAACTACATGTTGACAACAAAAATACATGTGATTATCTTATAGAGCCTCTTTTTTAATCATATCACATGTAGGTTAAACGGGTCCATAATTCAACCTTTTTATACGTTTTCAGAATTTAGGGATTAGTTTTCCCCCCAACTTTAGTTTTGATCAATCAACTTAATCACGTAGCAAACCACGTAAAGAATCTTGAAAATCTTCTGTTTTTCATTGATGTCCAGACCAATAATGCACATCTTGGGATGACCAAATTATTCATTGCCAACTAAATAAAATTATTAGGTAACTCGTAAACTCCAAGTTATACTTCTATGCTTTTGCTTTAGTAATTTCTGATTTACTATTATATGAGTACATGTCAATTTTATTAATCCAAGAGTAATTTTCCGATTTCTTTCTTCTCAATTACTTCACCCTTTAGGTGAGTCTGTCCCATCATTGAATGAACTATCTGAAAAAAATTGTGCATTTAACATATTATTTGTGACAGATAATAATGGGCACACATCAAGTTTGCGAGAATAATATGCACACATGATACCATATGGAAGAAACATGTTATTAGGACCATTATATGTCTAAAACAATCCACTAGGTGGATGACTAGTCCACAAATATTTGGTATATGTTCCTAAAAAACGCAGAGAATTCAATCAATCTCAAACGTTTTCGTTTATGATGGTCTCACATTAGTTGCCTTGTAACAATCATTACAAAGAAATTTCACGTTTAGCATGGTGGCTAATCCACCTCATTCAACTAAAAAAGAATGGATGCTGTATTTTTAACCATTTATCAAATGCTCTCATTCTTCATGATGGAACACATCATCTACGTACATCAAATTTTGATAACTTGTAATCTTTCTCATATTCATGTGCATTATTTAATCATTGTCTTCTTTTCAGACATATTATGCACTACAATCAAATTCACTTTACGTAATGGAGCAATTCAGTAAATTTCATTCATGACTTCTCATCAAAAACACATTAGTTTTTCTTTAGTTATTATTATATCATCAATAGGTCAATTGAGACTCACATTTTTCAATGTCTTTCCATATAAAATTCTTAGATCATAAATCGAATGGATCTTGAACCCAATATTTTATCATCACGTTGCACCAAGACTTTTAAACCCATGTCTTACTCTCTTGGTGGCGATTGGCTTAAATCCATTGTTTTATCTATATAACGAATCTTAGGGTCACAAATCAAGAGAGTCTTTATCTACATCTGTAGCTTGAATGTCCTTATCCCCTTTTGAATGTGATTAAACATAATCCATCCATCTTATCAATTTATATCATTGTAATAAATCAAAGGCTACATTTAAATTATAACTAACTGTTCCCATATAAAAATATTATACCAATACATATAGAAATTTGAAACATATAAATTTTGCACTTTTGGCAACCACTTCTATTATTTGTTTTCTTTGTATACATTTTCCTTTTAACAAATACTTGGATGGTTGTGTCTCTAACCACACTACCAAGACCATATTTAATATTTGAAAGTAATCAATTTTTTCTTATTTCTAAAAAAATTTAAGTGAGGAGCAGTAAACAGAACGTATCATCAATGTCAAAAAAGACAATACTTGGAACATGTTACCGATGGTGATTAAAGTCCACGTAGCATCGTGTTAATTTCATCATCCAATAACAAATTGATGGGTAGAGTCCTCGTGCTTATACGTGTATGCCAACAAATACCTAAATTTAGAAGAAGAGTAGTGAAAGAGAAAAGATTTTCTTCTCTGAGTATCTTTAGGATTCATGATCGTTTCAACAAATCTTCTTTACAATGAAGGAAAACCCTTTATTTATAATGGAAGAACCCTTCTTGGACTTGGTCCCCAAGCAGGATTCCTAACCATATCCTACAAGGACTCCCCATAATTAGACATTCATCTATAACACAAATTGTTTATAACAATATAGTATTTAATAGATAAAATAAAAATAATATATGGGAAAAAAAGTTAGGTTAAAAGTCGGTTGCCAACTATATTCAATTATTTCATTCATTCAACACGATTCACACGCACGTCACCAAACAATTCACATTTGTTTTTCTTCTAATTTTTTGACTTTTTTTTTTTATCAAATCACAAAGTAGACAAAATAAGAAATAACAATTAAAAAAAATCCCCTTCTGATAGATTTTATTTTTTTTTTAAAATTCAAACAATTGACAGAGTTTTTGATTTTTTTGTTACTAGAAAGTCAGAGCATAATAATAAAAAATAAAATGTTAAATAAAGAGTGTGAATAATAGTTATTCAAATTTGAAGAATTATTATTCACCTCTCTATAAATAGAGAATAGCAGGTGATTTGAAGGTGGGTTGGAGAGCGCATTTTCTATTTTACTCTCCAAATATGGAGAATGGATAGTAAAATAAAAGTGGTGGAGATAGTCTTATTCTTCATATTAAGAGACCATTTGGATTGACTTTAAAATAAAGTAGCTTTTAAATCAAAATTAAAATATTAAATTGAAATGACTTTTTAAATCAAAAAGATAAAAAGTATGGGAGACCCATTTTTTATTTTGATTTATTTTAAGTCATTTTTTAGGGAAAATGCATAAGACCCCCTTAGCATATGCCTGAAATCTTAGAGATACACTTATACTATACTAAGGTCCTATTACTTACTTATTTTATAAATAATTTTCTACTCCTTTTTGGCCTACATGATACTAGTTCTAAAAAAATCTCAACACATATTGGGCCCACAAAATGGTGTCACGTAAGCCGAAAAGGGGTTGAGAAAATTATTTATAAAATATGTTCAGGGTAACAGGATCTTGAGTCGAATATAAGTATGGTTCTGAATTTCGGGCATAGGTTTGAGGGGTCTTGTACATTAATCCCCATTTTTTACCCTTGTCAAGACACTTATTATTTTAAGTCATTTTTGACTTGTTTTATAAGTTATTTGTGTGGTATATATAATATATATATATATATATCTATATATATCTATATCTATATATATATACATATCTACGCATATAGATATATATCAATTTCAGACACTTTCGGAGTCAACAAATGACTTAAACGTAGGTTTGATAAACTTTTAAGTCAATTTAAACACCCTCTAAATATTGAACTGTTGAGGACAATGTTTTAAAAGGATGAGGCGTGAAGTCAGACGTTTTATCCAGTATGGGGCGAGACATAAGCTTCGAGACACAGGACATAAGTCTCATGGATCTACGGATCGTAATCTCATGTATATTCAATTTTTTAATTTTATTACTAAGAAAATAAGCAAAAATATAACTTTCAGTTATCTTACAAATAAATTTTAATAATTAACCTATAATATATAGAAAAATATATATTATATTTTTTATTTGAAAGTGGTATTAATAACCAATAATGAAGAAAAAAATATTACAATTATTATTTGAAAAATATCATATTATTATTACACTAATAATAAAAAATATAATTTAAAACAAAAAATATACGCCCCAATTTCTAAAATTTATGCCCTATGAATCAACGTCTTTAATCTGCACCCCAAAATATTTTTTGTACGTCCCATCCCAAACTCGCCCCAAATAAATGTACTAATTATTCCATGCTGAGTATACTGTATAACAACTAGAAATATTTACACTATTAAATATTATGAACCAACAACTAGATTGGACATTATAACTGATCATAAGATAATTAAAGCTAAGCTCAACTAATCCGCTGATTCGTAATTTAATATTTATTTATAATTTTATATATTTAATCTAACTGCACTTGATGTAATTAAGTCATTGTTTATTTTTACATTGAACAATTTCTTATTAAGCTACTCTAAATAATATTCGTCTCAGATTAAGAAAAAGAAAAAAGAATGGACCAATATATTAATCAGAGTATGTAATTATTAACCAGGGAAAATTTCCCGAAGATATGTATGATAATTTAATATGAGCAGACCAAAAGAATAGTACTAAAAAATAACGGAGAGTTTTTTTAAATAGACATTCAAAATAACTTAATTATATTTCATAACTATAGTTTGTTAATTATGATTAGTACCTATAGGAGAGGAGTAATACGAGCGAGATTGGGAGAGAGAGGAGAGCAAGAGAAGACAGAAAGCGGAGAGAGGTAAATGTATATGTATATCTGTCAAATAATTATATATATATGTAATTGGTATACATATGTATTTGTATATCTAGCGAGTGAAATTGAGAGAACAAGGGGAGAGGCGAGCAAGATTGGAAAGAAAGAGGCGAGTGAAATAAGGCATAGAATGGAGAGAGGTGAATTGTATACATATATCTGTCAAATAATTATATATGTGTAACTAGTATATAAATGTATTTGTATATTTGTCTAGCGAGATTGAGATAGGTGACGTAATTACAACTAAATTTAAGCTTTAAACCGTAATTAATTCAAACTATAATTATATTAGCTAATTAATTAATATATATTTGTGTCCTTAAAAATAACTACGTTTATGTTGCGTATGATAAATTAATAAACATGAAACTAAATTATTTGTTGTTCGACGTCATATGTCCTACAATAATTATCACTTATATCTTGCTGATGAGCACCAAATAAATTTGTAATAAAATAAACTAGAGCTGTAATGGTCAAAGTTTGGTAATAAAATGTTTTTTATTTACCAAAAAAACTGTTCATGTTTAATCAATTCTCAGTCGTACTTTCATTAATCAATTCTTTATAAGTAAATAAAAAATAATGCACCATAAAATAATAAATATGATTTCATGAGCACATCAATCATAATTAACTTACCCGTCCGTCCATATCAAATACTTGATATTCGTTACTAACTTATTTAAAAAAATATTTTTTTGTCTAAATATAAAGTATATCCGTTACTAACTTATTTAAAAAAATATTTTTTTGTCTAAATATAAAGTTTGTCCACTTGGAATTTTACAGTGGCTTAAAAACAAAGAAAAATGCTCAAATATAGAGAAAGATGTAAAATTACCATGAAGTTTGTCTCGAATTTTCATAAGACATCTTAACTTTGCGATTTGTCCTTTACCCCCCACTAAAACCATTTGAGGCAGATATTATTAATATCATTTTTCGATCAGCCCCAAATTTAAAGAAGCAGGTGAGTTTCCACGCGGACAACCCCCAATCATTATACATGACACCGTGTTAATTAATTAAATATAAAAAATTTCATTTTAAATTTTTTCTTTATTTATTTCTCTCTTCTCTTACTTTTGATTTTCAAATTTTGGATCTATCGTAATTGTCATTTCAATCTTCCACCGCCCACGGTTTCAATGATTTATCACTCTTCCATTTTCTTTTTTTTTTCTTCACCCCATCCCCATGTTAACTGGAAAGTCACTTTAATTTTTTTTCTTCTGCTTTCTTCTCCAGTTCAAATTCTTTTTAAAATTCATACTTTATTAGACTTTTATTAATTATTGATAATACAATCTAATTATTTTTAAAGAAAATTTAAATTTTTTGAGGTTCACACAATCAACATACTTCATTTCATATAAATTTAAAATTTATAAATGATAATTTTAAAAGTATCCAATTAATTTCTGCAAAAATGGAAAGAATTAATTGAAATATAAAAAGAAAACATAGTGATCTTCCTAATATCTTGAAATCTAATGATTATCGAATTGTTTCGAAATGTAAAAATATTAGATACTATTTTAAAACTAAAGAGAGTAAAACTAATATAATAAAAAGAAAGAACGGTGAAGTTGTGTAAAAATGATTATATTGAAGTAAGAAATCTTCTCTGAAGGAGATGACAATGAATTTTTGAAAAGAAAAAAAAAAGAAAGAGAAAAAATAAAAAGGAAAATAAGAAAAATAATATAATAAAAATAAGAAATATATTTAAATTAAAATTCTTTGTAAAAATAAAATTATCTTAGTTATTTTAATCTGCTCACGGAGGAAAGTAGGTTCTTTTTTGAGAGAGTGCACACCACTCTCTATATCAGATGACGCAAAATGATGTAATTATTCCATTTAAATTGGTTAGTGGATAATAGGACGATTGTAAAGTTAAGATGTCTTTTTGAAAAATTCAGGATAACTTCATTGGTGACTTTATGTCTTTTCTCTCAAATATACAATCAAATGGTTAGAAAAGGTTCATCTATGTAATTCGTTAAAAGTTTGGCTTATCTATGTCATTGATGTTAAAAAATGCTAGCTCATCCATGCCATTCTTTCACTCCGATTATGCAAAATCTTTTTTACATCCCAAACAACTTTTAGCACCTTTCAATTGGAGATTTTAGACCAATCTTTTTGCTTCTTCCTAAGAACACATAAAGAACATTAACAATTCCCAAATTTCAACTTTATTTATTTATTCTTTTGAAACCACCTCAAGTATCAATAGTAGTTTCCTCCGAGTTAGATATCAAAACTCAATAGCTTTTGAGCGCGAATTCGACTTAAAAACTCGAACTAATACTTTCACGTAAATTTCTTCCAAGTTTCAAAACAATCACCATTCTTAATAGTAATAATTTTACCTCCACAACTCAAATCATTTGAAATTCAAACCAAAATGACTCCAAAAAATAATAGGGAACAGAGATCTAATGTCAAACAACTACAAAAACATAAATCAAAGCAATTTTTTGAATTTTTAGGACTAATTTTGTTTTTTTGGAATATTTTTTTAAATACATGTGAAAATTTTAGACTACAAAAAATTTTAAATTTTTGATTTTTCAAAAAATAAATTAATGATGTCGCCAGAATTTGAGATGAAAAGAAACAAAAAGAGTACAGTTGATCCAAAAACTTCAATTGATAAGTGTTAAACCTTGTTTGGAGGGATAAAAGTTGATTTTGCAAAATCAGAATTAGAAATGAGTCTTTTCTTTAACAACATTGACATAGATGAGCCAACTTTTGAAAGATGACATAAATAAGTCTTTTGTAAAAGTTCGATGACACATTTAAACCTTTTTCCTAAAAACAATAATAGATGCGAGTAATTTTGTTAACACTTTACTTAACACTTCAGAAACGTCTATATAATTAACTTTGAAAGAGTGACATGCATTAGTATTAATCCCCCATATACCAAAGCTAGAAACATTGAGCTTCAAATTTTGAAAATGAACAAAAACACATTAATTATGAGTGATTCCAAAATTCCCATAATTGATCTCACCAAATTAGACAAGTACTCAAACTCTTGGGTACCATTGTGCAATAACGTTCGACATGCACTTGAAGAATATGGTTATTTTATAGCACTCTATGACGATGATAAGAAGAATAAGATTTCAAAGGAAATATTTGATGTAATGGAAGAATTATTTGATCTTCCCATTGAAACAAAGAGAAAAAACACTTCTGACTTTTATTTCTATCAATGGAATGGTCTACTGAAACAAGCTCCTCTTCATGAAAGCTTTGGGATCCCTCATCCAACTGATGTTGAAGCACTACAAAGCTTCACTACACTTATGTGGCCACAAGGCAACCAAAGATTTTGGTGAGACATATTTCCTTTTTTCTTTGATTTTATTTTCTCCGCGAGGATTCTTAGTAGCTTAGTTAATTAGTTGGTGAGAATTTTTAGTAGCTTAGTTAATTGTGTTGGTTGGTCTTGGGCCTGTCTCAACCCAAAGCTAGCCAAAGTTTGAGGCTTTCCCTCACCTTAAAAAAAAAAAAAAATAAATTTGCCACCACCCCTTCCCTTCCGAGTGGTGAAACCCAACAATCTCCCCTTCAATCACACATCGGGCCCTGGGCTGGAGAGAACGACAACCCAGTTTCTTTCTCCCTCTCCCGGTGGGCTGAGACTTGTTGATAACCTGGGCTTTCTGATACCAATGTTGGGTGGTCGTTGGGCCTTCTCAAACCCAATCAGAGCCCAGGTTATCAACAATCTCAGCCCACCGGGAGGAACTGGGTTTTGTCGTTCTCTTCAGCCCAGGCCCGCTGTTTGAGGGGTGAGATGTGTTGGGTTATCCACTCTGAAGTGGAAGGTTGCTTGGTGGTCAATTTCCTAAGTGTGAGGGAAAAGCCCTCAACCTTTGAGCCTAGCTTTTGTGTTGGAAGGCCCGACCACCCAACATATTTTCTTTCTTCTTCAAGTAACCAGCGCCGGTGCACGACCTCCCCGTCCAATAAGGCCAGGATCGCATCGCCGACAGAAGGGACGAGACGACCGTTGCACACCTAGGCGGACCGCCGGCCCTCGTCCAAAGTCCAACTACGAGCTTTTTAAACAAACTGGGCAACAACTTAAATATACTCTATTGAGCGGAATTTCACTAGTGACCGCGCATGAATGGATTACGAGATCCACTGTCCCTGTCGACTATCGCAGCGAAATTGATTGTTGGGTTATCCCACATCGGAAGTGGAATGGGCTGGTGGTCAATTATAAGGGAGGGAAAGCCTCAACCTTTGAGCACTGTTTGGGTTGATAAGGCCTCAATACCCACCCAACCTTGGTATCAGAGCCCAGGTTATCAAGATCAACAGTCACACCCCACCGGTAGGAACTGGGTTGTTCGGTCTCTCGCAGCCAAGGCCCGATGTGTGAAGGGGGAGATTGTTGGGTTATCCCCACATCGGAAGTGGAAGGGGCTGGTGGTCAATTTATAGTGGTGGAAAGCCCTCAACCTTGGAGCTAGCTTTTTTTGGGTTGAGAAGGCCAGGCCCAAGACCACCCAACATTTATTGGTTCTCTAAACTAAGAAGGCTAAAATCCCCTTCCTTTTTTATAACCCTCACACTGCACCTGCATATGTCCCACTCGCTCTGCCTCCACATGATTATGTAAGTGATTAAGTTTCATTCCTAAAAATAATAATCAACAAAGGAAAATAGCAGCAAATAATGATATTTATATTTCAATAATTTATGTAAAGGTTACAATGTTTGATTCTTAACCTCACAATTGTCAACTAAAGAGTTCTGATGTATTTTGTATTTCTAATGACTTTGAATAATATGAGTTATACTCGGGTGGATGTAATTCAGCTCGATCTACAGGGTGAGGAAGCCGACGACGAGAATTTCGAATTGTCAAAAAAGAGTAGTAGATATACTTTAACAATAGTCTTGTCCACAAGCAAATGAATGTTCGGCAGCCAGAGCAAGACTTCTCTGTGGGACCCCCCCGGTAAAGGAGACTTGTCTAGTCAAATAGGCTTTTAATAAGAAATTTGCTCATTCATTACTTATGCAATGACTTTCTTTTTCTTGTCAACTTAATAGACTGACCGGATGTAATTTGAATTTATTTAAGTCGTATAATTTTAACTTAAGATTAATTGAACTTTATTAACCAATAACTTGACTTATTCAACCTATTTTAAAATCCAATATGAATTTATCAATGGGATTTCATTATCTACCTACTAATCCCGCCCCAAACCCACACCCAATCCCATCGTCATCCTGAGTTTGATACAAAAACATTTGTATAGCCGATTACAACAAGTTTGATACAGTTCCAATTTTAATAACCTCCAAGGCTTACGGTATATATATATATTTTGCGTATGCTAGTGAAACAGTGACATCGTACGTCAAGGTAGCTGCAGAAGTAGAGCAATTGGTGGATAAAATGGTATTCGAGAGTTATGGAGTAGCAGAAAGGCACTATGAATCTCATGTTGCAGCCACTACATACCTCCTCCGCCCTATTAAGTACACAGCACCACTGCAAGGGGCGGAGGACGGGTCTGGCAATATCGGTTGCAATGCACACACGGATAAAAGCTTCTCCACACTCCTCTTTCAGAATCAAATAAATGCTTTGCAAGTTGAAACCAAAAGTGGAGAGTGGATTGACGTTGATGTCCCTCCCTCCGCCTTCGTCTTCATGGCTGGTGATGCTTATGAGGTA
This sequence comes from Solanum habrochaites, assembly GCA_027704765.1. NCBI lineage: Eukaryota > Viridiplantae > Streptophyta > Magnoliopsida > Solanales > Solanaceae > Solanum > Solanum habrochaites. The sequence goes on from JAKWJA010002489.1 coordinate 83,247,544, forward strand.
AGGTTGCCATTTTGTCAGTTTCACCATCAATCTCAAATTATTTCATCAAGTACCTATTATATTCCTACATGTACCAAGCAACTATAAACTAGTTCTATTGTACTAGCTAACATTTTGTGGGGTATGTTCATTGAGTTCTCTTCACTAAAATTGTTAAATTTTATCTCACAAATCAATTTTTGCATCACGTTAAAACTAGTGGCAAAGTTATGTTTGTTGGATTCTGTAGTAAAGCTTGATTATGCCCCGTAGGGCCTATTCAAGAAAACCACTACCTTTCAAAAGAAAATAGGCAGAGCTCAAAACTGAGACAATCTACACAAATTTTTTTTTTTTTGTTGTAAACAGGCCCCCCCCCCCCCACTTGCACCAACATCTCTTTTGGGCATCAAAGTTCACATATCATTCCGTTATTTAATGCGACAAAAAGTAAGTAATTTTGTTTTTGGAAGTAGGCATGGAGCAATGGAAGAATATATGCAGCAAGGCACCAAGTGTTGATGAAAGAGGATAAGCAAAGGTATACATTGGCGTTATTCACATTCAACAAAGGAATAACAGATATACCTGAGGAATTAGTGGATGAAACACATCCTATACAATACAAGCCTTTTGATAATTTTGGATTAGCTTGGTACTACCTCTCTGGTGCTAGCTCCATGGCTCATGGCACTGCTAAACCTTACTGTGGAACTAATGCTACGTAACTTCAATTTCATGTTCTTACAATTAAGATTTCATAGTCTGGAAATTGAATTATTAAGGAAATAAAAGACAAACTATGTAACAAGTGTGGGACTTCAATTATATATAAATCCATTCGGTCAACTTCTCTACTTAGTTCACTCAAACTACCAATCGTTTAATTTAAAAAAAAATAAACTAGTTCTCTAAAGATTAAAACTAAATGTTCTCTTAGATCTCATGACCCTGTCCACTGGCAGGACAAATAGAAGAAAAACACTAATTCCACCTCGTTTTGCACAAACCAAATTATGTTTAGCATGTTAAGGCGCTATTTACAATATTGACCAAGGTAACCGTCTAGCTGAGTTGTACAACACTTCTTTCTAGATACCAAACCATTGATTAGATTGTTTAAGGAGGTTTCTGCATCAAATTGTCATTGCTTACCTCACATCTTGATCAAAGGTCAACTTCATGCTGTATGAGGTCAATCTGCACTAATGGGACTGTTCCCTGATGTTGTCCATTGCTGATGGAACACCTGATGGTATCCATCTCTTAGCTCTGAGATGCACGTCGGAAATAATACCTGCACACGTGAAATATAATGAATTATGCTAATGGAAACTGACGACGAATGTTTATTCTTGGTTTAGAGTTATAATAGTTAATATCTCACACTAGAACCAACTCAGAAAGAGGATTTTGGTTTTTCTCTTTCCCCTTTGGAGAAGCAGTAAACTACAAAGCCCTATTTATTGGGCACGCTAAAGAAAAAATATTCCAAGGTATCAATAATACAAAATCTAGTACGACAACCAACTTTTATGAAGCATGCTTGCACACATACAAACAGGATTACATTTGTGCCACACACAACAGAGGAACTTACACATAAATATTTATGCCATGGAGAGCAGCATACTTCCGCAGCAGACGTTCAATTGTATACCATTCTGACCTGTCAGAACCATCCTGATAACCGATTCTTGGCATGTGGATCGATGCTTGAAATATCAAAAAGTATAAATAGACTATTAGGATATTGCAGTGGCAGAAAAAAACAGTCACCATCAAAGAGAATATTTGAGCAATTTTTACAAATGTAATCATGATAATAGCTGGAGATGCATCATGTTATAGCCAGGAATACTTTTGAATAAATGTTTTTGCAAACACAATAAACAGTAATGTTTAAACAATTATAGAAATTTCTTGTATTTATTTTTACTAACTAACAGCTGGTACAGGTTCAAACCTACCTGCCACATCAGTGCATAACCCCCCAACCCCAACCCCAACCCACATCCCCAGAAATTCCTGACCAGGAATAACATAGCTCATCATGTCTGGATGAGCAGATCAGATCAGCCTTTTCAAACTATATAGACATTACTCCAATAAGTTCATGAGTGCTGTTCGAAAATAATCATCGATGCTCAAATAAATAGTGTTCTACTCTCCTCCTATCTAAGCAAAAACTACTTGCTTTTACTTTACATGTTAATAAGAGAAGCTAGATATGCAAGTCGCTTGAGATGTTGAACAAGGAGGTTTCGATTTAACGTGAATTACTATATGAATTTCAAGTAAAATATTCAATCCCTAAGGTGTATTTCAAAACAAACTGGCTCTCAAATATTTCTTGGTTATAAAAAAATTTGAAATAAGGAACTAGAAGGTTGGTGACAAGGTGAATAAATGGGGAATCAGAAGGAGCGAGGTCAAAGGAGAGGGGGGAAGATGGGGGAGAGATAGGTGGGAAGGTCAGGCGTCGAATAGATAAGCTGGTGAGGCTTAGGAGTAGGTAGGGAAAAATTGGTTATGAGTGGGGAACCGGTAAGGGGGCTTAGAGTGGGGCGGTAGAACAGGGGTGTATAGGGACCGTGAAATGGAAAGAGACTCAGGTAAAAATAGGGGGCTGAGAGTTAGGGAGTGCCATACGGGGGGATGGAGGTAGAAGGAGGGGGAGAAGGGGGGGGCGTGTCAAGTGCTAGTAAGGTGGAGAAGGAGGCAGTGGGAGGGGAGAAGTGGAATGCCGAATCGAAGGAAAGTTGGGGCGGCAAGCAATAAGAGAGAAGGGTGGAGGAGAACTGATAATAAAGGGTAAATGGTGTGGGGGGGGGTCATATCCTGAAGAGGAAGAGTGGAGGAAGAGACCATGGTAGTTAGAAGAAAGAGAGAAAGAGAAGGAGAAACAATTGGTGGAGATACAGTAACTAGGGGAGAAAGGCGAGCCGAGTAAGGGCGGTCAATTGTTTAGGGGGGGGACACGGGCGAGGGGAGGACATAGTTGATCACAAGGGAGAAGAGGAGTTCAGGGTTAGAAAAGAACTGGAGAATTGTATTGAGTAGTGTGACGAGACAGGGTGAGGGGAAGACAGGGGAGGGTGATCGAGTAATTTAAGGGAGGTGGAAGGGCCCGAAAGGGGGTGATAGGTGATGGAGCGAAACGAGCTAGCAAGGAGAGGAGCCAGTGTAAAGCGGGACGGAAAGGGGGATAAGGCAGGGTGCACGGGAGAGGAGTAAGGGAAAATTAAACGGTGGATATCAAGAAGCTGAGAAGAGAAACAAAGGACAAGGAAGGAAAAGTGGGTAAAATGTATAATGGGGGAGAATGCGAGATAAGAGAAGTAAGGTGTTAAGGGGAAAGGGAAATGTCACGTGGCTGAAGGAGAAATCCAAATGCAGATCAAACAAAACATAGAGAACTCAAACTACAAATAAAACAGAAGAAACGTTTCTATAAGCATGGAAATTGGAAATACCGGACTTCTGAGCAGCTGAATACGATGCCTTTGACAGACATCTCTCCAAGTCGGGGATGGAGATACTGCCGCGTGGGACTTTGCGCCTAGGGTTGTATGACTGCACAACAGCCAAAGCTACCCATTGAGAAGCATGAGGTGAACCACTGCCCTTAGCTAGATCCTCTACATCACAATGATCGCATGGAGATATAACAAGAGAATTAATTTAAGGTATAGCAGAAGACCAATAAAAGAAATTTGACAGGACTAAGTGGAGCAGGAGAAGAGTACAGGCAAAAAGAAGGAAAATACACGACGACAATATTTTTAAGATATTTTTTTCTCATTTTGAAAATTAAGTAGTAGCTCATATTAGGTGTAGTGCAGGTCATAAAAGCCACCAATCCGACAGCCCATGTGGAACCTATCATTTCTTTTATTCTCTGCCAATTAGGATATCTATTTTTTCCCTAGTAAAGACGAGTTCTTCTGTGAGAAGTATCTTCCCCAAAATCTTCCACTTGAACCCTCCAAGATTTTCTACCAATGTAGTGAGCATATCCACTACCATAACATTTTATATCTTACAAAGACTCCTAATTGACAAGACGAGATAAACAAACATTCCATGATTTCAAACTGATTAGCATGATTGACTCATCCACATATGCAGCAGGAGGTAATAACTGGTTGAACTGCAAACTTATGTGTGCAAAATATTACTAAACTCCACCACAAAAAGGAAGCATTTGTCCAAAGATAACTAATCTAGAGGTAATTAAAGTGGAAGAAATGCATGTGCACATACACTCTTCTCTCATAAGTATCAAGTACACAATTCACTGAGTTCCTAAATTAGCACAGGGCTAGTTAAAACCATGAATAACAGTGCTAGTGATGTCACAGAAAACAAACTGATGACCTTGACTAGTTAAAGCACCAAAATTACCTGTGATCTCTATAAGATGGAGATCGCCTAGATGAAGATCACCAAATTCAGAAGCTCGTTCATACGCTGCAGGTACACTAGTTGACAGTCTTGCCAATGCATCAAACATACCCCCATGACCCCAGTTTCCTGATGTATCAACACAGCTACCAAAATTGGCAAGTAGTCAGAACATGCACATGAAACTTTGCCAAGCTTGAGTGGTTTTAAGAAATTATCAAATGCAGATGTCCTCTGTTTATCTCAAAATTAATAATTTTAGTACTCACAACATATCCAACCCAATAAAAAAAGCTTAACACGTAACAGTGGCAAAAATACTTTTATAAAAGCTGTGATAAGCATCACAAGATTGACCTGAAAAGATAAGTGTTTCATATGCACCTGAATATGATGGTCGGCTCTGATGGAGACACTTTAGAAGGACGGGTGCAGTCCCCGTAAACAAAGTGAACGGCTCCAGAATCAGAGGAGATATCAGTATCAGGAGCTGATACAGGATCTTTGACCGATAAGGAGTGGTATCCAAGAGTCTCCCATTTTGACATTTTCTCCTCCTCTGCCTTCTTCTTTGCAGCTTCAGCTTTTAGATGTTTTTCTTCAGGCAAGCTTCGCCTGTTTCCCAGCTCGAAAATTGGATTATGGTTTATCTCTGATGCTTCCTTGAATTTCTCAACCCACTCGAGATACGATGTTTCATCAAGAATTTGATCAAGCTTAACAGACTCTGGACCCCTTTTCGTAACCACATTAAACTCACTTAAGAAGTTAGCTGGCTTAACCTCAAACTTGTCATCTCTAGCTGAACGTTCTTTATTGCGAAACGCCATAATTGTTTCTGCCATTGCAGTCAATTCATTCCTATCAAATTTATCTGATTCTTCATTGGTTACTTCTGCGGGATCTAGCATATGCAAGCCAAGCATAACAGATCGCAAGTCACCAGCTTCAGCTCCTGCCATCTCTTTCCCTTCCTGATCCAAGACATCATCTCCTACAATGTTGTGACTAAGCTGTAACTTCCGTTGAGCTCTACGCATGATAACCTACACAATCAAAACCTTCCTTCAGGGTAACTAAAAATCAACTTTGAAGTAGCTCTCAAATCTTCTCCTCACCTCCTCCACTGACTGCTCTGTGACTAAATTTATAGATAACACGTGGTTTGTTTGACCAATTCGGTGAGCACGTTGCAAGGCCTGCTTGTCTACCTGAGGATTCCAATCTTGCTCGTAAAATATGACCTACACCACCAACACTTGTCAAGGAGATGAAAGAAATGGATGTCCAACCAAAACAAGGCAGGTCCATATGTTACTAACACCACTATGCAGTGGCCAAAAGGAAGAGGAATGACTATTTTGTGCCATTGAAATCGCACTTAAGACAAGAATTAAAGTATATTATTCAAATCACTTGCAAGAAGTGCACCATTAAGCATTGCCAGGTCCAGAAAAATTATGACTTCCTAACACATGCTCCACCTATCATCCAGTAGGTATCAACTCGCATCACTGTGATGCATGTTGTCAACAAAATATGAGCTATCAGCACTTTTTTCCTTGATGGTATAACTCGTGAGCTAAACTTCTTAATGATAACGATTAGGAAAAGAGAAGCGCGTCAATATCCATAAATGAAGATAATATCCTTTAACAAATTTGAGATCAATTGAACCAGTTTGAACTTGAACTGTTAGATATTCTACCTGTGCATTACAATTTTGCTTTTGCGTATGATCCAAATGAATACTCCTTACTTGTACAATATATATTCGAAAAAAGTACTTGTACAATATAAGGATTAACCCGAGTATATAATCTTAAACCAATCTGATAATAAAAGTTCGGCCAGTAATTGTCACTCACTGTATCAGCAGCCACAAGATTCAACCCAACTCCACCAGCTCTTGTTGAAATCAAGAAAACAAATGCTGCATTTTCTTCAGCTTCAAACTTTGATCTATTATGACTAAAGCTCCTGATTGCAGCAAAGCGCTCTTCCGCACGAATTGAACCATCAAGACGCTCATAAGAATACTTCCTCAATTCCAGATAATCCTGTACAAGATTAACAAAGCAGAAGAAGAACCGTTCAACTGCCGGTTGAACTGTTCAAACATTTCTAATGGAGTTTTTGTAAAACATACCAGATTACAAACATTTACCTGCAGTATATCAAGTGTTTGAGTCATCTGAGAGAAAAGAAGAACCCTGTGTCCACAAGCATGAAGTTTTTGAAGAAGATGATCTAATATTAGCAGCTTGCCGCTAGCCTGACAGCACTTAATGGTTAGAAAACCATACCCAAGAAAACGACATACTTTCCTGGGGTGAAACATTAGTAATAAATACAAAAGAATGCAGGATAATCTTTTAACGCTAAATAACTATCAGCTGCATACTCTTAACTTAGTAACAGCCGGGTAGATTGCCATTACTTAAGGTGCATACCCAATGTGAAATCTACAGCCACAAAATTACGAATTGTGACTATCAGCAAAAAGCAGATACAGTACCTGAACCAGGTGTTCTCCCTCTTCATATGGTTCCGGTTCTATACCAGCAAAAAGGTAAGGATGACTACATGCTTTTCGTAGTTGAATTACCTGAAAGTGAGTCTGCAGTTTAGTATTAGGGAAGACACAAGCTGGAGCTCTAACAAAATAGATCTCAAAGTCCAAAGCATTTTTCTCACCCTTTAAAGGCTAAAACAGCTACTTAAGCATAATTATTTATGACAAAATGAGTGGAGATGCTGAACCTCAGAAAGATACTTAATGAACTCTCATTGAATGCAGATTCAACTTAGAAAAGGATGTGAGTATTGAAAAAGAATGTCAATGAACTTCTCTTAATATGCAAAATTATTTGCCAGCAAGCTTCTGCTCTTACTTCCATCAGATCACATTAACTCCAAAATCGGACTGTAAGAATGTTAACTCCTTAAATAATTGTATTACAAAAGAAGTGCATAAATCTCAAGTCATTCAACAAAATGATTGGCCTAACGTAGCAAGCAATTCAGTGAAAACCACAAACACCTTAAGTGAGGTATTCCATATACACTATGTAAGTACCTCCATTGGAATATAGTTATAAGGTTATAATCAGTCACTTTATGTCATAGAGCCTGTTTGCTTTTGCTGATTGTAAATACCTGATAAGTTTCAAGTGTTGAGAAGTGTTCTTAAGTATTGAAACTGATGCTAGAAACTAAGCAGCTAAATGTTGGATAAAAGTGCTGAAACTAATAATAAGCAGCTGTGCTTGGTAAAAAGGTGTTGATAAGCTGTTCTTTTAATTAAATGACTAAAGTATCCTTAAAATTTGTACAAAGTATTATAAATTTGAAAATATCTTTTTAAAGAAAGGGAAAAACCACAAATATAGAATGAATATGAAGTTAGGGGTTTTGTTTTGAGAAAGATAGTTCGAGAATTAAAAAATATATTAAGGATAAAATAGTAAAAGTCTTAGTCAATCAAAAAGTGCTTATAAGTTGAAAAGCCATAAGTACCAACTGATTATTTTTTAACTTATAAGCACTTTAGATGTTTAGCCAATGCATAAATAAGCTAACATCTGTTTTATAAATAAGCTAACATGTGTTTTATAAACCAGTTTGACCAGCTTATAAGTTTAGCCAAACATCATGAAGCAGAAACCTACAATCGGATTACAAATATTAGTAGTCAGTTCATATTACATGACAATTTTAAGTCTAATTATCTGCTTCTTTCTCAGTCTGGTGTTTCAGCACTTTCAGATGCAGTACCAACTAAGATTCATTTAACTTACGAAGTATGTAAAACTAATCCTAAAAACTAAATATTTTACACAAGTATAGCCCAATTATTTTACAAGTAACATGTCATCAACTTTAAAGTGTGACTAGTTATTATAAACAAAAAATCGCCACATGTAACGGGTTCCAATGATACTTATACTATTAAAATCGCCACGGTCTAGCTGAATTCTTACACCAGTTATCACTCAAACACTCTATATATTTAAAACACATACTTAATAAACTGGCATAGAATTGGGATGTAGTCAACTAAAAAAGAAGCTCCATAGCTACTCTAACTAATCAGGATGTAGTAAACTAGGGACCATTCATAATGCATTAAGAGTATTCATAACTACAGAAAGATTTCTTAGAGCCATCATAATGAGCCAACCCCTTATTAAGAAGAAACCTCTAGCTGTTACATGTACGAAAATATCAATTCCCCACACAGGAAGCAACCACAAGTTGAAATCATCAACCCAAAATTGTATGAAAATCCTTGGCCAACAAGAATAATTTGGGGGTATTATACAATATTCTGCAACGACCGAGTATTGGGTGCTCCAGAAGCAAGTGCTAGCAGCTGAGTTAGCTCCTTCCTTAGTATGGACATATATACCTTCTTTTGCAGGGCCACCAGTGGTGCCATCCTAGAATCAAAATTACTAACATATTAGCAACACTACACAAAAGCAAGTCCAAGGAAACCACGTGACATACTATCGACAGCCTCATTTGCCAAATCAGCAACCATGGAGAAATATGAACTTACACAGTGATCTCAGTAAGAGGAGGCAGCACAAGAGTCCCCAACTCGATAAGCTGAGATTTAGTTCGTCGGAGCATAAACGCCCCTATTACATATTTCAAAATTTTGAATTGCTCCTTAGCTTTGTCTGCATCAGGACCTACTCAGCGGAGCCATATTAGAGAAAACATAGGAGTGAGTCCATTGCTTTCAAGTAAATATAAAAACATGTAACATGTGGCAATGTTATTCGGGATTTAAAGATGCTCCTACATAATTTGACGAAATCTTGTGAAGTGGATTCAACCTTGTAAAGTGAATTCTGAAGTCCCACTTAAGATCTCAGAAAACATTCAGTAGCATTTTCATATTAAAGAATTACTCTAAACTTTCACAATATCTTTCTTAGTCCCTGTACTTGATTCACAGTTGAAAAAAACCCATTTATAAAAATTGAAGGGCCCAATGTCTGTCTCAATAACCCAACTTACAGTATGTTGCAAAAGAGTTACAGGAGCAATGCTAATTTTAACTGAAAAAACATATAACTGGACAAACAAATTTCAGAAGAGCCGTGGTCTTTTTCCGAGGGGTGTGGAGAAAGAAGAAGAACAATAAACAACTCTTTCTCAGAAATATAGAAATATAAAAATGACTGTTGCTTGTCACTAGCCGTTTATCTTTCTCCCAACCACTGCCACCCAATTCATAGCATCCTCTTTTCCAGTAAGCATAACAAATTGTTTAGAGAAGTATGTAGAGAAAGAGAGAAGAGGCATTGGCATGTTGTAAGGGTCTGCATATTTTTTGTTAGAATTGGAATAGGTTTATACAATCCTATTGGAATAGGAATAGGTTTATACAATCCTATTGGAATAGGAATATGTTTATACAATCCTATTTAGAATAGGAATATGGACTACTTAAATAGTATTCCTTAATTGGTGAGGATTGTATCTAGGAGTCTTATAAAAATGGTACTCAATGTAAATATAATGTATAGAAAACAACAACAATTCAATATTATTTTTTCCCTTTTTCTCACATGGTATCAAAGCCTCTACGATCTTGGCTCTATGATCTTGGTAGAAAATCAAAGAGCTTTCGCTGCCAGCGGGCGGCTATTACTCATATATGTCGCCCGTCCGGCCAATATGATTATGTTAGCAAATGTTGGATCACCGTATATCTTTCTGGAACACACACTGTTCTCATTAATCCAATTTTTGTAGCACTATTCAATTATGTCCGGAGAGACTTTTCTTATCTCTAATTTATTGTAGCACCATGCCATCATACGGTGATACTTTTTAATTTAATTGTGTGCACCGTGCATTCTCCGAAAAAACTACTTGACATATTTAATTTGAGTAGTACACTGGGTTTTTCGAAACTACTTTCGCATATCTGTGCATGCCGTGGTCTGTTCAGTGACTCCTCAGATTTTTGATTTGCGTAGTTCCATTCGTCTTTTTGGTAACTCCTCAATCTGAAGGGAGTAGGGTTGTGCTTCATTCCAAATCCTACCAATAGAATTTCCCTTTTTCAATATGGTGGTGCATCATTCAACACTACCCATTATCTCTTTGTCATAGGTCGTCCGTCAATTCGAAACTATCATATATTAATTTCTATTTTTTAGTTGAGTCGTGATATCATTCGAATCACCTATATAATTATTTCTTAAATGGTGGACCGCTTTTAGCCATTAAATCTAAATACCCAGCATCATGAGCAGTCCAACCAGTTTTTCGCGTGGATGTTAATATCGACTCACTATTGATTTCAACACCAACATTATGCATACCAAATTTCAGTAGTTCATGTGAAGATGGTAAGCACCTAAGGAGATTGACTGCATTATACATCCAAATCCAATATTTTAATGAGAAGACAAGCACATTAAGAATGACTGTAGATTTGTGAAGTCCAAAAAAACAATCCACCAACCCTCATCGGTCCCCGTCGTTTACTTACATTCTGCCCCTACCTAACAGCCCCAGGTACATGAATTGTAACGCATTAGATTGAGGGGGAGTGTTAGAATTGTAATAGATTTATACAAGCCTATTGGAATAGGTTTATACAATCCTATTAAAATAGGATAAGTTTCTACAATCCTATTAGAATATGAATAGGAATACTAAATAGTATCCTATTTGGTAAAGAATTATATTCTAGGGTCTATAATATTGTAGAATCTATAAATAGGGTCTCTAAGTAATAATGTAGAAAACATCAACAATTCAATATTAATTTTTTCATAATGTAGAAAACATCAACAATTCAATATTATTTTTTCCCTATATTTCTCACATTTTTCAATCAGATGACTCCAGAATGCACCATGTAATCAACAGTTTAAACAACATTTATTTTGAGCAGGAAAATGGTTGATATCCTCCACACATCCATTTTGCGGAGTGTAAGATATGGAGACTTGGCCTAATTCAACTCAAAAGCTAGCTCAAGATAGGGGATAGCCCTAGTCCATATAAGCAGACCATAAGTCCATTCCCAACTGATGTGGGAATCTAACCCACTCTAACACCCCCTTCTGCCTATAACACAAGGCCCAAATAAGGAAGGACCTATCTCAAATACCATGTAAGATATGGAGACTTGGACTTAATTCAAGCTCAAATGCTAAGTTATGAGGGGAGGATTGACAAGTCCATATAAGCAAACCACCCGTCATTACCCAACCAATATGGAATTCTAAGTCACTCCAACACTAAGTTACACATGTAGGCTGCTAACATTGTGGTCACTATCAGGTAGAATATGTCCCTAGAGTGCAACATATATCAGAACAAAGATCAGAGATCATTGACAGGCAAAAGTAAATTGGTTGTAGATTGTTCTCCAAATCTATAAAATATCCCATGAAGTAACAAGAGTACAAAAACAACTAAAAATTTATTATAATATATATATATATATATAGAAGAATTATATATTTAATATATATGAAAAGAGATTAAGCCAAAGCAAAAGTTGTTCAAACTAGGCGAGAAAATTATCAAATTGCCTAAGAACTACACAAATAAAACAGTGTCAAAAATTTATTGGTCTTCTTCAAAGAAAACTAGCTAGCAAATGACTCATGACAGGTGTAAGTATTACATGATGGATCTCCAGCTTCCTTGAATGCAGAGAGGAACTGCTCCAGTGTTCCAAAAACTGAAGGCATACAAAAGTGCAAAAGAGCCCAAAGCTCAGAAAGGTTGTTTTGTATGGGTGTGCCAGTCATCAGCAATTTCCTTGGCATAACAAAACGCTCTTTGAGCACATTATACAGGACCTGTAAAGATTTCAAACACTCAGCAAACAAAGATTTAATTATTGAAAGTCAACTGCCCACTCCCCCTACGCCCAAACCAAAAGTTAAATTGATATATAAAAATTGCTCCAGAACTATAAGAAATATATTAATGACAAAATCATGCGGACATACTAATACATATCTCAAGTTTGCATTTTCACATGATATTCTAATATACAAAAGGAAATAGTTAATCTGAATCAAGAAAAAATATCTGAGAATGTCCATGCAGTTCCAATGAAAGCTGGGAGGGTAACTTTTATTTTTCAAAGTAATGATGATTTTGAAGACATATCATCATATTACCTCTCAAGAGGAAAAGAACTCCATTTAAGAACTTGGAAGTTCAGAAAAAGAATGATTATATCTCTATTCTCTTAAGGGGCAGAATATAATATGTATCCAAATCTGCTATAATGATTCATCCAAAACACATATAATCCCTACCCATACGTTCTGTTATAAGAATAATCATATTTATCCAGATACATGGTAAGGTTGCAGGACACTATCACATCCCTATTAGAATGTTAGATACACCAGTGTTCGTTTACGCACTTAATTAACAGTTTAACACAACTTTAAAGGATAACCGGTGAGGTGCTGAAAATTTAGACAGTTAAGACAGGGGATTTATATAATGGCAAGGAAGGCAAGATTGAGAAAGTTTCAAACCTGGTAAAATGGGAGGGCAGTTCAGCAAAGTAAGAGTTTGGAGGTCTGGGAGTGGGGAACTTAAAGCTTCATAATAAGAGACTAACTACCAAAATCCGGCCCCTAATTGGAGATTTACTCGCGGAAAAATCAGTCCGTGTCGGAGGGGATTATCCTTCATAAGTATGTACCAGAGGGGCAAAGGTTGCTGCATAATAAGTGACTAATACATATGGGGTGGGGGGTTGGAAATCATCAGGAATCTTAATGAACGACTCTCAAGCTAACCCAAAGTTAGAGTTTGGTAGGGGAGACGCAGAGACTTTTTCGGAAAGAGGGCAATGGAAGTGGAATGGCACACCTTCAATCCTTTTTCTAGATATTCTCTCAATAAGTTGAATACTAGACGCCAGGATACAAGAAATGTGGGTTCCCTCAAGGGTGGAATCTCAACTTTCAGAAGACCATAAATCTAGGGAAAATAACATGGGTAGTAGATTCCTAAAAATAATAGAAATTCCCGGGCCATTAATACAAATTCAGACAAACTCATTTGGAGGAGGCACCACAATGATGGAATCTCACTATCTAAAAGAGTATACAAAAGAGAAACTGAGTGTGTGGAGGCAGGTCACTGGACCTTGGAATAATACTATATTTCAAAAGTGGGGCTCCTAATTAAAGGAAATGCTCACTTGGCTAGTAGCCAGGAAAACATGTTGACACCGAGGCACTGCAAAAAAGAGAGTTCATTCATAGCATCTAGATGCCTCCTCTTTTAAGGAGGCACTAGAAACCACAAACACCTTTTCATGCGGGCAAAGTACGGACACAAAATTTGGGCTATGTTCACTGCCAATTGACTGGAATAATTGGCTCATGCCATCCAGACATACTGCAGACTTGCTTAGTGTTGGATAAGAAGAGGAGGACGCAAAAGCCAAAAATATGGTGGAGGAAAGCCCAGCTGCCATCTGATGGACAATTTGGAAGGAGAGGAACCAGAGGAGCTTTGAAAGGAACAGAAAAAGCACATCCTTATTTTTGAAGAGTAAGTGGAAAGTAAATTACTTCACTAGGTTTTGGTGTTGTTAAAAAGAACAGCGTATTAGAAGAGGAAGTCACAATTAGTGGATTTATAGGCCTTTTGAAAGTATCTCTCTTTTCTTTTTTTGTAAACTATTTGGAAGTGGCCAGGCAGCCAGCATAGCCTTAATGCTGAAGGAATACAATTTACCAATTTCAAAAAAAAAGGTAATCTGCAAGATTAACTTTATTCAACTTGACCAACATGATAACTTCATAAGTTGTCAATATTGTAGCTTATACCGGTTTTGAATATTTTACATGCAACAGTAGATATGCATCAATTCCGTACTGGTTGGGTTAGCTATATGAATCTTCAATAACCATTCAGCTCGGTTTGAACATGTTTATGTAGTCAGATATGGCACAGATACCACCATTCTAATTGTGCTCTTTTTAGGAGAAGGGATTTTGGCTACTATGAGTACAGACATAAAGGGGCTTGCCCTCTATTTCTAGGCTTGTTGAAGGATGAAGGTCGTTAAGTATCACACATTGATGAGGAAATGGGTCGTTATCTCCTTATATGGTCTTGGGAAATCCTCACCTCTTGCGCTAGCTTTTGAGGTTGAATTAAGGCCCGAGATACATTTCCTCATCAGGGATGGGAAAATATGGTTATAGGAGGTTCATGAATTTAATGTATAGAATGGGATTTCAAGGAAAAATAGCCTAAATAAGAGAAGAAGTTCCTCACTTGACTTCAAGCCGGAGAAGACTAGTTCAAGAACTAGAAAGATCTTTAAATATATGAATCATACATTAAACCCCCATATCAGTTGTGATATCTCAAGATTTGTGAAACAAAATACAGAGAATTTCAGACATACACTAGATGGATTCTTGAGCCTTTGTGCTTCGTCAATTATTGCATAACACCATGGAACTTGGGATAGAAAATCTTCATCAAGTAATACTATGTCGTAAGTAGTTAAAAGCACATCAAAAGGTAGTGATTTTGCCTGTAAGAAATGAGGAAAATCAAGGTAAGATAAATAACAAAAGAATTGACAGTTCTTGAAGAGAAAAATAATGTGTAAAGCCCCAGTGATGCCTTTATACGTCCAAATAGAGCTTATATAAACGTATACAAAGTACCTACATAAAATTAAAATGATTGTATGTAGAGACACACTTTAACAACTTAAAAGTGTGTATACAACCCAATACTTACATCCGACGCCTCCCTGTTCATACTCTCATATATCTTCCTACGCAAGTTGCGCCGATGCTCCTTGTCTCCAGTATAGGATAGAACTCTCAATTTTGGGGCAAAATTGGCCATTTCAGACATCCAACCATCCGTCACGCTAAGAGGACAGAGTACCACTGCAACATTTTGCCAGAGCTAAGCATGGATTGTTAACCTAAGATGCATCTCGGCTACTATTTCTTATTAGATCAAAATTACAGTTCTTCCCACTCACAGAATGGTCCAGGAGTCTTTAGATAGACTTTCAGGTAGCTCAGCAATGATATAGCTTGCAAAGTCTTCCCCAATCCCATCTGCCAAAAAATCATTAATAGCAAAGGGTAAATCAAGACAATATCCATCGACTACAAATTTGCTACTTAACAGATCACGGTGTTCTGTATTACCAGTTATAGATAGTGCAAACCCAACCTAGACAAGCTTGAGGAAGGAGAGTCAAGTAAACAAAACATTTCTCCTAGCAAAGACCACTTAGTTTTCACCTATGTTTCATTTAGTCAAGGCTCCAAATCTAGTTTTCACCTATGTTTCATTTAGTCAAGGCTCCAAATCTTCCAATCAACACGAAGTTCTCTTAAGAGATTTAAATCTTTGTCTAGTAAGCACTCATGGACACGGCCAGAATTCAAAGTATCCAAAAGGAAGATGGTACCAAGAAAAAATAAAGGAAAACTTATTTGGTGACCAGATCAAAGGCATAAATTGCAATCCACTTTAATTTAATAAAACACATTTTATCACTTGCTGCAGAAATTCTGATCTGATCCTTAAAAGCACGAGAAATAGAAAACTTATAGCAAGTTCTAAGAAGGAACTTGTTAAATGTTGTGTGCAATTGTGTATATTTATACACTTTTTTTAATGTTCTTAATGTTTTTTGAGAAAGAATGTTCTAAATGTTTTTTCATCCGGGTTTTCAAGATTCTTTTTCAACATTTCACATGATCTTTGGTCAAGTCTGTCAAGATGCTAAGAAATTCAGTGTCATAATGTGCTACATGGATCCTTCATTTCCCTGAACAGTTAACAGCCCCATGTGGGATGATTGCTAAGCAGAGTGAATCATTCATGCGGAGGTCATATATAATAGGTGTTAACTGCCTTGCTAAAACAATCAGCTTTGGATTATTTTTTAATCAACATAGATTCTAAAATATTAATTTTCAACATAATTCAATTTCATGTATTACCCTAGGACAGGCAACTTTTTTAATGATTTAGGATAATGGGAAAATCTTGGGGAACAAAAATACCAGATAAGATCTCTATTCCACAAGGGAAATAGCATAGTTTTACCAAACATTACGCTTTCACTAAATATTTTGTGAAGCATAATATTGAGAAGAAAGACTGAAGAATTTTAACATTGTTCCTTATAACTTTTTTCTCTTTGCCCTTTATCCCCTGTTACTACAAAACACTTTCAGATAATTTCAGGTTTATACAGCAGAAGTTCAGAATTTTGAAGTCCCTATAAATTTCTTTTCGAATGTGCCTATCTACTTCAATATAACAACAGAAAGACCAACATTTCTTATACAGACATATCTCACAAAAACAATTAACCATTCCACTGTGGCTACATACACCTCAAAGAGAAACACAACAAACTTTTCAAGCACCTAACATGAAAATATTACGCGTGTTCACACCTCAATAAAGTCTTTTGAGTTTTGACTCTTCATCATAAGAAGATAAAATTAAAAAAACAATTAAATGCTGGCCTTAATGTTGGCAGTGATACCTCATCCCCTGCAAGAAAAATAAAATGACAACATTACCGTTCATGTCAAATTATGATAAGCAATTATAGAAATAAATACTCCCGGTATCACAAAAAACATAGCAAATTCGACTCATTCGTTGTTCAGTGTTATCTCAGACATTTGCATTACTTTCTCTATGAAATGATGGTAATAATCAATAAATCAATAGTTTAAGGTTATTCAAAAGAGTAGCCTTATAAACAGATCCAAAATTAAGACTTGAAAGAAGTAGTAAACATCATCTTCCGATTAAATTATGTCCTCGAAACACCGCAAAATGAAAGTACTACAAAAAAAATACTGCAACTTCATTCACTTACAGTTTCGTTCACTTTCTTCATAGTTATAGACATCACATTCGGTTAAAATTAAATTACGGCTTCCTTGCTGAAGGAACGTCAAGAAATTAACGCAATACATATGATTAACACAGTTTCATTAGCTTTATGTGTAAAAATAACTTTATAGAACGAGGCAATACCGAGAATGACGTTGACGCCGAGAAGGTATCTTCGGACGAGCCATGAGACTCCTTCAACTTGGTGAGGTTTAAGAGCCGCTTCGACTCCTAAGTCAACGGAGTTGACCGGCGGATCATCGGCAACTGAATCACCGGCGTAGACAAACTTCGCCGCAGCGATTAATCTCTGCTCGAAATTCATCGGCAAACAGAATCGTATAAGCAATTGGAAACGGGGAAGGGGCGGTGCTGAAAAGTGGAAACTACCGCTTCATTTTAATTTTATTTCTTTTTAGAGCCAAAATGTTTATTCGAACCCCGCGATACGTGCGCGGGGAGTGTTATTTTACCAGAACGCCCTCGGACAGCGTTATTTTGCAAAGAGAAAATTGGAAAATAGGTTTGTTTGCTTTTTTATAAATATTGTGTTTGAAAATCTGTTTGCAAAAATTGTGTTCCTTGACAAAATGTTAGTAGCACTACTTGCACTATTTTATCCGAAAGAGTTTCTTGCACAAAATGTTAATAACGGAAAAAGGATCAAAAATATTTTATAATTTTATTTTATTAGTTAATTATATCTTTATCATTAAAATAGAGTTATTTTTATGCCTATCGTTATGTCGTTATGTTACCACACCCGACCCAACAAACAAGTAACCCAAGCAATTAGCCTTCTTCAATATATCATGAGACTCGAGTTCAATTTTTTCAGAAATAAACTTCTGATAAACCTCAGAAGTTTCTTTAGCAATATTAAAAGGACCCAATCAAATTCTTTTCTTGCTAAATAGGTTTGTAATCTCAATAGCAACTTTCTTGAATTTTTTTTTCGAACAATAGGAAACAATACTCAAAGAGCTTATATATTTTAGTAAAAATACGAATCTTTACATTCGATGTAATCGAGGTCCAACAGTCCACCATTGATGGCGGATTGAAATTTTCTTTTTCAAACCTAATTAGGAGAGGATACAATTTACCAGAAAATTGATAAAAACCCAATGGTTTTTGCTGTTTGATAAAAAAAGATTGAATCTTTATCTCTTTTTTTTTTTTTTGAATAATCTTTGGTCCTTTTTCTAAGAGCTTATATATTTTAATGAAGATCAATTATGTTAAAGTAAGAAAATTAATTGACAAGATGATGAATCCACAAGAATATATGTTTTTGCAAATATATGTAGCTTTTAAAGAGTAAAGAGATATTTTTTATTCAGCAAGGAAGAAGATGAAGAAATTGATTTTGGGATTTAATTTGACATGTTTTATGGGTTGGATTTAAATTTGGGTTAAAAAAATGAAATCGGATAATTTCAATTGAAATTGGATAATTTTGAGCTTTTCATATAATTGAGGGGTACATATGACAAGTTTGATAAAGTAAGTTCGTTTTAATTATAAGAGTATAGCCAACTAATAAAACAAAATTGAAGGATATTTTTGACTCTTTCTCCTATTTAGAAATTCGAGGAAATGATTAAATTTTTGTACAAATTTTTTGAGAATCACTTCAAAAAAATTATGTTATAATTCAAATTTTAGTAACTAAATGTACTAGAAAGATTTTGTTGCATTTTATAAATTGTGAACGTCTTATATAATATAATGAGACAAGTGTCAAAAACACACCTAAAACTATTCACTTTTTTTTGAGTTTCACATATAAACTATTAAGAGTGAGTTTCATACTTAAAGTAACATTTTTTCGTTTGAGAAACACACATCAATGGTGTGTGTAATGCACTTTCTCTTTTATTAGAAAAAAATTTGCCACAGCATTTCACATACATAAAATAATAATAAAATATTAATATTAATTAATAATTGAAGATTAAAGTATTATTATCTATATAAAAAATTTATTTTTCTTACTCCACTCCATCACTCTGGAGGCCCACCCCCCCCCCCAAAAACAAAACACCTACTTCATCACCCATAGAATGATATTATTTAATAAAAAATCCCCACCCCATCCCTATTATTCCTCCGCTTCTAATTTTTATTTTTTTTTTACGTTTTTCCTTCATTTTGTGTATATGTTCAAGTACATAATTTTAGAAAAAAATCTATGAATGTACCTTAGATAACATATCAACTCCAAGATTTAAAAATGTCTTGATATGGCAGTAATTTTTTTTTTTTTTTATTGTTAATATCTAACACTGACAAAAAATTGGAAGTGGAGGGTCCCGTCGGGATGGGTATAATTTCTAAATTCGTAACTTGAGAGGGGGTCGCACGAGTAAAAACATGAAAATCTTTTTATAAAGGAAATTTATCAAAATAAAATACTTTAAAAAAATGGTGTGTGGGTGGAGGGGGGGGGGGAGAGCAAGTGATTTGGCGTGGGGTAAGTACAAAATATTTTTCCATTCTTTCTAAAGAAAAATCTTATTGGTTATAATAATTGTAAAATTTTAATTTAATTAATCCTAGTAATTTTATTTAATTTTTGTCAAGGTTGAATATTTTGTCCATATGGAGTGTGATGTGAAAATTCTTTAAAATAAAAGAGAGATAGTATTATGCATACCATGATAAGAGGGGTATAAAAGGGAGAGGTGTGTTTCTCAAATTAAAAAAAAATAGTTTAGTTTGAATCTAAAATTTCTACTTTGTAAGAGTCTAAAAATCTATCTACATCTCTCTTGTTAAATTGATAAGTGTTCTTCAGACAAGATAAATTGTTGAAGGCATTTTTTATGCAAACTATCAAAAATAAAATTAAATTAGTTATCTTGCAATAGAAAAACATATATTGAAAAAATTTGTAGTGGAGATCTGATGCGGATGTGGAGTTGAAACAACAGTCATGTTTGAAGTGTGCAATCAAAGACAATCATAAAAATCAAAGCATATTAGTATAAACAGACTGTAAGGCATCATTTCAACTTGGTTGAGGGGAATGTTGAAATTTGGTAAAAATTTATTTACTTTTATTTTTTAGTCTAAAAATAGTTTATAGTATTTAATTTTCTTTCAAATCTAGGGTTTATATTAATGACAAAATATTTAAATTTATTTTAGTTTAGATCTAGAAGGATTCTCTTTTATTCTCCTTAATTAATTTTTACACTAGTAACTATTCGCAGCTTTTCGCGCGTTTATAAAATATTATATAAGATACATAATATGAAATAATATAATATTTAGGCTTGTATCGAATATTAGATAATATTTGATCTTTCTCCTCGTCTGCGATATTATAGACTTTTTAAAAACATATAAATATTATTTATTTGTTTTGTATATGTATATATTAGAACAAACATTCACCGTGGTGAAGTAATGGAACTCATGGATATAATGTTGAAATAACATATATTGGTAATTAGGTTGAAATATTTTATATGCTTTTAATTTTCTCTATCTTTTCTAGGAGTAGTGGTGTTCTATATAACTCTGATTTTTTCGTCAATAAAATTGTTTTCTTTTATTTTATTATTACATTTGCCTTGTTAATAAAATTTTTTAAACATTATTTAAATCTTGTAAGATTTTCGAAAAATTAAGACATATAAGTCATGAATATTCTATTTAATATTAAACTTTACAAGTAAGAGGAAGAGACTGAGTTAAATCATTCAAATTATAATTTTATTAGCCCTAAATGTATTGACTAATTAATGTATTGATTTTAATTTGTAAAATAAAAATTAAAAGGTGTGAATACAAAAATGACAAGACAATATAATAATTGGTGACTACATAAAAATTAATACAATACATTTGACAAGCAAAAGACACGACGACAGATTGTTCATACGCAAAAAAATGACATCATAACTAATATATATTTTTCATTACTTTTATACTTTATAATAAAAGTGAAACTACTCATCATAAATTTTTGTTGTTAAAATGAAAATATTCTATTATTTTTTATAACAAAGAGAAAATAGATAATAAAGGATCAATGTTATATTGACATCTAATAATTTAGCTAAATTATTTAGCAATAAACTTAAAACTTAAAACTCTAGCAAACGTCATTAAGTTTGCTAATAAATTTTTACATGAAAAAAATCTCTAGTTAGTGGCTTAATTTTTTTTCCTTTGTTACCATCTTCCTTTACAAAGAGCATCCGTCTCATGTTTCGATCCCTAATGTCACTCGTCATATATGGCAACCTACTAATAAAAAACTATACAATATAAAATAAATTTATGTCAAAAAGAACGAAATAAAACCTATATTTATATATTTATATATTATCTTTTCATAGTATACCAATACAAATAATAATTATTTATGAAATCTACAATATTATAATCAAACTATATAGTATAATGGAAACTACTATTAAAAAAGTACTTGCATACGGGACAAAACATCGGTTTAAGATTAAGAGATTTTTTTATCATACTACTTGAGAACATTATAATACAAACATAAAAATTGGATATATTAAAAAGCATGTCTAAGTCCATAAAAATAAAAGAATACTTAATAATGAAATATATCTACATTCATCTACTTTTTTTTGTTACATGGTAGCTAATTTCCAAACAAGTATTATGTGGAGAAGATAAATTATACTTTGTATGTGAATCTTCATGAAAATAAATAATAATCTATGTAGACACAGTAAAGGTAATGCAACAAATAGGACTTTGAAGAATGATATATTGATTAACAACTTCATGTACTTTTTTTTTTGTTCATGTTAGGTTTTTCCTTCACAAATCCCCAAATACGAATTTATAGACAACAAGTAGAGAAAATAAAAAGTTCAATGACAGTATTTTCCCTTCTTCATGTATTTTTTATTTGTTACCAGATCAAACTATATATGATGAAAAAGAAAGAATAATTGTGAAAGTGATCTCTTCCATTAAAAAATATAATTTATGCAAAATCAAGGATTTCATAAGACACCAGACTTCTATTTAAATTGGAGGTTATGTATAAATTATATAGTCATGAAATTATTAACAGTAAAATTAATGAAGTACAACTCATGGGTAGTAACTCCTAGTGATAAATTCAAATAAACATAAAAATACTTTTAAAAGTAAAAACAAAAAACATACTATAATTTCATGATAGAAGTGAATAAACAATAGAACAAAACTATAGAATTTTTTTATTATATAAATGTTCATCACATTAAATAAAAGTTTTATTTGTATATTTTAATAATGAAGTAATATTTTTTACTACAATCAAATACTAATTTAAAGTAAAAAAAGTCAAAAATTCACATAAATCTATGTTTTCTTTTTATAAGTGCGTAAATAAATAAAAATATGAGAGGTTTTGTTATAAATGACCCACATTAATATCTTATATTTATATAATATTTAAGTTTTTTTTAGGATATCTCTCATTATTATTTTTAAAAAAAGATCCGACAAAAACCTAATACAAATGGAGGCATGTAAGGTGGCACATCACCTCCTCTATGGTCCTCATTTATATATATATATATATTATATTGATAGGGATGTACAATTCTATTTGCATCAATGCAGAATCAATACAAAAAGTTATTAGTTCTTTCTAATCTTTAATTTCTCTTTCTAGTTTCCGTTTGTTCCCTACAATATTTAGGTATCAACCTTAAAACTCTCATAGTTTATCCGAAAAAAAAGGGCCTAAACTATCACTCGAAATCTTGAAAATGGATCACCATTCCCCTCATCAACCTATTGGCCCAAAATAAATGACCCTTCACACATCCACCTTTGGGTCAAATTTACCCCTTCATTAATGACCACATTAAAAAATTATTAAATAATATTTTTAATTTTACGTGGCACTCCACCATTGGTTGTAATTTAATTATTTAAAAATTAAAATAATTTTATATTCACCCATTAACCCACCCATTTAATTTTAACCCCCCCTTTTACATAAACCCCAACTAAACCCGCCCCACTTGACCCACTCAAGTTTCTCTTTTCACACTCATCTTCTCATTCCCTGATGACTTTCTTTTCATACACCACCTTCTTCTGATATTCATCAACCAAAGGACTTGCTGCTGAATTGCATATAGAACTGGTCTGGAGGTCTAAATTTCAATTCTTCCAACATCCTCTCCATTCCCTTCACTTTCCATTCTCTCCTCCCCTATTATCTCCTCCTCCTCTTTTTTTCGCCTCCTCTTACTTTGCTATTCCATCTTCCTCCCTTCTGCACTATCCTTCAAGATTTAGACGAAGGAAAAAGTTACGAGAAGAGCGAGAACTCTCCCTTGTTCGATTTTGGGTCTTCTTCAGAACGTATAGTTAGTACAAACGCCCCCCCCTCTCTCGGCGCTCTCCTCTCTCTCCTTAATCTTCTCCTCTCTCTTACCATTCCCCTGCTCTGTTACCATTGCAATCTCGCACATCTCAAATAAACGACCCACCCTCTCAACTACTCCGTGCTCGACTCGTGTCTCGCTCTCCTCCGTCCGTCTCGTAAGACTGGAGTGCGAGCGCTCGGTGACGTCACGCGGAAGGGTTTTGCCTGCTCGGCTCTGTTTTCATCCTTGGTATCAGATTATTGATATTTTGTTTTTTTTGAAATTAATACTTGCAACAGCAACATTGCAGCAGCAAAGCTTTCTTGCTTCTTCCATCGTCCGATGACTATGAGTTTTTCCAGCTCATGCTTTTAAATTGGAAGCAGCAGTATCATCAGTATTTGAAACAAGAAGACAAATCCCTACCCCCGGGATTTCGCGAGTTCCACCCCTGATTTCGCGCGTAGTACCACAAAATTAAGTGGGTGAGTTCAGTTCTTTTAAATAATTAAAATTACACCAATTGTTGAGTGCCATGTAATTAAAAATTATTATTTACCTTATTTTTAATTTTTGGTCCGTTAATGAAGGGTAATGTGACCCAAAGGTGATGTTGACGGTATTTGGGGCCAATAGGTGGATGGGGGTACTGTGTACATTTCATACTTCAAGTTCTTTTAGGCCCTTATTCGCATAGTTTATTATGAAAACAAAAAGAAAGTACAGTTAGGATATGTTTTTACGACTTCTCATTCTTATCTCTCTCTTACGTATCTGCAACTCTTTTCAAACCAAACAGAAGAAGAAAAAACATCTTTTTCTTATTACTTATCTAAGTACAGGTACATTACCATGTTGATTACGACCATACTATCCGCATCTTATCGCTAGTCGCTGTCTGTCTCGTCGTCGCTACCCTCCATTATTACTTTATACATTGTGTGGAGTTCAGATTTCTTTCACTGCAAGATAATTAATGTACAAACACAATCTTAAGATCAAATAACGATGAAGTTGGCAAACATGACATAATACAACTAATTAGCAAAAAGAATATCGTTTTTAGCAAGTTATCAATCAAATCATATTATTAATTGTCTTACATTAATGGTAAATAAAATTAAGAGGATTCAATTATTTTATTTTATTTTTCTTAAATTTGTTAATTGAACCTAATGAGGCAACTTCCAATCTAATCTCATTGCAACAAGGGAGCATATTTCGAATGGTGAGTGGCAAATATTAGCCTATTGCTTGCGTAATTATTGATATAGTCTCATCTTTATATAGTACATATTCTATCTTTTATTTGTATATGCCTCCCCTTTTCTCCCCTCCCTTCCCCTCTCTACACCCTCGTGCACTTCCCCCTCTGAATCGGGTATTTCCTTCATCCTCTGGCCCCTTTTTCTCCGTCCCCCCCTCCATCCCCCCCCCCTCCCCTCCCATAAAAAAAGCAGGCCACTAATTGTAATTTCTTAATTTCTTCTGCTTGGATATTGTAGAACATAGAGGTGGAAACGTGTGGTAGCATAGGGCTTAGAACTTTACCAACCGTAATTAACAATTTGATTCGACGGAGAGATAAATTAATAAATATTCGTTTTACATGATTTCACCTAATTTATCTAAATATAAATCCTTGCAGAAAAAAATCAAAAAAAAAAAAACAAAAAAACTCATATACCGAATTTCAACCCAAAACTGCCACCGTTTTATTTTTAAAACTAAAACAACTTCCTTTTAACTTAGGTTTCTAGAATTCATAGGTTCGGAATAAGTGTAAAAATTAAACTCAATTTTATGTATTTCCCCGTTGTGTTTGGTCAAGAACCGGGGTTATGGTCTTTTTTATATAAAAAAAGAAATAACAAGGATTTATATTTAGATCAGTTAGCTAAGTAAAGCCTCGTAATAGATTTATTGACCTTATCTGCTTTATACGTTCTTTTATGTACGTAATGTACTCTTCTTATTTCCCCACTTACCAAATACGATACTCATTAAACATAAACGACCCATCGAAAAAAGAAACAGCAAGGTATCACGGAAGGCATGTCGATCTTAGCCTGCCTGATTATTGTTAATTATTTTATATATATAATGGAAATGTATAAAAGACCCACAAATAATGCTAAAGACATATATGAATAATAGGCAGATTAGAATATTTTTATATCAATTTTAATAAGTAAAGATAGTTTTAACTCTTTTATGAATTTAAAAAGTACTACTACTACTAAATAAAAATATTAAATATACCTTGGAACCAAATAAAATAAATATATTACATTGAACTTCTAAATATAACAATAATTCAGAACTCGTAATATTCGAGTTTTAAATTTCTCTTTGCGCCTTGAAGCAATTAGCCCGACATTCAAGACCATCATTCCTCTCTATTACATTTTTATTAATTATTAAGTTGCCTAAAGAAACTCCAAATATCTTTTATTTATTTAAGAAATTTATTCATTTATACTCACCTTGTTAAATTGGAACACATGGAATATAAAAAATATAGTTTCTTTTTTAATACTAATATTTTTTTTTAAAAGATATTGAATTCATAGCTCGTTTTAGTTATGTGTTAGAATTTGTAACAAAATATTTATACATACAAATTTAATAAATTTCCTATTACAAATACATAATCTTGATATTGAATTCAAGATTTCCATTCTTCTCTATTACAGTTCAAGAACCTCGATGAAATATCCTCTTCTTTGTTTTTTACTCACCTTATGTTAAAAGGAGACACGTGAAGAATTTTAGAACTTAGTTGGTTGATTATCTGACCTTAATAATGAAGTTCAATTCTTCATATTGAATTCCGCTTTTCGTTTCTCGTTTCTCCACCCCATTTTTCTTTTATCTTTTTTTTTTTTAAAAGGGACACATGGAATACAAGAACTAGATTTTCTTTTCTTAAATAAAAGTGCGTATGTGCTCATTAGTGAAATGGTACTTGTGCGTCTTCGATGTGGGTCAAAACCTTAGTGTGCCACGTACCAAAAAATATTTAATAAGATGGTGCGTGTTAAACAAGCACTTAGGGTAAATCAAATTACAACTTTGCACAAAACAAATCATAATGTGCACTTCCTCTCCAATATCGTTCCCCTATGATTCTTGAAAGTCCAATAAAATAGGCGGATTAAAGATCCAGTCAGAATTTAAAATTTGATAAATTCTAAATTCGTTATTCAAACTACACACTCCTTATTTTACTTACTAGACACTACGTGTACTAATATTTTATATTTATAATTTTCTATTTACAATACCGTAGTTCCGTTAAAAAAAATACTAAGTTCAGGTGATCAAAATATATCTGATATTATACCTCGAAGCTAGGGCCCTACCCACCACCCTAAGATCCACACAATTGGAACATATCATTGATTGGACCTTGGTCAATACAAATTAAACCCCAAATTGGAAAGCTCCTATGTATTTTTATAATTTTTGTTGGGGTAGTTTCATTCAAAATCATAATCATATATAAGAAAACATGTTGAAGTTTGATGAATGCATGAAATCATAAAGATTCCTCATTAGACGGCCATGAAATGAACAATGTGGACCCTCAATTGTCACTTTGTTGATGGAATCAACCACGACATCACATATTGGTATCAAATATTTGTGCATATAATATAAAATATTAGTATAGTGTGAATTATAATCATGGACCAATTGTCCTTTTTTTTTTCTTCTTATAAAATTAAAAAATAATATATGGTGCACTAGGCTATAGGTACTTGTAAATATTATTAACTGGTCATTGGAGTTATGTATATTCTACTTAGTGATGATTACACTTTGCATAAAGTTAGATGACTTTTTTATTTTGCTGGCCAACTTGTGTTTGATTGTGGTGCCAATTGGCAAACAAAACTAAATTTTCAAAACAACCGAAAGGAAAGAAAAAAAAAAAGTCATGAAGGTATTCATCATTATAATCATTTTCATGCAAAACTTTGATTTTGTACGACAACAACAATGTAATAGTGATTCATCATTGTGCAATGTAATGTATCGTGACACATATAAAACAATGCTAGTATTAATTTGAGACACTGTAATTAATATTGCCTTCCTTGTAAAGATATCGATTACAAAAGGGAGAAGTATTGGAAAACACTCTTAAATTTGGTGTAAATTATTATATAAGTTTTGTCTCTAAACTATTGACAGTTTAAAAAACATTCATCTTACTAACCAAATTACGACACACCAAAAACAACAAAGGCTCGATAAGGTGGTACCCCTTCTCATTACCTACTTCATCTTTTTCTCAGAACTCTATTTAAGAGTATGAATATCTTTTAAAGATGAGAAAAGTGTTGAAAACACCCTTAAATTTGACGAGAATTTAAGGGTGTATTTCACTCATGGCATACAACGTGTATATAAGCTCATTTAGTTAAGTAAAAGGACGTTTTAAGGTTATTCAATAGTTTGAAAGCGAAATTAATAATTTTCTTGTGCAGATGTTTTCAATACTTCTCTAGTTATAAAACTGAATGAAATAATAGTTTTAGATGAAATGTTAAAACGTAAAACCCCCGAAATAGACATTAATTTTAATGATTTTAGAAGTTAACTAACTATTGATCAAATGAGGTTAATCTAAAAACTATAAAGGCTTAAATCATCGAATAGCCACTTAAAGTTGTGTCCGCAAAATTCCCATCAAAACACTATTCTTAGGCTTGTTACAATTGACCCCCGTACTCAATAAATTTTGTACCTAATCAAATCACTTTCTAACAATCAGGCTGAAATAAGAGAGTGTGTGTTATCCTTGCTGGTGCTGTGGCATAGTCTAATTAAAAAAAGACACTGGTCTTTGGAACCTAGAATAACTAAAACAATAATAAGGAAAAATTATATATTTTTTTAGAAATAAAAGAAAAGACAATCACCATTAACCCTTACCCTTCATCTCTCCGCTTTTCCTCTTTCTCCTACCTTCCCAATACACCATATACGACCCATGTTTGAATCTTACTCTTACCTCAAACTTCATTTAGATTTTATTGATGATGTTCTTTTTTCTTCTTTGTGTGTTATCTCTTTAAATTAAATAAAATTAACAATTTCAAAAATCATGTCAAATTCATATTATTCTTTTGCCCCAAAAACATGGAGTTTTGCCGGACTATGACAACTAACGTAAGTCAAAGATATTTGATTCACTATTTGCTCATTATTTTAATTTTTTTAATCTTTATTTACTGAATTTTTGCTTCACACATCCATTTCAAAAGGAACGGAATCTCTGTTTCCTCTTCTCCTTCCTTGTTTTGTTTTTTCTTTTGTTTTTAAAGATTTTATTTTATTTATGTGGGGGGTTTAATTTTGACACAATAGATGAACAAGGTTATATACTTTTGATGGCAGCGAGATTACATTTTTATAACGGCTGAAAAACTTAACTGTGGTAATTTGAATGTGTAGCTTGGTTGTTTTGAAAGAAAGGCTAAGAGTTGTTTGACAATGGTAGACTCTGTGGATATAGCAACCGATTCTAAACCTCGGTGTATTGGGAAACGAAGGCTGAACAATCGAAAAAGAAGGTGGAAAGATTATGATTGGTGATGGTTTGCAATTAATGATCGTTATGGTGCAGCTTGCATTGAAACATGGTGGATAGCTTTCTCCAAAGAGAAGAAGTATAAAATCTTTTTTTTTACTGAAAAGTGATGCTTTCATCTCCTTTCTTTGTGTGCACTACAACTCC
Source organism: Solanum habrochaites (assembly GCA_027704765.1). Taxonomy (NCBI): domain Eukaryota; kingdom Viridiplantae; phylum Streptophyta; class Magnoliopsida; order Solanales; family Solanaceae; genus Solanum; species Solanum habrochaites. The sequence goes on from JAKWJA010002489.1 coordinate 83,276,959, forward strand.
TTGCATGTCAGCAAAAGGGTTTACTGGTACAAAATTTTATTGTCGGTGTTCAATTTGGCACTCCAAGAGAGTTGTCTAAGTGAATTTGCGGACACCTTTTATGCTTCGATACTATATCAGAAAATAATTGGTATCTACCAAACTTTGTCGGTAATTACATCGTCTATTCATCGTAAAAAGATAGCTACTACTACTTACTTCATTTATACATGTTATATACATGATAAGACATTTCTAAATTCTAAATCGAATTTGTAAAAAACTTATTGAATAGAAAAAAAAAACTTTGATCTATTTACTTCAAATAACCATTAAAATCATATCAATCTATATAATCCAGTAAGCCACGAGATAAAACTGATGAAGCTGCTTTGAAATTTACGCAGATTTTAATAATTTTAGTTTTAACGGAAGTGGCATATTCCTTGAATTTTGAAGAAAGGTAAGCAAACAACAAATAAACAATGTGAATATTATTTGTGCACTCATATTATATTTTATAGTATAATTAGGGGCAATAGGCATTGTCTTCCATTAAAAGACCAAGCAGAAGCAATAAATGGCCCCCCCCTTAATTTGTAAAATTATACTACTAGTAAGTTACAAATACTCAAATGGGTGCCATATAGTCCCACATATATTTTACAATTCCATAACATCTTAACAAAGCATAGTGACCCTCTTCAATATGCCAAAACAATTAAATAAGAAGCAAAATTGAAAGAAGCTTTTTGAACTGTTTCCTCCCCCACCACCCACTCCAAATGGGTTCTTTCTAATTTATTTATTTCACCAGCTGATATAGTTAGATTTTTTTTAAAAATATATATTTTTTTCATATTACATAATATAAATTTTCAATAAAAAGATGTCAACAGATAAATAGTCGATGACAATTACAAATTGAATCTTTAAACATGATAGATTTTAATAATCTAAGAGGATGAGTTATGAAATATGTATCTAACTATTTATGCTTATTTTTCATACAACACCATATATCATATCGACTCAATCACTGGATAATTCTTAGCGCATAATTATTAATTCAGGATTTTAACTGGCTTACTCACTTTTTTTTTAGTCTGTTTCCAAACGAAATACATCTTTTTTTTTTTATAACAACTTTCCAAATGACATATTTAAGGCCGCAATATTAAAGGACAATTTTATACATTTGACATAACTTTAGTTTATGAACACATGATCAAAAATCTTCTTTATTTTCTTAAATTTCGTGTCAAGTCAAACTAAACTATTCTTTGTGAGTAATAAAGAACAATAACTAGGTCCAAAATAAACTTTTTATACATAAATAAATACATAACCTAGACTAAAACTATTAAATTCTGTCGTATTAAATTAAATGATTCCATAGTTGGATCCGCCACATGGAGGGGGATGAGGGTGATGTAAACTTATATATATATAGATAGTTTGATGGATCTTTAATTTGTATCACTACCACCCAACTCTAAAACAAAAGCCAAAATGCAGGCCAAAGCTTGCCATAATATTAATAATATTCCTCCAAAACTCTTGCCGCCGGCTAAACTGCCGTCCACGGTGGCGATGAGCCCGAGCCAATTAACATTGCCCAGCCACGTGGCGCGAGCCATAACGATCACCACGTCCCCAACTCATGAAGTTTACACACCAGAAATCGATGACACAGTTACTGCCTATTGGGATTACCAATTCCTTTTCGTGTCCCAACGTTCCGAAGCTACCGAACCCGTTTCACTTCGGGTCGTGGAAGGATCCATACCATCCGATTTCCCTTCCGGTACTTATTACCTCACCGGGCCGGGCCTATTTGCGGATGATCACGGTTCCACGGTGCATCCTCTAGACGGGCACGGCTACCTAAGGACATTTGAGATTGATGGTAATACAGGTCAGGTTAAGTTTATGGCTAGGTACATTGAAACGGAGGCTCAGACTGAGGAGCGGGACCCGGTGAGTGGAAAGTGGAGGTTCACTCACCGGGGCCCGTTTTCGGTACTGAAAGGAGGGAAGATGGTTGGTAATACAAAAGTTATGAAGAATGTGGCGAATACTAGTGTGTTACAATGGGGTGGTAGGTTGTTTTGTTTGTGGGAAGGTGGTGATCCTTATGAAATTGATTCTAAAACTTTGAATACACTTGGAAAATATGAATTAATTAAGAACTCTGATCAAGTATTAGAAGATAAAAAAATCAGTCATAGTGATTTTTTGGATGTTGCTGCTCAACTATTGAAGCCTATATTATATGGTACGATACGAAAAGACTTTTATTGCTAAATAATGAAAATTGATCTTATTTAATGACGGTTAGCTAAATATTTTAATTTGCAGGGGTGTTTAAAATGTCTCCAAAGAGATTGTTATCTCATTACAAGATTGATACTCGTAGAAACAGACTTTTAATCATGTCATGCAACGCAGAGGATATGTTGCTCCCTAGGAGTAATTTTACATTTTATGGTAAGATTGTTTAATTTTATGAACTGAAAATTCAATTTAATTAATTTCTTAAATTTCTTCCTTTTTAATGTTTAAAGTATCTATTGCACTAGCATTCATGTCTGGTGTAGTGTAAATTAGGTCATTTTTTAAAATAAAGAAATCAATTTTAGGTTATCATAATCTCAAAAATTAGCGCATTAAGAAAAAATTATAAAGTTCATATTAAAGAAACGATTCATCTTTTAAAACCACCGATATGAAACTTTTCGCTATAACTTCCAGCAAATTAAAGCAACATCAAAAGTGAAGGAAAAACAAGCTTTTTCATATTATTTTGGCTTCTTTTTTTTTTGGTTGCTTGTAAGCCTGACATCAGTAAGGGGTGATTTGTATCTATGTTTCCTTTTCTTGAAATAACATACATAATAAGGTAGAGGTCCAAGCTGCATAAATAAAAATCTTTATACTGTTTTTACAATCTAAAAAAGGAGTACACATATTAATTATCCTTATCCTGTATCTCCTCCTACTCCAATACTCTAAAAAATGTATATTTTTCATCACAAACCTCACATGTAGGTGTAGTACAACGTTAACAAGAATAATTCTTTGTTTTTATCTCCATATATTCATAATAATTCAACTTCTAGTTAATTTAATTTAATTTTTTCTTTTTTGTCTAGAATTTGATTCCAATTTCCAGCTACTACAAAGCCAAGAATTCGAGATCCCAGATCATTTAATGATACATGATTGGGCTTTTACTGATACTCACTATATATTGTTCGGCAATCGCATCAAACTCGATATCCCCGGTAACTAATTATTCGATTCTTATACTAAAAGTAAATATTTCATTTTACTTATCTATTCACTAAAATTTTGCGTACGCCATCGTTGCAGGGTCAATGACAGCAGTATGTGGGCTTTCTCCAATGATATCAGCATTAGCCAGTAATCCGAAAATCCAACAATCTTCCCAATTTATTTTTTTTTTCTGCCCTTGGGCTAGATTTCCTAATAATAATAATGTAGAAAGAGATTGGAGAAAACCTATAGAAGCTCCTTCACAAATGTGGGTGTTACATGTTGGAAATGCTTTTGAAGAAATTGATGAACAAAATGGAAATCTAAATATACAAATTCAGGCTTCTGGTTGCTCTTACCAATGGTTCAATTTCCAAAAAATGTTTGGTAAGCAAGCACGAGTTTATGTCTTCCGCACTGTCAGTATATATAAACTAAAACGTTTTATAGTAGATGGTTAAAACTTAATTTGTTTCTTTTCCTCCATATATATTTTTCAGGCTATGATTGGCAAAGTGGTAAACTTGATCCTTCCATGATGAATGTAGAAGAAGGAGAAGAAAAGCTATTGCCTCACTTAGTTCAGGTCTTTTTCCTAATGTTTAGTTTATTATAATAAAATCGTAAAATTATTATTTTTAAAACAAAAAAATAAATTAAAAGACGATCGGACTTAATTAATACATATAATCATTTTATTTCATGTGACACATATGATGATACATGACAATTTTTTATTTTTTTAAGATGTTTCAAAATCGGGCCTTTATTATTATTTTATAGTGGTGTCATGTAAATATCATGTAATGCGAATTTGTGATTATGGGTATGCAGGTGTGTATAAACTTAGATAAAAAAGGGAATTGCACAAAATGTTCAGTAAATGATCTAAATCCTGAATGGAACAAAGCAGCAGATTTTCCAGCGATGAATCCAGAATTTTCAGGCAGAAAAAATAGATATATTTATGCAGCAACATGTACAGGTTCACGTCAAGCGCTACCACATTTTCCTTTTGACACAGTTATAAAATTAAACGCGGTTGATAAATCAGTCCAAAAGTGGTCAGCTGGTAGAAGAAGATTCATTGGTGAACCTGTTTTTATTCCAAGGGAACTACTCAAGATGATGATTGATAACCGTCTTGTGGTGAAGTCCGTAATTATCTCCACATACCTAATAAGTTTGCATATTAGGTGTCTTTTTAGACACCATTTGTCTTATTTTTTCTTCTACGAGTAAATCTCCACTTTTAGTACTTTGACTTTAGAAACATAAAAAATTTATACATCAGTTACTATAACTATCAGTAACCACGTAAATATCTATTGGTAAACGTGATCACAAAAAATAGTTACTAGCGTGTTATATATAATAAGTTTTTATGTACGACTGTTTATCTGTAGATGATAATTCAATAAATTTGTTATTTTTGCGTGGTCTCTATGCATTGTTTCAGAAAACCTTTAGGAGTTTATAAAGTTATATACATTTACAATATGGTAAACTTTTATACTCCAGTATCATCTTTACTTGTTATAGCAGACAATTCGTCTTAATTCAAAGATTGACAAATTAAATGTCGCATTTAATTCGTCTATTTTTATGATTTTGTGTGTGAATATTTAATTTGCAGTATGCAGTGTCAACACAAAGGTGTTATCTTGTAATTTTGGATGCACAAAAAATTGGTGAGAAGAATGAAGTAGTTGCAAGACTTGAAGTCCCAAGACATTTGAATTTTCCTCTTGGTTTTCATGGCTTTTGGGCTCCTACCAACTCTGGCCTAGCCAATCTACAAAAAATTGAATCGAAGTGTAAAAACTCTTGGTCAATGATGAAGGATAACATGGTTAAACTTGGACAATGAAAAAAAGAAGTAAATAATAATGTTTTTATATATGTAGATGTTCATTAATAGCTTAATTATGCAAAAGTTTTTTAGAAAATTTAATAAGTTTTTTTTTTTTTTTGTAAAATAGTTCATTTTGTATACTAGAATCCACAAGAGTTCCAACAATGCCAATTCTTTTATTTCAGATGTAAGCATTTTTTTAGTAGTATAAGCTATGATTATATAATTAATTTATTTTGTTATTATTATTATTATTATTTTTTTCATTTTTACAACACATAATTATCGATTATTTATAATTCTTCTAATTTTTCCTTATCAATTACATTTAATTATCCATTACATAATCAACTAAATATGTCAGACATTATAATTACGTTACGTTCCATTAATTGCACCACATTCAATTGGCAAAGAAAAATTATGATTTCGGCTTATCTTAGGTGATATGCTTCTTAAATAAAGACATATACCTTTGTAGCCTAGATTAATTCATATTACAACTCCAATACTATACTTTCTCTATTTTTTTATCTTTTTAAAAATAATTAATTAAGGATATAATAAGTAAAAAAAAAATATTAATTCTTAATTCGTTAAAATAGACAAATGATTAGAGATAAATAAAAAAAATATAAACAAATAATTAAAAACAGAAGAAGTAATAAATAAGGTCAACCTCGCTCACTAATCGTAATAAAACATTGAAATCGATATTGCCTTTGTTGAAATCATTTGACACAGAATTTCTCTGAAAGAAACTTTTGTCATTTGAATATCTTTGATATTTATATTTTTTTCTAATTTGCTCCTCTTTGAAGACATATTTTATTTTTTTAAAAAAATATTTCTTTATAAGTGTAAATTTCAAAATTGATAAGTTTGATAGTTAAATCAATATTTTATCTTTTTTTTTTTTAAAGTATAAGGGAAAAATTTCAAGATTAATAATTCTATGATTAGATAACTATTTAAAATAAATTCTTGAAATTTACTCTGGAGATCTATGACCCAAAGTCTACTTATTATGAAGGCGAAAATAAAATTGAAATGATCTAACAAACTCCTTTACTTGTACAAGTTTGTATTATGATATTTTCTATTTAAATTTTTACTAACTAGGCTCTTAACTCAATCAAAATAAGATTTATAAAGGAAAAATTATGTTAATACACAATTTATTTTATCATAATCTCTAATTTTCCTATCATTTGTAAAAATTACAACAATCTCTACTCTCTTCTATTCTCAGATACATCACTTTACGCTATGTATCGGTCGGATACATCACTTATACATAAAAGTATGGGATCGTATGTGATGTATTAAGATGTATTAGAAATCGAGACGCAATGTATCATGACTTCGAGAGATGTATTATAAATTAGGACACAACGTATTGGGACATTTTGAGATGTATGTTGTCACGGCCTAAACTATCGTGATTAATACTCACACTATCCTCTGATAGAGAAACTTTACTACAACCCAACTAAACAATACTAATCAAAAGACAAACATTTAAAGATGTGGAAACATGTTCAAATAATCAATTTAAAAGTGGTTCTCATAAACTCAATAAGTTATAAAAAAAGACAAACACAAACAAACGAATATTCAACTCTTAAAATCCGAAAGTCGTTGTACCATTTTTTTTATTAAACGGTATAAGATAAGGGGATGCAACCCTAAAACAACTAAATATAAAGTAAAGAGTCTTAAACGTCTAAGTCTGAAGTAAATGGACTAAGATCTTAGATGAATCCATGGTAGTACGAAGGAGCTGGCTCACCCTTAATCTCGACAAGTCAATGATCTCCCAGTTGAGATTCTCAAAGACATGTACTCGACATAGAAAGAGCATATGCAATATCAGTACACAAACCAACGGTATACTGGTAAGATCAAACGACTTTTTCAGTAAGTATGACATACACAAGTAACTACAACACAGTAAACCACACATACACAAAAAGAATAACGCTTTACCATTTCATGCTCAATATATCAGTTTCCCAATATCAATCTCAAATGCAATAGTCAATAATTGTTCTGTCATAGAAGTCACACTCAAATTGTTAGTGTGTCGAAACGTGATACCCGATCCAATCAACCATAATCACAAACACAATCAATACCGCAATGGTTCACAAATAGTTATTTCATTAATTTGTTTCATCTTTTCGTATTCACCTACGTGCATGAATACAATTAGAGTAGTTAGCAGACATATATAATATAAATGAAAAATCAAACCATCACCTACCTCTAAACCAAGCTTAAATATTATTGAGGAACTTGAGTTTTTCCTTTCTGGAGTCTCTTAACTTGTTTTTGATTCTAAAACAAGTATTTCATGTAAAGGATTAATAATAGTGCCTAATTTATCCGGGTTATATCAATACTAACCCTTAGCCAATTCCCTAATCCAAACACTCAACTAGGATTTTTTCTGCTGTTAAAAGTCAACGCAAAATGCCTACCCGAAGGATAAATAGCAAGGATTATAAGTTTTAAGAATCAATTTATGAATTAGGAAAGTAATTGACTTACCTTTAGCGCAAAAAATAGTGGAAAAATAAAAAAAAGTAGCCATATGTCGCCCTTTTGCTCTCCAAGAATGAAGTTTGTTGGAAATAACGTTTTTGAGACTCTTCCCATTTTTACTTGTGATTGGCCCGCTATGGCGGGAATAATCCTGCAGTGGCGGGGTTTCACAAGGAGACTCAAAACTTGTGTTCCAAGTGTCCAATTCACAACATACCCTCAAACCTTAATGTTCTAAAATCATTCTTTCGTTGTAAGATCAATTACGAGAGTTCTACCGTCCGAATTCAATTTCATAAAGCCGTACAAGTTCCTTATCGTCTTGAGTCTTGACTATCCACTCAAATGATCAAAGTCATAATCAAACCTTCAATCCATTACCAGATTACCCTAGACCTCACCTGACTCAGATTTCGTTCAAGTCTAGCATAGGTAAGAAATTTATAAGATACTACTCCTAAGTTTTTTGGCCCAAATTCCTTTCCCATTGATTTATCCATAATGATGAAAATAAGTTGTTACATATGCCGATTCGACAAAAGATTAAGGGATTTTGTAACGAAAAAAAATAGAGATCAATATAATTTGCTCTTAACACTAAGATTTTTATAAAAATTATATTTTTAAATCCTTACTACCGTGTAGTTCACTCGTCAATGTCACGTCAAATTCACGTTCATTAATTAATAATATGTCATAATTATCTCCATTAAGCATTGTTAGAATTATTGACTAAAATATTAAATAAAATGTAAAATGATAAAATTTAAACTCCAAATAGCCGCATCCAAAACCCAACGTCGCCACTCCTCTTTCTCTCTCTCCATTCCCATTGTAATATAGCTAGAACCCACCAGTATCCTCGTTCTCTTCTCAATTGTCTTCCTTTCTCTGCACCACCAACGTTCCCTCGAGAACCACCAGAGACCACCTCTCTCACCATCCTCTCAACATACCAGCATGCTCCCAACAAACCTCTCGTTGCCTTACATTCTGGCAAAATGGGTTCAACTAATGTTGTCTCACTCTAATGCGATAGGGATTGATTATGAACTTCATCGAGCACTCATGTGTGAAAAAAATTTATTATTTTATTATTTTATTCTTTTATAATTTTAATATTTTAAATTTAAATATGATATTCAATTGACACGCGTGTGATCACACATTCTCGCCAAGTCAATCTCGTGAATATCACACGGATATAATGAATGATGAAAAGAATTTGATAAATTGTGCTTTAAAAAATACATACCTATTTTAGATTTGCAGAAAAAAAAAACAAAGAAAATAAAGAGTAAGGTGTAAATTATAACTATGTACTTACCTTGCAAATTACTCTTTATGGTCAGTTTGTATAAAAACCCTTCTTCTCCCATTGAAAAACCCTCACTGGCCCCTGCTACTCTCCTGCTCCGGCGGTGTATTTTGAACAAGAAAGAAGTACACGAGCTGCCGCAGCTCCGGTAGCAATGTCGACAGGCTTTTCATTCTCCTCTTCTACTTCACCCTTCTCTTTCTCTTCAAATCCGTCTTTTTCCACCACCCCCTCTGTCACCGCTACCACATCCGCTTCCGGTTCTTCCCCATTTTCCTCGCCCTTCACAAACCCTAACCCCACCTCCTCTGCTCCTTCTTTTGGCTTCGGTACATCTACTACTTCAGCCTCTTCTGCTCCTTCTTTTGGCTTCGGTTCATCTACTACTTCAGCCTCTTCTGCTCCTTCTTTGGCTTCGGTTCATCTACTACTTCATATCCGCCCTCTTCTTCTTCTCTGCTCCTTTGTTGGTTTAGGCTTCGAATACGTGCTTCACAACCGTCATTTGGGTTTTCATCTAGTGCTGCTTCTGGTTCCAGTCCCCCAACCCCATCTATTCGATCATCTTCATCTCCTGGTCAGTACAACGACTAATCATTTTTCGTGCCACTACATCTCTGCTATGGTCGGCCATTGTTGAGGCGAATTCAGCTAGCGCCGCTGCCAATTCGCATCCCCTTTTGGGTCTTCACTTTTCGGGTCGTCAGGTACGCCCTCGCCGGGTTTGTTTGGGTCCAGTTCGGCTGCTGGTTCAAGTTCGGGCTTGGGCTTGTTTGGTTCTTCTCCGTTTTTATCATCAACTACTGCTTCTATTGGAAATGCAGCATCTAGTGCTAGTACAACTCCATTTTCTTCATCTCTATTTGTGTCTTCTTCTTCAGCATCATCTTCACCTTTTGGATCATCTTCAACAGCCCCTTCATTTGGTTTTCCGTCATCAGCGGCCTCACTTTCGTCCCAGTCGGCGTCAAATTCAGCTTCTTCTTCACCTGGACTTTCGTTTGCCAGCTCGGCAGCTGCCAGTTCCTTTTCTTCTTCATCTGCATTTTCTTTCCCTGGTGCTTCACCCGCAAATTCAGCTTCTTCTGCACCGGGATTTTCTTTGTTAAGTACTTCAACCACCACTTCCGTATCTTCTGCACCGGGATTTTCGCTTGCTGCTGCATCAACTAGTTCTGCAGTCTCCTCACCAGCATTTTCATTTTTGACCTCGAGCTCAGCAGCATCAGGTCCAGCAGTTTTCATTATCAACGCCAACGCCGAGTGCAGCATCACCTGCACCTTCATTCTCTTTTTCCATGCCTGCTGCGGCTTCGTCATCCCCATCACCTTTTTCAGCTTCTACTACTTTGTCATTTTCGGTTGCAAAAGGGACTGTAAGCTCTGTAACAGCTTCTGCTGCTTCTTCAAGTGCTCCGATGTCTAAACCTACCAGTACTGGGTTTTCAATTTCTTCATCGCCTTTGTTTTCAACTGTTACTACCCCCACCAGCATTTCTACAACCGCAGCTGCTACTGGAGCTTCTTCTACGACTAGCGGGACTGGTTTATCTCTGACATTTCCTGCACCCACTTCTTCAGCTTCAACGACTAGTGCTGTTGATACATCTCCGATTGCTGGGTTTGGCACCTCTGCCCCATCTACAGGTTTTTCATTGTCTAGCAAAGCATCTGCACCAGCTTTATCCTCACAGCCTCAATCAACTGCTGCTGTGCCAAGCTTTGGTAAGGTTTACTCATACCTTGTTTGGATATTGTGTTGTATCATATGATAATTAAACTTGATTATTGAATGGAATATAGTGACCGGCATACTTTAATGGAGCTTTGATTGGTTAATGAAGTGAAGTTAGTTGTTCTGACCTTTTTCATTGATTGCAAAGGGAAGCCCATACCCATAAAGGTGGCTTAATCATCCATGACAGTGATTTGCTTCTGCTGTATAAAACATTCCCTAGTGAGAGAAGTGAATGTTTTGCTAATTGTCAAGAGAAAATGTAGTTAGAGGCCATATTATTGAGGTGATATTCAGTGCTAATTTCCCCTTCATAAAAAAGATAATTGAGTACCAATTCCTCTCTTTTCTTTTCAGGGACTTTTTATAACTTAGTACAAAGTTTTTCAGATATTCTGCTATTCTTGATAACTATTGTTTTAGGTGATTGAGATAAAGATGTTCAAATTATGACAGGTTAGCAATTTATTTAAACAGCAAGTTGTTAAAATGTTAGAGCTCGTTTCTAATAGGAAAGATATTCTATAGTAAGATCACGCTGAAGAAGGAAGGAGTCTGAGAATTTGACTATGATATAGAGTTGTGTAGCCTATAATGTTGCTCCTATAGTAAAGCTGGGAAGCATCCAGTAGGTGACGAGCTGCTAAGTGTCCATAGTACTGTGGTTGTCTGCTAGATGTGCTAGCCAATAGCCATATCCCTGCTAAGTGTACTGTGCCTTCTTTAAGTGAGATTGGTTCTGTTGATATGAAGTCCATACAGCAGTTGTGGAGCATCTGTTGAGTGTTGAGTTTGAGGTTGTTGCTGGAGAGGATGGGAGCTTGAAGCAGTTTGAAACTCTCTGCTGACATGAATGACTTAAGTTTTACCTCCATATCACTCTTAACTCTGGATAAATTTCAAGCAAATAAGATGACGTTTCCACAGAAGAATATCATGAATAGTAAAACCACAAAGCCAGAATTTTGAAGTTAGGTGGCTAAAGTAACAGCAGCCATGGCTGTGCATCACGCCCTAGGGACATCATATTATGATGAACTGCTACACATGAAAACGAAGGACTGCTGAATCACTTAAAGGTGCATTTCAAATGGATCACAGAGTTGAAAAAGTTGGCATAGCTTCCAATATCAGGAACTTCTGATAGAGTAACGAGTTAGATGACTTGGGTCAACACGTAATAAACAACAACAACAACAACTATGCCTCAGCCCCAAACTACTTAATGTGGCTATTTGCTCTGATTGTGTCACTCAATTTATACCCTTCAATCTGATAATTTAATATGTTGGGAACTTGTAAATGCTGCAAAGAAATCTGCAATGAATGTGGAAAATATGAAGTGGATTTGCTTGAGTTGGACAAAGGTTTTATTTGAAATAATTTAGGTGAAGGGATGATGAACTGCTTGTATTTCCTTTATTTCCTTCACAGAAGTAGTGCTAATTTTATTCCAAGTGAAAATTTTTCTGTGTGCCATATCTCTCAATGTTTTATCGTTTCTTCTCTTGTTTGTTGATTTAAGTAAACTGGAGAAGTAACATGTGTGACATATTGGTTCAGATCTTACTGGAATTTTCAGTCTTAGATTCTTACAATCACACAGGATTTAGGTGTTTGAGAGCCTTGAAATATTATTTGCCTAGCCTGATAAGTGCTTTTGGGCTCATTAGTTTGGTGTTACACATATGGTCATATATATATATATGCACACTGGGCACACACTTATTTGTTGGTGCTCTACTGCTGCTAAGCATCTGCTTTTATCCCCTAGATGTTCCAGCGTTGTACACTTGTAGGGTTTAAATACAGAAAATAGGTTTATCTGGCAACATCCTTTTATGTGTTGCAATAATGTAAATTGTGCATTTTTTAAATGTCTAAGCAGCATAGATAGGAATAGTTATAACAATTGAGCCTTTTGAAGCAATAGAGAGGAGAAGTTCTTTCCATGGTTGAGAAAACTCAAAACTTTCAACTATTACAGAAATGTGTCATGTATTATGTCTCCGTGCCTGTCCAATTTTGTTGTTATATCAAATGAAAACATCTTTATGTTTGAAAGGATTACCACTAGTCTCTTAGCCGGGCTCATTAAATTTTTTCTTTCAATCATGGAACGATGCACTTCACCTGTCAGAAAAGTGCTCCCTACGTTCACTTTTACTTGTCCAGGTTGTACTTAGCTCGCACTTTATGAAACACTGATTGATATGGGTATTTTATCACAATACCCATATTAATTGTTATGTAGTCTTAGGTCTTGTAAAGTGATTTGGGGAACAGGTAATTAATGCTAAGGGTAAAACATGAAAAAAACAATGATCATCTCTTGATATGCTAAACATGAAATGTGTTTTTAGTATAGGGACAAGCAGAAGTGAATGGAGGGAGCAAAATAGAAACACAACAATTTGAGTTGACCCGACTCATGGCACTGTGGAGGAATCAGTTTGGAGCTGAAAATGGGCTGTTTAATCTTTAATCGTGTAGCACTAAAAACTTAATCTGTTAGGAAAGAACAACAGTATGGATCATATGGAAATCTCTAGAAGAACTTTATTAGTTCACAAGGACCAATGGTGGTAGTTTGGTTAATCATTTACACATCCTGATACTAAAAGCACATTGTTTATCTTCTGCTTAGAGTTGCTGTAATTACTGATTACAACGTCGATGTCATTTCTAGTAGCATATTTACCATGTCCTGAAATATTAGTCCATGTTTGCTCCTCTAGAGTGAAACGAATATTTGAATAAGCTATCAAATGTATTTTATTGTTATTTGATGAAATTTTGTGGATTGTAGTACTTTTGGTTGTTCACAAACATTTAAATTTTATTCCAAAAATTGAAATTATCTACATCCCATTTATTTAAGATCAGAAGTGTGATCATCTACCCTACTCTGTCCTGCTTCCATTTTCCAAGCATTTCCAGATACAATATTAAGTGCCATTTGTTATTTTTTTTAGGTGTCCCGAGCACAACTTCTGCCACTGCAACAAGTTCAGCTGCTCAAACATCATCACCCTTGACTGTGTGCTTCTAGTAGTGGGTATGTATATTTTGATTGTTTAAAGTAAACTCAAACTTCTCTTATCTTACTGAAATAAGTTCCTGGGTTTATGCCAAGGAATGAAGAGAGTTTTGGGGGACGAAAAGTGCAAAGTGAATAAATAACATTGTGACTGCAGTAAATAGTTTATGAGCTTACTTCAGCTTGTGTGTTTGGAATGAGCAGTGTTTTTGGCTTTTCTATTTGATGTTGCACTGTAATAATTTATTTCAAAAGAGCTTCTCGTCCTTTCCTATATCAATTGACTTTCAAACCAGAAGGCGTCTGGCTTCCAAAGATAGTGTAAAGCTCTATTCAGGTGTTGTTAGTTTAATGCGGATTGATGGTTTCTTATGCTATTGTATATTTTACAAAAATTCTTAACAACATATTTAGGAAGCATGGCTTCATTTCTGTCATCCTGAAACAATTGAAGTTAAAACTCAAATTGGAACATACTAGGATTACAAAGTTTAACTTTTGGAGCAGCCACAATTTCCCTACAAGTATTGGCAATTGGGTATTATGCTTCTATGAAGATATGTGGTTGGGTACTATTGGTACAGAATTAGGTAGGTTATGGTTTTCTGGCTACCACCGTTGTTTTCCTACATCAGTAAATTCATCCACCAAAAAAAGGTCCTAGACTCACAAAGAAGTCATTGGAGAAGAAGAAACTATAAGTTGCAGATTCTCTATACTCTGTACTGTTAGTTTGAAATTTATTGAATTATCAGCACAAGTCACAATTAGTCCCCTCAGAAAGTAGAATTTAGATGTAATAATATCAAATAAAGCTCAATTCATCTGTTGTGGTGGTTATTTATTTAGTAAAGAGGAGAGTCTATTATGAATGAGGTATAAAAATTTCTTCTACTTCTCTTTTCCAACTCATGCTAACCATGCAAAAAGAACATTATTTTGAGAATTTTATGGCCACAAATGAGGATGTTCTTTACCAATCTGTTGTGACTGCACTTGTTCAATCCTTTGGCCTTTGAAAAAAAAAAAAAATTTTATTTTGTTTGCCCCTTTCTCTACAGGACTACTTCAACTTCTACTGTAGTTGCCACTTCCACACCGAAATTACCATCAGAAATTACAGGAAAGTCTGTAGAAGAGGTAACATATGTGCTAAATATTGGGTAGTATCTTTTTCTCTCTTTCCCCTTGTTAATCAATTCTAGGGGTGATATAATGCACTTACCTTTGATTTCACATGTATTGAACTATGGACTTCCTTGAATATGCTGAAGTTTCACTAACTTTTGTGGCCGAGTATTGTTTTAGCAAAAATTAATAATATGAACATACTGCACGAGGGGGGAATAGATGATAGAGACATTAATTTCAATATTTATTGGTCAGTTATCCAGTCTTTCTCAGTGAATATTTCACCCATTCCCGTTTCTTGTTGAGGAATTCACATTGTTCCTGTTTGTTACATATGTAACTTACTGCGTATTCCTTCTTTCAATGAAAGATCATCAAAGAATGGAACGCTGAGCTGCAGGAACGTACTGCAAAATTTAGAAAGCAGGCTAATGCGATTGCTGAGTGGGACAGAAGGATCTTGCAGAACCGTGATATTCTTCTCAAACTTGAGGTAACTTAAGATTTATTTAGAGTCAACATTCTTCTTTGGAAAATACTCAATATTTAATTCAAGCTCTCTGCAAATCCATTTCTATTCTGTAGCTGCTGCATGCGTAAAGCTCATGTCCATTTTTTGTCTTCATTATTTTATATTCAATAGCTATGTCGGAGGCATTTTCCTCTACGTCGAGTTACAAGATTAATAATAATACAGCTATATTCATTCTAATTGATCTTTGCTGCTAAGTCCTGGTCAAAATAGTTACTTGTAGCCATGTTCTTTAGTTGCGTTTTTCCTAACATACTTGTATAGGTTGTACCTTCAGTTATTTCTCCTGGGAAGTTTGACATATGTAATTACATTGTTATTTCAGAGTGAAGTTGCAAAGGTTGTTGAGACACAAGGCAGCTTAGAGCGACAATTGGAGCTAATTGAGACTCATCAGGAAGAGGTTACTTAATTAAGGATCTTTCCTGCAATTTGAGTCTTATTTCCCGATCGAATGTCTATTTGTCATGTAATTTTTAAAGCATTCCATGCTTATGCCATCCGTGCAATTTTAACCAGAAGATTGTTGGTTAAATAGTATTTCGGAGACATACTTCTAAAAATGCTAATCTGATTGATGTTTCTGGAGTGGATCTACTGATATTCTTTGATACCCAACTTTTGCATACTTTCTTGTGCCAATGTACCATTGGAGGAAGCTGTTATTAGTCAGTATCCAGATCTACGCTGTCCCAGTTCCATTAAGGTCGCTACTTGAATCTTATCCATTCTGTTCTGCCTAGTTCTATTCCATTGCGGTGCTAAATACTTTTCCTTTACGACAAACTAGTGTTTCTCTAAATTTTATACTATCTTGAGCGTTTAACTAGCTTAATCACAATTAGTTGGTATTGTTTCAAGTTCATAGTTTAGATCTTCTGGATGTTCCTAACCTATCATCCATGGTTGAGGATAGAATGAGGACACACACATCAATTTTGCCTTGTATAATTGATGAATATGGAGTTACTTTTGCGGGAATCTTTGTTACCTATTTAGGCCAGTGTTTCACAGTCGCTACTTGCTTGTTTTGTTTCTTGTAACTCCTGGTTTGTGATTTCCAGTGATTGTCATTTTAGAGGACATATTCTATGGTAATAACTCAGGACGTTTATGATATTCATAGGTAATTGACTTTGTTGATTCTGTGTATACACTGTGCTCTATCTTGTTATAGAATGATGTCACAGCAGAAGTTCATTCTCATTTTTCTCACCCTCTGTTAGGTTGACAAGGCATTGCAAAGCATGGAAGAAGAAGCTGAGCGAATTTACAAAGATGAGAGAGGAGTGATTCTTGATGATGAAGCTGCAGCAACAAGGGATGCAATGTATGTGCATTTTTGGATAATCTTTTTTGCATCTGGGTTCTTTAAAGCCATGCATAATGATGGCCTTTTAAGTTCATATCCAGCTTGTTGATATTGCCAACTGCAAAAATCTCATACTGTTTCTTTTATTGGAGTGGGACATTAAATGAACTAAAACAAGTCTTAAAAAGTGCATTACGTTACCTTCTTTTGGTTTCATTTGCCAGTTTAGAAGGGTAGGGCGTCAGGCCGTAATAGATAGCTTAAAAGAGAATATAATTAGTAACTATATATCCATTTTCTTCTTATTCATACTTCATACTTCATAGTCTGAACTCTGACATAAAGTATCAACTTACACTTGGATCCTTAAATAGTTCTCTATTTTGATCTGTCCTGTAAATAGAAGCAGGATAGTCCATTACCCTCTTGCAGTCAAGAAATAAACTTTATTTTTTTAATCCTAGATTTGTTCTGCCTTTTTTTTCCATCTATATCCTCCACTTGGCCATATTTTAATGCATCCAGTTCTGCGGAACTGGTGTAATTTCAGGTATGAACAGGCCGAGTTTGTGGAGAGGGAAATGGAGAAAATGACAGAGCAGATCAAGTCAATCATTAATACTTTTAATGCCTGCCAGGTTTTGTACCTTCATTTATTTCTGCTCCTGCATGTTATCTTAGCATTATGATTTGATGGTGTTAAAAAGATATGTTTTTTATTAATTCTTTCTTTACTGGTTTATTTCATTTAGGGTGGAGAACTTGAGGCAACTGATGGAATGACACCGCTTGATGTTGTTGTACGAATCTTGAACAATCAATTGAGTTCACTGATGTGGATTGATGAAAAGGTGAGCATTGCCTTCTTGTGCTTCTTCTGGCTTTTGTTTCTTAGCCTATTGCATTAAATGAAATCAGAAAGAAAAGAAAGTAAGTTGGACTAGTAACAATGTCATTGGACTGGTGAGAGATGCGTAAGGAAAGAAAAAGAAGGGAAATCTTTAGTTTTTAGATTCGTTCTTCCAGATAATCTTATGTGACAAAAATGGTGTTGTTCTGTATGAGTCAAGAATTTCTATTTCTGGGAAATGCATATTGTCCAAGGAAACATTGCTATTCCTGATAATGTTTTCTCTCTCTCTTGGAATAGATGGTTATCTCCACCACTATAGAAGGGAAAAGATTAAGAGAGAGAAAATTAGTTCATAAAGAAATTTACTGTATGTGGATTACTAGCACCTGTTTCAGAATTCAGCTGGAATCATACTTGTCTTCCCTTTTGTATTTCATTTTGGATCATTTTGTTGGAATGGCATGCTCGTTTTTTTTTCTTGAGGTAGGGTTTGATATACTCTTAGAAGTAATTACATCAGAGAATCATTGATCTTGCAGGGTTAAAAGTATTACTCCACTAAGTTTCTAACTGTTTGATTCATATACTCGTTTTAAATTCGTAAGCTCACAAAAAAAATCTATAGCCGGACTAGGTTTTGGAGTTAATTCTTTAAAGATAAGCAGAGTCAAGTTTTGGTTACAGTTTGAATACAGTATTGCCAAAATACGTTATTGCCAAAAACAGTCTAAAAAACAGATATAGGAAGGGGGATCACCACCTGGGACTATCACTCTGATGAATTATAATTGCCAATGTGAAATCCTTTTCTTGTGTGGCCTGTGGGTGTAGTCCCCTGCACCTACTACCTTGTTTAGGGCAAAAAGTCTATTATGCCTCTTCCTCCCTACTCCCAAAAATTCTTATGCCCCTAGATTGTACTAGTAAACTAACCAAATTCTCTTGAGCACCATCCAATTTTGAGGTGTTTATTAATTCATCATAGTACATTCATTACCCTGTCTTAGCGAATGCTGTAGGATCTACTATTACTGATACTGATCAACACGTAGCCTACTTTACCATCCCAGATCTGTTTTCTACTGTTCATTTTGTGAATAGATTTAATTTTGTTGAAGGCTTCATCTAGATGCAATTTAATGACTCGAACCCTCACCTTTATGAACTGAATGATATAAGATCTGAAACTGTTCTAAACGTACTCTTGGTTTACTTTGGATGCTTTCTTTCCTTAAATATAAAATGTTAATGATACCATTTCTACATTTGTTCAGACTGAAGAATTCTCATCTCGTATTCAGAAGCTTGCAAGTGAAGGGCCTGCTGCCAATCGTGAATCAACTGCCCCTAAATTATGGTTGACTCGATGATTGTCGTATTGGTGCTGTCAACGGGTTCATGTCAAATTATAAACCCAACGGCTTCTGAATCTTTTGTGGATTCTCCTTCCTGCTGTGTATGCTATTAGGTTTAAAGGGAGAGATGTTAAATCTTGATTCGTTTCAAAGGCTTTACATCTTATTGGTGATTGAAATGCTGAGATTTTTTATTTTTTTTTTCAAAATGGTGCTTAAACTCATGTGCCTAATCTTTGCTTATTACTGTCGAGACAAAATGATGTTTACATAAGAAATACAAAAAATAGCAGACTAAAGGTGAAACCGAGTCTTTTGTTTGCTGAAGCATGTTAGTTGTGGTGTTTTACTTTTGTTTGCTATGAGAGTATGAGCAGTCCAGACTGAATTGATTACCCCTCCCTGCATTGGTACCAAACAATTTGGTGTGGGTAGAGTGGTTGAATATGATTTTTATCACAAAAAAAGGCGTAATGCTTCAAAGGCGGATGAATCGAGAGAGGTAAGCAACTGCACAAGTCATAACATCTGATAACTATTCACAAAAAGCTTTGTTTTCTTCTGATGTCAAGTATGTAGCAAATGGATCGTCATCAAGCTCCTTGGGTTCTTGTGACGACCACAATCAACAACAAAACAACTGATAAAAGGAAAGAGGATCTAATCTTCTCTTCCATGAGGTCAGAGAGTTCTGATGTGGGTTTTTCTTTATTGTCTGGTTCAAATATATCATGGATTATTTCACTTAATAATGATCCAAATGATTGGAGCAGCTCCGCGATTCTGGAAGTTGTGATGCCCATAATCCATTTCACTATGAGGGATCCGATATCCCCAGTTGAGCTTTGTGATTCTTCTTCTTTAGCTGCATCATCATATATAGATAGGAGTAGAAGAAACAGTGAAAACAACAGCACCATTTGAATGGACGTAAAAAAGGGAGCTAATTAACTAGATTTCCTATCACACATTTCTCATCGGTGTGTACAGCTGTTGATTCTTCATGCAAATCCACCTTTATTTCTTAAAAACACAAACTAACTGTTTGTAGATCTTCATCGCTCTAGGGCATGAAATTGCAATAACTAAAGTACCAGCCAACGAGAGAGGAGTTTATTAATATATCAACTGCAGATATGACTGACCCTTGAAGATTTTGGACTGCCGTTGTTGCTCATCATGGCTTCCCAACAGCTCTATCACGGATGTATTGAACCCACCATCTCTACATGCAAATAAAGAGACATGTAGGTCTATGCACTGACGAATGAAATCACGCATGTATGTTCAATGTTCTTATTTAAAGTAGTAATAACTCAGTATGATGCGATTAGTAATAACAACTAGTCAAAATACACACCTGAATTGATGGTTCATTTTGAAGCATATAAAGAGCATCATAAAATCTTGCATTTCCAGGTGATTTCACAAGAGTCGACTCATAAGGATTTAGCATCTGTTCAACCCAATTCATCTCTTCTTTAGGAGCATAATTGAAACTGCAGTAAACAGTATAATCAACAGAGCTTCAGACATCTACTTTACAGTATAATATAGACCATGGTATGACACTGATGGATAAGAAATAATCCCAACATTACAAATACACTGATCGCTACATCCAACTGTTATCTTTCTTATAAAGTCAACGATTTTACCTTTGGAGATCAGACATGGCCTTCTCAACCTCCCACCTAGAAGGAACAGAACCAAAAACAGAGTCATAATCAAGAATCTTAGAGTTTGTACCATAATCAATACACCTATTCTTATTCCAAGATTCTCCAAAGGGTGTTTCACAAATTGATGTCAAAGAAGGGGGAGGGTGGATATTGGAGTCCCTGTGGGTGGGTAGGGGTGAGGTAGTGAAACAATTGTTGGAGTTTGTACTTGTAAAGAGTGGCAACATGGCTCCTCCTCCCATTTTTTCCCTCTCTAGTCTCTACTTTTAAGTCAACCTTTGAGAGTGCAGGTATCTACAAATTTTTCTTGATAAACCGAAAAAAAATTAGGTAATGGATAAGATATTTTGAGCAATCGCAATCAGAGTTGAGATAAAATAATATCAAGTTGAATGAAATAAGATGAAATATTTGTATAAAATAAAAAATTTGTTATAATTATCAATTTATATGTCTATATAATTTTATTTCAGACTTTAATTTTTAAAATAATAAACGTATCAATCAATCGAGTTAATTTTAGCGTAAGAATTAATACTAGTTACTAACAAATTAAAGTTACAGCAATTTAGAAAGTAGTTAGTACGGCAGTTGAGGCGGTACTAACTTTGACACCTCGTTTCAAGAACCAACCCGTTTTAAATTTCATCAGTATTTTAGCCTCTGAAACATTTCTTCCACGCCGGAGCAAATTTCCACAGGGTTTAACCAAAAACCCTAAACCCCCCATGGCTCGATCAGCTAGATCCTCTACGACGCGCCTATTCTACACCCTATGTTCCTCAACCAAAAGGACGCCGTTGACTCCTCAACACCCACCGCCAACCCCAGTCGCTGCCTTATTGGCCGGAAACTTCCAGCTGCGCCACTACGCCGCCAGTAGTGCCACCGCTAGAGTGAGAGAGGAGAAAGATGCGGTATGGAGAGAGTCGCTCGAAAAAGTACGGAATATTGGGATTTCAGCTCATATTGACTCCGGTAAGACTACACTAACAGAGAGGGTATTGTTTTATACTGGCCGGATCCATGAGATCCATGAAGTTAGGGGTAAAGATGGAGTTGGTGCAAAGATGGATTCCATGGATTTAGAAAGAGAAAAAGGGATCACTATACAGTCTGCTGCTACTTACTGCACTTGGAAGGACTACCAGGTATTAAAAAATGTTCTTTCGACTATTTTACTCTCAGCTGTTTTTTTTTCCAAAATTATTGTTTTCTTGTTTGAATGAAGAGAAGTAGCTAATTTGGCATTGAACACTGTTGATTGCTAATCTTAATCATTTTCGTGGCTAGGTTTTAAATTATTTATGTGCTAGTAACAAAATTGATTAGAACTGGGAAATGGGTTGATTTATTGAAATTGAATTGTTTAAGGGAAAATGGTTTGATTTATTGAAATTGAATTGTTAAAGGCTTGTGGTGCCTGTTCGAAACTCTTGGATAATCCCAACCCCTCTACCCTTCTCCACTTAAAATATATGATTTTGTATGTGGCAAGGTTTGAACCTGTGCTATGAGCCATATCCACACCAAGTGCTGTGCTCATACCACTTGACGAAAGCCCGAGGGCAAACACATTAGGGTTATTCCCACTGTCATTTAGAGCTATGAGATTGGTCAATGAATTTTTCTCTCTTATTGCTGGTTGGTGTTTCTGCCTGCAGAATATAAGGAGTTAAATGAAGAAAATGCGAGGAAAATTGATTTCCTCTCATTATGTTGTCGGTACTAGATACTAGATAGAAAGTAATATGAAAAATATGCATATATTGTTTTGTGGGTTCTGTTGGAGAAAGATTTGTCATGTCTATTTCCTTTTTGTTGTTCCCAACATTCAGATATCGACTTTCCCTTCTCCACATTTCAGTTAAAGGATTAACTTTGACTAAGTACATAATCAACTGAATCATAGTAGGTTCTCATTCGGTATTTGTGCTCTATATAAGATCATAGAGCAGCCATGGAATAAATGTTGTTTATATGGAAGTTTGATTTTCCAGTTTCTGATTGATCCTTTAATATGTTGTGGAGAAAAAAACAAAAAAAGATTTTTTTTTTCTGTACAAGTTATAACAAGGATTTGGGATGAGACTGTTTTATCCCTCATCAATTTCTTGATAAAGGAAGAGCAACTTTTACTGTGTAGACAAATCGATCAAAAATGATATAAATGAGATTGTCAGGATTGGTTCACTAGAGATTCTTGGTGGATGTTTAGTTTACTTAACTAAGCCAGATATGTGAAACATTGTTATAACTTCTGGTTTTTTTCCTAGGTTTTTCTCTAGGTAAATTGACCATAATATTGCATGCAGATGTTTTCTCTTTTTTTGAGTCAAGCATATTGCAATAATCCTCAACCGTTTCGTCATTAGAAAAAAATTGTGGTTTTCTGGTTTCAGTTCTTTATTTCTGCTTGTTGTTGTAGGTGAACATAATAGACACACCAGGTCATGTTGATTTCACAATTGAGGTGGAAAGAGCCTTGCGTGTCCTTGATGGAGCCATTCTTGTCCTTTGTAGTGTTGGTGGTGTGCAAAGTCAGTCTATCACTGTTGATAGGCAAATGAGAAGATATGAAGTCCCAAGACTTGCTTTTATTAATAAACTTGATCGGATGGGGGCAGACCCTTGGAAAGTTCTTAACCAGGTCAGTTATGCATCATTGAAGGCCTATTAGGACGGTGGTCAGCTAAGTCTATCTGTCGAATTTTAATTTTTTTTTTGCCTTTCCTATAAATTAATATGGTTGCCCTTTATTTGTTGCTTTTGGTACTGGGCGACATTTTCTCATGTTGCCTGGCCAAGTTCATTGTCATCATATGTGAAGGAAATAAAACAGAATGAACTTATTTGAGTTTCAAATCAGTAGACCCTTAGTTGCGCGGACTCTTCACTTTTGATCCTGCACCCGTCTCAGATTCTTCAAAAATACACTACTTTTGGCGAATCCGACACGCACCTGTTAGCATTTTTGAAGAGTCCGAGCAACATAGACTAGACCTCATGCAAGAAATCAGCATTTGTAGTTCTGCAGTGAACTGAAAGCATTTATGTCTGTCAATGTAGCAAACTGGATCAATTAGGTTGGTTTTCAGAAAATATCTTTGTTATAAACATCTGCTACTTGATTCACTGCAACCTCACTTACTTCTTGTGTGTGACATGTGTTTGCCTTAATTCTTTGGCAGGAAGCACTTATTATTTTTATCACTGATATTATCTCTTGGTTTGCTGCTTTCCTCTAGAACTTCGTATGTGAATTCTCAATAACAGTTTAGTTCTTTGAAACTGTGAGTATAGTATGTTCAGTTGCTCTCTTTCCTTCCCGCACAGGCAAGAGCAAAGCTTCGGCATCACAGTGCTGCTGTGCAAGTTCCGATTGGGTTAGAAGATGACTTCAAGGGTCTTATTGATCTCGTGCAGTCAAAAGCTTACTATTTCCATGGTTCCAATGGGTCTGTGTCTAGCTTAAAAATGTTTGGTTAGCTTTGATAGGTAAATTTTCTCTACCAGGTTCATATTCATTTTTGGCTTTTGCAGTGAGAAGATTGTCGCAGAAGATATTCCTGCTGATATGGAAGCAATTGCTTCTGAGAAGCGGCGAGAGCTAATTGAAGCAGTCTCTGAGGTTGATGATAAGCTTGCCGAATCATTTCTGAACGATGAGCCTATATCATCTGCTGATCTTGAGGTCTGTACACAATTAGTCAATCTTGTTTACAAGGAAATTACAACCTTGTTGTGGGGTGTTTCCATTTGTTACCTTTCAGAAGTATACATTATGTTTAGGACACATGTGTTTCTTTCAAATAGTAGATTTTTATATCTCGTGTACTTTGAGGATGCAACGACATATACATACCCAATTTCAAATTTGAGCCAAACTTGCAAGCTTTGTTAATCTTATCGGGAATGAAATTAAAAGTGACTGTTTCACGCTGCTTAGCGTAGTCATTGTAGATCGTGGAAGTATAGCAGTTGAATGCTTTGTCGGTTCTCAATCGAAACAAGCACAATGAGGGAGGTTTGGTGATAGTTTGAAAGGGCACTTCCTCTTCTTTTGTGTAATATTCTTTCCTGTGTACCATGTTATTTGTGTGAGCATAGGACTGGGAGCTGAGATTCTGTAGTGGTGGACAGGGTTATTTACCTCAACTAGATTAGTTGATTGTGAGTGCACGACTTTACGCTTAGCCTTATCTTTTAACACGGACTATGTCAAAGTGCTTAACCTACATTAATGTCTACTGTTAATACAATAAATATTGCAGTACTTGGTATTGGTAAAGTAATTTGCTGTTATGGGTCCTTGACTTCTGTCTTTATCTTGCTCTTGGGACGTTCATTCTCCCCTTACCCTGTTTGTTTAATTTTCTTTCTGTTCATCAGGCAGCCATAAGGAGAGCGACAATAGCACGGAAGTTTGTTCCTTTTTTTATGGGTAGTGCTTTCAAGAACAAGGTGCTGTTTTTTTCACTGATTAACTAAATATGGGATGCAAATTTTGATCTTAAATTGATATTGGCTATATATATCTTGGGCTTTTGTTTTATGTGAAAAATATTTAAGTTGCATAATTTACCGCAATGATTATTGTTATTTCCCACTGAATTCCAGAGGTATAATTTTTCTTCTTAGGTCAACCTCGCCAAATTGAATATCAAAATAACTGAACTTGTGTAAAACTTTGTCATCTTTCATTAAGGCTAATCATTTGAACCTGGATCAAATTTCTCATCAATCACAATGTGATCATTTTAGAGCTTAGAAAAATGCAAGGCGGAAGTATTCTGACAACTAGCCGTGACCATGATATATTCTTCTCGAGACTAATTCCTTAGTGATTACAACTGTGAAGCAATTAGTACTTGATGTCCATCCTTTCCGTTTTCAGCTCAATTTTTTCAATGTACATTTTTTCTGGCTGATTGTTTTGTTGTGAAATTTTATCTCCTTGCTCATTGATTTTGTTTCTACTGGTGTAAATCTAGGTCCATGCCTGCTTGCTGTCCTCATTCTTGCAGTTCTAACTTATTCCTGTTGTTGGTTGGCTATATTTTCTTTTTTGATGCTTGATTTTGCACCATATGCCCAATTTTATTCTTGATTTTCAAGTGACATTAAATGTGTAATTCTTTTATATTTCAGTGGTTGCAGTTTTGATTTATGCTTTCTGTTATTTTGTGCTAAACAGGGAGTTCAAACACTTCTTGATGGCGTTCTCAATTACTTGCCTTGTCCAGTTGAAGTTAGCAACTATGCTCTGGATCAAACAAAGGAGGAAGCGAAGGTTAGTTGATAATATTTTTGGTTGAGTTCTTACCTTTCTTTTCTCCATGTATAGATGTAGAGTTTAAGCCTCGTGCTCATTTGTTGCTAGGTTACCTTAACCGGAAACCCTTCTGGCCCTTTGGTTGCCCTGGCATTTAAATTAGAGGAAGGACGTTTTGGTCAATTGACCTATTTAAGGTATAAACTTATTTCTTGTGCAATAGTTTTCTCCATATGTGCACTTAGCAAGGACCGCACATTTTAACATAATCTTCCATCAAAGAATCTATGAAGGTGTCATCAGGAAGGGTGATTTTATAATCAACGTGAACACGGGAAAGAAGATTAAGGTGAGTTCAGTCGAGCTCTTCTTCCTGATATCAAAGCAGCTCATTTGAACCAAAATATGTCATGTTAGTTTAGCATCTGAATGCATTTCCCTTGACCTTATGCTGATTTTAAGAATCTTAAATCAACGTAAAAATAATTGCTTTTGATGATCTCTATAAATCTTGTGTATATTTGTGTTAGTAGTTTCACCCCTTAAATTTTTTGTGTCTACTGGAATTAATGTTTTTGGACATTGAGGATATTGATACCCGATGCAAGCTATTTTGGATGGAGCGGGGTTGTTATTGTATAAATTTCTTTGGATGGATTCATGGTTGCATTCATGTTTACTAAATTCACAGGTTTATGAAACATTCCGCCTTTTCTTGGTTTTCTGGTCAATCATGTGGCTCTGAACAATTTTAATCTAACTGAATCAAAAATATTTTCTTGTTTGTTCTATTCTACAAATGTTGTTCTGCTTGTTGAAAAAGAAAATCGTATTTTTGCTTTGCTTGTTCACAAATTCATTCTATTGGCTATTACTGAAAGTTAATTTTGTGCAAAAATTTAGTGAACTGCTAATCTGAGATGCAGATTTTTCATTAAATTTCCATTTATTCATATAAAAAAACATCCGCCTTGTTTTCTGAATTACTGCAACAAAGCATCAGCTATTAGCACAAAAAGGGGAACTTAGAGTTTATCCAGGTAGGAAGACACAATTGGGTTGAGTTATGGCCTTAGCTAAGATACTAGAATTAATTGGAAAGAAATGTGAACTTGCAAAAATACTCGCGGAAAGTAAAAGGAGACCAAGTTGTTAAAACCTACAAATAGGTATATAAAATATAGGGGATATTCATAACCGGGTAATTTATTTGTTATTGTTATTATACACCAAGAATAGAAGCTCCTTTGGTTTTGGAGCTGGTTGAATCGGTGGTAGTTCCAAAGGAAGTTTGAAGTGTTTATTTGTTGTAAAGAACTTCTGCAAGGGGAATAGTATTTGAACAGAATTATTCTCTACTTTGTGATGTGGATACCGAGATCGATTGCTTACCCATGTAGGTCTTTTTTAGTCACCCACTCAATTGTGGATGTGTGATCTATTTACATGGAAAATGTGCTCGACATTATTGCATACTATTAGCAAATTAGTCTATATATTATTTTCTAGATATCTAACGTACAACTAATTTTTTTGTAGATTCCTCGCTTGGTGAGAATGCATTCAAATGAGATGGAGGTTTGTCATTCACACCGTGTCCTTTTGACTTCTTAATAGGATACAAATCTTACTATGTCAGGATGATATTTTGTGTTACTCTTAAATTGAATTAACCTTGCAGGATTTTTTCAGAGATTTTAGAAGGGAAAAAAGGGTTCTTTTCCCTGTATTATCAGTATATCTAGATTCCCCATTTTTCTTAACTCTGAGAAATGTATATCAACTCTAATAATAGGATATCCAAGAGGCTCATGCTGGGCAGATAGTTGCTGTGTTTGGCGTAGATTGTGCGTCAGGTAACATCCTATTCTCTAGCTCAAGTCGACTTGATTAGAAAAGGCAGAGATCTTTCCATTATGATGTATTCTGATGCTTAGGTCTGATCCATCTGCAGGGGATACTTTTACTGATGGATCAGTCAAATACACTATGACTTCTATGAATGTACCTGAACCAGTGATGTCATTAGCTGTTTCACCTGTTTCTAAAGACTCTGGTGGACAAGTGAGTAGTCATAGTAGAACCTGTTGTTCTGTTGGGTCTACAAAGCGTGCACTCTTTGCGATTGTTCTTTCAGCCTCTTATTAGTGTTGTGTCTGTTTGGTTGGCAGTTTTCAAAAGCTTTGAATCGTTTTCAGAAGGAGGATCCTACATTCCGTGTGGGTTTAGATGCTGAGAGTGGTGAGGTATTTTTTTGTCTACCCTAGATGGGGGGCTCCATATTTTGAATGTTATGTGAATTATTGATCTTTATGGGGAGAATACCTTTACATCTCAATGGTTTTGTGAACAGACAATCATATCTGGCATGGGGGAACTGCATCTAGACATATATGTTGAGCGCATCCGGAGAGAATATAAGGTTTAGTTTCTTCCACAAATAGTCATTCTTTTTGGGATCATTGTTTGTTTGATCCTTTTCTTACTTCTTGTTGTTTCTTTAGGTTGAAGCTCAGGTTGGAAAGCCTCGTGTAAACTTCAGGGAAACCATCACTAAGCGAGCAGATTTTGATTATCTACACAAGAAGCAAAGTGGTGGGCAAGGTCAATATGGTAGAGTAATTGGGTAAGTATAGATGTATATCATTTTGGCAAGTCCCTTTTGTTATTTCCTTCATTACTTGTCGCATGCAACTTAAAAGTGCCAATAAATAATTACCATTATGAAATGACGGGCAAGTAGAATGGGGAGAGCTAATGCTAGTTATATGATTTCCAACTGTCCCGAACCTTTCCTACTAATTATATGCCTGATGATTTCCATAGAATATTTGGTATTGTGCCAGATCATAAAGTTGATTAGTTTTCTTTGGGCTGTGAGAAAAGAGTAGCGAAGGCAAACTTATCTCTTTTCTTTGTTTACACAATGTTGGGCCTCAATTTATATTGTCCTATCATCAGATGTTCAATTCTGGGTTTCCTACGTTGATGAAGGGAATTGACCATTGTCTCAGATGGTCTTTGATTAATCGGCACCTTAAAGGCTAGTTTTTTGAGTTGAGTAAGGCCAAGATCCATGTTCTTCACGTGGTATCAGATGGAAATCATCTCTATTCTTGGTTTACCCACAGTTGGGTTCCCATGTGCTGTTGTCCTTGCTCTGTATGTCCATCCCCAATTGTGGAGTGGTATTTTAGAATGTTCCATATTGATCGAGACTAAATTGCTCTCTTTATATTGTCTTGGGCAATCCTCATCTCAGGAGCCAGGTTCTAAAGTTAAGCCCGAGATACATTTTCTTTGTGGTTGCAAATATGGTTCTCATTTGTTCTAATATCTTGACTTGGGCGGATTGCAGCCCCCTGACAGAGTACTCTAAATCTTGTAACATAAACAAAATCCCCTTCTCTGCCCGTAGCCTCCTCCCCACAACAAAGCTCCTGTTTCTAGCTTAGATTGTAAATCTATAATGTTTACAGTTGGCGGCTCGGTTACAGATCCCCATGCATAGGCTACTCTCTTAGGCTGGTATAATAGATCACAGCTTTAACTTTAAGGAGTAATTCAACATTGACCTCCATTAAATCTGCACTAAACAAGAGTATGTTAAATTGACTCTGAGAGAGTTGGTTTGGGAGGGTAAGCTGTTTATATTTTCATAATTCAATTTTGTGGGATTGTTGATATTCATGTTTCCTCAATGCGTTGTTTTCCACAGGTATGTTGAACCTCTTGAACCAGGGTCAGGCAGTAAGTTTGAATTTGAGAACATGCTTGTAGGACAAACTATTCCGTCAAACTATGTCCCTGCAATTGAAAAGGGTTTCAGGGAGGCTGCCAATTCGTAAGTTTTCTTTCTCTAGTTTCAAATTATGACTTGCCTTGGGACACTGAGATACACCTGCTGCTTTTTCTTCAAGTCAAGAATCCTATGCTGTTATTATATAGTAATTGCTTATGAACTATCATAGCTTAGTTGATGCATGATTCAGTGGAAATTTGGTCATTGACTTGCTTGGACTAGTTTCTTTAGGTGTTCTTTTTTTAATTTGATTAGAAGTCTGGATCTTCTTGTGTTCCAGGGGTTCTCTAATTGGTCATCCTGTTGAAAATATCCGTGTTGTTTTGACGGATGGTGCCTCACATAATGTTGATTCAAGTGAACTTGCATTTAAGTTAGCTTCTATTTATGCTTTTAGACAGGTAAGACATTCATCCTACTGATGTAGACTATTTCTGTTATATTTGTTTGTACCTCCAACTTCCCAGCCTTCCTCTCTTTTCTTAGCTTGGTGAGCTTTATCTAAGTTTCCTATGCTTGCAGTTATTTTATGATTGCCCATGTGTATCACTAATTTTATTGCAAAACAGTGTTATACTGCAGCCAAGCCTATAATTTTAGAACCTGTGATGCTGGTGGATATAAAAGTGCCAACAGAATTTCAGGGCACTGTTACTGGGGATATCAATAAGTAATCTCTTTGAGTTCTTTCTGGGACTTTGTTATTGAGATTTGAGAATGTGATTTATGCTTTTCTAACCACTTCTTTTTCTTGTTCTCACAGGAGGAAAGGTGTCATAATTGGCAATGACCAGGAAGGAGATGACTCTGTAATTACTGCCAATGTATGTCTATCATTCTTTGCTCTTTCAGCTGTATTTAGAAATTGATTCGGGCCTGTGCTGTTCAGATTGTATTGTTTTTAATAAGGTTTTTCTTCCTTGTTATGCTATCGGATTACTTTATGCGATGTAATTATAGAAAAACCACTTAAAATACAGCTCCAGCAATCACTTGTTCATTATTTTTTCGGTACATAATTGGCTTATAAAATTGCTAGTAATGTATCTTCTACTTGTTTGTATTGGGGCTTCTTAGTAATAGTTTTTGGGCACGCGTGTCACAAGGCGTGTGTCTGACACTTGGTAATCACAGTTAAACTTTTATTAATGTGGTTGACCTACTCCCCTATCAGATTTTGTTGTACTTCCCAATGATATTTATTATAGCTTTCAAGTATGTGCGACAAAGTTGTGTGAGAAAGATGCATCATGCATAATTTTTGTGTTTCTATCTAATAATTAATATCTTAGCCAAACGGTGTCTGAAACAGATTAGTTTTCATGCTAGGAAAGATGAATAGTTATGAGAGGTTGTTTCCACGTATATTAGTGTTCTTCATATTACTTGCATATGCTTGTTATTTTGAGACTGATGCACAACAGCACAAGAATTGCTAATTTACATGGCTTGTAAGGGACAAAGGAAAAATTTGTTCTTGACTTCTTTCAGCCTTGGAACAGTATGCATTTGTTCTGGAAGTATTATTGCATGAGTTATGAGTATCTCTTTTCTGTCTTCTGAGAGCTGAGGTTATACTATTTATTTCTCAGGTTCCTCTCAACATGATGTTTGGGTACTCAACATCTCTTCGATCAATGACACAGGTCAGTAATTTTGTTTCCAGTTCCTCAACAGAACTCTTTTATCGAATCAAGGGAAAGGAAGGATGGAGGTGATTCCAATTTTTTTTAAGCTTTTGGACATAGTAGGAGTGAAAGGAAGACAGGAGAAGAGAAAAATGATGGATAATGCCATAAACAATTTTAATTGTCATACAAGTGAGTGGAGACTTTAAAAAATTAAGTAAACACGTTCTGAAGAAACTTTTGTGATGCCATACACAAGGCTTACTAGTAGAAAAATATGTCATTAATTTTAATTGTCATACAACTGCGTATACTGCATAGTGAGAAGAAATATGTGATGCCGACCTCAGTGCTCTGTTTGCTTAGTGAACTTCAGTGATACAAATCATTGTTTTGTTTCATGCAGGGGAAAGGTGAGTTCACAATGGAATACAGAGAGCATGCCCCAGTTTCAGGAGATACACAAACGCAACTTGTTAACGCATACAAGGCCAGCAAAGAAAATTGAAAAGATGGTGTGCCTTTGAAGCTCCTGCAACACATCCTGTTTAATTATTTTTTTTATGAATTTGTCTCCTTGGGTGGGAGCAATGTTGTGAAATCCTTAGGACCAGAACTGGTCAGTCAATTTTGATATGCTGAATAAAACAGTAAAATTCCATAATGTATACAAATAATTGATTATATACATACATATAGGTTGTGTATTCCCCTTGAGAGGTGTAATGATATGTAGAAAAGCAAAAAGCTAACCATCTTCCCACCCCAACACAGAAAGAAATAGACAGAAGTAATGACTTGAATTTACCTATCCCTCCCACTATTCATAAGAGGGTTCCACTTCGAAAAGAGTTTAATTTCTTTGATATTGACAGCATAGTCCTTTTATATCATATAATAACGACGGTATATATTTTTGCTTAGAATAACGTAATACTGTTGATGTATACAAGTAAATTCCTCTGAAAATCTTCCAGGACAAGAAGATGAAAAAAAGAACAAGCAGTCGCATCATTTGGGCAATTTGCCAAGGCCATATCATTGGTAATTTTCAATATAGAAAAGAGCAGATTTGCAAATGCTAATTGCTCAGTGTTTGTAATGTGAAGAAAAGATAACTGATATAACTTTCCTATTTTCTTCTGTTATCTTCAAAGTTGAGGAGTTTCCCTACCCAAAAGTTATGTAAATGCTTCTCGCTGTTGTGTTGGTAGCTCCAGTTCAGGCTCAAATGCTGTTAACCGAGAAAAGTACTGATCTACCATGTCGTCCGTTACTTTTTCCAACGTTGGAGGATCCCACTGCACGTTTTAACATAAATCAAGAAACGCACCCCAAGGTTAAAGAGGATCATTATTCACTGAAATAACATATTGGTTTACCTTAGGAGCAAGATCTCTATCCACAAGCCGTGCACGAACCCCCTGATAAGAAGATATTATTTATGCACAGTGATGATCATCCACGGATGTAAAACTGAGATTTTTTATATTGCAAAGATATATTACCTCACGGAAGTCACTAGTTATTTGTCCAGATAAAGCTTGTACTGACATTCGATACTCACGCCTTAGGCACTGGTCTAGAGTCTGATGTCTGCCTTCACGGATCTGAGAGTAGGCATTAGTGGCTGGTCATCTCACAATGCCCTGCTGGCTGGAAGAGAGTATTCTATCTGAAAAAAAAAAGAATTAGAACTTACAGATCTCAGTGAAACCTTCAAACTCAGTGGGGATGTTTCTTGTAGTTTTATCAGTGTTGCAACACACCATGCATCTTGCTTGGCTGCCTCGCTCTCCTGACATAAGTTAAGTTTCTTTTTAGAAATGTAATCACACCTGTGACTAAAAACTTTCACATGTATAGCTAATTTCAATGACTCAGCTTGTACAATTGTCAAAAAGATGTAGTAAGGGAAGGCCTCTCCATACATTTTAGCTTATGGGAATTTGGGATCTCCACAATGTACTTTCTCCAAAGAATGATTGACAGTTCGACACAATTTAGTGTGACAACAGCATTTGGATCTATACGCACTTTTAGA
This sequence comes from Solanum habrochaites, assembly GCA_027704765.1. Taxonomy (NCBI): domain Eukaryota; kingdom Viridiplantae; phylum Streptophyta; class Magnoliopsida; order Solanales; family Solanaceae; genus Solanum; species Solanum habrochaites. Next base: position 83,310,326 of record JAKWJA010002489.1, read on the forward strand.
ACTTCAGGGAGCAAGCAAAGAGAAGGCTGAACAATGTTCCTTGTTTTTTTTTCCAGATTTTTCAAGAGTGGTAACTTGTGAAGGCCAAGATATTAAAAGCAAAGGAATCAGATGCTGAACATAATTGTATAGATCAATTAAATTATGTTTCTATACCACCCAAGGGTGTAGCCTAACAGTCGAAGAAGTGTATGAAAACATGGAAGATCAGGCTTCAAATCCAGCAGAGACAGAAAAAGTTAGGTGATTTGGGAGCCAGAGTTACCCAATACTTGTGCTGGTGCAAGATAGCATGTCTCTGGTAAAATTATCAATATGAGAGTAAATTTACCCAGATACCACCATTATTTTAAAGAATTATGTTTCTACTGTTCTCATAATGATTGTATGTCCATCCAGTAAAGTTTCTTACTCGGTAATATGGCCTTCACACCCCAGTCTAGATGAAATTAAGATATTTTGTTCAAGAGCTCACCAATGCATCAATAATTTCTTCGACTGTGTCATGGCTGAAACATTTATCAAGAGTTTCAATCCTAAAGAAAGAGAGATGAATTAGTTTAAGCTATCAAAATAAAAAGTGATCTGCAAGCAAGATCATGCACAACTCAATGAGAAAATACAGGTTAAAGAATAAGATTAATTACAATGACCAAAAGATCCATGCGGAACCATGAAAAAAAGTTATCAGGAGCCACAAAAGTTTCCATATGACATATGTAATGCATGTTTTCGGAGAGCTGAAATTTTGCTCCACCAGTTGACGCATTCTATACAACTCAAGGTGAAGTTGGTGACACGACCTCTATAAAGAAAATAATAAGTATTTCTGGCACTTGAAACCTATGCGAAGTTTAATTTGAAGAGATAGTTGCAGGATTTTCTCTGTTTAAAAATAAAACAATTTGCTAGAAACTACCAATTTGATTCCAAGAAGAAAAAAAGAAAGATTGACTTGCAATCCTTTCTTTTTTACTAGCATGAAAATGTTGCAAGAAATGATTGCAAGTTTCTCATCCAATCAAATATATAACTTGCTTTCCTACAGCACGCAAAATGATGAAGCAAGGCTGCAGCCAAGGGATCATTTCTATGTCCGATAAGAAATATGAAGGGGGTTCTTGAAGATGTAGTGTATTTTTTGGAATCAACTGACTGGAGCAATACATGCTTGATTAACTACTAGAAAAGGTGATTCAAATCTGAAAGCAGCCCATAACATAAAACGGTGATCTGTATCAATCCACCCCTATAACAAATTAACGAGAACCAACATATTTTTGGACATTCATTTTACAAGTTTATCAAGGATGACAGGTACCTGTGAAGTATACTCTCCGGTTCTGGATGGACAATCTCTCCCCAATTTTCAAGAGATCTTTCAATCACTGATGGATCATCAGTAATCAACGTTCCAAGTTGTTCCTCAATTAAGGGAATTTTCTGAGATGAATGGAGAGGGAAGATAAGAAGTTTTCAGAACTATTATCAAATAACCCAAGTAGGCTGTTGGCACCAAGGTGCAAAACAAATTAAGCACAGAACTTACTGCACTGTGAGTGAGTAATGTGTAGCAAGCCCACAGGAAATCATTTCTGCTCCACTGATCTTATCTCCAGTAAGGGCCAGGTACTCTCCTGCAAATCAAAATTTAGTTATCCTACATGATCTAGCGACTAGCATGTTGACTTATCAGTTATCAGTGATATCTACAAATAAATAGTCGGAAACCATTTAAAGATAATAAATAGTCAAATATAGGGAGCCACATATTAACATCATGGTACGAAGTTAAATGCAATAAAGGTAGTTCAGAAAAATACTGAACAGAGGAAAGCACAAGCGAAGAGTCGTAATCTCCAAAATACATGCAGCAGGAGGAGGCACACAAGCTTACTTCCCAAGGAGATTGGGAGATGTAAGATGAAATAAAAAGAACATCACGCCTAATGCAGATAATTAACAAATATATAAAGTGTCCAGATATTGACATGTTTCTTTTCAATGGATATCTCTTACGTGTAGACTCAACTACCCTAAACTAAGAAAGAATCTGAGATTGAGAAAGAAGGTGTGTGTGGAGAGGGGGATCATAAAATAGTTCCAATTTAGATAATTCATCATCAAAGGCGCTCAGCGATATGACCTGACAGAAGTTACTAATGAATCCAAATCACAGCATGAGATCAGCAAAAGAATTTACCCAAATAACCAGGGAGGCGAGAAAGGTAAAATGAAGCCCCAGCATCAGGATGGTAACCAATCAATGTTTCTGGTGTGGCAAACACCTACATGATGCAACACCCAATACCCTATAAGAACTGTGAAAAATCAAGAACTTACAGCACTTGAAAGTTGAAATACCTAAATTATCACCTAGCACTGTCCAAAATTAATAGACCCTTTTGAGTTCAATAAAAAATCTCTGACTTATTTACCTGCGCATTCATTTAGTTCTTGAGAAAATCAAAATTAGATTATAACCTTGCAATAAGACCAAGATATCTAATGGTTTCTGGACTTTAAAAATGCTAAATCTATCGTTATAAATCAGATATAATGGAAATAAACAAGCTTCTTCACAAGGAGTCAAAAGATTTAACAATAAATAAACATAATTACTATTTCACTTTTTGGTATAAGAGAGTTCACCAATATAGAGCCTTTAATATATGAAGAGAAAATAATGAATTTTATAAAATGAACTCAGTATTAACTCAGGAATAGATTATAGCTAATAAAATAGAGAAGTGGCCAAAACAATCAATGAAGGAGAAAAAAGAAAAGAGACAGAGGAAAAGTTCGCTGTATAAGTTTGTTGCACTACAATTCGAACTTCTCCCTTAAGAAACCAAATAAAGATATAAATGAAGCCTAAAATACAGCAGTAGCACATAAACTGGCAGAAACATTGACTTTTTAAATGCTTGGATGCAGCATAATGTCTTTGCCTCAAAAACTACAATAATAAGGAACTGAACCTGAGATCAATCATAGAGGAAATGCAATTTTATGCTTCATTTCTTCCCATATGATGTATATCCTAATATGGTTTATGAGTTTCTCACCCCATTCCCAGCTGAAAGACTACCTATTTGTTCATTTACAGGGTTAAGCACGAAATCATAAATAAGTTCTCAAAGCAGATTTTCTATTCAATTTGTACTGTAAATGACAAGTATTCAGGAATAATTAAAACATAAATCTCATCAGGTCAGCCTTCACTGCACGTCTCTCCCTATCTTTGATCTTAAGGTGTTACATCAATTGATGAGTTTCTACAGAATGAATCAGATTCTTGAGAAAATCTTGCTTTGACCTATCATTATAGAAAACATCTATCAAGCTATCACATTCCTTTTTCTTTTGTTTCTTGATTGGGGATCAGACTAGAGTCTCAAAAAGGACTATCAAGGACTAAACTGCCCCTTTCTTTAACTTCTCTTCTTTTGTCCGTCGATGAAGCTGTAAAAAGGGAGGAAATAGAATGAAATAGTCTACCTTTTTTTTTCCTTTCCCCCATCTCTCGAAAGGGATACAAGTGTTCATGTTTCTTCTACATGACTATCCCACCTGTCACTTTCAGGATACCAAGGAACCAGTAGCAGTCTTGAGAGAAAAGGAGAACAATTTTTTCTTTCTTCTCAAGTACTGAACAGTCTAAATGTTTCAATTGTCTCAACCAGGTACAATCCCAATTCATTCCCATTAATAGAATTATTCTAATGGGAATGAGAATGAAAAGCAAGAGATGCAGTTCTTGGGCTTGGAAATAGCTGTTCAGGTCTAATAAAGATTCACTACACTCCAAAGTCTTCATACATAGGCCTTCATGTGTCGATTCTGCCCTTTATCAAAAAATTGAATTATACAAGAAGTAGAAAGCAGAGAAGGATTTTAGTTCCAGGAGGAGAAAGTGTGATTTTTAAGGAAAAAGCAATCACTACTTGTATCCAGAGAACATGCTTGCACTTTATCTGATACAGTATAGAGCCATCAACATATAACCTATAATTTTTAAATAGAAGAACATAAAGTTCATGATACGTGAAATCACTACACAGATATAAGAATGAGCACAAATGAAACTTAACATTGCTTAGAAATGTAGTCTAGAAATTCTTGGACTGGAGAATTAATTTTGAACCAACAAAGTAAAAGCTAAAACAAATAAAACTTGACTAGTCTTTCCATACAGTTTTCTCAGTTGCGACACGGAAAGTTCCAGGAATAGAGATGCCAGCCCCACCACCCATGGTAACTCCATTCAAAAGAGCAACCTGCATGGTTTTTGAAATAGTGTCCAGTGACAAGTTAATGTCAACAAAAGTATGATGAGTAATGAATATGCAATACTCCTAAGTTCTAACACTTCTAAGTTGTAACACAGAATTGAGGATGCAAAAGAGCAAAGTAACCAAAATCAGAAAGTGTGCACGAACTTCTAATCAATAGAAGATATAAAGCAACAAAGATAATACTCCTAAGTACTATCAAATGCACTCCAGAATTCTAGTCTGGAAAATGATGTTTCAAACATTTTTGAAGAAACAACTCTATGATAAACAACAGAAAAAAAATGTTAAGGAAAGCTGAAAATATCTTATGATAAGTAAATTTTAACAAAATGGAGTTGAATATCTACAAAATTGGATCAAATCAGCATTTATCCTAGGGTAAGTCAAATATAATGTGACAAATTACATTTCCTTCAACAGACACAATTTGGAAGATTGTAAAGCAGTTAGCATAAATAAAGTTACTGAGTTCCTATTTTGACTCCAAATATAAGATTCATCAAACTTTGGCAAGACACATCTAACTCATTGAACACTTGTTTAATCAGAAAGTGGTTGGTGTAATTAACCGTCAAAGTGTTGTCTCTGAGCATCTTAGCCACAGTAAGATGGGAGAGAATCTAATCAACGGAACTGCACTATCTGCTAAATGATCTAGATATTCCTCTAAATAGTATCCTTAAAACTGCCTGCCAAAAGTACAAAGGTCTCGACATAACAGTAAACATTGGATTTTCATGCTTAAAGAGGCGGAAGCAGTAACCAAGAGAATATCGGGCGAAGGGTAGCACAAACGGCTAAGCAACTAATGTCATGGTGAAGGAGGCCTAGCATAAGTATACTGAATTACTAACAGGTGAAATACCAAACCACAAACTTTTCAGTGAACTATTGAAGCTATCAGTGTGATGATCAAACAATTACCAATGGCTTTCAGTACACTTCTTTCATTTCCAAATTAGCTAGAGACAAGTCTACCATTAGTATGAGTATGTTGATTGTGTAAGGGCGATCCATCCTTGATGATTGTCCGCCTAATGGAACTTCTACATTTTAGAAACTCTTAGGTTCCAAATATAGCATAAATTTGTGCTGTGTTAGTCTGGATACTCAGTTAAAATTTACAAGGCACTGGACTATATCAAAGACTAGTTAATACAAAAAAAGTTCTTGATACTTATATTATGGGTAGAAACAAAAGAAATTCAAGTCAACAGCTTCATTTAGTATCTGATGTTTGAATAATAATCATACTTACATGTGGTTTCAAGTATGTGCCAACAACATATATTAAGCTATATATTGTCCAACAGAATTCTTTACAATCTTGAAAATTCCCTGCATCCATCCAACACAAACAATATTAAACAAAGGCTGGAGAAGATTAAATTAAAAATTGAGCTAAAAGAAGATTGGCAGCAATAGTTAAGACACTCGCTGCAGTTTATACATATGATCAACCAGAATCATCTTAATTGTTCCTACTCAGAACATTCTGCTCAACTATATATCACTTGCAATGTAGCAGAATATGAATAAAATCATTGTGAATTACGAGTTAATATCTCAACACTCAACTTTGAAAATTTATCTAGCAAAGTATTAAACTTTGTTTTGTAATTAATAAAACCACTTAACTTAGACCTTTGTATCAATAAAATCACTCAACTTAAGCTTTTGTATCAATAAAATCACTCAACTAAATTTATTATTGAAAAAACTGATATGACAAAAAATAAATTATTTTTTATGCCATGTTCATGATTAAAATAATAAACAAAGGAAGAATATGCATAGCAATGGCTCTCAGAGTTGTCATTATTCAGGTGATTGTACTGTTCTTATCTGTTTGAATCAGAATGATTTAGATGCGTTTATAAACATCGATCTGCTGACTTGAGTTTAATGGGGTAAACTCCATTTATGTATAATGGCATAAAAAATAATTTATCTTGTCATATCAAAAAAAAGTTCAACTGATAAATTTAAATTTGTGATTTATTGATACAAAGGCTGATACAAACCAAGTTCAATAAGTTTGCACTCGTGAATTACAGCAGTCAAAATTATGCACTGTACCTTGTTTTAGCAAATTATAAAGAGAGACAATGTCACCACCAGCAGAAAATGCCCTGTCATTTCCCTTCGAAGATAAAAGAATAACTCAGTACTACTCAATAGATTAACATATAAGTAAATTCACCTTAAAATTATCTTGCAAAACAAAATAGGCGGAGCAATATAAAAGCAATTTTTTAAAAAAATATGATTTTACTCAACAGATTACCTTCAATACCACGAATCCAATATCAGGATCATCTTCCCAATTTTTGTACAGCTTCATCAACCTTGACGCCTAAAGCCAAAACAAGAGCCAATTCAACATAAAAACACCGATTCCCTTGGGGGGCTAATCAAAAGCCAAAAAGAGACAAAAAGTAAAAGGAGTTTAAAAAATACTAACACTGATAATTGTGCATTTAATACATGGGGTCTGTTAAGAATTGCTGTTCTTGAAGAAGCTTTCCCCTCCACTAAAACCTGAGAAATACAACTCATACAATCATTATTACAATACCAAAAAAAAAATGGGGTTCTTCATCATAGAATCTTAAATGGGCTCACTGTGCTTTCTGGTTCATCGATTAGGACATTGCTAGAAACACCGCAAAAACTTCTGGACTGAGAAACCAACCGGGATTTCTGCAGAAAACGCCTCAAAATAGATGTTGATTTGAAGCTCTGCATATTTCTGTTAACCAAATGTAAAGTTTAAATCTTTTTCTTCTTTACTTATACAAAAACACCAAAATGGAGAGCTTAAAAATCACAGATTTCTTTTGATATTCGGCAGGGCTCACATTTTCTGTATTTGCCTAATTATTATTAATAAAGGCAAAATCCCACATTTATTACATTTTACTTATATAAGTCTTAATTTATTTATTTGATTTTACTTTAAATAAACATTTAATTTTGCTTTAAATAAATATTGAATTAAAGATAAGTAAAATCTATCTTTATTATGCTTTTTTCGTATATTGATTCTTCATTAATGTATCACATCATATAAATAAAGATAGAAAATACTTGCTTAAATATTATATTTTTAAGTAATATAATAAAATACATACATATGATATTATTATTTTGATAAATAATTATTTATTTAAAATACCAAAAAAATTATAATGAATGAATGAGCGAGTGTTAGAGCCGGTTTGCTACAGTTAAAAGCTGGTCAACATGAATTTAAAAGCTGGTTTTGACTATTTAGCTGTTTGGCAATACTAAAAACAGCTTATTTTAAGTTAAAAAAAACTGATTTTAAGCCAAAAGTTTAACGTTGGGGTTAGGGGGTGCTTTTTTTCCAGCTTATAAGCTGTTGTAAGTTGACCATTTTGACCCTTTTTGCCTTAAATTTTTATACAATCTCCAAATTACCACATAACGCCTAACATATCTGTATTCTATTTTTCCCTTTCAACGCGTGGATGATAGACACTTCTATTTACTAATGAATGAAAATAAAATAAATCTTAAATTTTCAAGGGTCTATTCATTATATATTATTAAAAGGTTTTTAAAAAGTTGCACATATAACTTAAAATAAAAATTATCATTATTTTATAAATTAATTTGTGATAATAAATCGAAATATGTGATGCTAGAAATATTATATCATGGATGAAACTAAAATAAAATCTTAAATCGTTCTTAATCTATTAAATTATATATCGCTTTAAAATCTATAATAAGTTTATATTCCTCTTTATAAATAATTTGTGATGAGAAAGAAATATGTGAATGATAGCAATATATAATTATTTATGGTGTAAAAAATATAATTAATTACCTTTCATATGTTAATAGTTTTAAGGGTATTTCACCCCTGTCGGACATTTTGATTTTAAAAAGCTGTTTATCAGCACTTATTTGCCAAAACACATCAAAACAACTTTTTTTTAAACTTCAGCACTTTATCCAACGCATACACTGCTTATTTTAAAAAATAAGTTTAAGCACTTTCAAAAAGTACTTTTTTAAAGCTGCTTTTAATAAGCCCAATACCAAACGGGCCCTTAGTTGGGCCCTTAGGTTTCATTGTTTATATTAACCATCAATACGTTCAAAAAAAAAACTTCGTGACGGAAATTACTTTAGAAAAAAATTTTTTGGCAGATAATATTTTTTTAATATGTTTTTTATCACGTTTATTTATAAGTGAAGGTCTTTGTAGATATTGCTAAATCAGTGATGAAATTAGAAATTTTTGGCCCAAAAAATAAAAAATGTATAAGCCAATAATTTGTGATCAAATTTATACGATATAATATCTTTATATATACTCCATTTGTTCCAAATTAGTTATTAGGATTCCTTTTTGAAAGTCAATGTGTCAATTTGAAAGATCATTTAGATGAGACGATATTTTATAAACATTAAATATGCAAAAATTACATAATAATAGTATTTTGTGTTATTATTTATCTATTTTATTTGACAGATTGTGTTTGTATGTAAATAAAAATAAAAAGACCGACTTTAAATTTATAGTTTAAATTAAAAATATATCAAAATGTCATTTAACTAATAATCTTAAGTATGTTATACGAAAAATTCAAATTAAAAAGTTACTGAAAATAAAAAAAATATCATCTTTGTAACAAACTAAAAAGAAAAATTAAGCAAAAAAAATTAAAATAAAAAATAGAAATTGTAATTTTCTCAAGTTAATAACTTAATATGATGAAAAACTTATTTTTAAAATAATAATCACATAGCTTATCGATAAGTGAAATATGATACTAATTAATACAGGTAAATATATGAATAAATGTTATTCCGATCTCATTATCATATGTGGAGGTGACATGATACTTGATATTTTGTCATCAACTTTCAAATCCAAAAATTGTAGTTATCTCATCTCGTACACTAAAGTTTTTTTTTCATTAATAAATGGAATTTATTGTTATTTTATTCAATTATGTTTAGGCTATTTATCACTTTCTTCTTTCATAATTATTTATCTATTTTTAAATTGATATAAATATTTAAAAAATAATTAATAATATAGTGTGTTTATTATTATATTTCTATTAATTATAAAAGAGAAAATAAACAAATAATTAAGAACACTGAAAAATAGCTCGCTAGATCATGGTCCAATGTCTATCTTGAGCCAATAATTAACATGTTATATTAAAGTATCGAGACCTATAGAATCAAATTTTTAAAATGAAAGAAAGTGTGTAATTATTAAAATATACTTTTCGGACTTTCTTAAAAATAAACAATTTTAGCTTCTAAAAAATTTGGTCAATAAGAGTACAAATCTTAGTATTAAAATATAATTAATCCATCCAACTTAAACGTGTATTTAGACTTTAGCTACTTCCCACAATCCCACGTCCTAGATAAGGTTGGCAAATATAATTTTCAAATTTTATAATTTATTTCGATATAGTTGAAATTATGTTTTTTTATTTATCTTTTTAACTTGCATGAATGGCTCCATGTTACCATATTTTATGGATTTTAAAATTTTGTTAATTTAAATATTTACGCAAAGAGAAAAAGATTTTTATATTTATCTTTTAAATTCTGTCAAATGATTTATCTTTGTCCTCCTTTCAGAATTTTACTTAATTCTTAATTTGTTAATTTAAATATTAGTACGAAGAGAAAAAAATCATTTATTTTTTAAAAAAATATATTTTTCACCATATTAAACATGCAAATACATTTGAAAATTTTATCAATTTGATAAACAACAATAACTATTAACACTTCACTAATCAAGTAAGGATGAATTTATATAGAGGTCCTAAAATAAAGTATTGGTTTAGGTTTTCTTTTCTTCAATGTATAAAGTAATTGTAAAACCAAAAATATTAGGCTGAATAGATCAATTTTTTTTAAATTTGACGAGTTTTATTCGATGCATACCTAAATCTTATGTTAGCTTGATTATCTTTTGAATTTTGGAAATTTAATAGCTTTGATCTAATACTCTCTTTAAGTCACGTGAAAGGGAAGTAAAATCGAAAGTTCAACTATCAAATAGGACATTTTTCTAACAATTAATTGCCACGTAATTAATATATGATTTATTTGTTCTAATTGTAATACTTGCTTTTAAAAAAATATACCTTGTATATTATATGTATCCCAATTTTTTTATTTAGATAAAATGGTTATATATATGAACCCAATATTAGTTAAAATTTAATTTATTTTAGACAAATTAAACGGATATTTAACCAAATCAATGAAGTTCAAATGGTGTTATTTTATAAAATTTAGAGATTTTTTAATTTGATTTACTCTGCCATTATTAACTAGTACTAGTATAGTGCCAATTCCATGATGCATCAACTAACACGCAGCTTTTCATGTGACTACAAATTCTTTTCATGACTATTTATCTCCTTATTATTCTCCTTGAATTTCGATATTAGCATCCTAAAAAGTCCATATATATAACAATTTTAACATTCATCACAATATTCTAACTCACACTAAATCTACACTTTTTTTTTTATTTTTTTAACCATGGCAAAACAGCCCACTAGAGTTCTTGTCACTGGAGCTGCTGGTACAATTTATTTCTTTTAAAAAAAAAATAAATTAACCATTATTATGTTCTAATTTTTTGGTATAATTGTATGAGGTTCTTTTCTTGACATGGATGAGTTACTATTCTATTTCATAGCTTGTGGATTTTGTCTTGGGTATTTGATTTGATTGGGTTGGGTGCCTTGTCTTCAAAGTCTTTTGTTGTTCTTAATTGTGTGAAATTTTCCTTTAAATTATGTATTGTGGTAGCATTTTAACAGTGTCTAATTTCAATTATTTGTGAATTTTCTTCTTAATTATAAAACTAATGGAATATTGGGGTTCAATTGAAAAGCCTATTGTTTTGTTGGGTTGTGCATATTTATCATGGAAGATTGTTACGCATATATGGAGCTTCATGAATATAGAAAAGGATCCCATTACAGTGCTTGTTACTGGTGCTGCAGGCATGTTAAATTTATTTTTCATCATTTTCTATTTTTGTGAACTTTTTATTTGATTTATTCTGTCTTGACAACGATTTGATTCAATCTCAGTTCTTCTACTTGTTGTGATATCATGTTGAAAGTGTACTGTCATTAGATGTGTCAAAAATGAACTCAAACATAGATAATCTGTCCAGAATATTAAGAGTTGGACTCAAGATAATTTGAATTGGGTTCAATCTCAACTTATTCAAGCTTAACCCATTTGAAGATAACTCTTAATTGAGTTTAATTCAATTTCTAATTTCAACCTGTTTTAAAACTTTTTATTAAGATAATTTATTATATTGAAGGTATGAATTATTATCTATTTAACATTTTTTAGAATTTATCTATCAATTTGTTACTTTTTTTAATAAAAATTCTTGAATGAAAATTCAAATTGTAAATATAAAAGTTAAATATTAATATGTTAAATTATTGAGATTAATCGGATCAAATTGGACGGATCAAGGTCTAACCTATTTTAGCCCAACCCGAATTCTATTTCTACCGATTTTAATATCTTCAATTTTAACACAACCCGTCCATTTGACAGCCATAACTGTCAGTGTAATCATCTCATGTAAGAGTTTAAGATGTTAGAGGATCGAGATCATATCAATTGTCTTATATCTGAAAACTAAAATTGTCAAACCATAATGTTGATTTGAACATCTTGTAACAGGTCAAATTGGATATGCTCTTGTTCCGATGATCGCTAGAGGAGCCATGTTAGGCCTTGATCAACCTGTTATCATACACATGCTTGATATTGAACCAGCTGCTGAGTCCTTAAAAGGAGTGAAAATGGAATTGATTGATGCAGCTTTTCCTCTTCTCAAAGGTAAAATGCAGCAAGAGACAAAAAGCATTGTGCAACCACTTTTTTTTTACATTGTTAAATTTGTTGAATATTATTCTTGCACAGATGTTGTTGCTACCACGAACGTTGTTGAAGCTTGTAAAGGCGTCAATGTTGCTGTTATGGTTGGTGGATTTCCACGAAAAGAAGGGATGGAAAGAAAGGACGTGATGACGAAAAATGTTTCAATTTACAAAGCACAAGCCTCTGCCTTAGAACAGCATGCTGCCCCTGATTGCAAGGTAAAACAGAATTTTATTATTCAATTATCTCTGGAACATTTAACATGTTTGATCGCGGTCTCGAATCGTTGCAGGTTTTGGTTGTTGCTAATCCAGCAAACACTAATGCACTTATTTTGAAAGAATTTGCCCCTTCATTTCCATCGAAAAACATCACTTGCCTAACAAGGCTTGATCACAACAGAGCTTTAGGTCAGATTTCGGAGAAACTAAACGTTCACGTTGGTGATGTGAAGAATGTGGCAATATGGGGAAATCACTCATCAACTCAGTATCCAGATGTGAATCATGCAACTGTGAAAACAGCTGCTGGAGAAAAGCCTGTCAGAGAACTTGTTGCTAATGATCAATGGTAAATGCTATTGAGTCTTACATATTTCTAGAAAAGATCAAATCAGTACTAATAAGCTCCTGTAAAATATGTTAGGTTGAACACGGAATTCATCACCACAGTGCAACAACGAGGAGCCGCTATCATAAAAGCTCGAAAGCTATCAAGTGCATTATCTGCAGCTAGCTCAGCTTGTGATCATATACATGATTGGGTTCTCGGCACTCCAAAGGTTTAGTATCATCCATTTTTTAACACCTCACAACAATTTTATCAGTTATGTCAAGGCTCCCCTTCCGTTTTTCTATTTTTTCGTGATCGAGCTAAATATTTGTTCAGGGGACATGGGTTTCAATGGGGGTTTATTCTGATGGATCTTATGGCATTCCAGCTGGTTTAATTTACTCTTTCCCTGTTACTTGTGAAAAAGGAGAATGGTCAATTGTGCAAGGTTAGTTTGTGGTCTCATTTCTGATCAATTAGTTTCATCTAATAATTTATTTTTTTGTCAAATACTTCGAAAACTGGGACAGTAAAAGAGTACATTAGACATATGCTTTTTACTAATATAATTAAGGATATTAATAACGTTTTTCATAAGGAGTATCCTAAAATTTTTAAAAGACAAATAATATGAAACGAAGGATGTTTCTATTGTTTGTAGCTTACCTAAAGATTCTCGTTGTTGATGCAGGTCTAAAGATAGACGAGTTTTCAAGGGCCAAGATGGATGCAACCGCGAAGGAGTTGGCTGAGGAAAAATCCTTAGCGTATTCATGCCTAAACTGAAATTGCGATTAATTCTGATCATCAAAGGAAATAAACATTAGAAGATGAATGAAATAAATGAAATTTTAGTTTATTTTCACGTACTAATATATGTTGAATCATCTTTTCACTTTTGACAAAATATGATTCGTTGTCTCTTAATTCTTTCATTTTCTACTCTTGTATAATCAAACTACTTTGTCTTATTTGTCGATGCGTAGTCTGAAAAATTATATACTTAATTACTTATGAATTCTAAGTCTCATAATCCCTAAGATATCATAAAGAGATCAAAGCATCAAATATTGTTTTCGTTGAAATTGAAATATGATATTTCCTAGCCATCAAATACATCAATGTAGAGTTATACAAAATCTCAAAATAGGAGAAAGAAACTCATGCAATTTGGAGTATATAATTCTGTTACGGTAAACTAGTGTTGTTCACATTTTAGATAAAAATAGGACCAACTAGATTAAATAAAATGATTTTATTTGAATTTGGTTTTACATTTTCTTAAAAATGATAATATTTTATTCAACTTTAATTTTGCTAAAAAAACAAAAAAAAAAATCGACCTGAAAAATTACATACATTTTTTTTTTTATAATTATGTATACATAATATATTATTTTTTATAAATAATTTCAAATATCTTATATATGTTCTAATAAAATAATGAATTATGAAAGCAAAAAAGTTTAAAACAAAATGTATTCCGAACAAAAAAATTCTGAACGCATGTATATTTTTTGTTCCTCCCACATGGTTTTATGATTTTATTTTTGTGTATAATTAATAATTGAATCAATATAAATAACAAAAGTTATATAATAACAATATTCTATATACGAAAGTAGCCCCTTTCCATTTTATGATTGGGTTAAATTAAAAATGAGTTTAAATTTAAAGTTTGAATTCTGAAATTGTATTTACAATGATAAAAATTAAATTCAACTCATTTAAGTTTAGGCGAATTATAACTCTGCTCATTTATCAGCTCAATCCATTTCAATTCATATTGAGTTAATATGTAACTTAAATTGGCGTATGAAAAATCTTATTCAAAATATTTTTAACAATTTATATTATATGCTTTTGATCCTTTCAGAGTTGGAGCTTATGTGATGTGTACTTTCATTGTAGCACTACTCAGAATAGTTAACCCTTGTTATTTGATCTATATGTTGTGGGGTAAAATATGAAAAGTATTGATGTATGTTTTTGTCATGTTAGAAAGTTTTACTGTGCTAATCTTTGCTCATTTTGAGCTCTTATAAATATCAAATCAAATCAAACTTTTTAAATATATTAACTTTTTAAATATATTATTATATTTTTAGTACGATTTATGATATGTATTTTTATATGTTTTAATAACAAAATATATTCTATTATACTTTCTCCATTTTACATTATGTTAATTTTTTGAGATGTTTCCTTTTTTCTAAAAAAAATAGTGAAAAACCCCTCTCCCCTCCAAAAGACAAAATTGATCTTTTTAAAATTTTTTATTGTATCCTTATCAATTATTATTAAATTTATGATAAAATAAATAAATATTAGTTAATCATTAATTTTAATTCTAATTATTAAATGATAAAATTAAAAAGATAAAAAATATTTTAAAATTAACTTAATATGAAAGGACAGATTACATACATATATATATATTAATTATTAATATTAAATAATAAACATTATAGGCAAACAAAATAAAAAACTAGGTCATCACTGTCCACTTTTCAGCAATCAGCAGTGCACCGCCGCACTTCCCTTCCCGCCGACTGCCGCGACCAGCAGCAGCGACCGCCTCGACCTGCAGCAGCGATCAGTGCAGGTATGGTATTTGATTATTTTTTGTTTTGTTGATTTCTATTTTCTTCTCCGTTTTCTTTTTTTTTCCTGTAGTATATGAATTGTGAAACCGAACCGAATTAACAAAAAATTGAAACGAATCAAACTGCAATCATTTGGCTCGATATTCGGTACAAGAAATGCAAGAACCGAAAAAAGAAATCGAAACAGAATCGAATTTCCGAAACAATTCTTTAACGAAATGTTTCCTATAACATCACATTTATATGAGATTCTTTTTCTCTCACTATAATTTTTTTTGTGGATTTAATTAGGTCATTGGGAGATTTTAAAGTTATATTTATCTCCATTTTACTATTATAATCGGAGACTGGAAGTTGTACACTTAATCAACCCCTTATACTATTATATTTTCTTTTTGGACCAGAAGTTGGGATATTGCATCAGTATTTCTTTTAAAACCATGATAATTTTTTCTTGCAATAATTTATCAGATGAATTAGTTTGTGGAAATTTGAGGACACTCATAATTTTTAGTGTTCTTGTAGAGAGATCAAATGGACGACTCGATGAAGCAATTACAAGAAAAGCTTATTGAGGTTGAAATCGAAGGTGAAAGTCTTCTACTAGCTCGGCAACAGGTACTTGATATGCCCTCTTTGTTAAAACCCCCTTTTTAGTTCGAATGTGTAAGAAAACTATGCATAATGTAATGCAGTTAGTTGAAAATGATAGAGTAAGGAATGGGAACAGGGAAGCATTAACTGCACTAAGGAGGAGGGCTAAGACGACAAAAAGTAGCATTCCTACTCCGTTTGAGTCAATAATGAGGAATGTTGAATCAAGACCGTTGATGAAAGAGATTTGTCCAACGTGTGGTAATCATGATTCAAAGGAGAAGACTTGGGTCATGTTCCCAGGAACTGATGTATTTGCCAATATTCCTTTCCATGCTGCTCATACCATTCTGGAGAAAGGTTTTTCTTTCTTACCCATACTTATATTGTGAATCTTTTTAACAAAGTATGCACCAGTAACATTCTCTATATGAACTTTATACAAAAATAGTTCCTCTGTATTATGTAATCGAATGAATTATACATGAAAGCGTGAGGAAGTCAGGAAGAAGCTTCTATGTATGAAAAATGCGCTAGTTCAGAGCGAAGTTTAACCAGTAAAAAGGGAGTAGTTTATTAAAATAAAATTGCTTGGCTAATGAGTATAAGCTATTTTAGGTGACAGCCTTGAGAGTTGAGACCTTTTTTCTCTTATCAATTTAGTGGAGATAAAAGTGAATGCAAAGGGTTGCAAGTGAGGTTGCTCAACACGAGCCACTTCTAACGAAGAGGGTGGGAGTTTGAATCACCACGGGAGCAAAGCGGAAGGGGCCACTGTTGACTCTTGAGTGGGGTACTAGCCTTGACATAAATGCAACAGACAAGGTTATCTGGAGGTTTTGGAATGGGTTTTTGTCACATTCGAGAAGAAAAAGGAGCAACATTCTTTTGATGATAATGAACCAACCAAGAGAATTGAAATTCAAAAAGTAAAATAGAATCGAGATTAAGAAGACAGATTGGGAATCAAGGACTCCTAGAATGAGAAAATAGGCAACAAACAGTATTAAAGAGCTTTTCACCTCCTAAATATCCATACAGTGAAACAAAGATATAAAGATGAGTAGTAGATTACTTACAAACTAATCACTCAATTTAAGAAGACCTTGATAATCACTAGAGAGCATAGGGTTTTCCTTGCTTCACAAGTTCAATTATCATCTAAAAACTAAGGAACTGACCCCTCTAATGTGTTATTTATTGTCTAAACTGATAAGAATTGAGGCCCATAAAATAGATCTTAAAACAAAACAGGAATGCGAAACAAAAATAATCTGGGATCGACAACTAGGTAGGCAGGCTGTTGGCTAGGCCTTCAGGGCCAGGGCGTAGCCTTTGGCCCTCTGCTTCTCTCTGACCCCTCCCATCTTGCCTCTTGGATCTTCCTTAAGAGTGTCTAGCTTCGCGTTGGCTCTCCAAGAGTCTCTGAACTCATTTTTTGATGGTCTAACAAATATACAAACCCCAGGTTAAGTGTTGTACCGTCCTTTATGCTTGCACACTTTATTTCAAGTAGGTTAATCCTTGTAAGCTTCATCTTTGACATCTCGAAATATATTCATCTTCTCAACATCAAATGCAAGTTATGGAGTACTTTCGCTTGTGATCTGGTGATTGCTTTTTGTGATGCTGCCCTCCACAGAGTTAGATCCCTTGGTACCGAGGCCGTTGCCAGGGGCTGAACATGTTCTTACAGAAGAGAGAGAAGTGTGGGGCCAATATGAACTTTTAAGCTGTGAAAATGATCATTTGGGGTCTTATTTGGGACTTATGGGCAGAGGTTAAGAGAAGAAATCAGGAGATGGAGGGTAGAAGAAGACCGATGTCTGAGAGAGAGAATTATTTTCTAGTAATTACCAGTTCTATAGCATGATGATATATAGATTTTGGGATGTAAACTACTTTAAATCAAGTAGCAAGTTTACTGGGCCAAACTTGAGGTACCAAGCAAAGCATGATAACTTGAAACTGTGTAGTTAATTATCGCTTTTATACAAGTGTTGGCGTGAATTTTCCTTTCTTGAGAGTAAATATTCTTATGTCCTTTTTATATGACACATAAGGGATCACTTGTTGTGCCAGTCTAAACATATGGGTTTGTATATGCTTTGGTATGAAATGAATCTTTATTCTCTACAGGAAACGTTATCCTATTTGTTGGATTTCTTAATTGTTATCTATCATCTGGCTTCATATCACCTTAACACCCTCATTCAATTCAAACTATATAATATTCTTAGCTTGCAGCTGCTATGTTGCCTAACAATATTTTGTGCTTTTTTTCCTTTAGTGAGTAAATAATTTATTAGAAATTACATCCAGGGATGCAGCCTGTATTACTTCCGGTAAAACTTACCACTTACTCACGACCCTCTCCCAGGCCCATATTTTTTTGCATTCATGGTCATGTAAAACTTAACAATTGCAGTGTAGATTGCCAGCTATTTAAATTTTCCCATGCTATTTCTTTTGATTGTATGTTTTTGTTATCATGGCCAACCCATCATGACTTGCCACTTAAGGATTGTCTTATTGAGTGTAGGAAAGGATTTTATGCAAGTTGAAGCACTGGAATGACCATTAGCTTATCCCCTCCACCCCCACCCCCCACCCCAAACAAAAAAAAGTATGACCATTATACTTTAACTGGTGTCTCCCTTTAATTTTCTATATTTGATAATTCGTTTGATTTTCATTCTTGTTGAGAACTCTATTGTTTACCTTGGTTCTATACCCTATTTTCAATTTCCATATTTAAAACATGATCTGGTTCAAATTGTTGGTTACTTGATGCAGATCAAACTCTACTTGATTACGAAGCTAATAAACTTCAGAGCATTGTAAAGGAGAAGTCTTTATGGATATCAGATAAAGGAGTTCTTGCTGATACGATTAGTCCAGGTGTCCTCAGATCTATGGTGACCTTAAGTGACAAACCAAAGTAAGTTTTGGTGGCTGCGTTACCCTTCTAATCAGTCTCCTCCTTAATGTTTTTTGCCTTGATGTATATACTTCTTTTTGACCAATCAGGACTGCACGGAATGAATGATCAACTTCAGTAATAATTGCAAATGGTGGGTAAATCCTTGTACTCCCTACCTCTTACACGTGCGCATGCATACCTTAAACACCAGCATCTCTGTATCAAGGGAGTATCCATCCACTTGTAACATTTGCATCTGTCAAGAAACAAGTTGTAGTCTGAAGGTGGTGAATTTATCTTCCTTTGTTGATTAATCAGCTACTCAGTACTCACAGCATATAGCATGAGAGACTCTTTAGGTGCTTTTAGTTTAATAATTTAAAACTGTAAGAATCAATATTATTGACGGCAGAGTTAGTGTGTAGCTACTAGCTTAAAGAAATCCTGAGTGTAGGTTAGTCAATTTAGTTTATCTTCCTAAAGTAAATTTGACTTGTAAACGTGAAGGTGTATGCGCCCGTATGGCATGAGAGTTGTTTGTGAACAAGCTATCAGCAACATTTAAAAATCATATTTTTCATTCATACCATGTTGTGGAGGAGAATCTTTTATTTCAGATAACATATTAAGCTTCTTCGTTACTGTCAGAGTTTTGAATCAATATGTTTCTGTAAATAGTTTGGTCCTTTTTGCTCTGAGTGTGATGGCACATACTTGTTCTGATGATTATCTACTGTCCACACCGCTAACTAATCAGGAATGCTTACTGGTTTTACAGCCTGTGCTAACAGGAACGTAACTGCTGGATTGTTTCTTCATTTCGCCAGATTCCTTTTCGAAAAAGCTGAGAAGATATCAATGTCAATGTGGTGTTCATAGTTGACAAGATTATTTGGTGATTCATGATCAAATTACCAGAAGATATAAATTATATTCTCTTAGTTCTGTTAATAACATTTGAATCAATCTTCACAGTAACTTAAATGTGTGCGCCACAGTTGATAGTAAAAATGGACCAGTGTGTACTGACTGATATTTGAAGGGACCTCCAATATTACATGCGTGGGGAAAAAAATACGAATTTCTGAACTGCTTCGGAAAGGGGAGAATTATATTTCTTTTTTAAAGAGGAAGTTCATTGGTATGACTTGGTCTCAAGAGAAAATGGTCAACTTTGTCATAACATTGGAGGGGACCTCCATTGGAGATAAATTCATCTATAAATGCACCCAAAAGAAGTAGTTTTAGAACAAATTCTTAAAAGAGCATTTAGCTAAGTGTATAAGTTGGTTCAACTTATTCATTACTAGCATTCAGAGTATCAAAATGAGCTCTCAAGTATAGATAGTCGTCTATTCAGAATTTTATGAACCTGAGTTGGGTTCAAGATAATTCGAATAGGTTTCATCTCAACTTATTCAAACTTTAGTTTATTTTAAAAGAATATTGAATTGAACTTGATTTAATCTCAATCTGATAGACTATTTATTTCAATTAGTGTAATATATGTTTCTATGTTGAAGGAATAAATTACTATCTAATTTTATATTCTAATTAGAATTATCGATCCATTTGACTTATTAAAATTAGTGGTTATAAAAGCTAAATAACAACATGTTTAAAATTATTGAGATTAAACAAGTCAATTTGATTTTTAGCCCATTTGAACTTAACTCGTTTCAACCCAATGTAAATCTAGGCGAATCATGATCCAGGTTGATTTTTGTTTCAACCTAATTTAATATCTATAATCTCAATCTTTTGCTCATTTGACAAACCTACTAGCACCTTTTGGCTTATATACACGTTCGATACAACACTTGCGTGCTTATGAACACAAGTCTTAGGTTGGCTACTAGTAACAAGTTGTTTTTTAGTTTGATCAAAGATAATTAGTATAAAAATAAATTGAATATATTAACGTTTTGGTCTGACAAAGGAAGGTGCAATAATAATGACACCATTGTTGAATAACAACACGTTCGATACAACACTTGCGTGCTTCGGTGAACACAAGTCTTAGGTTGGGCTTACTATTAACCGTTGTTTTTTAGTTTGAATCAAGATATTAGTAACAAATAATTGAATCCCCTTATTAACCGTTATTGGTCTGACAAGGAGGTGCAATAATATTGACACATTGGTTGATGTGATTCACATGGCTCTACAAATTTTATGAGACGACAAAATTAGATCATAGGACCACAAAACGCCGAAAAGTGGCACCTTTTCAATCTTTTCCCAAGAACAGTGATGCATTGAGTCGATTGTATTGTGTGTGGTAATTTGCTTATTGTCTTGGGCAACTTCTCTAGTGATCAGTATTACTTTTTGTTTCATGGGCCAACACAGCAGCTAGCACCAACCTTTGTTGTCTCCACAAACACATTATATTATTCTTTCCTTACAGACGAGAAGAACGCTATCTCATCCTTTGATTCCATTCAATTCATCCTGAATATATTTTTGGAGGTATTAGTTGTACACGCTAAACTTCGATTTTAAAAAAACTCGAACATATGTATACATGTGTATAACTAATAAACATGTATAATATATAATATATTATTATTCAATTAGATATCTAGACTCTTTGTTTTGCGAGAATGAAATAGTAAAATAAAACAGTGTTGTGTAATCTGATGTAACGTCATCTCAATAGATAATAAAAAGAAGAAATGTCGATTATGTTTACAAAGTTTTGGAACTTTTGTTGTGTGGGCCCGTCTCTCTTCGTTTTGGTTGTGTCCCCCTGTCGGGGTGTGCCCCTCTTCCGGTGCCTGGTTCCCCCGACGTCCGGTTGATCCCCCATTACCCTGTCCCTCCGCTCACCTTACCACACCCCCTCCAAATGCTTGGGTATTAATACAGACTTACTCCAGAATACCCCCTCTCCCTTTGCCCTACGCCGCTCCCTCTCGGTGCTCCTCGTCTTAGTTTGACGGACTCCTTTTTATGGACTCAAATTCTCACTTTTGGTACAACAAATATTATTATTTATTATCCGTTTCCGTAAATATATTTCACTTTCGTCTTCTTTTTTCCCTTTTGTTTTTCCCCCCTCCTTACTTCTGCCTTCCTCTCCTCTGGGGCTCGGAGGGGGAAAGGGGAAAAAGAAAAAGCGAGACTGAGGGGAACCCGGGCGGCAAAAACGGAGGCGGAGGCGGAGGATGGCTAGGAGCTCAGAAGGGAGAACGGCGAAAGCGGGGGAGGGCGCAAGGAGGAGGGGGGGGGGGGGGGGGGGGAGAGGGGGGGGGGGGGGGGAGGATTTGTTGAACTTGCATGTAGATACTTGGGTATTGGAGGGGTGGGGGGGAGGGGGGCCCTGGAAGACTTTGCATGTACTTCCATACTTTGACAATCGTGCATTAGTGTTATTTTTTTAGAGCATCATAGAATGTTTTGTGGATCGCTGATGACAATACAAGCTACATTAAAAATACACACCGCGTTTGGTTTTTGCTGTGATGATTATGGAAAATTTGCAGCAACACTTTTTAATTGCCAGTAAGTAGTTGGTGAGCCATTGCTTTTTTTATCATCATATCATCCAATAATTTTTAACATTCACGTAATTGATAAAGTTATTGTCACGTGATTAAAAGGTTACACATTCAAGTTATGAAAATCATCTCTTATAGAAAATCAAAGTAAGTTATGATAGCGAAAGTTTTAAATCACTGGCCAATGACCCTTTTATAACATTCACAAAGAATAATCACAACTTTAATTGAAAAAAAACAAAAAAAATGCATAATACATAATTAGAATTTTTTATGATATTTGGAGGAGTGACAGTTAGTTTCAACACATGAATTTTTTTTTTGTGAAAAACATCCTCATCATTTAGCATTTGTTACACCACAAAAAATTAAAAAAAAGTGTTTCTCTCCTTTCCCCACAAAGTTTTTAGTGTCAGTGAGATTTTGTATGTCTCTTTTGTTTGCACATCTAAGCAATGGATACCAATATGGTCCATGGCACTTGGAGCTTAGGTAATTGAGAGCTACTTGAGAGCTGGCAAGGGGGCCATGTTCACTGGTCCCGCTCCATTATAATCTAGTTATCAACACTTAAAATTATCACTCTAAAATTAAAATACGTAAAGTTAAAATTTCATCAACTTTAAATTTATCGTAGTTATATTTATTTTCTTTTTTGTGTCTATGGTTGGAAATTGGAATAGATTCATGTATGTTCTTTTATTTATTTTTGTTGGTTGGA
This sequence comes from Solanum habrochaites, assembly GCA_027704765.1. Classification (NCBI taxonomy): domain Eukaryota; kingdom Viridiplantae; phylum Streptophyta; class Magnoliopsida; order Solanales; family Solanaceae; genus Solanum; species Solanum habrochaites. Next base: position 83,333,458 of record JAKWJA010002489.1, read on the forward strand.
ATTGGTTCATTAGGTTACCAAATCGTCTTCAATTGGGTGATAGAGTTAAATAATGTAAGCACAATATTATTCAAAAAAATAATTAATTAATAAGTATTATATCTAAATGCATTTGGGCGTTTTTATGAAATTATTGTTCGTAAAGTATAAAGTATCTTCATTAATTAATGATGCTACATAAATGTAACAATAAAGTTCAAATCCTTATACTCTTCAAAAATATCATTTACACCTAATTATAATTTCTTAAAAGCGCCACGATTTATTATGCAAACAATGAGCCTACCACTTACTATTAATTAATATCATATTTTCCCTCTTTTCTAAGTTTCAATAATTAAATATACTTCCAAGATATATCACTCATATGTTCGAAACTCATTTTAATACAGATGACAAGGAGCGATCGAACGAAATTGATTATTTAAATTAAATTGTAATTTATTTTTAAAAAATTATCTCTATTTATGGAATGTCTTTTTGTTTTTAATCTTTTCAAAAGAAAATGTTACTGTTTCATAATTAAAATAATTTTCAAAATGTTTTTTCAATCAAATTCATGCTTAATAAATAGTCATAACTCTCTAAATTTCTGGTTTTAAAAAAACTAACTATATATCCAATCCTACATAGTAATACCACCGACGTTTCGTTAATTCTTCTCGCTGACCTAGTGTGAGATGACATAACAATGCGGTCATCAAAAATTAAACTATTTTGACAGAAACAATCCAATGAAATTGATTGCTTAAAATCAAATTCACAAATTATTTAATTTTTCTTTATCTTAATTTATGCGAATATATTAATTTTGGTCTTCTAAATGTAAAGCATTACTATTGTGAATTGCGACATTATCTGACTTCCGTAGACTTAATGAGTCAACGCTGTCGCAAGCCTCTTTTTCAAACTTAATAATGCAATAAATTAACTTTGATGTAACAATTATTTTTCAATAATAATTATAACAAAAAAAGAAAATGAGGAAATTCTCCCTAGCTTTCCCCCTCCCGTGGCGTGCCCTTAATCCCTTCTGCTTGCTTTTCCTGTCCCCCCTCCTTTGCGCTGCCCCCCTCTCGGAACTCCCTGCCTCTGGAACCCCCTACCTCCAAAAAAAAGCTAAAATAGAGCTATTATTCATCTTTTTCCTACTCAGAGCTCTACCAAAGGAACTTTTAGATATACTCCTACTATTTTTGTTTTTATATTTAAATCCCTTAACTAAGTAAATTTTCCCTACCATTCCTCTAAGTCTAAGTTATATTTATATGTCTTTTTTCTCCCAAAATCTACTCCGGCCCAATATCCATTACACAATTCCATAGCCTTTGAATGCTGCTCAAAACGTTCTAATTCTGATCATCGGGATTACTCTTTTCACATTTTAAACAATTTTTTAATATACGGTAAGTTCTGAATAGAAGTGTTTTATAACTTCTTATTTAAATAGTAAGTAAAACTATAAAAATCCCTTGTTGTACTTTTGTTATTTTGTTTCTTCCCTTCTTTATTATTCAACCTATTAACACACGTAATTGATAAAAGATCGAAATAAAGAATATTCAAATCGTATGATGTTAGAATTAAAAAATATGAAGAATATACTATGATATTCTATGATCTTACCATCTTAGAGTTAAAAATTAAATTACTAAAAAAGTGAACTCAAAACGAAATAATAAATTCACACAATAATTGAATAAGACAAAACTAGTTTTATTAATAACTTTTTAACTTCTATATTTTAAACATAGTTTAATTAATTTAGATTTATGCTAAATCCACTATGGTTACTTTTATATTACTTCAAAATGAGAACTTGTAAATTGAAGCGTTCAATTTTTATGCATCGAGAGATATTATCTTTTCATCATTCTGTAACATTAATAAAGTTGAATGAATGCTTTATCAAAAAAATAATCTATAGAAATCATTTGCACAATCGTTATATATAATTTGAATCTTAAAATTAAATTGACGATTTAACCTTATTAGGAATGTTCCTCCTTTTTTACTTTAAACTCCTTGATAAGCCAAATTTGTATATTTATTTATCCAATTATTTTAGATTCCTACGAACTCTCAGGGACACATCCCCAACTATCTATGACTTAGGTTTATCTTTCACAACTTATTTTATTCGTTCCCCCACCTTGGTTCGTTCCCTCCCTGCTCTCTTCCCCCCTGCCCGCCTCCCCCCTTTTAGTTCGCGCCACCAACATTACTCTTCTCCTTTCGAACACATCCGAATCACGCCACAATAACTCAAAGGAGTACCGTCTCGCTCTCTCCTGAATCTTGCGACCCACCCGGGAATGGGGGTACTACGCCGGACGGGAAGACTCGCCAAGCTACGACCCGGGACAACATAGTCCGGCAGCGCCACCGAACCCTGACGAAGAAAGAATAAATACTTTTAAAAACAGATGGGGGCTATATAACAGACTAAAAAAAGCGCGTGGGTTGTTCCTCAATAAACAAACATAGCATCATCGGAACCAAGGTGAGAACACTAATAAAAAAGAGAGGGGAAGACAAAGCGAATGTTGAAGGGGTTGTAGTACAGCGCGTGTCTCTCAAGAGATACGGAGGAGGAATACAAGAAGGCGTGCCCGGCAAGAGACAACACGCGCTGAAACGAGCGGCAAGTGCGGTCGGGCGGGGAAGGGGAACGCTCGAAGAAGCGGGCGAGGGATAGGGGAACAGGGAGAGGTTTTCCTCCCCGTTCTCTTATTTTAATTCTACCTCCCTTCGTTTTTCTCCCCCTGCTTCCTTTCTTCCCCCCGCCCTTTGCCGATACTTCTCTTTTTTGCCGCCCGCCCTTTCCGTTTCCGCCCTCTCTACTGCGTGTCCAACCTCATCCCCCCCCCCAGGTCCCCCCCCCTCAGAAGTCGTGTGCGGAGTATAATGGTCATTAATTTAGTAAACTACATACAAACCACCAATCTCTGAGCAAAGCAGGCTCACAACTGCCGCTAATTATTATTCTCACTACTTTCTCTCTCCCTATTCTCTACTAAAAACACTAACATATACTCGGTACATTCACAAAGAATAATCTGATTTAATTTAGCACGAAATTTTAGAGTATTACAAAGAATTTTGTATCTTGTGATTATAAACTAAAATTAGATCAACTATACAAAATTGTCCCTTATAATCGTAAACATGACACATGAAAAATTAAAATTAAAATGTTTTCAAAAAAAAATCATTTTTTTTAAACAAACTAAAAAGGAAAGGAGATTATTCTTTTTTAAACAGACTAATCATATTTTTTTTCTCAATTTATATTATTCTATTTCTGTTGATTTGAAATATTCTTCTAAATAAATAAATTTATATATATACTAAAATTAACTTGATTTGTTAAAACAAAGAAGTAGAATAAATTATCTATTTTTGGTATAAATATCATCAATACCTCACACAATTGATGTACTTTTATCATTTAAAAAATTGAACGATATTCATTACTCTAACGTTAAATTATGTACTTGTCTTCATCTTGTCTTAATGGCTTTTATTCAAATCAAAAAAACATAATATTAAGATATATTTTTTTTCAAAACCATTATTACTAATAAAATTTTTAAAAAATAACTAACATTTATTATTTAAAATAATAATAAAATTAATTTAATCATATAGTCCTTTATAAAAATTATACCATTCATCATATTGGGATAAAGAAGAAATACACTAAGATTAACATCCCCAGACTTTTTAAAGTTTAACCGGTGATTTTTATATTAGCCCTTGAATGGTCTTACATTAGCTTTTCTATTTTTTCCACTTTTAAGAACACTCAATTTGGCAGTAGCTTGTTTGCTTAATAATGTGACGGGTCGCATTAATTTAGAGGATTTAATAAATTATTCATTGGGTGTGTAGTGGATTTGATTTCTCTAATTACATTTATTAATCACTTTTATAGCCGAGTTTAAAACCTTATAAATACCAACTGAGTAGAGGCTATCGCCCGTCGTTTTCACACCAATTCTCAACTTTACCCCCCCACTCTTTCCACTCTTTTGCCTCTCCCAACCGTTCCCTCCACCATTACCAGTGGTCCTTTTGCCCCCCAACTGTGGCTTTCCGACCAAATCCCCGGGTCTTTATTAGACCACAATAATGTGGATGGGGAAATACCTTGTTGGAGTCATAGATCGATCACCTAAAGCACCATTTACTTTTCTCCCTCCTTATCCTTTTTGTCCCTCACCTTTTATTCACCTGTCTTTCCCCCCCTTTTTCCTTGCTTTCTGCCCGACCACTTTTTTTTTTTTTTTTTGTTCTTCCTTGATTTTTACTCTTTTTCTTTTCATTGTTCTTCTTTTTCTTTTTTTTTCTTTTTTTTCTTACCCCCCCTCACTTTTTTTTTTCCCTATCGTCTTCGCCTCGCTCTATTCCAGCCCCAGCTTCCGCTCTTATAGTATTTTCTTTTTTCTTTATCTGGGTCCACTGACCGCAGTGCCGTCGGTTTGTATTATTGGTTCATTTTGTTCGCTTTTCTTGTTGAAGAAGCGTATGCGTCTTCCCTACGGTCTGTTCGCTCATTGCTCTGGCCTTTGGCCCTGCCTTTGCGGTCGCCCCCGCGCTCGCCCGGCCCTTCTTTGTCCTGTCGCGTCCGGCCCCATCCCGTGTGCACCTTCTTTTGCTTCCCGCCCTCCCCTCCCCCTGGCGTTTCCCCGTAGTGCGGTGGAGAAAAAACACCAAGAAAAACCAAAAACCACAAAACGCAGGTTGGTTTTGTAATTAAGTGACCAAGTGTTGCATTCACATGTTTCAAGCCTTCTAGAATGGCTCTCTCCTGTATGGTGTCCAAACACTTGCCGTTGTCCAGCTTTCCAATTAAATACTCCTAATATGTTCCTCTCAAACACCAACCTCACACCCTCTTTTCATAATTATCGGAGGGCCCGGCCTCATTTTCCGCTCCTCATTACTCTCTTCCTCACCCCTTTCCTCCATGTTCTTGTGCGCATTACCCAGCCTGTCATCCCGCTTGCTCTCCTTTTCTCTCTCTTCATGTCCCCTCCCTCTGCTCCTCGTCACCTCCTGAACCGGAGCCTTTTCACTTTTACTTACCTCCTACCCCCCCCCCCCTCTTTCCTCCTTTCCCTCCTCCTCCCCTTTCCTCTCTTTGTCTGTTCCCGCTTTTCTTTCCCACTCTCTCTTTTCTCCCCCTCTTCTTATCCTCTCCCATCTCTCTCCTACTTCACTTCCTCCCCCTCTTTTCCTCTTTCTCTCCTCTCCCTCCCCCTCGCGCTCCCCCCCTCCCCTCTTTTCCGTTCCGCTGTTTCTTCCTTCCCACTAGTATCCCCTTCCTGGGCTCTTTTCCTCCTATCCCCTTCCCCTCTCGTCACCTTGCTACTCCTTCCCTCTCACTCCTTACCCTCTTCTTCCCCCCTTCCGCTCCTTCCTATTCTTTTTCCCTTCCCATTTCTCTCCCTTCTTCCCCCCCCTCCTCTTCTTCCCTCCGTTCTTTTCCCTTCCTCCCTATCCCTTTCTTTCACCCTTCCGTTCTTCTCCTTCCCTTCTCCACCCCTCTACTTCTCCCCCCTCCCCCCTGCTCCCTCCCCTTTTTACAATTTTCCGCCCCCACCTTCTCATCTGTTTCTGCCTCACTTTTCCTCCCCTCCCTTCTTCCCCTCCTCCCTTCACACGCCATCTCATCCCCCCTTGTTTTCCTCTTCCCCCCCTCTTTCCCTGACTTACCCTCCCTTCCCGCTTTCATTCGTCATTTTGCGTGCCCATATGTCCTTCTCCGCCTTCCTCCCCTCCCTCTTTCTTCCTTTCCGCCCGCTTTCCCCTTATTCCCTCTCCCTCCCCTCCCCACCCGAATGCCCCCCACCCCCCATCTTATTTCTCTTCCCACCCCTTACTCCCTTTCCACGCCCTCTTTGTGTTCCCGCTCCTCCCTCTCTACGCCTCCCTCCACAGCTACGCGCGCGGGGTGCATAATCAGCCGATGCCCCAACCGGTCTCCCCCGCCTGCTTCATTTTCTTTCCTCCTCCTCCCCCTCCCTCTCTCTCCCTTCTTTTTCCTTTCCCCCCGCCCCTCCCCCTTTTTTTTTCTTCCTCCTCCCCCTCGCTTCTCCCTGCTCTTTCGTCGCTCCCTCTTTTCTCCTTCTTTCTCTTTTCCCCCCCCCTGCTCTTCTTGCAGAGTAAGGCACAGTGAGGCAAGCAGAGTGGGGTATCCTATGAATAAATTGAGACAGGAAGAAGGTGTTTTTATTTAAGAATAATAGTTTAAGAGGAACCTAAAAAAAAAAATCAAGCCCTTCCCCTTAACCATGTATCTCCATCTCCTAGACCTCTTTTGCTATCCGAGGTGCGGTTTCCCAGCGTCGTTTCTGCGCCTCCAAATTTGTTCAGGTTATGATAAGAATCATGACCACGACGTCCAGCCATTCATTTAATAATAATGCTATTATTGATTTTAACCGAATTTATTTTTTTTAATTCACATTTCTCTGAAACTAAAATTTGATTATTGTTTACTAACCTATCTCTTGCCTGTGGAGGGTTGGGTTTTTCGGTGTTGAAGCGGTTTAGGGCGTGAGAGTTTGGGGTGTAGGTGGTGGTGGCGAGGGAGGTGTGTGTATGTGTTGATGTTGGGGATCGAGGGGTATGGTAATCCTTAAATGATCTTGTCAAAATATTTCTTTCAATTTTTTTCTTCAATATTATATGCATTCATAATAACAATTTTACAAAATACTATCACTTTTTGATTACTAAACAAACAACTAACTTAGAATGTAGTCACGCTATGACTCAAAATTTAGCTATTATTTAGTAATATATTTTGTAGTTGAAAGTTGTGTTCCACATATATTTTGAGAGTTCGAAGTTTAAAGCGCAAAAAAAGTTGATTTTCTTTTCAAAAGTGTATATCAAAAATATTTTAAATTAAAATGGTGTTTTTACATAAATTTTTTTTAAAGGCAAATCGCTACAGGGCTAGCGTTTTTGCATTTAATTTTTTGTATTTTTTTCTAATTTTCTGCCTTGGCAGCGTTTTCTCAAGAAATGATTTTTTCATTTTTACGTTTTTTAAAGGCAAATAGATGTAGGGCCAGCGTTTTGGCATTCATTTTTTTTTTTTTTAAACATTTTTTTAAAAATTGACTCATATATTCAGGAACATTATTTCAATTAAAGCGTGCCATATTACAGTATGGGAGAGTCTAGCAATGCTTTCAAGCACTTGAAATTTTTTTTTTTTTCATCGAAGTCATCTGATAGCTAAATAAAGTAATTTTTTTTACTTATTAAAATTATTTTTTATATGCAATATATTTATATTATTATTTTTGTAAGTATGACCAACTTTAAAAAAATTAAATGCAAACCCGCTTCTCCTGCATCGATTTTTCTTTAAAAAAATGTTTAAAAAAATTCTTGAGAAAAACGCTGCCAAGGCAGCGAATTCAGAATTTTTTTTAGAAAAATAATGCAAAAATATTGCCCCTGCAGTGATTTGCCTTTAAAAAATAAATATACAAAAATGCTACAGGAAGAGTGATTTCAATTAACGGCATCAACTAAATTAAATATATTACACGAAATAGTATATTACATTTATGGCTGTAACGTTAATGTTCCTGTGTTATGGGTGAAGGGGTGTGATGAGATCTGACGACTCGGAGGCGCTGGTGTATGGAAGAATTAGTTTGTGGGCAGAGTCTGGTTCCTTTTTTGGCTTGATTGCCCTTGGGCACTAAGTGAATAAGCGCCCGTGGGTCCTCCGTACGCGTAATTCCCGATTTTTTATGGTAATGTGGGAAGGAGGAAGTGAATAAAGCAGTTTAACGGTTGGGGGTGGTGCGTTGTGTGGTGATGACTTTTTTGGGGAATGCCGTTAGTCGGCTAGCTTGTCGATTGCCAACGATGTGGGGGCTTTTTGTCTTATTTTATTTGTAGCTCGTTTCTTCGTAGTTAGCTTCCCTTTTGGTTGGAGAGGGAGGTAGTTGTTTCATTAGAGCCTCCTCATTATCCCATAGGAAAACGGTGCGTCCCTTTAATCCTGAAACTTTTTTTCCTCCCGTGTGTTGTTGCCGGTGTTCTACGTCTGTCGCCTGTCTTTATGCGTCTTCCCCCCCCTAATTCTATCCCCTCCCGTCTACCTTTCCTGTTCTTTTCCCCTTCTACATTTTATGCTACTCCCCTTCTACCTCCCTCTTTCCCCTTATTTCTGCTCCCCTTCCTGTATGCCTCCCTTAGGTGTCTGCTGTCCCGTACCCCTCGCGTGTGTGCTTTATATGGGGAGGGGCGACGACGGCCGTGTGCTAAGAGTACGTCGTGTGTGAGAGTTCCCCTCCCTCTTTTCCCTCTCCTTTCACCTTGCTCTTATCCCTTGCCTTTCCTTCCTGCTCTTCCTCCCTCCCTCCTCCTCCATCATGCTACTCCCTGCGTTTGCCTCCCCCCCATCTGATCCCTCCCTCCCTCCTCCCCTCTCCCTTTCTCTGGCACTACCTTCAACGTAGAGACCTGTATCTGCATCAACCACAACAGTTACTTGTCTTACCTACAGTTTTGCCTACGGTATGCCTATCGTCGGAGGATCGGGCAGGCTGACATAAAGCCTCCCATACGACGACTAAAGCGTGAGAAAAAGAAGCGTGGGTTGAAATGTTTAGCCGTACGGGGTCATGTCCGGAAGATCTGAGGACGCAGGGGTGGGGCGGTTATATGATCTGTGACTTGTGGCTTCTGGGTCTCGATTGAACAGGTCTGCCTCGGATGTTTGGTGTTGGGCTTCTTTGGAAGTGCCGGGGGGGTCCTTTCAAGCGGGTTGGCGCTTAGTGTGTTGCGTGATTGGTGGTGGACTGTTTCTGGGGGGCTGTTGGTGTATGATGTGGAGTGGAGTGGAGCGGAAGATAGTTGGGGAAGGGGGGGGTGGTTCTGAGGCCTGGTGGGTTGGGCGCTCTCGCTTTAGAGTACCTGACACCGTGGGTTGTGAGTCAACGTCTTCAGGAGGGCTCGGTTGTCGGTGTCTCCTTGACCCTCCCTTTCCTTAAGCGGGGTGTGACGCTGCCCGTTCTGTATGGGGGGAGACGGCCTCACTAGGTGGGATCCTCTCTTTGGTGGTGGGTCGGGTTCGCCTCCCTGGTGGTAGAGGTGGGTGAGGCTGTTGTGAGTGTGAGGTGGATTGGCGTTGTGTGTATGTATTGTTTCGTCGTGTGGGGCTCTTGGCTTCCCGGCTGATGACTTCATTCCAGGTTACCCCGTCCCTACTCTTTTCCGTATTTCGTACTTTCCCCTGTTACCTCTGTCTCGCTTTCCCGCCCCCTTATGTTCTCTTCGCTTCCGTATACTTTGCCCTGACCCCTTCCCTTTCATCTTACCACTCTCTTCGGTGGTCCGTTAAGGAACCCTGTTGCATAGTTTCAGAACAGAGGGCGGCTTATGTCTGGTTCACACCGCTATGGTTTGGCATCCTTTCGTATTGTTTTGAGGTTGGGGGAATTGTCGCGGTATGGCAGACTGACAATCCTGGCAGTCGAAATTGCTTCGACTAGTGTCGGTACGACACCGTCAGTAGCGATTTTATCATTTTGATTTAAGATGATATCCCCTTCTGGATGGGGGGGTGGGGTGTGTTGTGGTGAAATTTTGCAGGGAAACCGGTCAATTATATGCTTACCTAATAAAAAAATTATCAAATTTTATGATCGAATAAAATTTATCAAATTTTATAATCGAATAAAATTTATCAAATTTTATGATCGAATTATCTAAAGATAAAACTTTAGATATTTAGCCACAAAACCCAAAAAATACCTAATATAGTCATTCCAAGTATTTTAATCGAGTCATAAATCCTATGTTTTTTTTAAAAATTTTGTTAATATTGTTTGTAAGAATGAAATTAATTTATCCATTTGACACTTGTGCTTTGAATTGAATTAGATAGAGGAGCAATTGGATAAACAGAGCCGCCTCACATCAGTGGCTACTTATTGTTCTATCTTTCCCTAGCTAACAAACACAATCATATACTAACACTCTGTACACAGGTAAACAATTATTGTAGCCTAAGGAGAAACAAAGATGCCACTATACATACACAATATTAATGTTCTCCGTTTTATATTACTTATCTATTTTTTTTTTAAAAAAAGTATTTTTACTATCTATTTCATCTTGGTTATGTCAAATTACTTATTAATTTATGAAATTAAGACAGACCCCAAATTCATAAAGGACTGGAGAAAACCATAGTATTACTGGTCATAAGGACTTACTTTAGTTTTTGTAACTTCTTTAGTTGTATGAATGGCTTCCCTCTTTTTCATCTCTCTCTCCTCCAAGTGTTTTGCCTACTTCAATTTACACACAATGGAAATAATTTAAATTTCTTTTTTTTTTTAAATAACATTAGTTTATATACTAAGATCTCCATGTGGCGTTGTGTTGAATTTTAAGCCAATATATCCCAACAAAACACCTTTTCACTTTCTCAAAACTTTATTATAAGTTCAAAATTAAATACTTATATTTATAAAGCAAGAAAAGCAACAAGTTCCTCATAACCCGACATGTCTCTTTAAAGCCATTATAAAACTTCACACATAAACTCCTCTTTTTTTTATTATTGAACACAAAAAGATAGGGCAAAAAATGCTCTTTCTTTTATTAAAATATTGTTGTTTTTATAAGTATGCATACTTATAAGTCCTATAAAGCAACACCTATTAAAACTCTTCACTGAATGCTGAACAGTAAAGTCTTTAAGCTGCAGCTTTTTCCACTACATAAAATCTTCTTCTACTTAAAGCTGACAGATTTCCTCTCCCATTCCTCCCAAATCCCAACTACAAAATATTCCAAACTTTTTTTTTTCTTCTTCATTTTCAAAAATTCCATTTCCCCTCTCTATTATATTTGGCTATCAAAGTGAGGGGAAAAAAAAATTAAGAAAAAATGTTGGACTATGAATGGGAAAATCAATCTAGTTTTATGTTTACAAGTGATCAAAACACTCAAGAAGAAAATGACCAAAATAACAATCAATTTTTGGATCCTCAAGCACATTTTCCTCATATAACAAATTACCAACACCAACAGCAGCAGCAGCAACAACAACAATTACAACTCCTTCTCCCGCATTTTCCTTCCCTTTTTCCCTCAAGTTCAAGCAACGCCATAACACCCCTTAATTAGTCCATTACTATCCACGCGCTTATGTCTTTCCGTACACAAACGCAAAAACAACAACACACAATAGTCCATTCTTTCTCTTCTCTACACAACCAACGGGTGGATTTATGGTAGTGCCGAAAGAGCGAACCGCAATTTGGAGGCGGAATTCATGATTTTTCAAGTAGCAGTAGTCGGATTGGGTTGAATTTGGGCGGGAGAACTTATTTTGCTTCGTCATCGGAAGATGATTTTGTGAATCGGCTTTACCGGCGGACTCGCGCGGTTGACGCCGGTTCAGTGAACTCGCCCAAGTGTCAAGCTGAAGGGTGCAATGCCGATCTCACTCATGCAAAGCACTACCACCGACGGCACAAAGTGTGTGAGTTTCACTCAAAAGCCGCTACCGTTATCGCCGCCGGTTTGACTCAGCGATTCTGCCAACAATGCAGCAGGTTATGTTAATAATACATAATTATTGTGTTTATTCACCAAATCAGGTTAATTAAATTGATCTCGTATAATTATAATTTTCGAACTAGTTTAGAATAAGGAATCATAATCAAGACAAAATTTACCCGAGATTCAACAAATGAACCTCTTCCGTTTCTCTAGTTCTGCTCGTGACAATAATACATCTCATATTTTCGTTGAATTTGTATGAAAAATACGTACTTAATGATAAATTAATGTGTATTAGCATTTGTTACGTTTGATACTAAGGTGATCAGGTGCAAATATAATGGGAAACTTAAAATGACGAAAAAGCCCTTTGATGTGTTAACGAGGTAATGATTGGGGAGTAGAAAAGTGGTACGTCGATCCCGAGGGCAATTATGTCCGTAAATTTATGTCCCCCAATGAGTTTGCTATTCCCCGTTTTGGTGTGTTACGTACTGGTTTGATTTTGCTGCTTATAGTAAACACACCTTTTTTTGTTTTTTCTAGTTTGGCTTAATCATTAAAAAGAATCATACTGGGAGTATCAGCTTTTAATCAACACAGAAAAAAAGAGAGTATTTTTAGCAGTATAGATATATACTGTATTTCTCTTTAAAGAGTTAATTTATATTTAAAAATATCAGTAAAACAAAGCATTGGTTTTTTGTTTTCATAACAAGAGAATATATCATTCATAATGACACCATTCTGAAAACACACGAATTAGCTATGTAAATTTGTCTCATTTTAATCTTCCACCTACTTTGTTCAAAATAGCTTCCGACTAATTGACTTTTTAACATCATGCATTGCGTCCATGTTTTTTACTATCTACTATATAACATTGTATGCTGTCACTAATTCTTTATTTTCTAGTAGTTTACTAGAAAATCACATAAATGACAGTTGTAGAAGAATCTACCTACATAATTTTCCTCATGTAATTGTACGTTATTTTAACTAGTATTTATAATATGCACAAAGAAATATTTATAAGATTTGCCATTAAACTAAAAGGACAATTTATGTCATTTCCTAATTCTTTTCTTGGTTGAGTTGTTTCGTTAAAAAAAAAAATGGCAAAACTGATTGATTTTTGTTGTTAGACAAAAGTAAAAATAATTCATTTTTAAATTCAATTATTTCAGAAAACAAAAAATATAGTCTATCATAGTATAATTTTGATTAAAAAAAACAGGTTTCAATGTTCGTGGTCGGAATTTGCTACGGAAAACTAAGGTTTTGCCGGAAACGGTTAGCTGATCACAACCGGAGAAGAAGGAAGAATATTCAGCAAGAAAACAACAAAAAGCAGCCTCAACCTTCATCAAGTAACTTTATTATCTTTTCTTAGTTTTGATATATATCCACGTATTAGAGTTTTACTAATTTTAAGTTTGATATAAACTTCTTTTAAATATGTTATTTGTTTTTTCACGTATTAGAGTCTGATTTATTTTGAATTCGATATAAACTTCTTTTATCAAGTTCTTTATTTTGATATATATTCACGTATTAGAGTCTGACTAATTCTGAATTCGATATAAACTTCTTTTAATATGTGCTTTATTCTGATGGATATCCACCTATTAGAGTCAGATTAAACAAATTTTCATCTTTTTTTTATATATTTTTTGTGTAGAGTCTCCAGCTGAATCAGGAGCACAATCATCAACAGTGACAGTGGCCATATCACCACCAAGAATTCCAGTGGATGGATTTAGGCAAAGAACATACCAGCAAGTTACAACAACAACTTCTTCACCAGTCTTCTTTTCCAATGGGTGACTAAAATATTTTTATTTTTCAATAATTAATTATTGGTATGATTATTATTTCAAACTTATGCTTTTATGGCCATAACAATCTAGTATATGTTAGTACTAATTACAATATAGGAAAGTTAATTTAGATATGAAATTATGATTAATGATGTAATGGAGAGGATCAGGTTTATGTTAACCCTTTCTACCTTGTGTGCTCCACCTAATTCATCAAATTATTGCTCCATCTTTTTAATTTATTTGTCATTTGAAAAAAAAATCTTTTTTTTTTGACAATTCTTTAATTTCAATTTTTCTATGTGGCATGTTTCAGACCACAAAATTTTGAAACATTTAGTACATTCTATAAATATTTAATTTAGGCTCTCTTATTTTCTTAAATTTCGTTTCGGTTCAAAATCACAAAATACAAATTGAAACGGATTAATTGTTGGGTAAAATAAAGACATAAACTTTACGTATTGCTTCAATGCATATAATGCATTTACGTTATACTGATTGATTTAATTGAGAAGTTTGATATATTCCAAATTTTCCTCACTCTTTAATTTGCATTTTGGCCTAATCTGATCCCAATTTGTAGTACGTACGTAATTAAATATTATGGGTTAAAGAAATTAAATACCAAAAAAAAAAAAAAAACAGAAAACAGAAAGTGGTTTCTGTTTTGTTATATAGTCATAGGATTTAATTAAATCAATTACCTAACACTCTTAACAAATGTTTCATACCAATCAGAGTAATTAAACATGTATAGCTTGTAATTTTAGTACATTCACTTTGGATTAATAATAATCGATACCCTAATATATTAGATGTGAAATTTACCAAACTACATTTTTAGGACAAGATGTGAAATTTCCAGTTGCATCTAGGGATGTTCGTTGTTTTTTTTTGCTTTATATTAATCAGTGTGGATTATTTAATTTTTAATATTGAAAAAGTATAACCTAATTTGAATCAAAATATATTTGATATGATTTTTCTCTTTTCGATTCAGTTTGATTATTCGATTGTTATAACATGATAACAAATATAATTTGAATAAAATAAAATAATATACATAAGTTAAAGCTCAATTCAACTTAATTTCACTAGTATCACTGCATGGATGCTATTTTTGTAATAAAAAAAATAATGGGGGTGAGGTCCACAAATGAGATTTTTAATGATCAAATTCTACTGAAATAAATAAATAAATAAATCTCTATTTTAATAGCCTTTCACTTTTCCTTTTCAATTTCCTCTTTTCTTTATTGTTTTTTCCTAATAAATGATATATTTCTATTTTTTGGGGGGCATTGTGATGTTGAGGTGGGATGAATAACTGCCTAAACAGCGATATTTTTATGAAAGGAGACATTAATTTAGTATATATATACTATGCTATAATTAATTATATCCACGGTTGTGTATGAAAAGTATTAGTTGGAATACCCTTAAAATATAATGGACCCGATTAATTATCTGTAATTATTTTCTCATTGACTATTTGATACTAGTTTTTATTAGTATATTTTAAATATAAATCTTTTTATTTGTCAAATTTATATTATTCTTTTTTCTAGTTCAATTGGTAATAAACACCTTTTCTTTTTTTTTTGGTTGGGGTTGGGGGGGGTGGGTGTATTTATTGTGGTTGCTAAAATATGAATTTCACCAATTGTTTTCAAATAGTATAAGCATACATCAGAAGTAGATTAGAGATCAATACAAATTAACACTTAAAAATTCAGTATTATTCTAAACTTTTATTTTCTTATAAAAACAATTCTAACGCATTTTTTTTTTCCCCGCCCCGCCTTGGCTTTGGTTTGCCCCCCCCCCATCGCCCCTCGCATCGTCTTGGCCTCTCCCCTCGCCCTCCCCCCCCGCCGCCCCCCTGGTCCTCCCTCTTTTGGTTGCTTGGCTCTTTCTTTCCTTTGCCTCCCCTCCTGCCCCCTCCGGCGTTTTTTTTGTCTGGTTGCGTTCCCCCCCCGTCTCCATCTCCCCCTCCCTCTCCCCCTTGCAGGGAACAGGAGAGAACACAAGGGCAGTAAGGGGAAAGATAAAGATTAAGGAGGATGAAGGGAAAAGAAAGGGGTATTGAACAACTTTAAAGAAGTGTGGATAACCAAACAGAACTAGTGACAAGCTTATTAAAAATTAAGATGATTGGGATAACTTGTGTATCTCGACTAATTTTATAAGGTGTTTTTTTATCATTCATCAATTATTAATATATATATCAAATAATCATGTCCAATAAAATTCAAACAAATGAAAACGTAACTTAAATTATGCTATTAAATTATCCATGACAAGTAAAATTCTAAATTTATATACTATTTTTTAAAATTATGAAATAAACTAGAAAAATTTCCACTCTTTTCGAATCATAAAAGACGTAAATATAGATTGGCTTATATAACTTACTCTGCATATTGTATATAAATCAATAGCAGTTGAATTATACTATGATATTCATGTAATATATGTCAATATTGATAATGTATCACAAAAGAATTGGTTCATTTTCTTAATACCAAATCAATAAAGATATTATATATTTATATGCAATTATATATGGGAGGTTTCATCCTTAATAAAACACTACTTAATTCTCTATGATGTCTACATCTTAAACATAAATAATCGTTTGTTCCCTCAAAAGAAAATACTTTTCGATATTTTGTGATATTCATATGATATATCTAATATTAGTTGAGTATTATATAAGACTGATTTATTCCTTTAAAAAAAACTCAATTGTCTATCAAAAATTAGATACATCAAAATCTAATTAAACAATATATTATATATTGATAGAATATCATAGATGACTGATTTGTATTATACATAATATATGCCAGTACATGATAGAAGATTGTTTATTCATGCATCCAAAAAAGAGTTTTAGACACTTTTAATTATGTATATAACTCACATGGCGTATATGATATAATTACATGGTATCATCAAAATTGATAATTTTTAATTTTAAAGTAGTATATCATATATATATTAATGTAAGAAAAGACAATATTGATATTTATCTTTTTTTGTGATATGATATATTTTTGGGCAACTTTCACATATAGCAAACAAAAAATTCATATTTGTATGTTATATCAAAGTTTGCTTAATTGCGCTCCATAGCAAACATAAAACTGTATAATTCGTTATACATATACAATTGTATAATTCGCTGGCCTAAATTGTATAATTCGCTGACCTATTTCGCTGGAATCGTATAATTCGCCATCCTATTTCACTGCGATTGTATAAAGCACAATTGTATAATTCGCTGCATATTTCGCTACAATATTTTTATAAAAATTGTTTTGCATACAGTTGAATCGAATTGAAATGTATGTGTATTACATAATTATAAGTGTATAGCAAGAAGATATATGTTTTTCTCTCGCTTTATACAAAAACATAAACAAAATATATACACTTGGTCTGTTGTATAATCTAGAGAAAATTGTCATTTCACTACAATGTATAATTCACAAGTGATATAATGTGTTGGCCTTTTCTCTGCAATATTTGAAGTAAAATTTTGTAAATTGGATAATTAAGTGTATAACACGAAGATATATATTTTGACATGTGTTACAATTTTCTCTCGCTTTATACAAAACAGAAAACCGATATACCTCTGTGTATAAAGCGAGAGATGTAGCAAGAGGAGAGTGACGAGCGCTATTTTCTGGGAGAGAGACGCTAGCGAAATTTTTTGCTACCGTTTGCTATGGACACAAGTAAAATCAACGTCTATCTATTCCATTTCTTTTTTAGGATTATAATTTGCTATTATATACAATTTTCCCTATATTTTTTTAATATAATAATACAAAATGCTTACTATGATAAAATAAATTTCAACATTATATCTTATGATTTTAAGAAAGTGAAAATATATTTCCAATTCAATAATGACTGTCAAAGGTTTATAGAGCAACATGTTTTTTAAGGATCGGATACGAGTTGGGTCACAAATGAAATTTGGATCTTCCGGTTCTTCAATATGACTAGCCCAACTGAGGGACCAAGAAAGCTAAAATACATATTGGAAAAATTACTTAAATACATATTTTGTTTCACAATAATCTCTAAAAAATTTCATTATTTTAAAAGAATTGAAAAAAATTACTCTTAGATACATCAATCCTCTTTCACTAATACATTCTTATTTCTCTCTCGAGTACATCCTCCTCTGATATATCCCGCTCCTATGTATTTAGATGTCATGTCCCTTCTTTGATACATCCCTCCCTTATGTATCTCAATAACATATCTCTTTTTTGATAGATCCCTTCCCTTTCGGATACATTCCTATTTTGTGTGTTTATATGTTCGCGCAGACGATTTCCAACACTTAACGATTTCTTGACTTTCAACTTTGTAGAAGTGTATAGTTGGCAGAAATTATTTTCTAATTTTTCAAAAAAAATTATTTTTATGTCTTTTTCGTATGAGAATTTCATGAAAAATCTTATTATCTATTGGCTATCTGGACAGCCACCTTATAAGTGACTGGTGAGGTTTCAATTACCCTTTCCGTTTTTCTTTCCCTACCTCCATTTGAAAATCTTAAATATTACACTTAAAAGATTTGAAAAACTCATTTTATATATGTTTGTTATAAAATTACTCTCTTTATTTTATTTATCTACCGTTTTTATTAAAATTATATGATCTTTAATGTTTGTTATTTCATAAAACTAAAAAAAAAAAATCTTGCTTAGAATCTTGGCAACAAATACAAATTAATTCATTTCATTTTAATAAAGGGAACAAACATAAGTATACATCGTATTATTTCGTTGAGCCGAATTGTCTCGATTTTTATACCATAGTTTATTGAATCCCCAGCTTTAAAAAATTCGCTAATGGCGGTCCGTTATCATGGTTGCCCTCAAGCCTCAACAATAACTCTCATTACTGACGATGCCGTAGAAACGACCTTTAATAATTAAATAAATCGTCCAATGGCATATGGGATGACGATGAAAATATTTAAAATTAATTTTTTAATCAAAATATTAACTAATATTAAATATAAAAATATGATTTAACTATTTCATATACAAAATAGAAATGGGAATTACTAATTTTATTAATTACCCCAACCATGACATATCTTACTATTATTATAGCAAACGACCCATTAAGAATGACAATAAATTTCAAAGTTGACATTTTGGCTAGTGAATTTCAAGTGTCAGAATGATAGAGACTTCAAATATTGATGAATGACACATCGATCTAAATTATAAGTAAGAATTATAAAAATAATTATGTAATGGTACAAATTTAGAATTATAAAAATAATTATGTAATGGTACAAATTTAGAATTATAAAAATAATTATGTAATGGTACAAATTTTTGCATGCACTATTTAATGAGTTGATTTAGTTGATGCTTGATATATAAAGAATTTATTATTACCAATATTATTAATATTGAAGAATAGGTAGATGACTCTTTTGAATTATATATACATTAATGATCAAATAGACATTTTGACTTTATTAATGACACCTATTTTGACAGTAACATATCTCGTAAATCTGTTACGCTGGCATATTTGTCTTCCACCCAAATTTAAGCACGTAACTCTTTTAAAATTTAAATCTCCATTCAAAAAATTTCAAATTCGGGATCTGAATAAATATTTAATCATTAAATCCTAGATAACCCCAAAAAATCAAAAGGCCCAAAATATAAATGTACAAGGAAGGATGAATTTGGGAAGGAGGAGGATGTGTACATCGTGAAAGTAGAAAGGTTATTTTTGAAAAATCTGCGATTAAATTGACACTATTGTGATAAATTAAAAATGTGTATAATTAATGTCCGGCTTGTCATCATTGACGCACTATAATAAAAATGACCATTATCGGTAATTGCCGCTCTTTGTATATGTCTCTAAAGATTTTAGCGATATTAATTATAATGACACTTAACTAATGTCGGTAAATAATTTAGCACTCTTTATTAGTTTTCCCCACACGAAGTTTGTAAATAAGTGATTGTCTGATAATGAGCAAGGAATATCCATCTTTCTGCTAAACAGGATAGATTGAACTCATAATTCATTAGATGCTTTTTGTGAATGTCAGACGCTAAAAATTATTTTTATTATAGTAACGTGCTTATTAATTGGTGTAACATTGAATAAATTATTCAAGCATTTGCATATTATGTATGTATAGTATTATATGGTTTTTCCAAATAAACTAATAAAAAGTCGAGTAAACTTTACAAAAAGACACGTACTTGCAAAAACTAAAAAGAGAAACAACAAATGAAAAGCACATATGTAGCTTGAAAAGAGTGAAGATATATATATATATATACCACGTTAGCAGACAACATTGAATGGATGGAAAAAGAATTGTCTACGGAAAAGTTATAATTAAGATTAATTTGGCTGATTAATCGTAGTATATTATTTTTAATAACATAAGAGCTACACATGTACGTTATTTTTTCGCTTAAATAATACGTTAAAACGAATCGTTTAGTAACTGAATTAGAGATAAATATATATTAAATCTTGGATTGATAATATGACATGTGTTTAGGAAATAAATTATTCATATAAAAGATTAATATGATATTTTGCTTTGTCATCTTAAAATATGTATAAATTACAAAGGAATCCACATTTATGATAAAGCAATGAAGAGCAAGCTAGGTAGAATATTGCATGCAAATCAGTGTTGCTTGTAATAATCAAAAGTTGTGATTTGTGAAGCCAAGCAAGCCCACCATGTGGCTTCTCCTTTTTCATAGTTTACAAACCAAGAAAAGTGAAAATAGACACTTGGATATCCACAACTACTAGTACACAAACGAAATTTTGTAATTCTAAAATAGTAAATGTACGACGTATCAAAATATTTTTAAATTTTATGATTTTAGTTATGATATATTAAAATCGTTAAATTATTTTTTTAAAAGGTGAATTGGATATTCTTCGTTACAAAATTAGATTGATTAAATAAATTAAATATCTTTTTTCTAATCACATGTTTTACGCGAATTGAAAAATATCTAGAGTATGTTATGTCATACAATTATAGTTTCGATTATTTGTTATCCGTTGTAATAGTTTTGCAAAATTTGCTATTCGATTTTTTAATTGTATAAATTTTATATAATTCCGTCCCTGATGATATAAATCTAGAATTTGTAAATTCGGTTGCTGACTATATAAACTAAGATTTTGTATAATTCGATTGTGGATGATATAAATTCAAAATTTGTATAATTTGATTGCTGATTGTATAAATATAAAATTTGTATATATGCTTACCCTAGCTAATGCTATATGATGTATGAAAAATTCATGATAAATTACCTTATTTGTATATTGACAAGCAACACATACAAATGGAGTTCTAAAAATTTCTAAATATATACTTACCACGATTATATTCACAAGTTAAATATGCAAACTACATCCTCCATTTATATATTACCATGTTACTATTTTTGCAAGCAATATACAAATCACAATCTCCATAACAAATAAAACTAAAGCTTTAGAACGTAATTATTAAAACTATAGTGTATAACCTTATTATGTCTATCATCCTTCTATTTCGGAAATTTTCTCAATCTTTTAAAGCAATTTTTTTTTGTTGTTGTTGAGGCCGAAGTTGATAGTAAAAAGAAAGTACGTACGTAATTTGAGACAACTCGATCACACAAAAATGGCTACTCCCTTTTTTCAATTTATATTATATGATATATTTTTCGGCTTTTTACTTTTAAAGTTCAATGTATACTTAATTAGCAGATAATCTTGATTAGCTAGCAGATAAATGTCACTTTATTTCATATCAATCTTCTTAAAATTCCTTGTTAATGCACATAAATATCACTTTATTTACTTAATTCATACCGATCTTCTTACTAAAACCCCATACTAAAGCAATTCTACTGGAGTATCACTCAAAAAGAGAAAAAAGAAACTTTCATATAGATCTAATATTTTCCTAAATGTTTTCAATAAATATAGTATAGATGTCTCATAAATAGCTTCAATGAACCTGGAAAAAAAAAATTATGAGATTTAGATACTATGAATTCTTATGGAAGAAGGAATCAAAGGTGCATTCAATTCCTCCTTTAAGAGACTCAACTCATAGAGTGTACAAGTGCAACTTTAAGCCCCACCAACCTGGATCGTAGTATAATGGTGTAACTGTTTTATGTTTAATCATTAAGCTCGAATTTTGGTTATGAAAAGAATCATATCGAAATCTAAATTTTAATTTGAATTTCAATATAGATTATGAAAACCGAATGAAAAAAAATAAAATGCAAACTTTAGCCCCACCTACTACCCACTACCCCCACCAAAGAGACATCTATCGAGTTGTAAGTTCACTTATAGACGAAATCTCCAGCCCCTACCATACAAACCTTATTATATCAACAAAGTTATCCCTACTCTATAACCGTGATGTATACACAAATTAAGTCTTTGTATAATTAGGTATTAAAAAAAAAGGACTCATCACGTTTTATACAAATAACTGAAAATACCACTAAATATACCATTTATACTCATAAATGTCGTCTAAATTTTAAATCGATTAATCTATATAATGGATGTCTTTCTCATATGAACTACGTACTTTATCATTATCATCTATTGCGAACTCATCAGGTTCGGACCCATCGGAGGGGTCTCAAACGTCACCTTGGGAATTTCAACGGCGGGATAAGAAATTTATAACCCCCTTAAACTTTAGGGCATTATCATGAGAATTTTATCGATATAATTTGAAATGCAATTTGAAATTTCGTGACAATGATACGATTGCTATTTCTACACTATTATGTCATGCAAGTCCCAATCCAAGTTATAAATACATCAAGAAAGATATTAGGCGAAATTAGATAAGTCAACAACTTTACATTTTTTGGAGGTTTCTTTAATGTTCAATATACTATAACGAATTTGAATTCACATCAGATAGCCTATTTGCAAATAATGCAACTTATTTATAATTTTTTATATTTACGATTCAAACTTGAAACTTATGAATTAAAAAAAAAAACATTTTCATCTACCACAACCAATTGTTTGATGATAACTAAGAAATTAGATAAGAAAATTGAAGGCTAGGTTATGGTTAACCCATAATTATCATCTACTAATTTGTACATATAATATATATATTAGAGAGAGAGAACGCTACATTGAGAACTTATTCAGCTAGCTAGCTAGGTAGCATAGGCCATAAAAGTAGTACTCTACTAGTCAAAAGTAAAAAAAAAAACAAAAAAAAACTTACAATTATCCATAAGAAAGATAATTTCCATAATATTAACATATGAAAAGTTTTTATTTATTTTTTCCTTTTAATTTAACACATGACATCCTTCAGAAGTTTGTACCTGCGGGTGGGCGTACGAGGCGATGGTGCACCACCATGATTATTCTTTGGTTTTTGATCATGAGCCGTTGATTCTTCTCTATGATTTTGATGATCATGGTTTTGCTGTTTGATTTTGTCGCCACCTGGATATTCTGATCTGCTGCTGCTCATCATGATCCCTTCAGCTGATGGTTTTCTGGAAGAACTTCCACGCCTTGAACTGCTGTTTCTTTCTTCACTTTGACACCAGTCACACACCTCTATTCCTTCTGACAATTCACTATAATAATTGCTACAATACCTGTAATACACGAATTCAAAATTTAAATTTTATGAGTTTCGATTATTTATGCATGGTGTATTACAACTAATTAAGTATCATATAAAACTAACGACTGATCACTCAATTTTAAGATAAAAGGAGCCTTTGTTTTACTCAATTTAAGTTTGTGTGTCGTACTATATTATCATATATAAAATTAACACAAACATAAACATAAAAAGTAGAACCAGAAGTAGTTGTGTATCTTTTCTAAGTGATAGATAAAATTTCTGACATGACTAAACGGTTCATAGAAAAGATGACCTAATTACACAAATTAATTATAATAAATCATTAATTATTAATCCGTTGAACATCATGAGAAGTAATTAGTACAAAATTGTTGGTAGAATGTTTGTTCCCTCTATGTTGGCGGTGGGTGGACGAGTGTCATGTTTGGTTTGCCACAAAATAAGAAAGTAAAAAAATAAATAAAATGATAGATGGAGTAATAATAATAGGGACAGAAAATCAGTCAAAAAGACTCTAATGAAAAGCCTGACTCAAGACGAACCCCAAACTGTGGACTAAAGTTTTACAACAAAACTACTATTTCATGAAATAATGATAAGAATAAGTGAATTGATCATAAAAATTGTGAAAAAAGTCATCATTTACATGAATGTGTGCGCGGATTCAAATTCAATAGTTTCGATGCAAATTCAAAAAGTAAAATAAAATAAAAATCAGAACTCATAAACTAAAAATTCTGACGATTACTTACGAGTGTTGGTAACGTTGGTGGCACTTGCAACAGCGGAAGAGCTTTTCCGGGAAGCCAACGTCGCCGCACATGGAACATACCTTCTGAAGATCCACCATTTTTTCTTCTTCTATTTTTTTTTATTTTTTATTTTTAGTTTCAAAGCAAAAAAAAAGAAAGAGAGAAGCAAATGCCTAAAACAACCAAAACAAAAGCACTTTTGAGTCGGTGTTTGCGCGTCATATCTCATTTATATAGAGGGACACACTCTTGGTTTTTAATTTTATATTAATAAATATAAACTTTTATGTATATTAAATATTGTGGAGCTAGTCTCGATATAATTTTGATTAATATAATAATATTTTTTAGATTTAATAAGTTAAATTGATTAATTAAATGTATGATAATTAATGTGAGAGGGATATATATATATACAGGTAGACCACAGGTAGCTTGCAGTCGTTTTCAGTTAAAGGGATAGAAGATGTGAACCTTAAAACACTCTTGAGATAAAATTACCTCTATACCCTTGTGCTTGACATAAGGGTGTGTTTGGTTAAAAGAAAAGGTTTTCCTAAAAGATATTTTGTTGGGAAATAAGGGTTGGGATAATACATTTTACTATATATTTATTTTAATCCAACTTTTATCATATATTTTTGTCATTTTCTGTCTGGTACTTTTTCAGGAATAAAGGTTTTGGTTTACGTCTTTTGTACTGAGTAGCCATGTTAACATCAAACCCATCTCGTCTAAAAAATAGTTGATATATAATCTGAATTGGTTTTATGAAAGACTTGTTAAAATATTCTTTTGAGAATTGTTCTCATCAGTTTGATTTGTTCTATATATTTATAATAAAGAAAAGAAAAATTACTTAGATACAAAAATAGGTTTAACAAAAAATAAAATAATTTAGTAAAAATTGATTGGGTTGGATCTTGATATGCAATATGCAGTATAACCATTACCTAATTCATTTTACTCAATGTATTCTGACCTAAGCAAATTTAGATTGAGTTAGATTTTAATTTAATTATTATCTTGATTTATTATAATTCGTCCAAATTTAACTAAAATCACTCGATTACCATCCCTAATTTTGAGATCTTTCAAAGAGTGAGGAACCACTCATTCCACAAGGAATTTCGACTGGAAATTCTATTTTCACCTTCTTAAGAAAATCATAATAATCAATAGAAAAATGACGATGAAGTCTTGAAATATAATACATCAAACAAGAATGTAGAATACAATAGTTACATTTTCTCTTATATGAAATACAAAATAGACTTAACATACTTCCTCCGCCTATTTTTATTTTTCATGTTAATTTTTCGAAAGTTAATTTAACTAATTTTCAAAGTTAAATTGATTACATTAATTTGATATTTTTTTTAAAAAAATCAAAATATATGAAAAATATCATACACTGTAACTTTTTGCATATCAATGTGATGAAAAATACATTTTAAAATGTTAGTCAAAGTTCATATAATTTGATACTGACGGTAGGAGTTTTAAGCAGCAATATATTAAATATCAATTTTCTCATCAAAATATATTAAATATAAATTTTACTAAAATCATTCTTTAATAAATATAATAAATGTAATGTTTTAAAAAATGATTGTAGATAATAATGGTAAATCAAAACTAAGTGGTAAATTGTTTTTTAACTTATTAGATTG
This sequence comes from Solanum habrochaites, assembly GCA_027704765.1. Classification (NCBI taxonomy): domain Eukaryota; kingdom Viridiplantae; phylum Streptophyta; class Magnoliopsida; order Solanales; family Solanaceae; genus Solanum; species Solanum habrochaites. The sequence continues at coordinate 83,358,941 of JAKWJA010002489.1, forward strand.
AACAAATAAATATCAACACCAATTTTCAATACAATAATAAGTAAAAAATAAACACGGGAAGTAATTCATCATACATCGTATTAAAAGCTCGTGTCTGTTGTACTGATGAATTCTCTCTCTCGGCTAAAGTATTATTCCTTCGATTTTGATTTACGGTAAGAGCCTAAAATATCTTTAAAATAATAAAATAGTATAAAATTATTTTTTCATCCATCTATTATTCAAAATATTTTTTTCATTCACTTATTGACTCTAAAATACTGTTGTCATCCATATTATTGTTCAAAATTGATCGCTTATTTAACGATTTTAAATTTAAACTATTTATATATTTTTTTAAAATCTGTGGCATTCAATTATTTGTTATAATTTAACTTATTAGTATAATTTATAAATCAATCCACTATCCACTAATTAATAATTAAACCCCACCAGAGGTGGATGAAAGAGATATTTTGCCAATAGGTGTGTGAGAAAAGTAATATGGAGCCAATAGGTAGATAGAGGGTAATTTTATACCGTTTTCAATATTTGAGAGTATTTTAGACCCTTCTCTATATAATTTATTTGTTAAATTTTGACGTGATATGAATTTTTTTTTAAAAAAATATTTTATTCTTATTTTAAAATAAAATATGTAGAATATATCAAAATATTTTTTTAACTCTAACTACAACATTAAAATTATAAAATTATGCAAAGGAAAAAAAGGCGTGTTTTTAAACTTAAAACAAATAAATTAAAATACGGGCGTAGTATACACAATGAGTTACAAGTTACAACCAATTAGAATTTAGTACGTACATTGTTTCCATGAGAATATACATACAACAAACTGTATAGTCCATTATTTTACTCACCACATGTAATTACAGGTGTAATCCTTATCTAGTTCATCAAATCAAAAATAATATGCTATTCTGATTATTATTTATTTATTTATTTATTTATATGCAGGTTTCTTACCTTGTAGGCTAATAAATCAAATGACTGCCCATACAAGAAAAAGATCTCATCATTAAGACTTAACAATATTCTCACATAATAATTACTATATAGTTAACTAAAGAATGACAAATATAACGCACCACCTAAATAAACTTATTCTAATGTGTAGTACATTCTCTGCCCAAAATAAAAAGAATATATGCAGTAGATCTTAATAGGAAATATTCTTTATTAATAATTCTTACATGATATAAATTGAAAATTAATTTGAGCTATATATAAAAAGTAAATTGTATATGACGTTGCACTTAATATTATGCAAGATGTTAAGGATTTTGAGCGTCTCTCGGTTAAAGAATGTCGATAAATATTCATTGATCAAAATAACGAAAGGTAATTTAATTAGAATTAGACTTACTTACTATCATAAAAGAGATTAATTATAACTATAACCTGATTTTCAACTCTTTTCTCATTTTTGAAGTTCTATTTAAAAACAAACAACTATGAATATTATTTCAAATTATTATTTACATAAAATATAATCAAACATAAATACTGTACTATTATATCTTTAATTTCATTTTCTAAAATTTTATTTTTCAAGCACATAATTAGTTGGGAAGAACATGAACACAGATCAGAAGGAGAATGTATACACATAAATGAGAGACATGAACACAAGATCCCTTAATATTTTGTAAAAAAAAATAATCTATGTATTATCACTACAAAAAAATTATGCCACGGCTTTGCTAAAATAACTCCTATTTAATTAAATTTATAAGCACTTTTTCTAAAAATAAAATAATAATTCGTTTTAATTAAAAAATAATAAATAGTTTGGCTTAGAAATAATTGAAAATAACAAAATGATAATAAAGATATACATATAAAATCTCTTCCCTATATGTGATCAGATCAAAACTTGTAAATGAGTTCACGTTTTTCCTTCATTTTTCAATTTTTTTGTTTTCTTGCGTTTATTTCCAAATTTACTTGTTTAAACTTCAAACTGCCCCCTATTCATAGAAGAAGAAAAAAATTACTCCTTCGGTTCACTATTATTTGTCATAATTTTTATTTTTAAAATTAAATTACAAAATTTTTAACTGACATTTTAAGATGTATTTTTTATTATATTAGTATGCAAAAAATTGTAAGTTACAATATTTTTTTGTATAATTTTTGCAATATTTAAATTTTTTGTTTAGAATATCAAATTAATATTATGTAATTTAACTTTAAAAATTAATCAAATTGATTTTAAAAACTTGAATAGAAGTTTATGAAATATTTCTTTTTTGTCAGATAGTGAACTAATATTATTTTTCGTAGACTAGTTTATAGTAATAGGGAAAAAAATAATTAATTTGACTATCGAGTTCCACATACTTGATTGTAGTTTTAAATTTCTTTTATTTATTTGATTATCAAGATCTATCACCTCGTAACTTGCTAGACTTTTAAAATATTTTCCCTTTACTTTGATTAGACAATTGAAATGAAAACGACCTAATGACAATAACATAGAGAATAAAAGTTCTCTTATGTCGAGCATCGAAATAATTACTAATTATTAAGTAGAGGAAGTCATGGTGATAGTGGGATGGGAAATAATAATTGTTAATGAGCAATTTCGACTTCAAACCAATAAATATTCTTTTGTAAATCTTTTAATGAGTTTTGTGTTATGAAAATACAGATAAATCATAATTCATTTGAATATTAAATATTGAGCATAAGTAAAAAAAAATAAGAATTCCATCTGTCCCAATTAATATAACACATTTTAATCAAAATAAAAACGAATGACGTACTTATATTTAATGTTCCTTTTGTTTGACTTATTTCTTTTTTAGTTTTGTTTAAGAAAGAATCACCCTTTCTATTTTTAGCAGCTTTTTAATTTTAATTTTTTAATGACATATTTAAAATTATAAGATTAATTTTTTTGATATATTTAAATATATAATTAATTTTATACAACAAAATTCAAGTCTTTTATTTTTTTTAAAATTTTGTGTCAATTCAAAATAAGTTAAACAAATTAACAATTATCTTGAAATAGTTAATTCTTAATGGAATGATTTATTGTCATAGAGACATCTATAAATTGATCAATATACGAATATCAAAAATCATTATTTCTTTCTCAAACTTTGTTCAAGCCAGATAATATCATAATTATTTAATCTAGATCATCGTGACTCGATCATAACTTTAGAGGGATTAGTCTTGGCTGGATGAACGAAAAATATCAACAAGCATAAAAATGATAATTTATATCAAATTAAATAATATCACGTAAATTAGATCGAAAAAAAAGTAAATATTTCAATTAGGTGAGCCTAGCTAGCTAGCTAGTTAGTGAAGGGAGACAAAATAATGGGGAGCAAAGAACATGTTCTGTCAGTTTACTTTTTTCGATTGGTAGCTTTCCTCTGCCCTTGGGGGAAATAAAGGTGATTTACTTGTCACATAGGGAAGAACCCTAGAGAATATATCACCACATTTTTAGAGATTTTAAGTACTGATTCTATAGAAGATTAGGGAACAGATACTCCTAATTTAATTTTAATTTTAATTTTTATCATGCAAAATACTCCAATAAAAATACTTTCATGGTGTGGTAAGATGGAGGCAGAAAGGTCATATCTTTCCTTTTATGAAATTAAAGATTCTCTTTAATTAAATGCTTTGTTGGTGGACATGATGAAAGAAATAAACGTTTTAGTATATGCTCAAAATATTGAGTTACGTTACATCTTTTAGTACCAGAAAAGAGAGAATTGATATTTAATGATATATAGTTTTTAAGTTATATTAGATTAACTATGTAAATATTTTTTTAATAATATATAGCTATCATATCAAGACTGTGGAGTGTGAAAGTGTTGTGTATTAGGGTCTTGTTTTTTTAGACTGTGGAGTGTGAAAGTGTTGTGTATTAGGGTCTTGTTTTTTTAGAGGAATTTTGTATTAATCATTACGGTCGATTTTTTTTATTTATAATAACTTTAATATGTTATATTCAAGCTAAGAATCTTTTTAAAATAGTCTGTTCACTACTATGAAATAGAAATATAGTCTATGTATAGAATATTTATTGTTGACTATAATAAAAAGTTCGCTATGAAAATTGGAAGTTACATATATGTAATTATTGATCAATTTAACATATATATAGCTAAAGGTATCAAAAGAAATTTCATATGAGTACACGTAACATAAAGTGGGAAGTTGGAATGCATGATGAATAAAAGTACACTCAAAATCAATAAATCAATTTAATATGCACACTTGTTTGATAGGACTTCTTTTTATATTTGTGATTTGAGTATGATCAATCAAATCTTCCTGTGAATATTTTAGTTGGCACCTTATTCAAAAAGTTACTTCACTTATTCTTTATTGATATTTGTTTCTCCTTATATGTATTTAAATTCTTTTGCATTGCCAAAAATGCCATGTACAAGTTTTAAAAATACATAGTATATATTTAAGAATTGCCTCTAAATTGTCCCATCCACAAAAAGTTTTCATCCTATAACGTGATATGATATTAACTAGTTGTAAAAGATTTGCAAGGAGAATAAAATAAAATCGACATACCACTAGGGATCGCACCTAACACAGATTGTTTCAGAGTTTATAATTCATATTCTCAACTTATACTCTTTCTTTTTTTTACCACCAGATATCTGGTAATCATATATTAGAATTTAATTAAATTTGTTTTTGTGTCAAAAAGCTTTACATGAAGGATTAAGTGTTTCCTGGCAGAGGTGATTTCGCACATAGAAAAAACTCAAATTCGAAACATCTGTGGTGAAACCATGATTCTCAATTTATAGTTAATGGGTCCTTCACATCAATATAATGTAGATATGAATCAGTACTATATACTAATTCACTGGTATTTTTAAAGTATCAACATCATCTTTTTAGATTGAAAATGACTTAAAAGGAGTACTGATTTTAGCTCCTTTTTTAATTCCTTTTAAGGAACACAATTAGAGTTAAAAGCGGAGTCTTCACGCAACAGTAAAATTTATGACTATACGATTAGAATGTTTACTTTTAAGAAGCTTATTACCAAGCTCCTTCATACATCTAATAAGATTTGGAAGGAGTGAAGTTGTATGGTCCATCACCTAGTTATCGTTATCGCTCGAGAATTAAAATGAATAGGCATCCTATATATCTGGTATATATATTTTCTTCTCCGACATCTTACTGATTAACTCCACGATGACAAACTCTCATCTTGTGTGTTAATCGAGTTGTTTTACTCCTTATAGACAAATCAATAGTGGCCAATACATAAAAAATATCTTTAGCAGCAACTAATTAATGGAATAAGCTTAATTATCGCTAAATATGTATTTTTAATGGCAATCTCCTTATGTATGCCCCTAAAACTTTTTATTACATTAGATCTAATGACACTTTACTTATGAAGATTAAAATTTTAACACTCTTTATTAATGTGTCTTATGTACTGTCGCTAAAAGTTGGTTATAGTGATAGAAGAAAATGGATTAGTGGTTTTGATTGGAGTCAATAAATAGTCTTATGCGCAAATGCAATATACTTTAATATATTTTGATTATTTTTGAGATTTCACGTATAGCAAGAGCTTAGTTAGTTTGCTACTCATTTTATTATTGGAATAATTTATAAAAAGCATTTGTGGTGGGGTGGGGGGGCTATATTAGGGACAAGGATTTGATGTTAATCCAATGATAATTGTTGCTTTAAGCTAGAATTAGTATAAAGAAACCAAAGGACAAGCTTTAGTACCTATATACAAGGAACATTAGTGTATATAGGTTTTAGTTAACTAATTATGATTTAGAGTACACAAGTGAGTAGTAGATAAGACACTTTATTCAGATTTGTGCTCAAGAAAGACCAAAAAAGAATGGCTTGAAATTGGATTCCATCAACTTTTGCAATTTCTCATGATTCCTAAATTAAATCTTAATTAAGTTCCAAACTTCAAACCCTAAATTATATTAGCTATCCAATCAATCTCCTTCATTACCCAATCGACTACAGCTGGAACTCATCATATTAATTGGTGCTACTCTATCGAACCCTAGCTAGGATTTTGCTTAAAGACACACCCCACTATCGGCGAACCCAAAAATTCTATCAAAAGGATTAAATTATATAATGAAATAAACTCACAAAAAACATATAAAAACAATAATATTATTACATACTAGTATAATTTTTTGTTATAGGATCCGGATGAACCCCTCGCACACACGTGGCTTTGCTCTTGACCCCATCGGCCATTTGCGAATTGTTCTTCTTTGGTGAAATCCTATGTTTAGAGTACCATCACTACCGTATTTGTTTCTCATGTAATTATTTTTTTTATGTTATTTCTACTTTTTAAAAACATAATACAATTATATTTGTTAAGATTTTCTTAAAATGCTTCGATTTTAAAAAAAATTAAATAATTATGCATCCAACAACACATTTGAAGAATCTAAGCAACATAGCGTAGCAATGCATTAGTACATTATTGGTTTGACACAGATTTATCAAATAATTTCTTTTGTGATCCTAACTCGATTTCTTTCATAGAGAACCACACATTTTTAATCATAGACTAAATACATTGTATAGGTTACATACTAGCATGCATGTAGCATAACAAGAATTTTGCACAGCCGTGTTCCGCTTTTATATATATTCGTTAAGAGGATTAGTTATACTCCATCGGTGTTTTTCAGTTAATATTTTGATACTGGTTTAAAATGGGCAAACTTTCACATTATAGCAAACAAACAATTCTATGTATGCATTATAGCAAACTTTGCATAATTGCGCTCCATAAGCAACATAAAAATGTATAATTCGCTATACATATACAAGGGTTATTAATTGCTGGCCCTAATTATCTACTCGCTGGCCTATTATCGCTGCAATTGTATAATTCGCTATCATATTTCATGCAATTGTATAATCGCTCAATTGTATAATCACTGCTCTATTTCGCGCAATATTAAGTGTATAGCAAGAGATATATGTTGTTTTATCTCGCTCGTATACAAAAACAGAAACACAATATTACAATTTTGTGGATAAAGCTAGAAAAATTGTATTTCCACTGCAATGGTATAATTCGCAATTTCTTTTATAATGCGTTGGGACCGTTTTCTCTGCAATGTGAAGTAAAACGTTTGTAAATTGTAAATTAAGTTGTATAATAGAAAGATATAGATTTTTGCCATGTGTATATAAAATTTTCTCTCGCTTAACAAAAACAGAAAAAGAATTTAAACACTGTGTGTATACAAGCGAGAGAGCGGCGAGCGAGAATGGAGGAGTGGCGAGCGATGATTTCTGGCGGAGAGAGACGTAGGCCAAATTTAGCTAACCATTTACTATGGAGCACAATTAAAAATCAAAACCCTACTATTCATTTATTTTAATTATTAGTTTGCTTATTGATATACAATTTCCCTTTTAAAAATTCAAACTAAGTAAAAAATTTTCATCAAAATAATTTAAAAGGATAAAATGATAAAAAATGAATTATACACCAAGAAAAGGGGATTCAACCAACACCCACTCCTTACTCGTTCAGTTCACACCCCATACCCCTTTTAGGTGCCACCCCCCCCCCCCACCCCCCCAAAAAAAAAAAAAAAAAAAAACCAAAATTGAGCCCCTATACCATATAATCCTCTTTCAACGTTTTTGGTAAGAATATGTTTGAATGGATTAATTTTAAGCATTTTTAAGATGAAATGATTTTAAAGTATTTGAATAAATTAAAAATGAATTCGTAAATACTTAATTTTAAAAAAATACATTTTTTTTTTAATTACGGAGTAAAAAAAATCAAAACAGACTCGTAATTCGGATAAGAATGAGGAACCTTTAGCATAGGGTGATTTTTTTCCTAAAAGAAGTAGAGGCCCAATTCTTCTTTTGTTTGGTTTCGTCCTTTACAACCATTAGTGGGCCCACAAACCCACATTAAACCCCCAAGATTTTCCGTATGATTTTCTCTCTATCAGTACAACTCCCAAACGAAACCTTCATGTCCATCCACGTGCCTTCTTTTTCATATTTCCAACTTCCTCCGACAAACATCATTATAGAGACAATAATAGTTATCTAAAACTATATCCCGTTAGTTTTTATGTACCTTGACTAATAATTTTATAGACATATGAAATAGATCATCAAGTGTTTTAGCTTCTACTAAAATTTTAATTTAAGATTTCATATTAATAGTCAGAACGAACCCACATAGAGTTTGTTGGGCGCTTGAGCATCCATTAACTTAATTTCAGTAGAAATAGAGAGAGAAAATTAAGAGGTATTTGTATAAATTAACATAAAGCATCGAATGAATAAATAATTTGATTGATCCATTGGCTCTTGTATGAATGACTGCTTAAGGTTCTTTTATTATTATTGTGCCTGAATTCGAATCTCATATCATAAATCTGCCACTAATTAATGGTTAACCACTTGGTGACATTAATTTAAGAAGAAATTTCTCTAATTTTGACCTTCACATTAATGGGAGGGTGATCTTGTATTGATCCTCCTCAATGTCTTATAAGTCGAGTTTGTTGCATAAAACTTGATTAGTGTAATTTACATCTTATATGTGATTTACAGGTTATTACATAATGGGAGATGTACACAATACACACAAAGTGCTCATTCAAAGGATAGAAATCGTAACAGAAGTTATAATGAATACAAATTATTATAATTTTTTTTAAAAAAAGATATCGTTATGTTGAACAAAGAAAAACATGATAAGCAAGCATTAGGTAGCAATTTAATGAGCTGAAAGATGATTTTAACCATCCAAAAGATGAAAAGGACAACCAAATTTTAATTTCAAACAGTAAATGAATAAGATTTTGAGCTTTTTAGGAGATAAGATGTGTAAAAATATGAGGTCTAGATCAAGCCTCAAGCACAAAGGGAAATATTGATGTGAAATGTACCTTAATAATAATAATGTACCATTTGCATTAGCTGTAGTAGGCCGCAGTTTTTCTCTCCAATGATCAAATAAAGCAATTTTAGTACTTTAGTTACACGTTATTTTCTGTATAATATATTTATCATTTCAAAAAATCATATCACGCACCGTTCTTCCATTATCAAGTATATTATTTTTGGTTTTAGGTAGACATTATCTCTAACTCTCAAATTTACCCTCTTCACCAAATCAGAAAGATAATTTATAAAATTTAACATTAGTTACAATAACAACATTTAAATTGAGATATGGATTAGAAACACGAAAAAATTTAAATGATTTTGATTACGAGGATGGGCATGAGAGCCACACAAATGGCAGGTCTGTTTTTGATTTCTCCGTATATGATTCATGTAATGACAAGTACAGCATACGGACCATTTTGCTCCCTTGTGGGAAAATTATATAATTAAGACTCATCATATTTTTGGGAAAAGTAGTAGGGACCTTTTTGGATGTAAAATGTGAACTGCAGGTGGGTTCCATTTACTTTGACCTAAAGTTTAGGCCATTGATGCAATTTCATCATCAATGAGGGACCATCACCTGCAAAGCATGTGCTTCACACTTTTCTTGCCAATGGACCTTTCCTAACTTTGCCTATCTTCTGCACAAAAATAAAACCTATAGTATATAAAGTTGCCCAACCAGCACAAGTACATGACATAAGAAATAGTACATGATAGAATTGCAAACACAATACCGGAATTTTGAATTTTAATTTTACGAGTTCTGAATCGGTAAATTCATTATTTGAGCAAAAGTCTTTAGCTTCACCTTTGACTAGACTACTACCATTTCTACCCCCATGCAACAACCTTAACTGCGTCTTATACTCAACAACAACCATAACTATGTCTTGTACTAAAAAAGTCAGGGTTCTAACTTTATGTTACTCAGATTCTTCCAAAATATATTATCAGGTGCGTGGTGGATCCTTTGCAATTTTGGAAATATCCAACACAGGTGCAGTAACATTATTGGAGAGTTCGAGCAATATAGGTTATGACATTCAATATTGATTGAATAATTACTATGCCAATTACCAAATTTTTACAGTACAAAAGAGGATATGGTACTCCAAAGTCTAAAAATCACATGATTAGTCATGGCTTGAATTGTGCACAATTGGAGACAACCCATGTACAAGGTTTGAGTAGTGGAGTAAAGGAACAAGGCAATTAGTGAGTGCTGACTGCCTTCAGAGTTTGTGACAGACAAGAAAAGTCCAAAGACAGGAAATGGATGAAATTTTTAACAGAACAAAAAATATCCAAAGATGACTTTTCTGTTTAGCTAGACTAGACAGAAGATGCAAACAAAGATATAAATCTGTAATTTAGTTATTGGATTTCTCCTCAATAAACAAAAATTAAGATCAAAAAGATAATGGACTGTGATTTACTTCAATTTAAAAGGTTGCACACTTAGAAAGATGCATACTATGCCAAAAATATCTTCATCGTCAATTAATTAACAATAACAGCTTAATTAATTGTGGCTAAGTATATTCTTTTAGATTCAATTAATTAACACTCCTTATAAATGTTGCTAAAGATTATAGCGATATTATATCCAATGACAATTAACTAATGTTAATAAAGACTTTTGCACTCTTTGTTAATATGCATAGTTACTGCCGCTAAAAGATATTTTTATTATAGTGTACATTTAGGTGGTGGATCGGATCCCCTCGCTGGAAAATTACATTGTGCATATAGAGTTAGGACATGTTTTAATTGGTTTTTGGCATAAGACTTATAAGCCAAAGTCATAAGTTAATTTATGGCTTTAAGCTTATTTTTATTATTTAATTTTTGAAAATAAGTAGTTGTTGAGAGAAACTTTTTAACTTTATCCAAAATACCTTCAAAAACACGGCTTTAAAAAAGATTTTGATTAAAAAACACCTAAAATAAGTCAACAGTCCAAACAAAAACACTTACATTTTTGTTTATTATAAATTTTATATATAACATTAGGCCTCTTGACACAAACAATAAAACATAGCTCAATGGTGAAGGGAGTGCAAATTTTCTTAGATGATGATGTAGATTCAATTTTCGTTAGCCACAGTTTTAATGTTTTTAGCTTTTGGGTGTTTGCTTCTTTAATTTTTTGAATCCCCTTGACAAAAATCACGTCTCCGTCACTATCACACTATAGTACAATCTGTAACAGCTGTATATGAGACGGCTGAGATTCTTTTTTTCTCTAGGCAATAGTGTGAGGACTTAGAGAGTAAAACAAGAGGTATATATGATACATCTACTTAGAAGAAAGAGTGTTACAAATATTTATATCTCTCTGTTTCACCCAAAATGATCAAAGCAGTGTGTGTTGCTTTGTCTAAACTGCCTTGTTGAGTTACACTAGTTCTCTTTCTTGTTAGAAAGTCATTTTAGTACTGGGGTCGTTTAGTGTGAGGAATAAAAATAAATAATTTTGAGATTTATTTTGTTTGGTTGCCGTGAACGGAATAACTTATGCCATCATTTATACCATAGTGATGAAATAAGTTATCTCTTATATAAGGTGGGATAAGTTATCCCATTATAATTAGTTCCAACCTTAACGACAAACAAAACTAGAAGTGAAAATAATGTTATAAGGTAAGACCATTTTGTTGATGCAAGTATGAGACATTAGCTAGGTGCATCTTAAACCAAAAACGTAGGACAATACCTTAGAAGAACTTGCCAATAAAATCTTTTAATTAGTTTTCATATCATACTCTTTGTGTTACAAGAATGAAACCTCCAAACTAAAAGTATTTTCTCTCTTTCTTATCATTTATTAACAACTAAACTGAATATTATAGCATAACAGAACATGTAATACTATTGGCCTAGCACTTCCAATCAGAAAAACGAATGCGAAAATCCCAAATGCACAAGATAGTACTCCAAATAATTAAGAATATTTTTTTATAACAATAAACTTTATAAATATATACATATCTGATACATTGTTATACATTATCACTAAACAATATCGATATATTACAACCACCTACACGGCTATTTTAGTTAAAAAGAATTTTGGACAATAGTACATTTATGTAAGAAACCTATTTTTATTTCTCTATAATCTTGTATGTTTTTTTATTTTAGCAATATCTCCGCAGATGGTTATATTAACAAAAGTGAAGCTCCCCTCCATCTCAATTTTACGAGATACGAAATTAAAAGATTGTTTATCGATTTTTTTTTGTAAAATAAAAAATTCATATTTGTATGTTATAGCAAAGTTTGTATAATTGTGCTCCATAGCAAACATATAACTATATAATTCGCTATACATATACAATTGTATGATTCTCTGACCTAAATTGTATAATTCGCTGGCATCGCTATACATATACAATTGTAAAATTCGCTGACATGAATTGTATAATTCGTTGCAATTGTATAATTCGCTGGCCCATTTCACTGCAATTGTATAATTCGCTGGCCTATTTCGCTGCAATATTTGTATAAAATTTGATTTGTATACAATTGAATCGAAGTAAAATATTTGTATATTGTATATTATAAGTGTATATGAAGAATATATGTTTTCTCTCGCTTTATACAAAAACAGAAACACAATTTATACACTTCTGTTGTATAAAACGAGAGAAAATTGTATTCCACTGCACTTGTATAATTCGCTGGCCTTTTTCGCTTCAATATTTGTATAAAATTTGCATTTGTATACAATTGAATTGAAACAAAATATTTGTAAATTGTATAATTAAGTGAATCTCAACCATTATGCTGCAAAATTTGTATGGAGACTATGAGCCTGTTTGGCTCAGCTTAAAAACTGGTCAAACTGACTTAAAAGCTGATTTTTGACTTATTTAGCTGTTTGGCAATACTGAAAATAACTTATTTAAGTTAAAAAAAACTTATTTTTTTAAAGCCAAAAGTTAAAAGTGGGGTAGAGGTGCTTTTTCTGCTTTTTGTATGCTTATAAGCTGTTTAAGTTTGACCAAAATTTTTAGTATCTTGCTGCGTAATATTTTATTACACTCTTCCAAATTCACATAACCCTAACATCTCGTTTCTTTCTTCCATTTTTTAACTTTTCTTTACGTTTGGCATAGGCAACTGTCCACGCACTTTTGTCTTTTTCAAACCATAACCTTATTTTAAAATATTTTTCAGTCAGGCACTTTCTCAAAAGTACTTGTTTAAAGCTGCGTTTTATTAGCGCCCATCCAAAACGGGCCCTTTTGTTCCCGAATAAAATGAGATTTAAGAACCAAAATCTTTGCGTTTATCCGTTTTGCATTGACTGTATAAACAACATACATTTCCGTCAAGCTTGTTAACAACGTCGTCGAAATTCCTTGTCCGTTTTTGAGTTGTAACCAATTTTTGGACCCAATCGGTTGCTAGAATTTTGTGGATTCCGATCTGTTTGATAAATGATCTGAAAAGTTGTGTAAGTACGCGGTGTTACCACCCTAATCTGAACTGCTCTGCTTTAATCTTGATAATTTGCGGTTGGCGTTGTCTACGGTAATCAAAGTGCCCTCAAATACAAGAGAATATAGTTTGCATCCAGTGCAAGATTCCTGACATGCCTGGATTTCAACAAGTGCGAGGAGATGGGGCATTGAGCAGATGAGACAACGTCGTTTTGGTAAAGCTTGCTGAGAGGGAAAAATGGCAGAGGTGTCCAGTGATTGCTCTTTCTTTGTTCAACTTAGTGAAGGTTGCCTCATATTTACAAACTTGCATGTTAGTTATATATTGGGAATAGACCCTTTAATGCTATTTTCCCTCACATCCCTTAACCCCCTATCTCCTATCCTTACTTTTTATATTGAGATATTAGTTTGCTATGTATACAATTTCCTCTTTTTTTTTTTATTGACTGTGTTGATCTGAATTTTGTATTGGGACCCGGCCCAATTTGAATTGGATTATTACTGTCATAACTTGTTACTTTTAAATAATTTATTTGGAGTAGTTCAGAGTGTTATACTCTGTTTTTTGAAAAAGAAACAATTGTTATTAATATTTAATTCCACCTAAAGCAATTTTTAAAAATATGATACTTGAAGTAAACAATTTTGACATTTCACGAGGCGTAATATTGGCACTAAATTATCTAATTAGTCTTAATTATTTTTTATATTTTGCTCATCACATTTTATTTCATCCTTTGTCAATTGTCATATAAAAAGCACTATCAGCACTACTTTGTCTAAATTATTTTTTATATTTTACTCTTCTGCTTTCATTTCATCCTTTATCAATTGTCATAGAAAAAAAGTGAATGTATTCACTCTTTATATTTACTCTTAAATGACTGAATATATTTATTCTTGAATATGTGAGAGAGAAAAAAAATCAAATTTCATTAACATATCGAGTTCAATTTACAAAAACTTTTAATAAGATCAATTTTTGTTTTATATGAGCATATATGTTTGACCAGGAACTAAGATTAATACCGTGATTCTCATTACCATGCATCTTTGAGCCAAAAGTTTTCACGAGGGGTGGGGGGTCTTTCAGGTCAGGGGTCGCAACTGCTATCAATTCTAATCCATTGCAATACAATGACTTTTTCAAATTATTTTTTTTATGGGGGGGTTCAAATTGTTTGAAAAATCTTCAATAATGAACCCATACTGAAGAAGTTATATGGTGTTTGGAGAATTTTGATGGGGTGTGCAGTGTGCGAGGTGGTGTCTGGGGTAGAGCTCGACGCTGGACTATAATTCGGAAGGGTTGGTAGGTGGTGCGATTTGAGTAAAGGATGGTTGGAGGTTATAACTAGGCTATAGTCTGAAAGGAGCAAATAGAGGGAGTGGGTGAAAGGGTCTTTCTAGTGAGGGAGACGATCGTAGATACATGATGGGATAAAAAAGAAAAAAGAGGAAACGAAAATGTTGTGTATAGAAGAACAGTATGTTAACACAGCAGTATCTCTACATAAATCTAAGATACTAAAATTTTCTCAAGAGCCTAATTAAAACATCGTCATAAACATCAATTCTTTAAACAAAAACACAAACAAATCAAGATTCATTATATATAAACATAAGGAAAAACGAGGATAGCAGAGGGAGAGAGAGAGGAGAACGGCAAAACAAATCAAAATGTTGTAATACTCAAAAAAATGTTAATTTAGTAGGTAAAAAATAATTGAGTATTAATCTTGAAGAGATATAACACGAGAGCCTCAAGGCCAGCAACGTAGTTGCCAGAACACACACCAAATTGTGTAGATGAGTGAATAGGTGAGAAATGGCAGTCAGAGAGCAATCAATTGGGTGTAAACCACTAGGGTTCGATCACGCGGGGGGGGCCCAATCATTTTTTGAAATATTTTGATATATTTTTATTGAGTGGACAGACTGGTTTGGATTAACGTCTGTTAGTGTCGTTATAAATGTTATACTGTTAATTAAACTCTTGTATATATAATTAATTATTTTTAATGTAAATATTTTTTAAATATTAATTTAGTTATAATGGCATGAGGAAATTTTAGTTTTTTTTTATAAATTTAAAATCCTTTTTCCTATATTTGATTTTTTTTTTTTTAAAAAAATATTTTAATAATTCTACTATACATTATAATTGGATGTGGCGCGGCGGGGGCCTCCCCTCCTCGGTGCCTGCTGCTGGCAGCGGTGCCTAGCCTGTTTTCGCCCCCATTGTTTTCTGTGCAGGGGGAGCCTCCCCCCTCTCCCTGCCCTCCCCCCAAAGATCCACATTCCTCTCCTCTCCCCGCGCGCTTCCCACTCTCTCTCTTTTTTCTCTCCCGTTTGGTGCACATGATTGAGTTAATTCGGCAACAAAAAAATAATGTTGATATCAAATTTGATGTTTTGAATTGAAGATACCTTCGATAATGAATTACAAAAATAGTATTACATGACAAGTGATTTTTTCTTGAAAATAAGTAAAACAATTGTATTAATTTGGAGGAAAAACTATGCGAAAATTAAAATAAAAAGGAAATAAATTGAAACTAATATTTAGCACAATAATTGTTAGTTATTATTGTGAGAATTATGTCTTTTTTGCTTGATTAAAAAAAAATAATACTTCAAGGTTGTGTCTGGTAGAAGGAAATGTTTTTTTTGGAAACAGTAGATTTTTAAGACTTATATTTTCTCATTTTTGGGTTGGTTACTCAAATCCTTTTTTGTGTGTTTGATTTTCTGAATAACTTATTTTTTGGAGGTTTCGGGCGTGGGTGGGGGGACCTGGTAGTGGTAGGGGGCTGGCCTGGTGGGGGACTTAGGAGTTTTCCCCATAAAAAGTTGAAGTTTAACCCTCTTTTTAAAACAGCCCCAATTGACCTTATTTTTTGGGGAGGTGGGGTTGGGTTTTGGGGGGGCCTTGGTCGGTGGGCGGGTGGTGGGGGTGGCCAGGGCTCCTGAAAATGTCAAACACCCTTTTACAAAATTCACCATCTTTTTTTACAAAGGGGGAAAGGTGTGATGTTTTAATCCCCAAAAAACAATATAAAGGGTGGGGAGTAGTGTAAATTTTCGGAGATTGGGGGGGTGGTTGAGCTCAAATAGTTCTTACTTTGTTTGTGAAGGGGGGGGAACGTTAGGTGGGGTTGTTTCCGGGGTCCTCCCTTTCCTGGGGCTGCTTAATTTGGGGTGAGGAGTCAATCTACTGGAGGGGGGTGGGGGTTTTGTGATTTGAGAAAACTGAGGTTTCTAAAACTTTTGTCTCAACCAACATGACAAATGAAAAACACATTTCGATAAAAGATTTTCCTTCATACCAAACGTGCACTTCAAAATCTTTGAATTGGGACTATGAGAACTGGAAAATTATAAATAAATAAATAAAAATATATATACACATCAATATACATTTGATACAATTTTTATACACTCAAAATCCTCTAAAAAAGCCTTAAATTTTAGGTATGCGCCCCTATCAATATATTTGAGTCTTTTAATATATTATTGATTAAAAATAGTTAATGTGTGTGTCATGTCAGATTTTAAAATCAACTTTTGAAGGATCTTTAATGACTAGTCTTTCAATCCTAACCAATTTAATTTGTCCTTTTAAAAGAATAAAAATTCTAGATATAATCTCCTTTCAAAGTTTTAAATTTTCGATATGTTATTGACTCGAAACCATTCATATTTGCAGTACGTTGAATTTTAAGTTTAAGCTTTAAAATATCTTCAATAGTTGAACATAGAGTTTTTAAATAATAACCTATCAACCCTTTTTTGATAGTTTTTAAAACTCTACTACCCAACTTCAAATATGGTACCAAGACCGTAATCAACAAACAAACTTCCAATCATAAATATATTTTAAAACTTTTTTGGAATAATATTTAAGTTCAACATGAATTTTTTATTTTTTGCGAAACTCAAACTCAACCAACAATTGTCATGTATCTACGTTCTTCTTGTTTTTCTTCTTTGATTTTGTTGCATTATATAAACAACTCTACAATAGTAGCATTCAATTACTTCTAAATGTTAAGATTTTAAAACTCTCTAATCCTCAAGTTAAACCACAACAGAAAAAGTAAGAGATGAAGAAAAGAAAATATCGTGAACTTTTCAAACAATAACAAATGCCAAGTCGCTAATTTTTGTAATTAAGTAATAATTAGATTATTATGAATTAAAATTTGTTAACGCAATAAATATTTATGATAATTTTCTCTTCAAGTATTCTATTTTCCATAGTTCAAACAAAATTAGTTTTCATTTATTTTGTAATTTGTTTAAATATTTTTATTTATGATTATTTTGAACTAAGAAAGGAAAAAAACTTTAGGGCCAAAATATTATTCTCAAGGGTACAACAAACCTAAAACCCTCACGAACGAGCAGTATATCTCATTTTGCTGCTTCTCATTTTTGTACTCAAAACATTCCACACTACAAAAGGGCCTTCGTATTCTTCGAGAATCTGCTCTCTTCTTCACTTCATAACCCGATCTAGGGTTTTCTCTCATTGCCGATCTCCTCGCATTCCCAACATTCTCATCACTTTCCCGGTCAGATATATAGTCGGAAATGGCGTATTCAGCACAAACTCTTGATATTTCCGGCGACCGCCAGTCTGGTCAGGATGTTCGCACTCAAAATGGTACTGTCTTATATCGCTTCCTTCCCCTTTTACATGTATTACTTTACTCTTTCTACTTTGTGAAGTAGTGATTGTGTGTTGTATATTGGGATTTCAGTGACTGCATGTCAAGCAGTGGCGAACATCGTCAAATCTTCGCTTGGACCTGTTGGCCTTGATAAGGTTCGTTTCTATTTTTCGTAGCTCTTGTATCTGTTTGTGTACTCGTAGTGTATTCTACGCTACTAGTAATTGTTGTTGAAGAAGTTTAACTGCATCTAGTTTGCCTTAATTGTCAAAGTTACTTACTATTTCTCTTGTGGTTATGAATCTGGTTGCCTGTTCTAGGAGTATGTTCATACCTGGGATTTTGAGATGTTTATCATGTGGAATTTCTAATTTAAAGATTAATAATCGATCATTGAAATGAAATAGGCTCAAATTTAGAGGAATGGTGTATTAATGAAGTGGAATCTCTAGGATTCTTAGTTGCTGAAGTGAGCTAACTAGCATATTCACTTCTACGGATAATGCGCAGAGCAATTTAGAGAAGTTTATGTGAAAGCTCGAGTTCTGTGGAGAGCCTCTGGGTGGTTGTTATTTGTGTCAAATTTATTCGCCATTACCTGAATGATTTAAGGACTAGAAGTGAGCATATTTGCCAAGCTTGCTCATATTGAGAGCATTTTAGCCTGCAATTATCAATAATCCCGTAGACAGGTGTAGGATGGTATGACTTTGGCTTCTGATCAAACTCATTTCAGTTTATAAGCATTAACACTTGGTTAACCAGTCAGTTGGTGGACGTACAAATAGTTGAGAATCAAAGCTGAAGACTAATGCCCTGATATGTGACAGCCAGAATAGATGTAGAATGACACCCTTAAACATTTATTACCAGAAACTATTGTGTACCAGACTGGTGAGGTGGCATAAATACTTGAACAGAATAATCTGTCCTGTTCTCATCCTGACTGCGGACACTCAGGTGTAAGTTCAGTTTCGAAGTACCAAGGCTGGGTAATCATTTGCCATCCCAACTGATTATATTTTGACATTGAACAGGATGTATCTGCACTCAACACTTATTTTATATCTTAAAGTATGGAACGGATTATACTTATTACTTAAAATTGGTCGAGTTAATTATCTTAATGCCTATCATATATCTATTTGTCCTGTTTTCATGAAGATGGAGTCAGTCACTACCTCAAAATTTTTCGCTTCTGTTTATTACAAAACTATTGATGCATATATTCATAGGCTCGAACGATGTTTGATATAACACAATTGGATCCGGTCACATTAATGAAAAAGAATAAAATGGCTTTGGTTCAACATTTCTAGTGCCCCACCCCCTATCCAACACATATTTGTTGCTTGAATGGTCGATTGGTTGTTGACTCATGCATTGCTATGAATCTCAGATGCTCGTTGATGATATTGGCTGATGTAACAATTACTAATGATGGTGCTACAATTCTGAGGATGTTAGAAGTTGAGCATCCAGCTGCCAAGGTAACCACATGAACCTTCTATTTTCTCACTCAGGCATACTGTATAAACTCTTTGTATAAAGTGATGAACCATTTTAATGCACTATGTTACAGGTTCTTGTTGAGTTGGCTGAACTCCAAGATCGAGAAGTTGGTGATGGAACAACCTCAGTTGTTATTATAGCTGCAGAATTGCTTAAGGTATTCTTGCTAACGTACTGCAATGCACACACTTCTCTAAGTATTTTCAATTCAAACAGTTTGTGCTCATAATTTTGGTTGATATTATCTGTATTAATATTTGCAGGGAGCAAATGAGTTGGTGAGACACAAAATTCACCCAACCTCGATCATCAGTGGATATAGGGTAACTATCTGCATTCTTTTTACATGCAACTTAAAAGAATAATGACAATCCCTTTATTTGTGATTCCAAAAACAGAAAGCCTTTCTAATATTATACTTCTTATTTCTGGCAGCTAGCAATGAGGGAAGCATGCAAATATGTTGAAGAAAAATTGGCTGTTAAGGTATTGATTCCTGTTATTTGGCCTTCACGTATGTAATACTGTGTATTATGCTGATGTGTCTACCACATGTGAAGTCAGAGTTTCATTCCTAGGGAAATTGCAAGTACAGGTTGCACTTGCAATTTCGAGTATCTCGTGATTTATGTCATTGCTAAGATGTAAGAACCATTTAAATCCTTTATCCAATCAGGTTGAAAGCATGGAAAAGGTTTTCATCAATCTACTGCATTAGGAACCTTAGACTGGACATTTTGCCTCATTATGTGGTGCTTTAGTGAAGCTGCATGGTTAATAAGTCTCTCATCCCTCATGGGCTCTGCTATTAAGAGCATAACGTTGGACAATGAATAATATTGGCAGAATGATATGTTTGTTGTTTAGGAAATGGCGTTAATGGATCTTTTAGTGATCAGGTTTTAGATCAGAAAACTAGTTCCTGGTCACGTGTAACTATATGTTTACATCTAATTGGAAATATATAGTTTTTAACTTGGTTTATGTGTTTTTACTTAATAAAATTCAATTATTATAATTTCTTTCCAATTCTTAAATCTTACTAGTACTTATTTATTGTGTTTATGATTATATATTTTTGCATGTATTGCATAATTACGCACACACACATATATTAGTTTGTTCTTTATTAAAACCTTTTGTTGATATAAAACTTATATTTAACTGTGCTTTGCACTTGAAACCGCATTTCACCACTATTCACTTTTGATGTCTATTTTAGTGCAGTTCATGATCTTTCCAGTTTGTCCACTGTTTTTTCAGGTCGATAAGCTTGGAAAAGATTCTCTTATAAACTGCGCCAAGACAAGCATGTCATCAAAGTTGATAGCAGATGATAGTGACTTCTTTGCAAATATGGTATGCTGGTTCTTGAAATTGGATTATCTTGAATAAACTGCCCGTTCTTGAAAAAATCCTAAGGATAAGCTTTTTAATAGTGCTCTGAGCTGTGTCCTAATACAAGAGGAGAGTATCAATGTTCACATAACCTAAGAAAAATCTTATCTCACACTGCTATCCAAGAAAACACACTAGCTTTTTTTGAGATCTGTTTAATCTGAGTGATCATTTTGTGCAATCTGCATATGCAGAACATTATAACCCATGTATGTGTTGTGTAATGGTTTCGTTATAATACCTGCTTTAGGCTGAACCACAGCTTAGTTTTCTCTTTGATGTTGCTGCCTTTAGGCAATTGATTATTAGACTCGTCATGTGCATGCTTCCTGATAGTAACATTCTCATACTTTGCTTTCATACAATTAGTATCGTGTTGATGGGAAAAGAATGAAAACCAGGGGTAAGTTTATATTTCCTATTGTTTGTGATGCTTCATAAGGTGGATAGAGTGGGCCTAACAATCTACTAAATTCACGCTGTTTTGTGTATAGTGTTTTGAAATATCGGAGCTACCTAATTTAATATCTTGTGCCATTTGTGCTAGGCTGATTATTGGAGAAAAGTTGCTTCTTTTTTTCCGCTTCCTTTTCACATAAAATTTCCCAAGACGTATATCTAACTTTAGTTACTGAAATTATGTGGTTAGCAATATTGACCCTTTTAGTTAATTTATATATTTAATTCCTAATATTGTGGTTCTCTTTTTTGGGGCTAATAGGGCCCTAACAATGCTTGTTTCACAATTGTATGTTTGCTCCTTGCATAATTTTTCATACTCATTCAGTGTCAACGTTTGAAGATCTTTTTTCGATGCTAATCCTGTGCAGCTAAATTATTCATCTCATGTGTTTTTCTTTCTAAGGGTCTTTTGTATCATATCTTTTGTGAAACATAAGGTACCATAATCTTTAGCAATTGGTCTTTTGTAGGTTGTTGAAGCTGTACAGGCAGTCAAGATGACTAATGTTAGGGGTGAAATCAAATACCCTATAAAGGTGTGTTGTTAATTCAAGAAAACTTGTTCTGATAATTTGGAAGGTCTTCTTTATAGTTTTGTTAATCTGGAAGCACATTAGAACAATTTTGGCCTGTTTTTGTTTCATTTATACGTTCTGTTGCTTTTTGAATGTTGGCAACATATCCTTAATGTTGAGGAATACAATAGTATCAGTTTGAAAAAATTAATTTTGTGCAGTTTTATTTAGTAGATTCCCTAGATTGTTTCACATCTAGATCAAGAACTAATATAAAACTAAAACTTTATTTCTATCCAGGGTATTAATTTACTTAAAGCACATGGAAAAAGTGCAAAAGATAGCTATCTATTGAAGGGTTATGCACTGAATACTGGCCGTGCTGCCCAAGGAATGCCTCTGAGAGTTGCGCCTGCACGGATTGCTTGTCTTGACTTCAATCTTCAAAAGACAAAAATGCAGATGGGTGTTCAAGTGTTGGTAACTGATCCTCGAGAGCTTGAGAGGATTCGCCAAAGGTGATATTTTACTGGACCATTGAGTCTATTCTGTTGCTATCAATTTGTTAGCATCAAAACATCGTTCTACTTGTCAACTGCTCATAACCGAAACCAAAGAAATAGAAACAAGTATTTGCCATATATGGCCATGATCAGTGCTGGAATTTTTTTAATTCAGAAATTTTATTGCGAGCGTTGACAGTTAAATATCTCCTTCCTGTTAGATGTGGATTTGAGATTTCCTACATTTATGCGACAGTTTAAATATGTTGGGTATTTGACTGCTTACCACAGAGTACATTTGATATCTTATTGCTGGTACTGAACGATGAGGCCTAGACTGTTGTTTTTGACATAAGTTTTGTTATCTCTAACGATTTCACATGACTGTTTTGCTTATATAACTTGGGATAACCGATGACACTCTGTAGCTATAATTCATAACTTATTGGTTAAACCACAACAGCATGTTGGAATTCAGCCGTAATGTAAATTTATGTTTACAGAGAAGCTGATATGACAAAAGAACGGATTCAAAAACTTTTGAGTGCGGGAGCAAATGTCGTTTTGACTTCAAAAGGAATTGATGACATGGCACTGAAGGCAAGCTGCTAACTTTGGTTTTTACTTTTTATGTTTTGCTGTCTCCTTCACATGCTCTACTCCATTGAATATGAGTTCCTATATCTAACTCATACAAAAATTCCTTTGAAAAGGCAAGAAATGCTTTGTCTAATACCGGGCTTTGTTTTGTACATTCTAGATTTCTCTTAGGTTTTCCTGGCATGTACTTGATAACTGTACCCTTATTTTTGCCAGTATCATTGCAATCAACTTCGATGAATGCACCTAAGAGTGTGCTCACTGAATTGTTGGGGTGTTTTTAAAGTTTAAATTTCAGCAGAAGCAAAAAACACTAGGTGATTTCTTCCATCTGCCGAAGGCTTGGTGGGCATAGCTACTTGGTACCTGTTTGCTGGTGGGAGGTAGCAGGTACCTGGTGCTGATTAAAATTTAGCTCTTCTATAATTTATTTACTTTAGGATAAAACAAAAAAGGTTAAAAAGACTAGCTCTTGTTGTGGCGGTAATGGTAATGCTTGTTTTGGAAGGTTGTGAAGTTAGCAATGCTGATATCCGTCGTAACTTGTCTCTGCTAGAGAAATTCCAATTTGGGTACTTCTGTTTGTTTCTTGTTTCTTTCTAAAGTGTGATTGCATAAGCTGGTGCTGTTATGATGTAATTACATATTTTCCGGTTTCAGTACTTTGTGGAAGCTGGTGCCATTGCGGTCAGACGTGTACGCAAAGAAGATTTGCGCCATGTTGCTAAGGCAACCGGTGCAACTGTGGTATGTTAACTAGACTGGTCTGGGAATTTTCTTCTGCTTTTTTTATTTTTTTGGGTCATGGCAATTCATACCCCTTATCGAGGATCAAAATTATCTTTTTCCCACTTCTCTTCTGTCTCAAACTCTCAACCTCTTGGTTTGACGTAGAGTGCTCTTCCAACTGGAGCAACCTCACCTCATCATGCTGTTTCAAAGTTCTTTTAAATCCTTTTATGAATCTACGAAGTTAAGGTTTTACTCATCAGATAGGAAAAGACTTGGTGATACCTAGCTTTATCATGCATTTTTCATGATCATGAATGTCGAAAAGATACAATTTGTGTGGAGAGTTCTGTTATGTAATCTGCAGTAGACTTTTAAGTTGAACAATGAGCGTCATATTAAGGTAAAAAAGGTTAGAGATTTCTACTTGAATGGAGTTAGGATCAAGAAGAATTGATAGAACTAGCTTTCAATGAGTTTGTACTTTGGTTTATTGATTGTTGGATTGACTGGAGTCCAATCGCGAGGACATGAAGAAGTCTTCTATTTTTTTTTTCCGGGGACCAAAGAGAAACAATATATGAGCAGGATAGTGGGCGATAATTTTGGGCATATAACAATAGCCATTTCTGGTAATTACTAGCATAATCATTTCTAGGAACATGACATATGCTCATGTACTGTGCTTTACAGGTCTCAACATTTGCTGATATGGAAGGAGAAGAAACTTTTGAACCATCATTTCTTGGACATGCTGATGAGGTGGTGGAGGAGCGAATTGCTGATGATGATGTGATTATGGTTAAAGGAACCAAAACCTCAAGTTCGGTATGTAGTTGCACTGAATTTGAGTTTATTCTAACTGTGCTCATTACTTATTTAAAACTGCAAAATAGTTTGACCCTATTCATCCCATGACTCTCATTTGTTGTCTTCGATAGAAAATGTTGTGGCTCTTGTGGTTTTTTTTTCTTTCTGATCCTGCCTGCTTTTATCAGGTTTCATTAATACTTAGAGGTGCAAATGACTTTATGCTTGACGAGATGGAGAGGGCCCTCCATGATGCTTTATGCATTGTGAAGAGAACACTAGAGTCAACAACTGTAAGTCCTTGTGTCCAGAAATTACTTCTAAATGCAGTTGTTGTTTACTTTGATGAAGTTATATAGATAACAGGTTATGTTGGGGGCATCAAAATTTTAATTCACGCTGTAAGGAAGCTTATTCTCTTAGACTGTGTTTAGATCAATAATAGGTGTAGGTTATCAGTTTAACTTGTTTGATAAGCTAATGTACCAGTGGTGTGTGCAAACCTTATCTTCCTACCTTGTGTAAGGTAGAGAGGCTATTTGCAGTAGACTCTTGTCTCAAGAAAAGTGTCTTCAAAACATGTTTGGAGAAAATACACAAGTGAAAAAGCTATGATGAAAATACCAAACGTTGCAACTCCATATATTAATAGTGTAACAGTCTCTTATACTTTAATGACCTTATACTTCGACAAGGAGAAGCGTGCATCCTGATTTTACTGCTAGTTTTTGTGGATATCTTCCAGCACAATATTTGATTTGGCATGGAGGAAATTCACTACCATAATCTCCATTTCCTCTTGGCTATAGGAAGTAGCAGTGAAATTTTGTAGACATATAAATGCCTGATCAGTTTGTTACCGTGGTAAACAGGTCGTTGCTGGTGGTGGAGCTGTTGAGGCCGCTTTATGTGTCTACTTGGAGTACCTAGCTACTACTCTTGGGTCAAGGGAGCAGCTGGCTATTGCACAATTTGCTGAATCCTTACTTGTCATACCAAAGGTGCTTGCTAGTTGTATAAAAAATGGACGATACTCTTGCACCATGTATATCTTCATGATCAATTTTGGTGAATTTTTTCTGTTGCAGGTTCTTGCAAATAATGCTGCAAAAGACTCCAGTGACTTAGTATCTAAACTACGTTCGTGCCACTACCTTGCACAAACCAAAGCTGATAAGAAGCATTTGTCAAGGTATTCTTTTTACATCTTTGTGTCGTTTGGTCAAGGCTTCTAGGCCAAAGCTGATGCACTACTTTCTAGTTTATATTTTTTATGTTACCAGGATTTCAAGTTTTAGTTTCGTAAGAATATGGTTTTTGTGGTTTGTTTGGAGATTCTTGTGGGTTAAAGTTTTTTCAAAGCCATCCTTTGGTGAAGGGATGGATGATTGCCTCAAGTAGGATAAATCAAAGACTACTATGAGATGTAATATTTTCTTGCTATGCAAGGTGTTCTTCTGGCCGGTCATGACAGTCTTTCTCAAACCTCCTCAGACCCCATCACTGGCACACACTTCTACTGAGTTCTACAGTATCCCAAGGTTGATGGGTAGAGGGAGAGAGTTAGTTGGCCATTTTTCTTTACAACCAGCTAATTGTGTGAGCCAACTATTTGCCCTTAAATTTTGTGCTACCTACGGTTGGACCAATTTTAAGTTTCTAGATTAATGGCCCAAATGTTTAAAATGGCACTAAATAAAAGGGATCTGAAAAGTGATCAGCTCACCCTTGAGGCATTTACTTGAGACAATTGCTTCCCTTTTTTTTTTTTTTATGGATGATGAAGCACTGCTAAGCTGAATGAATGGTTTTAATCAATACATCTACCATCCTTCCTATGAACTATCATAATCAGGTTTTGTTGTGTTTACAGCATGGGACTGGACCTATCAAAGGGCACTGTGCGAAATAACTTGGAGGCTGGGGTGATTGAGCCTGCAATGAGCAAAGTAAAAATTATACAGGTAAATCTACACTAGAATGCTGATCTGCTGAAAATTTAGGTACTTGTCCTTTCTAATACGGTGTAATTTCTTATCAGTTTGCTACAGAAGCAGCTATTACCATTCTGAGAATCGATGACATGATAAGACTTGTCAAAGATGAGAGCCAGAATGATGAGTAGGATTAGGCAGCAGATAGACCTGGACTTGTCCTAATGGAGCCAATGCGAGTGTTTGATGGACTTACAGTAGCTGTGTTGCATTTTTCATTGCCCTTTTGAGAATTGATCCCACCAGCTCTTGTTGATCCAGAATGGTTTTTGTTTTCCCCATAAATTATTCCTTAATCCTGTGATTTGTTGTGAGTTTTAATATTTAAGGGATTTGATGACACTGTAGGAAAATTTGAAGTAAAATCTTTAGGTACTGAATAGGTAAATTTGAAGTTCTGTTTTTTTTGCTGGTTTATCCTTGTGTTTAAAACGTTGGGACCGGTCCATATTCTTAATTACTACATTGGTATTGTCCCTTGACAGAACGTCAATCACATTTTGTATGACAAATGACATTGATCTCAAAGATAGATACTTCACAGATCCTCTAATCTATTGTTATGGATATGATACTGATGCTTGTAGCAGCTCATACAAATTTTTCACTTTGATATTTAGATGAACTGCTTCAAAATGCCAACAGTATCATCAAGGAACATAAACTGTTTGAGAAACGGTGTATAGCTAGGGAAGACTGGCCCTTTTCCTATTGCAGTTTCGTTGTGGACTGTGAATAAAGTGGTATGAGTGTAAACTATGAACATTAAAAAAAGTAATACAAAACGGTTGTCTTAGACTGAGAAACTAAAGAGTTTGTTTGACCTTTGTGTTGCTTAAGATTTCCATCTGCGTTAACAAAAAAATAAATATAAAAGACAGCACTTGCTTTTTTTTCCCTTACGAAGGGGTGGGGGTTTGTGCCGAGGCCATTGTTTTGTGTATCAAATCAGTTTTTAAATAATAGAAGGTCAACTTGAAATGCAGAAAATAGTGGCTTCTCCATATGGGCACACGTGAATTTGCCAGCCTTGTTAAATATATGGTCTGTCAAATGACCCTTTTTTTTAGTGTGTGTTTTCTCGTTCATACTTGAGCACAAATGAATTTTTTTTTTTTATGTAGAACTAGCAAGTAGTAACCTGAAAAAATGAGACTCATTACTTTCTAATATATGATCTGTCACTGATTCAGTTGTTATTTTTAATATAATGGCATCAAAATATTGCCAACATTATAGTATATCGAGAAGAACAAAACTCTGAAGATGCCAAGCTACTACTTTTTTTTTATCCATTTGGATCTTAACCCATTTGGTCGGAGGAAGAAATTTACGAATGGTTTTAATTTATGTACATCGATAGCATAAACTTTTAGTATATATTATCAATCTAGTTTAGCTAATTATAACATGTTAGTTCTTCTTTTTTTGAAACTATTAATCTATACTAATTTTCTTAGAATAGAAAATTAAGTTTCAATTTTGTCAAAGCTTAGCAACTCATGTACATAAATATGGGTGCTAAAATAATTGAACATGGATGTTACTCTCTTCATTTCTATTTATATGTCATTATTTTTGATTCGATCTGGCTCCCTGAAAAATTGATAATGAGGGTTAAAAAATATTTTCTCAAATTCAATTTTCAATAAATGAACATCAATTAATTTATTTTGATTTTAAATTGACCAATTGACATGAATTAATCATTTAGTTTTTCTATATTGCTCAAAATTATACTTTCAAAGCTAATAACTCTCCAGGTGTAAGATAGGAAAAATATTGTCATTTATGCATAGATTTGGTGAAATGGCAAATACTGAGAATCATATATTTATTTTAATAAGGACGACACATAAATAAAAACGATGAAAGTATCTATAATTATTGTATATGTACTTCCTCTGTCTCGTATTAGTTATTCTTGTCACACTTTGATTTGACATATCTATCAAAAAAATTATTATTGATATAATATATTTTACCAGATTTCCCCTATTGAGTAATGTCTTGAAAAAATGATTTGAAAGCTGAAGGTTGGGAAAAATTATTATCTTTTCTTGCTAGGTCAAAAGTGACTTATAAAATTAAAAAATTTCACATTTGTTGCAAAATTTACCAAAAAATTTTAAGGTCTGCATTATAATTTTTTTTCTTCTTATTTATGATTTCTTAATATGCATAAAAAAAGAAAGTGATCAGCTAATATGAAACAGATAAATTATTTGTTTGTACTGAAATGGATAGATAGTATCCTCTCCTCCGATTTTTATTTAAGTGTTGTAGTTTGATTTGATACAAAGTTTAAGAAAGAAAAAAATACTTTGAAAACTTATAATATTAAATAAATTATAACATATGTATAGTTATAAATCATTTTATTAAAAAATAAAATAACCATTATAAAATTAAATTCTTACTATTAGATTAAATATGTTATTTTATAAAATTAACTAAGTGGTGAAAAAATGAAATGTAAATGCACGAATCCGCCCCTCAAGGACGGAATATTATACAATATCCAAAGTCACAAAATTTAATTTTAAAATAAATATATTTAATTGTTTTTAAAAAAAAGATGCACATGGACGATGCACGTGCCGAGCATTTTGCTTAGGGATCAGCACATCCCCCACCCCTTTTACCCAAAAGATTATTTTATTTATTTTCTAAAATAATTAAAAATAAAAACTTTGATGTATCCTTTCTTCCGTGCATGTCACGTGCTTCAGTACTGTCTCATCCATCTCTCTCCCAATGTGTTACTGACACACTCTTTGTCATCTCTCTTTCTCTCCATATTGGATTCTTTTTCTCACTCGTAATATTTAGACCCCACTCGTAAGATTATACTGTTATTAATATTTTCAAGAAAATGTTTACATATTTGAATTTTGCCGAATTGGAAAACTAAACAATAAATTTATTAGTAACTAGTGTAATTCTCATAGAGGAGTGAATGAGAGGCTAATGAAATCCAAATTAATGCCCTAAAAAAACCTTTCAGCTTTTTGTCATCGAATATGACCTAGTAATCAATTAAGTAAATTAAATATTCTAAATTCATATTAAAATTTTAGTAGATATTATAAAACACTGAATAATTTAATTTTTCGTATTTGTAAAATTAGACGAGACATGCTTAAACACCATGATTATAAAATAAATGAAAGAAAGGTTTGTCATGAATGACAAAACAATGACAAGTTGGATGCATCATCTCTTTGTCTATTATTTTCCTTTTTTTTTTCTTTTGCTATTGTCTAGTAAGTATAATAGTAAAAGTGTAGTAACAAATATAATACTAAAAACTCTATTATAAAGGAAAAAACTTTTTGCCTAGCTCCCTCTATAGAGGTACGGACCGTACGTAAATTTGATTTCACCCTCAAATTCAGTACCAACTGCCCCTTTCATTTTTTTTTTCACTTCTAATTTGTTATATGAGATTTAACAAGTTTTATTCTCCAAAAAAATCATCATTAATGGCATTACATCACTCGTTCGATCATAGTGTAAAGTCAGAACCACCGAGCTGGAGCCAACTGTCACCACGTATGAGGCCCTACTCAATCCATAATATTCCGTCTGTCTCGATTTATTTATATCTATAAAATTAGTAACTTTTTATATTTACTACTTTCTTCGTCTTAAATTATGACATTTAATTGGTTTAACACATTATATATGAATTTTTTTTATCTAGAACGTTTATGTGGCAATAAATCATTTACTATAGGTAAAAAATAAGTAATTTAAAGTTTAAAATATTTTTAACTAATGACGCATGATATTCTTTTTGTTACGGATTAAAAGTGAAAGTTTATCACCTCAATGAGGACAAACAGAGTAACTCTTTACACCATTATTTTACATGACATATTTAAAACTACAAAATTCAAATGGTATTTTAGTACATTCAATACTTTTTTTAATTTAAAATTAGAAGATTGAAACTGAAAAAGTAGTAAAAATTTACTACAAACACAATTTTAATATCTAGATTATTACATATGTTTAACATAAATTTCTTATCCCAAAAACCAACGATGGTAACGTATAAATATTTTCCATCTTGTTTTAAATGAAACCAGTCTGATTTGGTCATAAATAGATGAAAATAGTATATGCAAGTAAATTTGATATAATAGTATGGAGTATGTGAGCCTACTTATTAATTCATAACGGGAAGAATAATAAATTAGTTTATTTTTGGGTATAAGGAGAATCCATGCAACTAGCAGCCAATGTAGGCAAATACATGCAAACGGGAGGTTTTGGTGAATTTAAAAAAATTATATTAAAAAATTAATAAGATTTTATTTTACATATTCTATTTAAATTAAAGAAGAATAAGAAGAGTGAGCACCGACAAGGGGCAAATAAAAGATTTTTTTTTATAATTTTTCTGTGGATTGATTATTTATTTATTAGTAGTAAGTATAAGTATGTATAGTATAATTGATTGGTCATGTGATTTGATTAAATGGTCACATGACAAAGGAGGCAAACCAGTGTGCTTTCTGCAACTGTGTTACTCTTTTTAATTTTTATTTTTTTTTCAGATCTTCTTTTCTTTAAATTATTTATTACTACTATTATATATATATACCAAAGTGATAGGAATTGAATATAAAATTTTAGTACAATAAAGAAAAGGAAATGATACCCATGGAACTAAATTATTGATGATTCCTCTGCTCATATATTCACTACGCTCCAAAGGAATCCCCCAGAAAATGAACCACAAATGTTTGGTTCTAAAATTAACATAACAAGTGCTTAGCATCTGGTGCGTGGATAATTTTAATTTTGGGGGTACCAACATCGGGTGAGATGGACATGCTCTGGATACCATGTGAAATTAGGTCTAGTCCTAATCACAGGTCAAAAGCGAGCCAAAGGGAGAGGGATTGCCCAAAGCCCTATAAGGAGGTCCAACATCTCCAATAATCAAACGATGTGGGACTTTTTGTCATTCTTTAACAGTAATTATGTGAGAAAAATGAAAAAAAACTTCTGCCCCTTCTATAAATGAGAGGTTTTCATTTCGAATTTTTGATATGGAATAATTTTTGGTGAAAAACCAACCCTTGAATGGTTTCTGTCCGTTGCAAATCTAGATTAGTCAACCTTCAAAGTAAGAACAAAACAAAAGTGTTAAGAATTCTCATATCGGAAAAAAGAATTGGGAGTTTGGTCTTCTCATATATAAATCTGAAAAATTCTTCTTTTATAAGCTAACTTTTCAGATTGAGTTAGATCCAAGATTCATTTTTATACGGTATTAAGAAGGCAAAAGGATGGAAATTTAGTCTTTCGTTATATGGACTTGAAAAATCCTCCGGAGCCCAACCAAAACTTTTGGCCAAGCACCTATGCTTTAGGTTAATGTGTGAGTTAGATTCATGTTAAGAAGTAGAATTGAAGTTGATTACATTTCACGTTTCCTGTTCAACTATTTGTATTACGATCAAGAGAGGAGAAAAAATGTTAGAATTCTGTATAATTTTTTTTGATCAATACAAATGCAATGTATATAATATGTGAGTTACATTTTGAAGTTAATTTGATTGAATGTTTCATGTTCAACTATGTGTGTAATCAAGAGGGAGGAAAATTTGTTAGGATTTATTATATTGTTCGAGAAGAAAGAAACTGACTATTGGAACAGGTCTAACGCAACTGACTGACCAGTCTATACACACGTCAGTCAACTGCGTTAAACCTGTTTCAATCATCAATTTCCTTCTTTTTTCAACAATTATTACTCAATATATAGCTACACAAATTGTATAATTGGAGAGGTAAAAAACATTAGTGAGAAAGGATTGTGGATAAGAATTGAGGAAATAATTAATTTAATAGTGAAAATAGAAAAAAAGAAAAAAGTATTATGTCCGTATCTGAAGAAAGTGCAGTGGTCACTACTCACAAGCACGGAAGGACCACAATCGTCTCATCAAATTACCATGAAGCAAACCATGCCACTCATAAACCAATTTTATTTATTTTTCAATTCAACTCACATTAGTATCCGAGGTGTGATTTGGAGATGATACTTCCAGGGTTCTAAAAATGATTTCAATCACAGGAGTATAGAGATACAAAAAACTCCAGTGTCAGCAACCACTCAACGCAGTCTACGTAACAGTACACTTACAATATCGATTTATTTAGTATTCAGACGAATTCATGAATTCTTTTTTAAAATGAGAGGAAATCTCTCAATTTATAGAAAACAAATGGTAGTGCGAAAAGGTTCTGTGCTTTACCGGAAAGGTCACAAACCCTTGAAAAAGTCACAATCTTTCAAAAAGGTCGTCACCTTTCATAAAAGTCACAAACTTTCCATAAAAGTCACAATTTTTCATAAAAATCGCAACTCTTCATAAAAGTCGTAACTCTTTATTTTCTATTCACACTTTTTTAAAACCCAACAACCTTCACACCGATGAAGGTTGTAACAAGATACGACTCAAACATATTAATGATCAAAAATTAAATTTTTAATGAAGATTTTGAATTATTAATATGTTTTTATAATGTATATTCTTCTAACTTCCTGAGATACAAAAATTAATAATCACTTTATTATAATTAATTTCTATTAATAATTCTTAATCAATTTACTAATAACTAATCTTATATTTCTCCATCCATCAGTTGAACTTTTTTCTCCTTTTTACGGAAAGATTAATTTTTTTTTCAACTCTTTAGAGCAAAAAACTGACCGAAATTCCTCTATTTTTGAATTTAAGATTTTGTATTTGAGCTCTAAAAAAATTAAATAAAAGGATATATATATATAGACATATATAGTTTTTTTTAATTGGATCGTGCCAGTAGAATAGGTCAATAAAATAACTAAAATGGATAGCCTTTTATTTCTTATAAAATTATATATTGAATAAAATTTTCATACGAGCAAAATTAATGAAAAACTCCGTTTTCTTGTTTTTCAGCTTGTTCATACACATTTTCTCTTTGTTTCTCAAAAAAGGCAAGATTAAAAAAAATTACAAAAATGGATAACTTTTTGCAATATTTTAGAGAAAGGTTAGTTTGAATCAAATATTCACTGGTGAATATTACAAGTATAGCCTTATATATATTCTTAGAGAATTGGATGATCATCAAAACTAAAGTTAACTCTCTAATTATTCTGGGTTAAAAGTAATTGTAAAGTCATTCCAGAATAGTACGTTTGAAGTAAATTTCTAATCTAAGTCATAGAATTTCGAAAGTTACGTTGTCATTTTTAGTGATTAAGAAACTTCCCATATAACAGCTAGAAATATATCGATAATATTGTTGGGCAAAACGCGAGACAAACACAAAAATATATATGGTAAAAGTAAGGAAATAAAAATGGGAAAATAATGACACCAACGAAAGAGTTTTGTTGGGGAAACCCTTCTGAATAAGGGAAAAAACCAAGGACTAAGAGGAAGCCAATTGAATTACTATAGTAAGAATTAAACTGTTTGTAGTAAAACGAAACAATACTCAAAGTGACACGACACACTCAAAAGAACAACACTCTTTGTTTCCTTTCCTACTAAAATATCGCTCATACTCTATTTTTCTTCACGACTATTTTCTTGTATAGTCTATGGAATACCTCACTTGCTCTCAAAATGGTTTTTCTCTCTAACTTGGTGGTTCTAAAAATGAGGCAGGAATGCTCTATTTATAGAGGATAAAACCCTACCATGTCACTAATGACATATGTTAAACATAGCAAAGTCAAAAATGGTTTGCAAATCTTACAATTTGCCAACTACCAAATCTGTTCTTTTCAACTCCCATTACTATCCTTGTTTAACAATGACTTGTACCAAATTGATAGTAAAGTGATAACTAAAAAATGGGATGGGATCAACAAATCTCCCCCTCCAGTCCCCATTTACGGAGAAGGTATCTTCAACTCTTAGAGAGAGCTCATTACCAACAAGTTATTTGCATAACTCGAACTTGTTTTTGGTATCATCTTGGTCAGCATATCTGCAGGATTTTCACTTGTGTGGAATCTTTTTGACGTGAAATGAGATTCTTCCACTTTCTCACGAATCCAATGATAATCTGACGTCAATTGCTGTTTTGTTCTTGCCATGGTAAATGGAGTTCTTGCTCAAGTCTATTGCACTCTGCTGTCACAATAGAACAATATACCCATCTGCTTCTCAACCAAGACTTGCAAGAACATCGCTTTAGCCATATCATTCAGTGCCGCTTCAGTAGCGAATATACTCAGCTCAGTTGTAGATTAGTGCCAAAACACATTTCTTGCCAAATTTGACTTGCCATAGAAGCTCCCCCTGAAAAGTAAACAAATATTCCAGTAGTGGTTTTCTGTTATCAAGGTCACCGCATTATCAGATCTGTATAGCCTTTCAGATTTGGATTTGATGTACCAAAACACCAAGCATTCCATCTGAGGCTCATCAAGAACCTGATAGCATTTCACAGCTTCCCAATGCTTCTTTTCCCGGGATATTTCTAGAAATCTACTGACAACACCAACTGCGTGAAGAAAATATCAGGGTGAGTGCAACCATGCATACATAGACTTCCGACAAGGAGGAAAATAGGGAACTTGGCCATGTTTCTCTTTTTCCTCCCTAGCTGTAGGACACATCCTTCTTGATAAAACTTCATAGACAAGCAAGAGGGATTATAACAGGCTTAGAATTATTCATATATGAAGAGCTCACAGTACGAGTTTCAAGTTGTTACTTTCTGGGACAAATAAATCTTCCTTTTATCTCTAGAGAGTAATTGCATGCCCAAAATTTGCTTGGCAGGACCCCAAGGTCTTTCATAGAAAAAGACTTAAACAAAACTCTTTCTTTAGCGTCAATCTTGGAGTATTTTGCCACAATAAACATAGCATCCACATAAAACAAAGAGGAGATAAAATCATGGTCAGAAAATTTTTGTACAAATACGCAATGATATGAAGAAGTCTTCTTATAGCCCTTGCTCCCAATAACAGATTCAAACTTTTTGTACCCCTGTTTGGGAAGCTTGTTTTTTTAGGCACATAGAGGACCTCTTTTTAAGTTTGAATAATACAAATTTTCTTTACCATCTACTGGAAACCCTCAGGTTGTTCATACGTAAATCTCTCAAGGTCACCCGTGAAGGAAAACCGTCTTCACATCCATCTGTCATCTCTAAATTAAGCCTAGAAGCCAAACATAGAACTGTTGCGAATGCGAGGACATTTTCACAAACAGGAGACAATTATTTCGTCAAAAGTCAATACCTTTATTTGACCGAATACCTTAACAACAAAATTTTTTTTTAAAAGCTTTGTACCTGGGCTTCAAAGAGTTTGTTTTTTCGTCAATTAACTTTGAAAACCACTTGTTCTCAAAGCTCTCATCCCTTGGGCAATTTTACCAAATTCATAAGTGTGGTTTCATGAAAAGACTTTCATCTCGTCCTTGCATGGCTTCAATCCATTGTTCTTGTGCTCATCTGCCCGGCCTCCTCATAACATCAGGTTCTCCCCCGTCAAGTGAGTAACACATACTCATGGGGTTGCATAACGGGAGGAAGGAAAACGGTCTTGTGGGACCTCCGAAGCGGAATATTTGTTAGTCCACAACTTCCCATGAGCAACAGGATCATCAAATAACAAATATCATTGTTATTGTATCCAAGATCAACATGTTGATTTGATACTGATTCTGGGCGTCACATGATTTATCCCAAAACCCAATAATAACATCATGCACACTGGTGAGGCACCTTCATCATGATGGACTTACCATACAAAAGTTGGAAGATTCACCTTCTACGTTTGTATCAATATCTTCAATTTTTGATTTCAATGAAAATAATATCACGGGCTCTCACAAGTTCTTTTCAATTGGATCATATTAGCCTGTTGTATGTACCAAATTCATCTACGGCCATATCCAATGAAGATGCAGTGCCTGTCTTGGAAATCGAATTTTGACCTCTCATCTTTGGAACATGTACAAAAGCTTTGCAACCAAATACTATCAAATGGTATAGGAAGAAAAA
The DNA here is from genome assembly GCA_027704765.1 of Solanum habrochaites. Lineage (NCBI taxonomy): Eukaryota > Viridiplantae > Streptophyta > Magnoliopsida > Solanales > Solanaceae > Solanum > Solanum habrochaites. Next base: position 83,395,581 of record JAKWJA010002489.1, read on the forward strand.
TCCTTCCATACCAAACCACTATTTGGTACATCACTTTGCAAAAAGCAACAGAAGGAGATAGATGATAAATGTGCCCAGCGGTCAATACAAGCCTCACCCCAAAATGAGGTTTGGCCAACTTTGCTTCAGAAAGCAAACATCTAACCTTTCCCATCAAGGTCCTGTCACCTTCAGCCAACATAAGCTGAGGCGGAGTCTTGGGAGTCTTTCTGGTGTCTAATACCTGGATTTGCAGTATTGTCAAAGAGTCCACAATAAATTATTCACCACCATTATCAGTTACGAATAACATTTCAATTTCTTTCCAGTTTCTCTTTCAATGAAGAATTGAAACTGGCATTAAAGACACCTAAACTTTGGTCTTAGTCTTCAAGACATAGACCAAAGGTTTCTAGAGCAATCATCAATGAATGAAAGTGACAAGTAAAGTGCACCACCCCAATTGTCTTTGTCTTCATTGGACCACAAAATAGAAGTGCACTAACTCAAGCAACTCTGTCTTTATCGAAGGAGGGAGGAACTCTTAAAGGGGAACTCTATTGTGTTTACCAGCCAAAGCAGTTTTTTGCTCAACATTTTTCTAATTTAGCACTTTGGAAATTTGACAATCAATTTATTCTTGGCTGCTAGTAGAAACATAAGTCCTTTCTCGCTTAATGTGGCTAAGCCTCTTGATGCCATAAGTTGAGACTAGCGCTCTCAACCGCATTCCACCATATCCAACCACAAGCAGAGGCCGTAGTCCAGTTAGGACACGACGTTTGTTACCACGAGCCACAAACCAAGGAACCCTTAAGAGATTTCCATTTTCCATTCACCGTTGTACTAACATATCCTTCATCATCAACACACCACAGAAATTAGGTGCAGACGAATCAGGAGCATGTTTCACATTGTTTCAAAAACTAGTTTAGTGCCAACACAGTTTCCAAACAAATTGTACCAATACCAACCACCCTCAGAAACAGCTCATTACCCATACTCAAGGTTCCAAAATCACCAGAGGGTAGGAAGAGAAAAAATCCTTACTTGAGTCACATGAGATGCCCGGGGGCACCAGTGTCCCAAAACCCAGCTTGAATCATCACAAGCAAATTATATGTTGCATCCAAGAACGGTAAAAAGATCTTCGGTGGTGACGGGTTGGCTAGGACAATTTTCATTGCCATCTTCTTTAGTTTCTCTTTGTTTTTTGTTCCCATCTTCAACTTCTGCAGAAAATCTTCTTTGTGTGGCCCTTATGCCACAAATGTGATAGACCATCAATATCCTTAAGTCTGCCTTTGGATTTGCTCCTATTTTGTTCTCTATTGAGAAACTTACGAGGTTATTTCTCCCCCAGGGGCGGCCAGTTATCAGGACATCCGACGAAAGAGGAACCTGAGTTTTTCATTCATCTCTTCGTTTCAAGACAACTACTCTTGGGAATCAAGAGATCACACCATCCGGAGCAGAATTTGACCAATGGACGTCTAAATGGTCCCATGAATCTGGTAGGGAACCAAGGAAGAAGAAAGCCTTGAATTTCTTCATCAAACTTGATGCCCATAGCAGAAATTGGTTCATATCCCCTGAATTTTAAATTTATTCAGAGGTCTGTCATCGGAGCGCCAAACCATATGATACTTCAAACGTTCAAACATTGCTTATTAGAACATTTGGTTGTTGCAGTCTTTCGAGCATACAAACTTCAAGATGCTCCAAAGGGTTCGAGCAGTGTTTCTCCAGAAATGTGGTTCAACCTTAGTCGTCTACAATTCGCAATGAATTCCACAAAAACCGTCTATGCAACAAATCCACTCTTATCTGTCATATTTATCAGGACTTTACGTCGGTAAAATTATACTGGTTTATACTAAAAATTCTCTTGACATTAAAGCAGATCTTCCATTTTTCCCCTTCCAAATAGATAATTAACACCATTCAAAGTAACAATTCTACTTGTGTTGGCCCTTACATTTGTTTTTCCCCAAAAAAAACTATAGTGTATCGCAAATCAAAGAAATCTTTCTGATGGGGACGTCAGGACTGTTGCTTGCAAACAACAGACATACTCAGATAAACCTTGGCTCTGATACCCGTTTGTTGGGAAAACTGGCGGACAAACACAAAAATATATATGGTAAAAGTAATGGAAATAAGAATGGGAAAATAATGACACCAGAGTTTTACGTGGAAACCCTTCTGAATAAGGGAACAAAAAACCCACGGACTAAGAGGAGCAATGATATTACTATAGTAAGGAATTTTACACTGTGTGTTCAAGAATACAATCTCAAAGTGACTCTACACATCAAAAGGAACAACATCTTTTGGTTTCCGTTTCTTAATAAATATCGTCATACTCATATTTTTCTTCACAGATATTTTCTTGTATAAGTCTATGGAATTACCAACTTTGCTCTCAAAAGGGTTTTTTCTCTATAACTTGTGTGTTTACAAATGAGCAAGAATGCTATCATTTATAGAAGGATAAAACCCTACCTATGTCACTAATACCATATGTAAACATAGCAAAGTCAAAATGGTGCAAATCTTACCAATTTGCCAACTACCAAATCTTTTCTTTTCAACTCCAAATTAAATTCCTTTTTTTTAACAATTGCTTGTACCAATTGAGTCGCTAAAAGTTGACTAAAAATGGGATGGATTCAACAAAATCAAACGCTTCATTAAGAACGTCATTTGTTCATAAGTTAGTTCTTAGTTCCAAATTAAATGAAGATTAACTTTTTTTTATTTTTTATAAAGTAGTGTTTTAAGATTTTAGGAAGGATTTGATCGTAGTTTTTCAAAATTACTCTTGTTTACATAAACAAAACCCATTAATTAGCTTTCCTTTGATTAGGGTTTAGGGGTAAGTTAGTCAAAATCACTTCTCTATTATTTTTAGGTTTTCTCAAGCTAAAAATATCTCTTATTATAAAACGAAAAAAATATTAGAAAATTAGTGGCTCTATTATTTGATGGAAAAGAAGATTGACTACTGAAATTGAAAATTTATTGCCCAAAACATGTTTAGTTTAAAAGCCTTTGACGGATTAGTCAAATCACTAATTTACGTGCTTAAAATAAAAATAATAAAAATAGATTTAAGTGGAGTCGAATCCTAGTTTAGAGGATGATATCTTTAGCTTTTAATTTCTATCAATTTTTTTAAAATAAATACGCATATATACATATAATTTTTTCAAAAATTAAACTGGTGCGCCGATATATATAACCTCGCCTTAATCGTCTATCAAATATAGAAAAACAACGAGTCACAAATGTTAGTAATAATCTTCAATCTAACTCATCACAATTTGTGATTAATATAATACTCCTTCTCAAACTTTACCTTACATTTGTGCATCCTTTTTCCTATTATGACAATTCATTTACTGAAACTGTAAATGACTTGCTTGAGCTTAAATTTTTTTGGTTTCTTGTTAATCAGCATATTAGCAACAACACTCCATTGAATTACAAGTTAGAATTTTCTCCCAGATTCTTTGTAAATGTACTAAGACTATAAAATCGTTTGTAGAAATAGTTAATGGATGATTAACACTAATTTAAAAATGAAATAATTAAGTAAAGTTGTGACGTAATATCACGAGGAAAACTGGTGATTTTCTCTTCACGTTGTTTTGTCTCCCCTCTTGCCAACCTTCACTTGCACTCTACTCCTTTATATCTATTACTATCACACTTCTCACCCTCACTCTCACACTCTATTTCTCTCTCTAAAACCCCTTCTCTTATTATTAGAGAGAGAAACTAACTCCAGAGAGTCGACAATAATGGATGTCTACGGTCTGCACTCTGCACCTGACTTGTTTCGTATCGACGATCTACTCGATTTCTCTAACGACGAAATTTTCTCCATTAATAACAACTCCTCCAACACCGACTCTAACCACCACCATCAACCTCACTCACACAACTCCTCGGCCGCCGGACCCGCCAATTATTACGATGCTAATCTTCCTAATTCTTCCGACGATTTCACTGATAACCTCTGCGTTCCCGTAAGAATTTTTCATCAATACGGACTAGTTTACATCAATTATAGCTGTTTTTAATTATTTATTTTATTTTCGTTGCAGAGTGATGATGTAGCGGAGTTGGAATGGTTATCGAACTTTGTAGAAGATTCATTTAGTAATTTTCCGGCTAATTCCGTAACCGGAACGATGAATATCACATCCAATACTGCGTCGTTTCATGGAAGGTCGAGAAGCAAACGTTCTCGCTCTACTTCAAGCTGGACATCCTCACTACAAAACACTAACGCTACTACTTCTATGAAGAACAAGGAGAGTTCAGTATATACCAGAGAAAGGTCGTCTTCAATGGACGAAGATGTGCCACGGAGATGCACGCACTGCGCTTCGGAGAAGACGCCGCAGTGGAGAACTGGTCCTCTAGGCCCAAAAACACTCTGCAATGCTTGTGGAGTTAGGTACAAATCAGGCCGGCTAGTTCCGGAATACCGGCCCGCAGCTAGCCCAACTTTTGTGTTAACACAGCACTCAAATTCTCACCGGAAAGTTATGGAGCTCCGTCGACAGAAGGAAATGATCCATCAACCGCAGCAACAACAACAAATGCCGCCGTCGTCAGAGGAGGGAATGTACGGACATCACTTTCGGGTCTGCTGACGTCATATAAAGAGAGAAGAGACACGTGTCATCACCGCCGAGCTAACCGTGGACTCCTTTTTCTTTTTATTTATTATTATCATCATGCTAATTTTACAATCTGAAACGTTTCTTTTTTTTTCTTTGTTCAGTTTTTTTTATTTCGGGGGATAGAATAATTATTATTGTGTTGGTGTAATTTTTTGAAATTTGAGCAACGCATTTTTATTGAATTTCGCAACTGCCGATTTGGGTTGCGTGATGGGAGGTGGGCTAGGCATTGCACGTGATTCGTATAGGCTTCAAAAATCAAAATATTTTACATTTTACGTCACGTTGGGTTAAACAGTAATCACATGGCCATCGACTGAATATAATCAAACTTACGCTTATCAAGTCAGCAGATTCAATGCATCCCTGTACTTAAAAAAATTAGTACAAATATATTTATTTGTGTAATCATAATAATATATTCAGTATAGCTTTATAAATGAAATAAAGAGAAGGTGAGTTGTACGAAAGATTATTCAATGTAGTTTTATTAATGGAGTATCGAAAGGGTGAGTTGTACGAAAGTTTTGTAGTAGAAATATTATTTTCAATAGATTTTTGGAATTTAAAAACTTGTTGTCCAAAACAAAGTGGTGGATATGGTCTAGTGTTACTTGCTCGATGAATTGCAGTAATAAGTTATCATGATGGGTTGTAGTGCACTGGTGAGAGTATTTTAATCTTTAACGAGAGATTTTAAATTTGAACCCTGAATATGAAGAAAATCCTGTTGAGAGCGCGTTACGCCCAAATAAATCTACAGTGCGCAATCCGACTTTAGTCGGAGCTCCAATGTCTCCGGACCGGATGGGAAACAAGAAAAAAAGTTGCCATGGTTGGAGTTGTAGTACAATTATTGAAGGTCCATTTTGCATAACTTCGCTACTCTGTTTCTAAGCTTTTCATTAGCAAGTTCACTCCCAATTACGGACAACTACTCTTTTTCTAATGTGCAAAAAGTTTAACCATATAGTTCTGTTCTGTAAATTGCAGATATTCTGAGGGCCTGTTTGGCCATGAAAATAGATCTGTTAAACCATCATATCTTGATAAAAGAGTAAAGGACAATAATGACTATTTCGATTTAAAAGTAAAAGTCGTGACACAAATGTTCTTGAAACAAATTTCAGGCACTAAATGTACTAAAATACAGCTTTCACATGTACTTGTCACTTTTAGCATAATAGTATATTTTTTCATGTTTTACTTTTAACACTAATTGCTTATTCTCATAGTATTATGATCATCAGATTTTCTAAAAGGCCAAACCTAGATATCTGAATCGTTATTTTCACGGCAATATCTCATATACTATTAATTTCAATTTCATTCTTCTTGTGTGGGCTAAACAATTGGTGCACATGAACCATCAAAAAACACTACAATGTTACTCCTCTATTAACTTTGAATTTGCTCACCAGGTTGCTTAGTACAAACAGCATAACTAGTAGTTCAAATTGGCCACTGCTAGAATTTAATGGCACACAGCAGGAATATGATAGTCGTGACAATAGGTTTTTCCTTTTTTTGCTTGGTCTGAAGTTGTACAAAGCAAGGGTTAGATTCAAGCAACACTGATCTCTAGTCAGTAAAAAACCCATGCCTCAAAACTTCAACACTCAAACCATCACTTATTCAGAAAAGAAAGAAAAAACAAGCAGAATCCCCGACTCTGAAGGCTGTGCAGTGAAGTCAGAGTTGATAACTTGAACTATAAAATGTGACCAGAACCAGAGCTTCCTGAATGCTCTTTCGTAAATGTAAAAGGAAAGGGAAGTAAAGTGAAAGGAGACAGAGAAACAGAATTTGGCGCCTGACGTCCACCATGTGTTGGATCATATAAAACAAGAGTGCAGTTCAGTCAGATGGATATGCCATAATTGCTTATCTTTGTAACTTCCTTGGTGAGAACATTCCTTTCCTTTTTGCCCTGAAGCAAGGTTGGAAACCTGATGACAGAAATCAATGTCATCAAGAGAAGATGGTATAATTTCCACTTCTTTTTTTTAATGAAGTCTGGAGATTTCATTAGAAGGCATCAAGAAGATGCGAGGCAAAAAATTATGGTGCATATGGCCAAAGTCTGATAATTATCAACTTTTACTTTTTTTCTTTTTAGAGTAAATAAGTGGGAAATGGATAATTTCCACTTATTTATTCTAAAAAGAAAAAAATTAAAAGTTGATATAATCGGACTTTGGCCACATACACCCTAACATCACAGCATTCCTATAGCATGTTAATGATTTGGATCATTTAACGGAAGGAGCAAATGTCCAAATTGAAACTCTCATTTTGGATTCTAAAAACTAACACTTAAAAATACATCATTTGAATCTTAATCAGTTGAACTTCATTACAATTTAACCCCACTGCATATCAGATAAGTGAAATACGCCTAATGTCATACCTGATACCATATGGTCAAAGTATTATCATCACTAGTCGGGAGCAATTTCGGCAATTTTTGTAGTAAGTTTTTCTAATATTATTTTTACAGAAGTTCATACAGGAATATTGGTTCAAATAATTGTGAAGTAATATTTTTGAAGGGCGACAGTTCTGTGAGATGAAAGAGAAATTATTTGTTAGTCATGCCACGTCTCAAAACGTACCAAAGTGTGCATTCCAGAATTTCTCTTTACTCTCAATCTGAAATTTATAGGATGTGCTTGGCTGCTGGTGTGAATTACATGTGACAAGAGAGGAACAAATCCTACTTCCTTGCAATGTATATTTCAACGCAAATAGTGATTGTGAAGATGATAGTTCAGAAAGTTTACTTTCGAAGGAACTTGAAATCCAGGGTAGCTAGGAAATTGCAAACTTTGAACTTCTATCCTAGTTAATAAATAGGTCCGATGTCTAGAAGTTTTTGGTTGTAAATTTAATCACTGCGGCTCTATGTACGGTTGTAAGGTTGTTTTTCAGCACTGCAATTCTCATTTTGGTAATGGAAAAGTTCTTAGTTACCCCCAAAAAAGGTGGTTCATATGTATTAAATAGGCAAAGCAGCCAAAACAAAGTCAGGTTAAGATTGTACAGGCATTACATTATGCTTGATTTCAATTCTTAAAGTTACTACATATTGCAACATTGTTTAATAAACAATAAGCATATTTATATTAGAGGAATGGGCAGGTGGTGATTATAATATCAAAAGGAAAAAAAAAACTGAAGTAGAGTTGGCTTTCGAGGATGAAAAGATTAAATTCCCAATTTCTTGTAACCCGTGTCTCTTCCCAAATTTACATTGCAAGGAAGTAGGATTTACAATGCAAAGTCACATGAGGAAATAGTCAACTAACTGGCTCAATCAGTCATGCTTTCCCATTTTAATTTTCTTGTAAGGCCAAATTTCAAATTCATAGTTCAACAAGTGCAAATATGTTTTCATCTCTTATTTTTTTCATAGCAAATTTAAGGTCTCGAGGAAATAGTAGACGAGCCTATTTGATATTCAGAAAGGAGCAGTGTAGGGAACTTACTTGTGACCGGAAGAGTGAAACTTCTCTTCCGGGAAACTCTTTAAGAACATCTTGAAGACCTAGAGAAAACATATATTAATCAGAGAAGCTCCTACCTAATATATCACTTATAAAAAATATTTGGTTTACTAAGCTATGTCTCGTCCATATGACAAATGAGGATTATGGACTTCCTTGAAAAAGGATAAACAGAGGGAGTTGATTGCAAACCTGTAGCTTGCCTTTCTATCTTATATGCTGACTGTATGACACTACGGATTTGTTTGCCTGCCTGCCTGTATAAAGCATTAAGATTGAACAGAAAATCCAGCCTGTTAAGAAATATTAGTCATGAAGTATTCACAAGAAGGCAGCTGGAAACGCAAACCTGAGTTTTGTCCTTCCCCGTATCATCTCTCCTTCAGCTTGTATTGCTTGATTCTGCAATAATAAGCTAAGAGTAAGATTCACTTCACTTCTTGAATAGATTTGTCTACAAAGTAATGTAGTTTATTGAACTAATCAAATAGGCAATCATCACTAACTCTTATAGCTTGACAACCATTTGTTCCCCCCAGCACCAGTTAAAATGGATCCGTCCAAAAAAAAATAAAAAAATTAACAAATCATAACCTTAAATCAGGGAAAGAAAGGTCATACCTCCAATTTCGCACTTTCAGCCTTCAGAAGGTCAATTGACTTCTGTAATTCTTTGACTTTTGCATCTGCCCTAGAAAGCAAGGCCTGCTCCCATGATAAAAAATTAGAAATTCATTATTAATGTGATAAATTTTGTAACAAAATAACCTGCTACTGGTAATTGTCACAAGAATTCAAGTTACTCTAACCAGACAGTATACTCATGAACAACAATTTTCAAGTGTTACACAAGCCAAATCATAAAGTCTCACACGATATATAAAGAATTAAACAATTTGTCCTCTTTTATCACTGGTTCCTAAGCATATTATGAATCTAATGTCCTCCAATTTGTAACAATACAACCAGCTATTGGTATTATTTGGTAAGTTGTCAAAAGAACTCAAGCTATTCTAATCAGACAGTACACCCATGAACAATTATTTCCAGCATTACACTAGCTATATCAAATATCTCACACTTGATATAAATAGAATAAGCAATTTGTCCTCTTTATCACTGGTTCCTAAGCATATAATGAATCTAAGATCTTGAATGAATTTCAGATATACTCCTGCCACATGGAGAACAACATGAAGCACTGGTAGTTACCTCTTCACGCACAAATAGCCGCATAGCACTGTAGTACAAAAAACGCCTTGGCCCTGCAAGAGTAAGGATCACTCAGGCAAACAGGAAGATGAAGGACCAAACAGGTTGGACACACATATGAGTCTTATGTACAAAATTTTGAAGGATAAATACATTGACCTCCATTCTAGTTATTTCATAATAGCTTAGATCTTTAACCTCTCTTTTAGTCTGCATAATAACATAGATCTAAGTTAAGTTTTTCCAATAATTGCATTTACCTTGCCTCAGTTTCCACAAAGAAGGCCAAGTATTAACAAGACGATTAGCTTGACACTTTTTGCTGATCTGCCCATGCTATAAAATGTGAAAACTAAATAAAAATAAAGGGCACTAGGTAGACATCAAGAAAACACAATTTTTTGCAAGTTCTCCTTATTTTTGACACGTTGTTCCAAATGAAATTGTTGCAATAAACCTCAACTGTCAATAGAAGACCTGATACATCAGCAACTTTGGCACATCAAAGAACAAACCTTATGACAAAAGGGCAGACTTTTGTACCAACTATTTGAAGCCCAATGCTACAGCATGTCATCATAAACCAAATAAGAGGTCTCTCTAGTTTTAACAAAGTACAAGGGAGGTTAATTAAATTATGTAATGATATATTGTATACATACCTATGATACTCAACTAAGAAAAGTCCAACCCAAGCAAGATGATAATAGACAGCGAAAGCTAGGCTAAAATGAGCCAAATGCACAATAAAACACCCTTTGAGTCCTTTATCGTGTGGGACCTAAAGGGAATGAGAATTAAGTAGCTAACACTTTGAGTCTTTGACTATGTCAAACCACATGTGTCCATCCCAGAAATATCATTCAGCACCTAAAGACTTGAATAGACTTACGTTTCAGACCCAAGACTCCAACACCAAGAACAGCTCCAGTAGTTGCTAGGGGGTGTGAAGCAGCAAGAAGAAGACCCTCTGCAACATATTCTCCATTGATCAAAGCTAAGGCTATGGAGAGAAATTAAAACAGAACATAACAATTGGATGAATGGTAAGAACTAACCTTTGATCTTCCCAAAAGCCAAGTCCTCATATACACTATATTCAGACTTCAAATCTTGCAAGGTATTCTGCAACCAGCATGCCCAAATTTAAAGTAACTTATGCAATGACCAAAAGAATAACATGTAATCATTACTTAAAAGAAACCATCTTATTTGAGGTTAGCATAAGTAAGGGGTTTTCCTAGGAGGAATAGGTCTCGGAAACACACAATAGAGTTGTATCATGCATCATCTGCTCCAGTTTTTATGCAATACAAGACAAATACTCCACCATGGTGGGAAGAGATCTGATAGAAGGGAAACAAAAGCAAAGATGATAGGGATAGTATAATCTTCTCATTCAAACGTGCAGCATGTCATCCGGCATCCAAAGCAGATGAGGCTTGATTCCTCCCAAAATCCATAATACCGTAAAGAACACCAAGAACTAAAAACAACCCAACAATCTCAGTAATTGTTGAATAACGAAAATATATCATTGCAGTTTTGGTTTCCTTAAGAGCCTCATTATTTTTCCATGAACCAAAATTATTGACCAAGTCAGAGCTCAAAGTACTGTATAAGCTGTCTATACGATTCAACCCTAGCCATCCACAATCATCTCAATCTGCCAACAATCCAAATAACAAATTTTTCTCTCTTTAGGCCTAAAACGCAAGTGGAATAAAAGGGATCTTTTAGTGATTTCTACATCTCTTTCAATTTTGAAACATTTTTCTGTTTCTTTCATTAGATGTGAGCCAAATGGGGATAGTGGTGTTGGACATTGACAAACTAAGATGTGGTAGTTAAATACTATTAATTCCTATGATTTATAAATAGGACAAACATCAATAATCTCAGCAACAATGCTCCGGTTCTCAGGTCTTAATTCATCAAAAATAGATGCACATCTATGGTTGTCCAATTTCAAGAATTGGATTGAGATAGTTGTGTTTTGGTAACTTGTGCAACAAATTTCCAGTTATTTACTTTTAAGTGTTGGGAAAATATAGCCACCAAAGAGGAGCTAATGCTTCCTTCTGATTAGCAAATCTACCCTCACTTACAAACATCACACATCTTTACATATCACTTACTTCAATCAAAACGCAGAGACTGTTGTGAATATAAATATTATCCTACCCAGTACAATTATCATATCTCATCAACTTTAATATCGAACAAACCATGGAAAATGAATCTCCCAATGTAGCTTAAAGCATTTGAACTGAAAATTGCAGCAATGAAGCTAATTGTACTTGTAATTAAGTTGATATGGAGCTAGAAGGTCAAACTGCTAATTTGGAAGCAAATACATACAATAAACACTTGCATTGAAAAGTCATATAATTTCTAATGTGACATGAAGGAGGCATAAAGCATACATATAAAGCAATAATAATGGAACTTACAAGTGTTTGATTGAAGTGCGCAGAAGAAGTAGTTAAAATCCGATTGAGACGAGATTTGGTCACCACAATTGCATTCTCGAAGGTGTCTTCTGCGGTCTTCCGGGCAAGCTGCGCCTGTTGCACTGCGTTGTCGATCCATGGGACAACCTCTCCCCAGGTATTTGACTTGTCTTCGTGATTAACTCTTTCTGGTGGTAACGACGGCGACGGTGAGTTTACATTTGCTTCCGATGATTCGGCTATTGCCGCCATTGTTGAGTGATATCGTTTTGTGAAATGGAACTTGGCGTGAAGGTAAAGGACGATCTTCCGTCGGACTGTGTGTTGGACCCGAATTTGTTGCAAGGATCCAGGTTGAGGTTATTGGAGCAGGAGAGTAAATTGCCAAATTGGTCCCCAAAGTTCACTTCGGGTTGCAATTTGTCCTCGTTCGAGTACTATTTTTTATTATCCCTAACAATTTATAGAATTGAAATTATACATAAAAAAGGTAATTTTTGTGTAGAGGAAATTATATTTTGTTTACATCGAGCATTTAAATTATATGTAAGTACTATATATAAGAATTCATGATCTTATATTGATATATATACATATGTGTTGTAAGTATTTAATATTGTCCATAAAAAGAAATTATGTAATATAATTATCAATTTATTGTACGAAATTTAACTCGTTTTAATATAGCCATCAATTTTCTCTTTTTAAAGTTAATTAATAAAAATATTATCACAATTGATTTTTTTTAAAAAAGGGAGTAAAGTGAATTTTTCGTATGTCAGACACAACTTTAAGTTGTCTAAATTACAACTGATCATATATATTGTTACAATCAATTTTTTTATTTACATTTAACATGCAATTTTTTATTTTATTTTTGATTAAACTAACTTGTATATCATATGAAATGCCATATTTTACGTCATTAAGAAATAATTATTGTCAAGACTATATTAATTTAAGTTGCATAAAAAAAAAGTAAGAATTACTAATCTTACCTATAAAGATATTCGTTATGCATAGATAGATTATCATTGTCAAAATCATACTAGGAGGTATATATTTATGTATTCTTATTTCTTGTGAATATTCTAATTAATTACTCTCAGTAAACTAAATATCTTTATATAGTACATTAAATAGTATAAAAAATTATTCTGAATGATGAATTTAAAGAATTTTTTCATCAACATGATAAAAGTAATTCCCTTTCGTGAATGACGTTGAATGAACTCTTATGAACCTACAATAATAAGTTAAAGACAATCTAATGTAAATTTTATTTTATATCACTACTAGTCACTTTGCGTATTTTATTTGATATTATATTTTTAATCAATGTTCAAGAGAAGTGTTCATAATCACAAAAGTATTATAACATATTTAAAAATATTATTTTTAAAGGATTGCAAAAAGCACAAATATTATAACATATTTAAAATAATAAAATTTTAAAATATTTATTTCTATATTAAACTTATTATCAAGCCAAATTATAACTAGCAAAATAATATCATTTACACAAAAATATAAAAAGAGGTCATTATATTCTTCATGCTAAGGTAAAATAATAACAAAAAATTCTTTAATTCAATAATTTAAAATCTCATGAAATTTTAGGTGCGCACGCATACACCTCCAAATATTAATATAAATATAAATATATATTTATATTTATTTAATTCAGTTAAAATGATAAGTAAATATTTACGTAAAATTATAGTATTTATCATAACAATTAATTAATTGAAGAAAAAAAGGCTTCATAGTCGAAATTTGAGGTGTGCAAATGAATGTTACGACAACTTTAGGGTCTATTTATGTTTTTAACCAAGAAAAGACCAAAGGGCAATTTGGGTAACTCCGATTTATAGATGTAAAACCCGAATCAGTTCACCCCACCCACATATAAAAGCCCTTCTCTAGTAGTCCATTTGTTCTCACCCTTCATATTTTCTCTCTTTTCGATCGTTCAGCAAATCTCTCTCTCTCAGTCTTCCCCCGCTCTCTTGCTTTCTCTGCTCGTTGAAAAACCCTAGCGTTAGTTTCTCTACTCTTCGCGATGATTCCTTTTGGCTCCGCTGCTTCTACTCAGATTCGGTTTCTGTTCCAGAGCTTGAACGGTTCCAATTCTGACACTGTTTTCCATGAGCTCCGTCAGGTAAAGTAAACCCCCCTTACCCCAATTCCGTTAAATACGCGTCTACATTCGAGTCTTGGTTGTTTCTTGCACAGATTGGAATTATCTTGACGATTTTCAAGATTATGTAGTTGTTATTAATTGCACTTCTTGAGTAATGGCTTCTGTTTCAAATACCAAAAATTGTTTCTTTGTTTATTAGTCACTGCTATTAGTAAAAGATGTTTAATTGTAATTTACATATAATACACAAGATTGGAATCAATCTTGCTGTAACTGATTGTATGGTTATGTTTGTCGAGTGTAGCGGGGGATCAGTTTGTTTATTAGATGGCACAATCTTCATGGTGATTGGGTGATGAAGTTACACTGAATTGCCTTTCTCTGTAATGGTTCTGTAATGGTTTCTGTTTCGAGTATCCAGTGGGGCTTCATGCAGCCTTTTTTTTTTTGATGAATATAATCTATCAAAAAATTCTATAAAGTGTAGCTAGTGATTTGCCCAGGGTCGGTGTGTTGTAACTGAAATTGAATTAACCCTTCAGATGCTCTCTTCCCCTGGCTGGTTAGGTTGTTTGGGGATTTATTTATGGTGTGGGAACTTGATTAAGATAAGGAATGATTGATAGAATCAACATATCTTAGAAGAATGGTTTAGTCTATACAATCCTTTCATACTTCCACATGTGGTTGAATATATAAATAAGTTTAAACACTTCAAATACTTTTAATAATTGTAGTCTAGTGGATGATGTGCATAATCCAGATATAGTAATCCGTGTTTGCGAGTATACACACATTTACCAGAAATTTCACGGTTGTTACTATATGTTTGCGCCGGGGTAGTGAGTTACTAAGTAGTTATTAGAACAATGACTGTCAAGGTTATGTAGTTGCTTAAATTGCCCTTCTTGAGTAATGGGTTTTGATTCAAATATCTAAAATTGGAATTTTCATTTGCTAATACTGCAAGTAAATTTATGCTGAGGAATACAAAAAGTTACAAGTTTTTCTTTAAAAATAATACAGCAAGTAATTACTTAATTGAACTTCATGTATTTTTATGCATCTGATGAGAGAGAAGTGAGAACCTTAGAAAACACTATCTGTAATTGCCCTGAGGTTGCCCTTCTCGAGTAAATGTGGTTTTGCTTTTACTGTCCATATTTTGATTTCGATTGTAAAAATTTATATTAAAATTTACGTAATTTGAGTACATGTAGCGTAGCTATCTGACCATTTTGTGAATTGCGTGCAAGAGAACTGTTGGTGATTTCTAGGGGAAATGTAAGTACCTTTATATATGGGTTGTATACATTTTACACATCTGGTGCAAGATAGTTGTTGGTGATTAAAAAGCATGAAATTTGGTTATCGGGTAAGGGATTTCTAAAATTCTGGTAATTTTTGGTAGTTTCAATGGAGATGTTGATGCATTTGACCACCATGAATGGTTCTTTTGCTGCTAAACCTAGAATTGATGGGGATAGTATGGGTAACAGACGTGACATCCTTTTGGTTTGGGTAATTAGATTGGGGATTTGTATTATAAATAACAAGAAATAAGGATTCAAAATGTTCTTGCCTATCCAGAAAAGAAGATACAAACTTTTTCTAGCATAAATGGATAGTGGATTCTTTTTCCCTTAATAAGTGGTATTATTCATTAGGATCACTGTAGTTCGTTTATAGAATATAAATATGAAGATTCAATTCCCGATTGTGCTTTCCCCTACATTTTATATTTTGATTGGTGGAGTTAAAGGTTAATTTGTTTCCTGATTTTATGTATGGCGTGTCGGTGCATTCTTTTTCCCTCTTGGGTAATAAGAGGGGGGAAATCAAGTAGAAGCTAAGTACTAAAATCTGGACACTTGTCTTAGAATGCTTCTTATATGATACTACAATACTCGATAAAGAGAATATAACTTTTGAAATGGGAGATGCCTTGGTAGAAAAATTGTTAGATTGTCTGTTTTTGAATGTACCAATCAATTTTTTTGTCTTTCTTGGATAAGGTTCGGTTGACTCACTTACCATATACCATGCATCATGTTGTGGTATTATTGTTGCCCTAGATTATTAGAGTCGTTCTGTTTTGTCACAACAAGCTTGAGGTGCTTATGTTCAGAAGTTGGATGCAATATAGGCTACATGTTTCCTCAATGTTTTAAATAAGGATAAAGATACTGAGGTGCACACTTGGGTCCTGAAGTTCTTATAATTCTGACTGGTGACTGGTCTTGTTAAGCGGCGCTACTGTTAAGCAGTGCACTTAAAGCATAGTTATATTGCTTTAAGTGCTTTACATTTTTGTTCTTTCCTTCTAAAGATAAGAATAACCCCTTTAGTGTTGAAATTCCTGTTAAAAAAAGCCTTTACTTTTGAAATCTCCGTTACTGCTACAGAGTTGTTCTCGAAATGGTCTACCTTGATTTTGTCACTTGATGTCATTTTGCCTTCTTTTTTTTTTGGGATAGAGTGAAGATTATGTGATACTTTTGGTCATAATCTATTACGGAACTGGGCTGTTTCATTTATCTTTCATTCCCAAATTTATAAGATGCAAATTATTGCTGACACTCTTCTGCTTTTCTCTCGGAAGTTTTTCCTCTCTCTTCTCAACGCTTCTGTAATCAATAAGCATACAAGCTCCGGAAAAGGTATTAAGCTAGCAATTTAGATTGCATCTTTGTTTCTCTTCACCTTCTATGGCATACTACTTGGATCTACCGGGATGTCAAGTTCCATCTGTTACTCTAGAGCACGGAGGGTAGGGCAGGAGAAATAGATTTTCTTAAGAGAGAATTCCCAAGTATATCTGATCTTCTATTTTATTTTCCCCAACCATCATTGAACTCATCGTCTGGACCTAACCTTGAAGTGTTGTTCAAATATAAATGCTGAAAGTTCTGGTGGTTCAATTTTTTCCTTGGCTTTGGAGCATTTGTTTTGGTAATCTACTATTTTTATAGCAGAAGCGTTTCCTTTTTTCTCTGCGTGTTCCTCCTACTTCTGCTTTGCATTTGTAGGAGTTGAATTTTTATTGTTACTTTATTTTTATAAACGGCTTTAGTTGATCTTTTGGAATGTTTAGTTTATTTAACCCTGTGATTGACCATATAGTATTTTAAAAGAAATAACTTCCCAATTTGGGGATGTTATTAGTGTTAATTATTTTTTGCCAATTGTTAAGGCAATTCTGCACAGTTTTAATGCTCTGCGCTAAAACTTAAGATTGTTTGTGGGATCCTCAGTTATATTTGAGTTAAAAGAAAAACATTATCTTAAGTATATAAGTAGGTAATATTGTCGCAATCAGAGACTCTTTTGATATGTTGCAACTAGATGGTCATCTATATTTGTTAGTCCCTGGGAAAAATATTAAAATAGCACCTCTATCCTCTTACTTTGTTTTCTTTGACATTTTTCTCCTTACAGTATCTGTCATATGGAGTTGAAGGGAGCATATTGCTTCTTCGGACCTGCATCGATCATCTGAATGTTTATGGGAAAGACTCGAAGAACACACAGCTGGATCCTGTATTTGCTTCCATTTTCAGATGCATCTTGGACAAGCCAAATTTCAGCACTGTTCTTTCTGAATCCCTCAAGGACACTGCAATCAGTGAGGAGTTTTTAGTGAATCTATCAAATGCTTTCCACTTGGCAATATCTGAAAAAATTGGAGTTGGCCTTGCGTTGTCAGACTCAGAAAATGTTGATGTCAAGAAATGTGGTAAGCCGATCTTTTTCCTACAAATGCTGTTAATAGTACTTGGATCCTGATCTAAGCTTTTATGTGGTGGAAGAAAGGAGGTAAAAGAATGTGTGTTAAGTTGCTGTAATTCCTTTATCTAAATGTGTTTTTGTTACTTGTATTTTGCAGGAACCAATTACTGCATGGGCCAGATTGCAGAATTACGTTCCACCAACTCTTCTTTAGATGATGCCAAGCAAATTCAGAATGTTCTTTTGTTTCTGAATCAATCTGAAGGCCTCTCTAAGCATGTAGACTTGTTTATGCATTTGCTATCACTTGTCCCGTCAAAAGAAGCCCAGTTCATTTTAACTCCATTGCTATCTGATGAATTTCATGAAGCTAATTTTTTGAGGTATTATTATTTAATTTAGTTCTGGTTCTTTTATGTCTTTTGTTCAGTAACTTGTGTATTACTGTAAACATGACATAACCTTGTCTTTTTTTGTGGCAGGAACTTAGATTTCTTAAATGACGACGGTGAAGATGATTTTGATGTTCTTTTGGCAGATATGGAGAAAGAAATGAGCATTGCAGACATCATGAAGGAATTGGGTTATGGTTGCACTGCTTCTATCTTGCAATGCAAAGAAATGTTATCCTTATTTTTGCCGCTGACTGAAGTGACTGTTGCTAGGATACTTGGTATGGTTGTACGTACCTGTTCAGGTATCGAGGATAACCTTAACATGTTCTCAACGTTCCGTACTGCTCTTGGTAGCATCTCTGCGACTGATCCATCACCATTGAATTCCTGGAATGCTGACATCCTTATTGATGCAATTAAGCAACTTGTGAGTTCCATCAACTTAAATGTTTACTAGTTAGTATTTATTGATTGCAGTTATAGTTTGATGACAAGGAACACGTTTACCAACTTTCCACCTCTTTGTGTGCAGGCTCCAGAACTTAACTGGGTAACTGTTTTAGATAACCTAGATCATGAGGGTTTTTATATTCCCGACGGAGCAGCCTTTTCCTTTTTGATGTCCATTTACAAACATGCCTGTCAGGTACCTCCCTTCTTCCCTCTATACAATGCATGCATCTATGAGGCTATCCACTTCTCACCTTTTTAGTGTCATCAAAAAGAAGGGAACATGCAAGAAAGAAAAAAATTGTAGACTCACAACAGGGGGATTTGCACTTATTTCATATAATAATGGAACATGCAATTTAATTCAGTTACCCCATTTCCCCGTATCTAAGTAGGATAATTTGTTCTGCTAGATTTTTCTTTGGAATTTGCAGTTCTTTTGTGTTATTCGATGTGGTCATTTCATTCCCTCTTGTTCTTGTTAAAGTATGCTCTTTCAATGGACCACTTACATTGTACCATGGTCAACAAAAAATAAAATTTTCCTCCTTGACATATTTTTGATGTATATCATGCCGGACTGTAGGATCCTTTTCCTCTTGAAACTATTTGTGGTTCTATCTGGAAGAATGCTGAGGGTCAGCTTTCCTTACTCAAGTATGCTGTGTCAGTGCCTCCTGAAGTATTTACCTTCGCACATTCTAGGAGGCAACTGGTATGATGCTTTTAACATTTAGCTTATCTACAACCTCATATCTTTTATGATTGGTCTGAAAAGACGCTGTGTTTGAGCAGGATTGTGCTGATGCGGTGAACGACCATAAAATCCAAAATGGACATGCTAATCATGCATGGTTGTGTCTTGACCTTCTCGAAGTTCTTTGCCAGCTGGCTGAAATAGGTTATGCAAGCTCTGTGCGGTCCATCCTGGAGCACCCTCTGAAGCACTGTCCAGAAGTCTTGCTTCATGGGATGGCCCACATTAATGTACTGAGCATGGACAGTGATTATGGATCTTTCCTTTTTCGTAGTTTATCATCTTTATCAATCAAAATGCCTTTGAATATTTTGTAGACTGCATATAATCTCCTCCAGCATGAAGTTGCCGCTGCTGCTTTTCCTGTTATGCTAAAAAATGCTGCTGCTAGGGGTATGATGATTCTTCATTTGTGGCATGTTAATACTAGCATCTTGTGTTGGGGTCTTGTGGAAGCATTGGACGTTGATCTGGACAACATGCACACAGTTTTGGATGCCTGTCAAGAGCTGAAGGTTGGATTATTTCCCAAATTCATGTATATAACAGTGATGCAGAAGATTGATACCATTAGAATGTTATTTGAAATGATCTGTTGTTGTGTTCAGTTCTGGACATCTTCACTTGAGTATGTTATTTGAAATGATTGGCTGTTACATGCATCATTCATATAGCAGTCTACTAGTAATATATAGTATTAAATGTCTTTTTGCATAGTTATCTCTTGCAGTCAGTAAGAGATAAAGCAATGCAAAGTGAGTTGTCATCGCTTAGTGGATGCAGTGATGCACTTCACAGACAATGAAACACAAGTGATTCCACAGAGAAGCGGTTGATTTCTTTGATTATCAATGTAGAAGATGAAAAAGTGAAAGAGAAAAAGAAGGGAAAAAACATTGGGCTATTTGAATATTAAATTGTCTCCACATATACTTCAGCATTCTCTTTGTAGTTCATATCTTCTTCGTCTTCTCGATTTTTTATGCATATTCTGGAACCACCTTTTTTCCTAGTTACTTCTGATATTTGCTTCTTTTTTTTTCTGTTTCAAAGAAATGACTTTCTTTTTTATTTTATCCAAGTCTTATTTATTCCTGATCTTCTTTTCTCTTTTTTTTTTATTAGTACAATCAAATGTGAATTTCAAGTGTTGCAGATAGTTTCCTTTTTGGTTGTTTAGTCGAAAATGGAAAAATGTTTTGTGATTGAAGTTTTTGTTTGATGGTCTTGTGAAATTATTAGTGTTTATTTTAGGGAGGTGGTTTGATATCACCATTACTGTATATTAGATGCTAAATTAGTTATTTTAGTGCACTTTGAATATTAATTATATGTAGTGAATCCATATATGTAAGTGGTATCTTACAGGAAACAGCGTGCTTCATTTCCACTAAGTATGGGCTTCGTTTCTCACTCGTCACTTTAGCCTGTGGATCTTGTTGCTTTTTTGCATTTTATGCTTTAAGAGACAACCTGTATGCAGTTTAAATGTATTCTGGACGATCCTAGTATGCCAGGTTCTTAACCCAAAAAAGAAGGTTCCTAGTGTGGCCAGGTGTAATGGCTAAATAATATTTGTAAGTTTGTTGTTTAAAGAAATCAAAGTGTGTTTTTGTTTCATAGTTAATTCTTCTAGTTTTGTTATTAATATTATTTGTTTGAGGAATGAGTAGAATTGCGACCCTCCTTTTATTTTTGCTTATTTGAGGAATTTCTTGTTCTTACCAGTGGTTGCTTGAGATATATGTTGATCTCTTCATGTACATCTTCCCCTGTTATGCATATCCTACCCTTGGTCATACTTCGAGTATGTGAACTCATGATTTTTTGTGTGTTGCAGATTCTATCATCAGTACTAGATAGGATACCTTTTGCTTTCGGCATCAGACTTGCTGCCCTTGCTTCCCGCAAGGAGCTCTTGGATTTAGAGAAATGGTTGAGCAATAACTTGAACACATACAAAGATACCTTCTATGAGGTTTGTTTTATCCACAAATTTTAATTGGAAAGGTTCTATATTTTTGCTGTTCTTTACATTTAGTCAGCGTTATCACTGTTCACAATGTTGGAGAAAATTTTACTCTTGTGTTGTGCTGAACTCTATATGTATTTGCAGGCATGCCTAAAGTTCTTGAGGGAAATACATCTTTCTGCTCTAGATGATGCCTCCAACCATTTTGAT
The DNA here is from genome assembly GCA_027704765.1 of Solanum habrochaites. Classification (NCBI taxonomy): domain Eukaryota; kingdom Viridiplantae; phylum Streptophyta; class Magnoliopsida; order Solanales; family Solanaceae; genus Solanum; species Solanum habrochaites. The sequence continues at coordinate 83,417,084 of JAKWJA010002489.1, forward strand.
CCCCCCAGTGCTCTTTTGACTATTTATTCAGTAACTTCTTCTACCTTTTTAATGGTCCACTTTTGAGAAAGATTAGTTTTAGACAACATGCAAAATTTCATGTTTGCTCATCTTTGAATCTTTGTTGGGCAGGTCCTTAAGTCTCATTCTAGCTTAGTTTCTTCCTGCCACTTATCTGAGGAGCTGGACAAGTTGCACATAAGATACATGGATGCTAAATTAAGGCTTAAAAGTGTTGGTGGTGCTGATACATCCATTTCTGATGGTGGTGGTTCTGATGCTATTGAAGCAGAAGCAAACGTATACTTTCATCAAATGTTCTCTGGTCAGCTGAGTAATGATGCAACAGTTCAAATGCTTGCCCGTTTCAAAGAATCAACTGAAAAGAGGTCAGTTTTGCAAAAATCCAGTTGTAATATTTTTAAATGGCCTGCACTGGGGAAGTCGGTCATGCATATACTTTTCACTTCTCTGCTTCTTTAGTGCAGACAGAGTTGCCGTTGCTTTTCCGTTGGCATTGTGCTCTTTATGCTCTAAAAAGCCCATGTGGCTGTTACTTAATGCTTGTCATTCTTCAATATATTATTTAAGGTGGCATGTGATCATTGTTGGGTGAAGTGAAAATTCATATATTTCCCTCATTTTCTCTATAGGTTGGTATGCTCAACATATTGAGAGTTCCCATCCTAAACACAGATTCTTATTTTATTAATAATTTTGTGAATTTCAAGTTGACATTGGAAACTGGTGAAAATGGCTCAAGTTATTGCACTGAGTTGTTCTAGTCTACAATCATGATTATTAATACTTTCCCATTTTAAGAGATACTGAAGTGAGTTGAAATTTGCAGGGAGCAAGCAATTTTCGAGTGCATGATCGCTAATCTGTTTGAAGAATACAAATTTCTCTCCAAGTACCCAGAAAGGCAGCTTAGAATTGCAGCTGTTCTATTTGGTTAGTTTCTCAGTGTTGATTTTTCAGGTTCTCCAATTTTCAGTTGGATTGCAATAAACTGCTCGACTTCAAATTTTTTTTTCTTGAGTTTTCAAGTGTTTTTGTTACCTATACACCATGCACTTTTTTTTGATCTTTTAAAAATGTAAATCTGTTTGGGTTGTTTAATTAAATATGTTAAGTCACATTCCCCTAATAACTTCTTGAAGCTGTTAGCCCTTTGAGGTGTTATCTTTGTTCTCTAGTTTGCACCCAGTATCCTTTTCCTAGAGTTTTCAGGTATTGACTAATGATGGTGTTAGGCATTTGTGGCCCAATGGGCTCTGTTGCAGCTAATAGCAGCAATAAGATGTCATTTTAAGTGCATATGCAAGAGGAGGATTAGAAAAACAATCGGATTATTTGACTGTTGGAATTGAATATCCACGGTCAATTTCTTCATATGAACTACCTTGATCATAGGCAAAGCACAAAAGTCTGGGGGTTATTTGTCAAGAGAAAACGCTTGCCAGTTCTGATGGCTTGTTCATCAGAGTGCAGTTGGGTTTGACTTGGTTCTCTGTGGTATTATACACGAGATGAAAAGCACTGACCAAGGTCACGTAAAATATGTTGCTACTCTTGTTTGGCTACATAATTAGAAGTTACACTTAATAAGTCTTAAGTTGTCTAGACTCTATGACATCACATAATGAAACAAAGGGCTGATTGCATCTCAGATGAAATGTTGGGAACATCTTAATATGGAGGCAATACTCATTTTAACTTGACACAAGAGTAGCTTTGACTTTGATTTGACAATGTGGATTCTATGCTCACATACAAATTCTCGTTCTAGATTATTTTAAAATGAGCTATACGATATTTTCTTCTTTGATTGCTGTTGAAAAGGGTAATTTTGTTGAAACTTTTATCTTTCTACAGTAACTTCGTGATTGTGCTAAAACAGATGATTTATTGGGGGTCAAGCCAAGGGTCCATTGTAATTTCTATGAAAGAACTACATGATTTTGTTCTCTTTTATGTGCCGTTGAAATAATTGGGATTTTAGATGCTGGATTCAAAGAAAATAGCTTTTAAAATTCAGTACAAGTGTACAACAACACACCCATCGCAGTCACACGAGTGGTGGTCGGGGAATTATCTTCCGTAATTTTGTTATAATTCTTGTTGTGGTGTGTATTTGCTTTTGCAGGGTCGCTTATTAAGAATCAGCTGGTAACTCATCTTGCACTTGGTATTGCCTTGCGAGCTGTCTTGGATGCGTTGCGCAAGCCTGCTGATTCGAAGGTTTATTTCAGTGATTACACTTCGTAAATGTTATTTCTGGTTCATATTATTGATAGCCCTTCTGCATGCAGATGTTTGTTTTTGGGATTTTGGCACTTGAACAGTTCGTTGATCGTCTGATTGAATGGCCCCAATACTGCAACCATATCTTGCAAATATCTCATCTCCGAGTAGCTAATCCAGAGCTTGTTGTGTTTATTGAACGGGCACTTGCTAGGATATCACTGGCACATTCTGAGTCAGAGGTAGGCCACAGCCCTGCTGTTGATCAATTCCACGGTCCTATCCCATCTTCCCCAATGAATTCCGAGGTAAGTTATTATTCTGGTCTTATTAATATTTGTTTTGAAAGAGATCTTAGAAAAAAACATTTTGCCGAATGGATAAGGTTTAGTGCTTTGTTTTGTAAGTGTTGTTTCAGAGAGTAGTTTTATCATTTTGACTATCCTGGGCTAATCAAATAGTTGCTGGCCTTCCAATTTTTTTCTTTCGTCAGGTTCAAACATTTCAAGTGGTTGGACAGAGTGGTTTGCAGCAAAGTATGCAAGGACCCTCTTCAAGTCAGCTTCCTCTGAGGCAACAAAGCCCCATAGAGGAGAGAAAACCCTCTGCTGCTCTCTCTGGCTACTTGAAGCCAGCTTTATCACCTGCAGTGCAACCTGCCACAGTTCCTTCAAGTGATAATGCTGGCATTCAGAAGGTATACAATGATCTTGCTTGTTGCGTCTTTCTCCATATTATGATTAGTCTATTGCAGGTTATGAGACTCTTTTCTTGTTGAATTGTAGCCACAAGGTCCAAGCAGTACTTCAGCAGTACTGACATCTTCTCCTGGTTTTCTTCGCCCATCTAGAGCCATTACCTCAGGAAGTAATGCTTGGCCTATCATAGACTCTTTATTTTTAAAATTTTTTTTCATTGCTGTTGTTGTAGACAGAGGCACTGATGGATGTGACACTGTTTTGTTATAGGGTTTGGTTCTGCACTGAATATTGAAACACTTGTTGCAGCTGCAGAGAGAAGAGAAACACCCATAGAGGTATTCTTGTTTATTATCCATTTGGTGAGACTACATGTTTTTTAGTGTCAGTTTCCTGCACCAACATGTTTTAAATGAGATAACTCCATGTTATTGCATCAAAATATATGTCGCTCTAGTGTGAGCATTGGCATATTAATTGGTTGCAGGATATACTGTTTTGTTTCCTATTTTGCTCAAGACACACGCGACAGTGTACAACAGAATTTATGACTTCTTCCTTGCAGCACATCACAAATTTTGGTAGTTGTGTCTAGATGTATCAGCGAGTCTTTTGGGAATTATAGATGGCATGGTTAAGCTGAAGTGACTCTGTTGGGTCCTTGTAATATTGTCTGTCAATTTTTAAGTAAAGTATCATTATTTTTGTAGGCTCCTGCATCAGAAATACAGGATAAGATTTCATTTATTATCAATAACTTATCTGCGACAAATTTTGAGGCTAAAGCAAAAGAGTTCACTGAAATTTTGAAAGAGCAGTACTACCCATGGTTTGCTCAGTATATGGTGATGAAAAGGTTAGTTTTACATTATAGTTCTTGTGTTTACTATATTTCTTTTTCGATGAAGAAAGATCATTATAGGGGGGATGACTTTATTATTTTGTTATTTAAATTTGCACTTCCGTTCCTTCCCCCTAACTTTGGTTGCTCCTTTATGCCATTGCTTATTCATTGACAGAGCGAGCATTGAGCCAAATTTTCATGACTTGTACCTGAAGTTCTTAGATAAAGCCAATTCAAAATCTCTGTTCAAGGAGATTGTCCAAGCAACCTACGAGAACTGCAAGGTCTTACAGCTACAACTTGTTACTTGGTCGCTGCGGCTGACCTGAAAGTGATATTCATTTGCTTCATATCTAGTTTCGGTTTCCTTTCAGGTTCTTTTAGGGTCAGAGTTGATAAAGTCAAGTTCGGAAGAGCGTTCTTTGCTGAAAAACCTTGGAAGCTGGCTAGGCAAAATCACAATTGGAAAGAATCATGTCTTGAGGGCGCGAGAGATTGATCCGAAGTCTTTGATTATTGAGGTTTTTGCTTGTTAATGAATATCTTTCTTTTTCAGTTGTTCAGATTGTGGAATTGGTGCATCTTAATCTCACGATAATTTGTTTATTCTCTTTCTTATGCAGGCATATGAAAAAGGTTTGATGATTGCAGTTATTCCTTTCACATCGAAGGTTGGTCTTACTTGACTTGTCTTTTTGTAACCCCCTCTCCTCTTCTTAACGGCTTCTTTGGATTTTGGATGATGGAGTTTGTGTTGTGAGCTGCAGATTCTGGAACCATGCCAAAGCAGTCTAGCATACCAACCACCTAACCCATGGACCATGGGCATTCTTGAATTACTTGCTGAGATTTATGCAATGCCAAATCTTAAAATGAACCTCAAGTTTGACATTGAGGTTTGTGTTTTACTTGTTGTTTTGTGACCTTTTTGTTCTGTAATTGAAGAAGTATTACCTATATATTCGCTTTTCAGGTCCTGTTCAAAAATCTTGGTGTGGATCTAAAAGAGGTAGTTCCAAGTTCTCTTCTTAAAGACCGAGTGAGAGAAGTGGAAGGAAATCCCGACTTCTCAAACAAGGATGCTGGTGGATCTTCCCAACCACAGATGGTGGCCGATGCCAAATCTGGCATTATATCTTCACTAAACCAGGTTGAACTACCACTTGATGTTGCCAGTCCTCATCCTAGTGGCCCTTCACGAATTTTAACTCAGGTTTGGGCTTTATTTGGGTTGTCATTCAGAATGGCTTTTATGATAATTAAGTTTCCTGAACTAATTATGTGGTGGATTCAGTATGCTGCTCCACTTCATCTTCCATCTGCTCCAATGATAGAGGATGAGAAGCTTGCAGCGCTTGGCCTGTCTGATCAACTTCCTTCTGCTCAAGGTCTTTTACAAGGGCAATCACCATTCTCTGTTAGTCAGGTTTGTTGGCAGTGTTAGTGTTCTACATATTTGACAATTTTTTTTTTGGAGATGGTTCTAACTTATATTGTTCTCTTATAGCTTCCTGCAACTGCATCCAATATAGAGCAGCAAGTTGTTGTCAATCCTAAGCTTCATGCTCTGGGCCTGCAGTTGCATTTTCAGAGGTTCGAAACTGTAATAGCAGTTGTTGTCCCCTTGGGGGTTGGTTCATTACTTACAATTGTATTGTAATCCTCTATCATGTTTTTGATACCTTTCTGCAGTGTACTTCCTATGGCTATGGATAGAGCTATCAAAGAGATAGTGTCCAGCATTGTGCAGCGCAGTGTTTCTATAGCAACTCAGACTACAAAGGAACTTGTTTTGAAGGTTTTTCTTCTGAGATACCTCTTACATAAATTTTGACACCCCCTCGAAAGAAAAACAGAAGAGGTCAGTTGTTTTTTTTCCCTGATTATGATGACACATGACAGGACTATGCGATGGAATCGGATGAGACCCGGATACGTAATGCTGCACATTTGATGGTCGCCAGCTTGTCTGGAAGCCTTGCTCATGTGACATGCAAGGTAGAGGAATACCTTTTTACCATTCTCAGTGTTTGATCAATACATTAGATCTTTCTGATGATATCTTGATACTGCCAAATTTCCTAATTTTTGTTCTTTTTTCATTGGGTACAATTGTGAATTCCTTTGTTTTAGGAGCCTTTACGTGGTTCGATATCAGGCCAGCTTCGTAATTTACTTCAGGGATTGACCATTGCGAGTGACCTCCTTGAACAAGCTCTTCAGCTTGTTACTAATGATAATCTTGATCTTGGCTGTGCCATGATTGAACAAGCAGCTACAGAGAAGGTATGTTTCTCAATCTGCCTCGTGTTACGTCTTTTGACGGCCAAATGCCATTCAGGACTCTGCATTCTTTGTCTTGTTAGGTGGTCTTTATTGCATCATTTCTAACATTCAACAGATCAGAACCTTGTCCAATGATTGTTTGCTTCATGTCATTTGACTTCCGTTGCTTTTCTTTCTGGATACAGTGACTCACAGATTGGGCTGGTAGGTGATGTTAGTTGTTGATTATTTTATTTAAAAAACATGGGATCAAAACTCAGTTGTTTTACCGTTCTCCACTTAGATATTAGGCTTTTGTCAGAGCCCATGTTTGAACAGAAATGTGCCTGTACCATACATCACGGTCTACGCTCTCACTACTTGACCAAAGCCCCAGGGGCACTTCTTCCACCTATCCTTTACCTTCTAATTTCATTACTTGTGACTGTTGTATATGGTAAGAATGAATCCCTTTTGTGATAATGATGATTAAGCAGAATACATTTAGAGATTGTATTGGGGCAGAGAATTTTTTTTTTGGGGGTATGGTATGCACAGAACCTAATCTTGGGAAAAATATGTTGTGTGGTGGGAGCAGGGATGTTGGTTATTAAGTGAGTTTCAAGCTTAACCATTCAATTTTGCATTACAGGTCAGCCAGTTCTGTTCTTTGACTTTTGAGTCTCTCGGCTTTATCTTTAATATGAATCATGTCTGTGAAAAAATAAGAGGGTATGTGAGTGGTTCTGGTTGTTGGAAAAATTGATAGAAAGGATAAAACTTCACGTGATCGATACAACTCTTTCGATGGAAAAGACAAAGGATGCTTCAAAGCCCATCAGAAGCATTGATGTGATTTTTTTTTCTTCCATTAAAATTTCTTGAACTAGACCTGAAAGATCAGGATGTTGTGGACTTGCTATTGAGGATTAAATGTTAATTTTTATGCATGTTTAGATTGCAATTAAAATGAAAAAGCTTAAAAAGAGAATGCTGGATTCTAAGAAAAAAGAGAACAGAATAGGGTGGGGCTGGTTGGTAAAATGGTAAGGTGGGTAGGGCTTGGATGGTTTGGCGCACACATCTATACATGAACAATTTTTTTTTGTCGCACATATGTGGCAGTTGTAGTGATCTTTGTGAGACAAAGGCACTAAGTTATAATGGGGATCACAAATTTTTCTTTGGAAAACACGCTGGAAGTGCTCTTAAGCTCAAGAGTTGGGGCAAGCACTGGAACTTGGGGTAGCTTATGCAGGCCTCTAGTCAAGATTCCAATACGTTGAGTTCTGCGCCTTGGCAGAAATTAACTTTATATTAGATTTATTTGTAAGGTACATAGGCTCGATTCTTTTTTTCCTTGTTTTTAATAGGTATGCCAATGCTGTTACCTTTATTAAAAAAAATGGTATGTTTATGTGCTCTATATTGAAAATGGTGGCGTCAGACAAGTTTATAGCTGGTAAAGTGATGGATTAATTGATGCTCAAACTTCATGAAAAAATATGTTGGTGACTAGGAGTTTGAGCCGTATAGACACTACCTCCTATATGAACGCATGCCAGTGTTCAGAGTGCAACGATTGACATCTAATTTCAGTGTGGATTCAAGCAGCGATTTAAATCTTTTGATATCTAATTTAGATATTTATTATGCAGAGTCTTAAAACACAAATGTATTACTTTGCTAGCCTTTTGGTGCAATATGGTCTTTGTAAATGTCGATTACATGTTAGATATATTTGGGGCTTTGCACACTTTGTAACTTCCACTGCACCGTCTTAATGCTGTTATGCCATTTATGGGAATATCATCACTTATTATAAAATAGATATTGAAGAACTTGATAAGTATTAAAAATTAGTTTTTTAATAGTTAAATAATATAGGAAATATTTAGAGACACGGTAGGAAATTGGGATGATAGTGCGAACCCAAGTTGGGATATTGGACTAATCATTATACCCGAGCTAGAATCTTAAATTTGTATCTTTGCATGAATCAGAAATCTTAAATTGTTTTTGAGGTGATACATTGTTTTACTTTTCATAATTGAAGTGAATATTATGATTTTGCATCCCATTTTATTGTTGTTTATGATTGTATTCATGTTCCGATTGCTCGTCTTTATTCATTTCTTCAATTTTGAGCCATCACTTTATAGAGTTCATGTTTTAAGTGTGCTTTGCACTTGAATCTCATGAAACATGGTCACCTATGCCTTTTTCAACATTGGATTGGATGTTAGACTATTTTGTGTCATGGATATATCATGGAACTTGCTATTGTCTTTGTCTACTGTATTCTTTCAAGTACAGCCCATCTATTTACAGTGCTATAATTCCCTTGAGTATGAAAATCTGGTTGTGCTTCTGCAGGGTCTAAGTTCACTTATCATCTCTGTCTTGGTAATGCATTTGCAGGCTATACAGACTATTGATGGAGAAATAGCTCAACAGCTGGCCATAAGGAGGAAACAGAGAGAGGGTCCCGGTGCCTCATATTTTGATGCAAGCCCCTATACACAGGGTCATATGGGTGGGTTACCAGAAGCTCTTCGCCCTAAACCTGGCCGCTTATCCCATTCTCAGCAACGCGTTTATGAGGTGCTTGTTTTCTGTTGCTTCTTCTGTAAGAGGGTTGGCTGATTAACGTGGACACATTAACTCACCTCCGACTTGTCTCACAGGATTTCGTCCGCTTACCTTGGCAAAATCAATCAAGCCAAAGCTCAAATGCTGTGACTGCTGTTCCTTCAATTTCTTCCAGCAGTGTTGGTGTCTCCAGGGCGTATATGTCAGGAACTGGACAATTGAACTCCAACCTTTACTCGTCTGGTCTTGTGAATGCAGCAATAACTGCTGTTCCGCAGCCATTGGAAATATCAGAAGAGATAGATACTTCATCTCAACTTAATAGGTCTTTTCCCTTTTCTTGTTGATGGCCTCTTCATTACTCATCTTTGAGATACTCTTCCACATTTGACATGGTAATTTTGGATTTTTTGTTCCTATCCTCCTGTCAATTTTATCTCAGTGCTTCCTCTCCCCATCTTGGGACGGGTGATAATGTCACTTCTAGCAGTTTTGAAACGGAGGCTATTGTTGAACCATTCACATCGGTCTCAGCTCCTGAATCGCATCCAGTGGAACCATCCAGTCTTGCAAAGGTTGGTTATGGCTTTTTCCTTTTGTATGCGAAACACTCTAGATTGGGGTTAGTGGTTCTAGTTGTGTATGCATTTTGGTGATTAAACCATCGCTGTTTAAATTATTTCTTACAGGAATCAGGAGCTTCCTTACAGCCATCAAATGCAACAGCTACCTCTGAACGTGTTGGAAATAGTATTTCCGAGCCGTTGCTGACTACTGGTGATGCGTTGGATAAGTACCAGATTATCTCTGAAAAGGTTTGAGACCCAATTTTCTGTTCTTAATCTGTTTCATGTTTCTAGAAATCAAACCCACTGTGTTGATGGCTGAGGTGTGTTGCTTTCCCTACAATTCTTGAAAACTATTGTCAGTTCTTGGTATAAAATTCCATCTGATTGTTTCCTGCAGATATGTTCTCATATTTGTTTCATGCCAATGTACTGTAGCTAATATATCTTGTTTGGTACTCTTGTTGTGCAGCTTGAAAACCTGGTGAGTGAAGAAGCTGAAGAGGCAGAAATTCAGGTATCCTCCCCAGACATTGTTTTGTGAAGAAACCTTGAATGCTGTTACATTGGGTGATGTTGCACTTACTGCCCCTGTGTTCTGTATGTTAGAAGTATTCTCGGCAAAAAACTTGTTGTACTTATTTCATATGTCCATCTGGTTCGAGCCTTATGCCAAGCAAACTTGGAGAAGGTTAGAGGGGTGGGAGCATCATCTTGAGTTTCAAAGGCTGCAGTTGGTCTTAGGGTTGGCTCCATAAATTGATCCCTGTAGTTGGAACCTGGATTTTTTTTTCATGAACTGTAAACAAGGCCTACCAACACATGTAATAGTGTTATCATTCTCAAAGATAATAGAACTCCCACATGTTCACATGTTTGTTTGCAGGCACTTATTGCTGAAGTTCCGGTAATCATCCTCAAATGTATTAGTAGAGATGAGGCCGCCTTGGCAGTGGCCCAGAAGGTTAATCTTCTTCTGAATTGTATGAAAATAATCTCTAGATCATCAAGATTTCAGTTCTAAAAGTTTAAAGTGTTCTTTTATGCAGGCTTTCAAGAGATTGTATGAGAATGCTACAAATAGTGCTCATGTTGGTGCCCATCTTGCTATTCTGTCTTCAATCCGTGATGTTAGCAAACTTTTTGTTAAGGAGCTAACTAGTTGGGTATGGAACTGACCCCAAGCTTCTTTTTATTTTTCGTATTTATTTATTTATTTATTTATTTTAGTCTCCTCAGTATGTTTGGTTTGATAATTAAGTTAAGAGTGTACTTTCTCCTCTTTGTATGCAATCTGAATGCTTACAGTCTAGTGATTATCCTATTTCTGCTGTGCTGTGTTTACTTGGGTATAACAATGTCATTTAGTTTTGATCGTTGGAATCTAATTGTAGTTTAAAAATGAAGTTTTAGAATATGTTGTTCTTTATTACTTTGAAAGTTCCTTCTGCAAGCAACTCCTAGTAATTTGGAAACTAAAAGATTTGAATGTCTGCTTTGTTTCTTCTGGAAGTGATCATCTCCTTTTGGAAGTTGTAGCAATGTTTAGTTGAATGGTTCACCAGGAAAAGAACAGTATATTCAAATGAGTTCTTCTTCTGGATAGTGATCCATAATTTTTTTTTTGACACCAAGAATAGGAGGTTTCAACCCTATTGTGTTCTTTTGTGGTGGCTTCTAACTGCTGCCATGAGTTGTGGGAGTGGAAGTTGGGTCCTTTAAGCACCTTTTTGATGCTTGTAAAGTTTCCAACTTAGCACCTCTCTCTGGATTGGCCAATTTTCTACTGAATAGAACTGTTAATTGTCTCAAAAAAAGTTGGGTTCCTTAAATTCTTCAAGTTCTATTATATGTTTGAAAGTGCATTACAATAAAATATGAAGGTCTGCATGAGACATCAAAATATTCTAGTTCTTACCCTTCAAAATTGTTGGAAGTTGGAGTATGACAGACTGATGGCAATAAGCTAGTCAGGTTGATTCAATTTTTTGAAAGTATGAGGTTTCTGAAGTATGTCAAATGGTGGATGCAGCTCTTGATAAGTGAACTTCGTTAATGCATTATATGTGTGAACTTCTTTTAAAATGAGTTGTAAATTTATGAGATCAATACTTGCTACAATATCATGTTCCACAGTGGAAAGAATAAGTATGAATCATTTTCCTCAACTTGTCAGTGTTATGCTTTGATATCACTGCAAACGTAGCAAATTTGTGGCATAATGGAAGGAAAAGATCCATATAGGTGATAACCACTAGTCGAGGATATGCTTTTGGACTTGTTATAATATTATTAATAATATACTTTTATTTAGTATGATAATGATAAAATGGAGAACGGGGGATTCATATAGCCGGGCCCAACTTGTGTGAGATTGGCGCATAGTTGTTGTTTTTATGCCATAGTGTTAATGTTGGCTGACCCTTCCATTAAGTGAATATGCAGATAAAATTGATTGTTTGGAAGTTGACCTTTTTCATCACTACATTTGATTACTAATTTTTGGCAGGTTATTTACTCTGATGAGGAGAGAAAGTTCAACAAAGACATTACAGTTGGTTTGATTCGTAGTGAACTGCTAAACCTTGCCGAGTATAATGTGCACATGTCTAAATTACTTGATGCTGGCAGAAACAGTATGTAACTTGTCTTTCAATTTATTTTCAATTGAGTGCACAAAACACTAATTGTTTTTTTGTCTGACATGCAGAGTCAGCTACTGAATTTGCTGTATCTCTTATTCAAACACTGGTGATAAGTGATTCTCGAGTCATATCCGAGCTGCAGAACCTTGTTGATGCACTTGCTAAGGTACCCGTCCCTTATCTTCTCTTTATGTCTTACCTTTTTTACTCCCATCTTTTCTTTTTTCTGCTATGATATAGAGGTAGGTCTTTACCTATATTTTTTCATGGTGCAGATTGCAGCCAGACCAGGTTCTCCCGAGTCTTTACAACAACTTGTTGAGATTGCTAAGAACCCTGGTGCTAATGCTGCTGCGCTCTCTAGTGTATCTTTTGGGAAAGAGGATGGCAACAAGCAATCTAGAGACAAAAAGGTCTTTTAAATCCCTCCTTTAATAATATCGATCGTGCAATATTGAGTTGTGTACCCGCTGACTAATCATAGAAGATTACATTGGTCAAAAAATTGCCAGCTTTTGTACTTGTTAGAAAATGAACATATTGTTTTATTTGTTTGTGTCTTCAAACAAATAATCTAAGTGTGCCCGCTGGCCCTCAAGGATTTTTCAGTTATAAAAAATATTATGATGTATAGTAGTGAAACTTGTACCAACAACCTGTGAATGCCACATGCCATGTTAAACTGTGTGTACCCTTTCATTTAAAAGATTAAATTATTATAGAAGAACACTTTATTTACTTCACTGTTTCTATAATATGTAAAAATTTGCTTTATTTCTATATGCTAAGGAAAAAACTCTCCAGTAGAGAACTTTAAACAACCCCATAAAACAATATTTTTGTTACCTATATTTGCAGAACACATTCATAAGGTGGTATAAACCATAGTTAAATTGTTGAGTGAGGTCAGTTAAATGATTGTAGCAAATGGTTCAACCAACCTTTTGAACTCGCCATTAGACCTGGATGAGTTGTACCCTATGATTTAGAAGTAAAAAAAGGAATGTCTACCTCTGCTTCACATGCGTTTTGATTTTACGTCAATATTTGAACAGATTGCCGTTACTGCTACTGGTACCAGAGAAGATTATGGTGTTTCTGAATGTATTGAACCAGATTCTGCAAGTTTCCGCGAGCAGGTATTTCCTTTTATTAATGTTTTTTCTGGCTTTTGCCCAATTGGAAAAGACTTTCAGTATAGTTAAAATTGGAATGAAGAAACTGATTAAGGTTCCAGCTACTTTAATTTTTTGTTCAGTGCTGCTATCCTTTTAGAAGGTAAAGTAATTTTATATATAATCTTAGCACTAAGCACTCGTTTGGTTGGGGAACAAGTTATCTCGGGATTAATAATAAAGAGGTAGATTTCATATTTTCTTCTGTCTCTTTCTTAAAGCTGTTGGATCATTGACATATGTAGGTCTCTATGTTGTTTGCTGAGTGGTACCGTATTTGTGAAATTCCTGGAGCGAATGACGCAACTCATGCTCATTATATCTTGCAATTAAACCAGAATGGCCTATTAAAAGGCGATGAAACTTCAGAGCGTTTTTTCCGCAGACTCACGGTGATTTTTACCTATTCCATTAGTCAAACTCTACTGATCAAGTGTTTAAGGTTTTATTGCAAGCTAATTACTTTGATAATTCAGGAACTTTCTGTTTCACATTGTCTTTCGTCTGAGGTCATGAGTTCCACCCCTCAGTCTCACCAAGCACAACCACTATCATTCCTTGCAATCGATATCTATGCCAAACTAGTGTTCTCAATTTTGAAGGTTGGTATATTTTTCTGAAGAACTTTCTACTGACCTCTCGTAGATTAGAATAGGAGTTGTTGCCTGATTTCTATGTGTCTTCTTTCTAGTTTTATCCTGTGGATCAAGGATCTAGTAAATTATTGCTGCTGCCAAAGGTATGAGAATGATCTATAACTTCTTCTTGGGTAGTGCTTCTTATCTAGTCTCTTGACTTTCTGCACCTCTCTTTCTTTTACAGGTTCTCGCTGTCACTGTAAGATTCATCCAGAGGGACGCTGATGAAAAGAAGATGATCTTTAATCCTAGACCATATTTTAGGCTTTTCATTAATTGGTTAGTGGATCTCAGTTCCCTGGACCCTGTTTTTGATGGTGCAAATTTTCAGGTATTCTTTTCTTTTTTTTGTATATGTTCATGACTAGATCTTCCATTACAAAACTGATCTCCTCTGGGGCCTTTCAGGTTTTAACAGCTTTAGCCAATGCTTTTCATGCCCTTCAGCCCCTCAAAGTTCCAGGATTCAGGTACATTGTTTCTGGTATGGTAGAGTAACAATGTTAAGTATTGCTGCATATTCAAGACAGATAATTGTAATATACTGTACTGATAGTTCTCTCCAGATATGATAGGTATCTAATTTAGTTTGGACATTTATTTTGTTATACTAAGATGGTACAGTGTGTTGTAATATGATTACTTATTGGGTTTTCTCTTTGTTGTGTAATTTACCCTAAGGTACATTTCTGTGCTTGTCTGAGTGACTAACTTAATGAGTTCCTTTCAGCTTTGCATGGCTTGAACTTGTAAGTCACCGAAGTTTTATGCCTAAACTACTTGCTGGAAATGCTCAGAAGGGGTGGCCTTACTTTCAACGACTATTGGTGGATCTCTTCCAGTTTATGGAGCCCTTTCTGAGGAACGCTGAGCTAGGAGAACCGGTTGGTTTTGTTTTTTTTTTTTTTTGTTCTGTGTGTCGTGTGTTGTTGCTCAAAACCTGGATACCAATTTAAGTTATTTCTTTTTCACCTTCTAGGTCCAGTTTCTGTATAAAGGGACTCTCAGGGTTTTGTTGGTCCTCCTCCATGATTTTCCAGAGTTCCTCTGTGACTACCATTTCAGCTTCTGTGATGTTATCCCTCCAAGCTGCATACAGATGCGAAATATAATTTTAAGTGCATTTCCTCGCAACATGAGGCTTCCTGATCCATCAACTCCCAACTTAAAGGTAATGAGTTTTGTGAATCTTATTCACATTTTTCTGTACTGTTGTTAAGTTTGACAATGAACTCTTTTTTGGTGTCTATAGATTGACCTACTAGCAGAGATAAGTCAATCCCCTCGCATTCTTTCTGATGTTGATTCAGCTCTTAAATCAAAGCAGATGAAGGGTGATGTAGATGAATACCTGAAGGTAATCCTAACATAATCAAAATCTTGTTTCTTTGCTGTACACAGCATGTGTTTAGGTTCGGGGTGAGAGCACTGGGAGAATGAATTACACTATAATATGGCTTTTCCTGTCTGCTCATCTTGTTTTATACTGTCCTGAATGATTGCAGACAAGGCAACAGGGGTCCCCATTTTTGAGTGAATTAAAACAGAAGTTACTGCTTTCTCCAAGTGAAGCTGCCAAGGCTGGGACGCGCTACAATGTACCCCTGATCAACTCCCTTGTACTCTATGTTGGAATGCAGGTAAAATCTTGATTCAACTGCTTTCTTCTTTTGTCCTTACTCGTGGAAATTTGTGCGCTAGTGAAATCAAAATGAGTGCTGTCGTTGCATTTTATTTATTCCAGGTTTGTATGATCTTATCATCCGCTTTTTGTGAGGCATTTCCTCTTCTGCAGTTGTGTTGCATGTTTTTCTTTGGTTCATTTCATTACCCTGTATTTATTAGATTTGGTGGGTTGCTGTAGGCTATCCAGCAGCTGCAGGCAAAAACTCCTCATGCTCAGTCGATGCCCAGTAGTGTTCCATTTGCAGTATTCTTGGTTGGTGCTGCTTTAGATGTATTCCAGACTTTGATAATGGACTTGGACACCGAGGGGCGTTACTTGTTTTTAAATGCAGTCGCTAACCAATTGCGATACCCAAATAATCACACACATTATTTCTCCTTTATTCTGCTCTACCTATTTGCGGAATCAAACCAGGTGCTCAAGTGCTTTCATTTAGTTTTCCAATTTATATATGTTGTTGTCACTTATTGATTTTTTTTTCTTTTAATGGCTTCAATGATGGTGTTCCATCTTTTGATTAGGTGGTTCTCTATGTGTATTTATGCACCCGTGTCAAGTGCTCAAGTGTTTTCAATTAGTTTTCCGATTTATATTTGTGGTTGTCACTTGTTGATTTTTATTATTTTTTTGCTCTCAATTGTTTCAATAATGATGTTCATCTTGATTAGGTGGTCCCTCTATATGTTTATGCACCCGTGTCAACTATTCTTTGTCTCCCTCCCGTTTTATATGGCAAGGTTTGGCTTAAGAGGGTTAAAGTGTTTATATATGTACCCACAAACTCTCCCCCTCTCCCTCTCCCTCTCCCCCTCCTTTTCTCATGGGATAGAGGTTTAAAAGTAAGAAGGCCAAAAACATTTTTTATTTTTTATTTTTGACATACATTTTTCATGTTTTTCAAATGAATTTACATATTTGAGAACTGAAAGTGATCTACAACAGTTCAATTAATGAAAATATTCAAATGAATATATAAAAAAATTGTGGTTATAGAAAGCCTATTTGATTCCCTAAATAGTACAAGTATCAC
The DNA here is from genome assembly GCA_027704765.1 of Solanum habrochaites. NCBI lineage: Eukaryota > Viridiplantae > Streptophyta > Magnoliopsida > Solanales > Solanaceae > Solanum > Solanum habrochaites. The sequence continues at coordinate 83,433,471 of JAKWJA010002489.1, forward strand.
ATAAATCTCTCTCTCTCTCTCTCACACACACACACACACACACAGGGAGGGCAGAGGCACATGCATCTGCATAGCTGCAGAGCAAAACAAATGCAAAACTGAATGACCATTTACCTGAGATCCCCTAACATCAAAGAGATCACTGCCCCTAACCCTAAAAAACGGTGAAAGCTTGGTCCTCTTGTGTCGTTTTTTTTTCATTAGCATGCGTTATTACATTCCAAGTGAATGTGTCCCAGGATATATTTGATTTGGTTGCATTCCCCCTCTATTGGCCTTATCCTTATTTTGCGTAACTGAGTGATTATTTTCTGCAATGCTGAATGAGTACTTATTGTAATTTTATTTTCATTTATAATTATGCACTGTATGAAGACCGGTTAGACATTTGATTCGCTTAGTTATGTATTGGATTGTTATAAGTTACTAATTTTACTGTAAATGGGCAGGAGATGATCCAAGAACAGATAACCAGGGTCCTATTAGAACGCCTGATTGTAAATCGACCTCATCCATGGGGTCTTCTGATCACATTCATTGAACTGATAAAGGTATTTTGTGTATATTTATGTTGATGCAGTCTTCACATTCCATTTAGTGTCTTTTCAACTAAGTATTTCTTCTTGTTCAACAGAATCCAAGGTACAACTTTTGGAGTCGACCATTTACAAGATGTGCCCCAGAGATCGAAAAGCTGTTTGAATCAGTCTCAAGATCTTGTGGTGGCCCTAAACCTGTGGATGAGAACGTGGTGTCAGGTGGAATACCTGATATCCATTAGATAAATTTTGTTGCCTGGTAATACTTCTAGATTTTTGTAGTTTGCTGAATCTCTTTTTTCTGACCTGTTCATTGGTCGGCATAAATAATTTGAATGCTGTTGTACTGACATAATGTGATGCTATTGTTGGTCTCGATGAATATGTGACCTAAAACTTTGTTTAGCTATATGCTTTTGAGAAGGTTTTACTGGTTGGTTATTCTCTGTTTTGTTAACTGGAGCATGGTAATTATACAATCATGTTAACACCCCAATCTCCTTGTCTCACATATGTTGAAGTGTGATGAATCAACATTTTACGCTTGAGTAGCTATTTTGAACTTAATAGGGCACTGAGGGAAGATAGCTTTTGGTGTAGCATAGTTCTGAAATATCAGGTTGCTTTCAATCCTGCTTTAGGATAGTCTCTCTGTAGATAAACTCCCTACTCCCTTGATCCAATAGCTCTTCTTAGTAATCCTTGTTTATCCTGAACTTTAAAGTCATTTTCCCCAGCAGATCTTAAGGTTGAAAAGATTTATCCCTCCCATGAATTTTGGTGAGGATGTTGACACCAGACCATGTAAGCTTCTACAATAGGCATTGCTTACTTTTGCACACCCAGTAGGATTGATTATTGAACACCAGAAGTGACAATAATACCAAATAATATATTTAATAAAGGATAAAATAATAAAAAGCAAATTAAATTTATATAAGAAAAATAACTAAAAAGGAGAATTTAATGATAGGACAAACAGAATAAAATGAGGAAAAGGGGAGGGTAGGGGGGGTATGGACCGTAATTTAGGTTTTTGAAACAAGTGATATTTTTTGAATTACTTTAAATTGAGATTTTGACATGTAATTATGTGAGCTATTAAAATTAATTCTTTTTTTCATTAATTATGAGACCCACAATTTTCTTGTATACTAAATGGAGAAATTTTTTGTCGACCTTGGTATATCGAAATACGTTTTTGGGATTTATTTACGACTTTAAGTCGCGTTTGGACCGCCACAACGTCACTCACCCTGCTTCAGCTGCCCCACAAGAACAACCAAAATCTCTGCCAAAGTAGCTTGCACGAAACATTGAGTTATTTAACGAATTCGAAAACCCTCATTTTACAATACACCTTCAACCAACGACATTCAAAAATACCCGTCAAGATAAAGTCAGTTTTGGAAGTCTACTCACCCGAATTCAATTATGAAAAGTCGTACGAATATACTAACGCGTTAGCTATTTACTCTTTTAATAAAAATCATATTTAAATCACCTGATTATTATCAGATTTGCCCAAACCTTAATAACTCTGATTTCGTCCAAATCTGGGCTAACCAAGAAAATTTCAAGTTATTACAAAAAAAAAATGTTTTTTTGCACCAATTCTTTTCTATTGACTACCTTAACGATGAAATCATGTCGTTACTACTAAAGAATATGAACTCGCAGACTAAATCACAAAATACAGACTACTTTCCTCAAACAAACGTAGTAAAAATCTTCAACAGCCTCTTGAATAGCAATTAACGCCTCAACTTTCCGAGGAGTTTTTCTCAGGTGCAAAAAAAAGACTTAACTTCTCTAACATGTCTGATTAAAAGAGCAGTTGGAGTGTCTGACTTCTCGAAGTGCCATCATCTCTGGCTTGTAACGTTTCTCCTGTTTTGACTCATGCACTGAAGTACTTACACTTTTTCTTGTAGGCGTCGATTGAGTGGTTAAAGTTTCACCTTCAACAGAAGGTTTGGTGCGACTTCGTTTTACTAAATGTTTGGTTCTCGCCATGGTTGTTGCAGAGAAGAGTAGATTTGAGTAACCCATTCAATAGTCTAAGAGAGAAATAGAGAATGTGAAGAGGAGAGATAAAATTTGGTTTATGTAAAATCATATATCTTGATGTTTATTTCTACATAAACGTCTATTGTAAATACTATTTGTATTGTTTTCCTTAGTCCTGAATAACTCTTTCAATATTTTTTTCGCAAGACTTCTTTTTCGGCCTACCATGAGGTTTCTTGAGTATCGTGAACAATACTTAATCAGCCTGTATGTATAGTGATATCATCCATTCAATTACATCTGATAAAGAATGTATAGGTATGTTATAAATATTCAACATTGTCTTTATTCTATATAAATCACATAAAATATTCATCTGGTTCTAGGCTTTTCCATTTCAATAAAGCTCAATCATGTTCGTAAGACATTTTTTTATATTGAAATCAGCAACAGGTGTATGCTTTTTTTAAGTCGAACTACATAATTTCATCCATCATTGTTCACATCGTGCACAAAAATTCCTCATTTTCCATAGTTTGGAGCTATTATTTGGGAGAGATGACATCAATTTGATTTGTATGATTTGAGAACTGATAATTTAATTTTATATAAAATTTTCTTTTTAATCTCAACAAACTAGTTGTATAATGTATCAAATGTGATGTATCCAGAAGAATGAGGTGTATCTGAATGATAACAATTATACCACAAAATTTCAAAACTTGTTTTACTAATTTTTACTTAGTGTTTAGTAAATTATAAAAAATGCTCGGTCGTTCCCACCTTCCTCATTTTTGTTGTACACCAATAATTAACAACTTTTAATATTTCATATTTGTATGTATTACTTGTATAATTATCACTATTTTAATATAGCAAGAGAAACGAATCGAGTTGAAATGAAACAATTCTAAGTACAATGGAACATTATGTTAATAACTTATAACAATAATAATATGTCAAAATGTAATTCTACCAGTGATGTTATGACTTGCTGAGAAAAAATTGTCAAACTTTCCTTCTTTAAAGGATTGAAGTGAAAATTATAGCAACCGATGCATAATACGAGTCCCATGCCTAAAAACTAAAAAAAATTATCAAAAATTTTAAAGGGGTACATTAATTTCTTTTTTAACCAAAAGGGTAAAATCACTACTGGCGTGAAAACAAAATCGCTGCGTCAGTAGCGATTTTGCCCTTTTGATTAAAAATAAAATTGATGTACCCCTTTGAATTTTGATAAAAAAAAAATATCTTTTAAGCTTTGGACTCGGCATAATACAAATATACAATCTTCTTTTTAACTTTTTAGTGCAGTGCTTCGAATATTATTATGAATAATATTAAACTGACTTTTGAAAACAAGCGGGGATAGCTCAGTTGGGAGAGCGTCAGACTGAAGATCTGAAGGTCACGTGTTCGATCCACGTTCACCGCAATATTTGTTTTTTTTTATTTTTTAAATCTTTCCCAATTGTATAACACATATTATTATTATCATTATTATTATTTTAACCTTTTCCCAATTGTATAACACAATTTATTAGGAATGGAAATTTGTTATATAATCAACATTTTTTAACATTTAATAAGATGGAATCAAAAGGATTCAACAAAAAATAGAAAATGGTTTCAAAAAGTAAAGAAAATTGTTGAATAAATTAATCCCTATATGAAAAGGTGATCGTGTTTAGAAAAAAGAAATAAACTATTCCTGGACCCTGGTTGAGGGACAATATATGGATAAACATACTAAAGTTTTGGGGACTCATTGGTTCCCATCGAATATGAACAAAGAATTTTAAGTATAAAAAGAATCGAATAGTCGTATATATATATCTTGTTACTCGTTTTTTAGGGAACAAAAAATCTTAAAGTTGTATAAATATAAAAAGAGAATAATATCTTGCATGGGTAAAAAAATCATACAATTTATATACGAGTGTAGGTTATTGAAAAATTTTCAATGGCCAACAGAACAGAATAGAGATGCAAGATATTATAAATTTAAAAAAAGGAAAATAGCTACTATATATAATGAATAGGTGTTTCTACCTTCTTAGGAGCCGTTTGATTACTGTTACACAAGAATTCAAGTTTTAAATTAGCATAATTTGTGAACTGCTTAGTTTTACATAGGTCTTTACGTAGAATCTAGTATAAATCATATGATAAATTAATCTCTCTCTCTTTTTTCACATAAGATATAACATTGCTAATATACACAATATTTGGTTCATATTTTTCTTTTTTAGGAAAATTACGCGGTTAAGCAGATTTATAATATTTATTTATTCATCATAGCTATAATTTGTTGTAATTATCACTCACGACTAACGGCTACATACTTATACGTAGGCTGCGTCGAGTGTGATATAATTATCCCCATTTATTTGTACATTCATAGAATATAACCCGTCAAGCACAAGACATTCTTAATTTTGTGACACTAGATGCTTTGATATTGCAAGGCAGGAATAAGTTCACAATATTTGAAATCATAAATAAATAACATTCTCTTTTAAAAGGATTAAAAGACGCGCGGCATAAATTAAGATATAAAAATAACTATAAAAAAAATTGCTATCAGTAATTACTATCTAGTACATAAATAATCATTACATTACTAATACACATATATCTAATTTATATCTTAATACTCATCAACCCTCGTTAATTCTTGTTAAGTTTTTTCTTTTTTTGTTCATCATAGTAATTGAAGTAGTACCACTTTTTTACAATAGCTAGTGTTGAGCATTCCAATCAAAGAGGAATTAAAAGTGGGACCCTGGCAATAAATTAAACTTAGAAATTGAGGATAAGTTTGATATAGTACTTGTGTTATTCTTATACTGAATGAAATGACATAACCAACAAGAGAAGACAATTAGATGCAAAGATTTTTAATAAAGGGATATGTGGTAATGCCACACACCAAGCGTTCCCTACATTCTCCTCTCATTTGGAATGCCCAAAGGTGGATGCACCATAAATTTATGATATCAAACTTTAGAAATATCAATTTGTGTGATAATTTTACTAAATTTTAGTCGAGAATCTTCATTAGCTAGTAGGACTTGAGCACACGACCTCATAGTGTTTGTAGGCCATATTCAATAGACTAAACCTTCAACTTGTTTGAAAAGGTGTCAATTTATATATTTAAATTTATAAAATTAAACAATTTAATCATTATATATAACGTAATTTTTTGACGAAGTAATATTACTCAACACTCTTTGAACCAAGATAAGTCCGTAGATGCTTTGCTAGAATAATAAAATATTAAATACAATTAATTTTGAAAAATAATAGAAGTCAACAAAATTGGATTTTTTATCTTACTTATCATCATTGGAATTAAAAGGGAAAAGAGAAAGCAGCAATAATATGAATTGTTGAAAGCCACAAGTCAAATGATTCCTCCCACAAATTTGTGGTTCCAAAGCAGTCATCAAACATGTAGGACCAACAAATATCTTTGGTTCTATTCCCACCTGCCATTTTTACTTATCCTTAATAATATACATAAATATTTTTATTTTTATTTATAAAATTATAAAAAAAATAAAAAATCAAATAATTATTTATATTTATTTCATCTTTTTATTAGTATTAATTTTTTATTATATGTAATGAATAAGATGACTTAGAATAGTTTGAGGTGATGATATAATAAAAAAAATTATTTTTTCACAGGGTGAGGTTTTCAAACATGAATAGAGAATATAGTACTGAGAATTTAATTGTTTTACAGTACTTAAAGAAATTACAGTGAAGTTGGTTTTATATCTTTAGCTTAATACGTATTCGTGCTTTTTAATTTTATTTTAACTAATATATCTATTTGTATAAAATTGAACAAATAGATATATATATATATATAATATATATAATATATATATTATTGTTGTCTTATGTAACAATGCACGTCCTACGCAGTGTATAAATATATCATAACACATAAAATATGTATATTTACTTAATATAACTTTAAAGTTTTATATATATTTAAAATTAAAAAAATAATTATCAATTGAGATCAAATTATAAGTGGACACTTTATTTCCTTTTTACTGTGGTTCGATGTTATCATCTATGCATGATGATGTTTAATGATCACCAATTCTTTTTAGGAAAAATTATATATAATAGCAAACTATTAATTCAAATTAAATATTATGACTATAGTTTATTTTATTTTCAATTCACAGCTATTATTTCATATAATTTGCTAAAGCAATTTCTCTGAGCAAAATGACAAGAAAATGACTGCTTCTTCGACTACTGTTACAAAACAGACAGGGTTCAGATATAGAGTGTACAATTAAATAGCATCTGCTTCAGGCATATAGCCGTATATAAAAAAAGAAAAAAAATCATGAATTTTCTTATACATATACAGATACAACTAATACAAAATTTTATTATATACATATTACACATATATACATATATAATTGAAAAACACAACAAAAAGAACATTTACGTATACCAATTACCGTGGGAGATATTTAATATACAAACGTTTTGTTTCGATTCAATTGTTTATGCAGATATACAAACACATAAAATTGAATTGAGAGACTGACAATAATTTATACAAATGGCCGCAAGTAAAATTATACAAACTGAAAAGAAGTCAGCGAGTTATACAATCTGATGCTCCATAGCAAACATAAAGTTTCCTATAAAATATAATTATACAAACTATAATTATAAAATATAAATTTAAATTTTATATTTACTATATGTGAAAGTTACTCTTATTTTTAACTAGTAGTAAGCTAGCCCCTTAACCTAAGTTTGACACGACTTATAAAAAATTCCAATCATTTCGATGTATAACTTTTAGCAAACATTGCATGTTTTTCCTGTCTCCTGTCTTATGAAAATCTAAAAGCTTTAGGCCAAATACAGTAAGTATGACTGGTCAAATTTATCCTAGTTGGCCTTTATTTTTCATTTTAGCAAAAAAATTTTACTACTAAAAAAGGTAAAATTTGATATTTCATATATACTAAGAGTGTATATATATAAATAAATTTAACTAAAGAGATTAAAATAAATTACTGGAAACTTACATAAATGTCTCTACATAATAAAAATAATTTTACCATTTATAGCAATAATATTTTTTTTTTCACTTGATCGCTTTTAATTCATTTATAAACCATTTTATTACATATTACAAAGAACACTTTAATTATTCCATATAATACAAGTTTTAAATGATGATAATACATTTATCACACCTTTAATACACTTATAAATCAATGTGACCATTTTTTACAAATAGAACACAATATATTTTCCAAACAATTACATTCAAATATATTGCAAAATAATTCATTTTTAATACATATTACAGATTTATCACATTATTGCTATAAATGGTACTAACCAGAAAAGTATCGCTAAAATCACAGTAATTAATTTTTTAAAATGTATTAATTTATGTATTTTCCTAAAATTTCGTGTGGTAAGTATTTCAATAACATACTATATTAACACTTATTATAGGTATAATTTCTATGTTGAAAAATGATTCGATTGTACCCATTCATTAGTGACTCGTTTGTTGATTATTACTTCATAGAATCTTATAAATTCAGATGAAAAATCACGATAGCAGTAAGTTTTCGTGCATGGCGAGGTGCTTTAAATATACGGGGGGGGATCATTATTTTTAATAAGTAATTTGTACGTATGTTAAATGAATATTTTAAATAAATAGTAAAAAAAATGAATCAAAGCTATTAGATTTAATTGAATCTGTTATCTAAGCTCTAGCACCGCCCCAGCCTATAAGTAACATTTTTTTTTATAAATATACATCAAATTAAAAATGATGAAACAAGTGAGTTAAAGATGGCAAGTTGACTTGAGCATATTTTGTATTAATATAAAAGCATTTTGAATTCTTTATTATGCTATCTAAAAACGTACCATCGACGCAAAATATTTGTTATAAAAATTTCAGTAATCAAAGAGTGCCTCAATTTAAATCGGTGAAATCAATCTCCTGCCATACAATCACTTTTACTAGTAACGTTTTGCTTCTCAATAATCAATTTGATTAATTTTAATAAATTAAATTAGATTATTTCAAAATTATAAAAAATATGATAAGGTGCATTTATTCTTATATTAATACATAGAAAATATATATTTTAATATATAAATTAAAATTCACATAGATTAATTCTCAAAAATAAGATGTGACAAAATAATAGAAAATCGGTGAAATATCTATTATCAGTTTTTGTCAACTACGTGGAGAAGATTGAATGTGGTGGGTCCTCTATTTGATTGAAAATCTTTTCATGAAAGTCGAGAAAAGAATAGTTAGGAAAATAATCCAACCACCAAGTGGATCAATTTCCAGTTTTATAAGACCTTAATTGTTTTTTTTTTGGGTAATTATAAGTACACTGATTTGCTTTGTTTTGAGGAAAACAATGAGTTGGGTATATAATGTTCTGAAGTTAAGGGGAAATACAATTTATTTCTAAAATATTAAGTATTCTCTTCGTTTAGGTTTCATGTCTCTTAAAAAAGTAACTTAAGATTTCTCGTCTTTTAAAAAAAGTAAGTTAATTTGTTAGTATGCATATATATTTAATGTTCTCTTAAATTAAAATTTTTATAAATAAAAATATATTTATTCTTATGTCTATTTTTGTTTGCCCCTATATAAGTGTCCACTTTTACTTATTCAATTTTGAAATCAAGAAATGAGTATTGATTAGTACATAATTTGCACTTATTATTGGTTATATGCATTTCTTAAAATATTTATGGATTTATTATATTTCAAGCGTGAAAATTTATTTATCATTCCTTTAGAATATGCCAAGATAATTCTAAACAAGTAGAAACTCTCACTAACATAAAACATGAACATCAAGATTTAAGTGATAGTTAAATTTATTGGCGAAGAAAAAAATAACTTAGAAAATATATATCTCCCTCTTAACTAAGTCTTATACCTCTCTACTTTTTTTCGTTTCTTTTATACCAGTGATTTTTTTATCTTTTTTTTAATGATCGTGGTATTCAGATTAATTTTCGTGTACTTCAATTATTTTCATGTGATACATTTTATCTGCCACCATCAACAAGTATCAAGTAGTCATATCCATCAAAGCTAGGACATATGGGAAAGAAAAGAATCACCTAGTATTTTTTGAGTTTTAAGCCTGATATCTCAAGATTTTCAACCACTTTATCGAGCCGTAGGCCAATATCTGGATCATCAATTTCTGGAACCTCTTATCCATTCCGATTGAACGACCACATAAAGCAAATTTAACTAAACGTTAGTTACTTTATTTGGTCGTGTTACACTTTTCTTTTTCATTTCTATGAAATCAAAATGCTCTCATAAAGCTAGAGTTCGTTAATATAAAAAGTCATAATACAACTATTATATAAATATAAGGAAATAAGGGTCTTAAGGAATAAATAAAATTTAAAAAGAGGGCCCTAAGATGATGACTTAAATGTAGAATATGTTTTTCTCCGTTTTAAAAACGATAAAAGTAAACGAAACCACTTGCTCATTGGAGGCATCTAGTGTAAGAAAAATAAAAAATGCAATTCAGTATCCATATATGCATGGAAAAGATGATTTATTTAAAAGTTTCACGTAATCAAATATCAATAATTGTTTATACTTACTCTACTATTGACTAGCAATGAAGTATAGATCATAAAGATCTCAATATTTACATATATACTTGTTCACTTCACAAAGGTAACAATCTATTCAACTTCTGAGATGAAATTTGAAATACAGAGTTGTAACAAACTTATGTATTTAGTTGGCAAAGTCAAAATTATACAAACAAAAATGACAATTCGAAACAAGTAAAAGGGTCTCCTAGTCATTTCAATCGTACGTAAAGAAAACTAGGAGATGTTTACAAAATGAGAGTAACTATTGCTATATGGTATATACACTATCAATTTTTAGGGCCAGAGCCAGTTGGTGGCTGTTGGAATTGCTGGTACAATGCTGCCATCCTACTATACGCATCCATGTTAATTGGCTGCATCCGTATAAAATTGACAATTACTTGTTAGTATTAACAAAAATCGTGATATTATTTATCTCGTATGATAATTAATTTAACCTTGTTTTGAATCAAACGACTTAAATTACCTGTGATTGGCAAGCGAGTAAGGCAGCTAAAGGATCAGGCATAGCAGCAGAGGGAGGAGAAGGCGCGGAGTTGGAGTTATCCCAGGAGGTTATAGGCTGCATGAAGGCGGCAGAAGGGTGGAGAAAGGAAGGAATTCCGGGGATATTGGGGCGGCTAAGGTTGTTGATATCAAAAACTCCGGCAACCCCCATGCCCATACCCATACCCATACCCATACCCATCATAGACATTTGTAATTGTTGTTGCATAGCCAAAGGTAACATCATGGCTGGTGACATGTTCATCCTACTCATCATGTGCACTTGAGCTTGAAGTTGCTTCAAATATTCTATCACTTCGTCTAGCATTGATGCTTTATCTGTCTGCTGACACAAATACGAATTCAAAATTTAAAATTTATCACACGCGCTTAGTACGAAAGGTTGGACCAAAGTGGAACTATTAAATTTAGTACTTTTTATGCTAGCTTCATTTCTAAAGTCAAATCCACCTAAAATTTTAGGTAGGGCTAAACAAATTTCAACCATTCCATTACCACCGCACATTTTAATGGTGGTACAAATTCTATTTCCAACCAAACATTATGACAAGTATGAACATGCTTAATAGATTTACAAAGCCCTAGAGAAACAACATAATGATATATATATAGACATATGAAATACACATTGTTATTTATTTATGTACATATGAAACACACATTGTTTGCTTTTGGTTGTTTCTATTTATTTTTTGAAGTTTTCATTTCGTCGAAGTAAATTTCTTTTGGTTCTAGTTGTTTCACTTTAATAAGAAAAAATTATACACATCAAAATGTGGACGACCCAAAGGTATGATGAAATGTATATGATTTCTTCATATTTTATTATTGAGAGATTTCAAATTTTAAATTTAAAATGAAAAAAAATATTAACAGGAAATACTTTTTTCTTCATGGATCTTATGCAATAAGAATATGAGTAAGTCAAATCTCAAAACAGATAATACTCCTTTTGTCTATATTTACTTGTCCATATTTTCTTTTATATTTGTCCTTATTTACTTGTTCATTTTAACAAATCAAGAAAGGACAATAATTTTTTTTCCTAATATGCCTTTATTTAATTTTAAAAAATTTCTATTACTACAAAGTTGTAATGCATGTTTTTTGGAACAAAAAAATACATTTATTAAACTTGGGAAGTTGCATAATCTTTTAAGTTAAGGATAAAATTGTAACTAGCATATGATAATAATTGGTATCTTAACATATATGTTACCTTTAAAGTGGACAAATTAAACAAAGACAGAGGAAGTACCAAATATGTAAGTAGAAGATAAAAAGAAGTAAATGTGGAAAGCTCAGCACAAGTGATTGAAGTCTAAGACAACCACAAAGAGGGGTTTGTACTATTGGTTTAAGGCCCCCAAGGTTGGATTTATGTGGTTAAATAAGATTGTCTTCTCAACCAACAAACATTTGTCGATTTGTCTCCCTCATCACAATATTTATGTGGACTTAGATCATTACAATTTTGTTACTTCTCCTAGATATTCACTTCCATATTTAATTTTGTTGCCCTTTCAAAAAGTATTGGACCACTTACCACTAAATTGTCTCCAACTCCCATTATTTGAACACATTTACTATTGTACCTTTTTGTTTTCTATCTTAAAGCTGCTCACTTATAGCCAATCTTCACTGACACTTCCATTCAAATCGTTGATCTTTTCAAGTAACCTTTTTTCCCTAAGGGGTAAAAAATTAAGACACTTTTCTACCAGTAACAATACTTACGGAAAAATAAAAGAAAATAATTTTCTAAATCTTTTTATATTAGTTGAGAATAACTTGAGGATAGCTAGACACTCTGTTTAATGATAAATTCTAAATATGATGAATAACCACGTATATTAGATTATTCCTTTTATGCAAAAATAAATAAATAATAACACATGTGAAAATTCTTATTAATCTTTAAATTCCCATTACCTTACTCGAATTTGGAACCAACTTCTGCAGTGTCTTCATCCTTTGATTAATCTTGTCTCTTCTTTTCTAGAGATATTAACAAAACATAATTAATTCATAATATCACATTCTATTTGTTTTTTTTTTATTTGAATAAAGACCACAAAAGAGAGATTTTTAACAGGCGTTTGGACATGAATTGAGTGATTTTTTTAGAAAAAATAATATTTGACACTTATAAATGATATTAAAAAGTTTGAGTTATTTTCAAATATGGATTTTATTTTTAAAAAATTAATTTTTTATAAGCGATAAAACAAAATATACACTTCACCAATTTTTCAATCATCTTCAAAATCTAACTGAACAATATTTTGAAGAAAAAAAAACAAATTCATGTCCAAACGGGCCCTTACTCGTTCAGACTGGTTGTGGATGGCTGCTGCCCTCTTCCTCTTTGTAGAAGATGAGGAGTTTTTAGACCCTTTTTTGTTGTTATTGTCATCCTCATCATCACCTCCTTCCTTCTGTCGGTTAATAAATAATCACCAATATTAGAAATATTATATAAGTTTTTAAAATAAAATTATGTCACGTCTCAGCTGAAAAACATGCATTTCATTTTTATTATATATATAATATATGGCCCTATTATACAATTTTAACTTTTACCGTATTGTCTGAAAATAATTTCTAAATATTCTTAATGATAAAATAATAACATGAGATGTTGCATGTCTTCTGTTTTTTATCACTTGATTTTTCTAATGATAAATATCTAAGTTTTTACATCTCAATTTATGTTTATAGTTCAAATTATAATAATTAAATAATTTAATTTTAATCATAAATATTAATAAAATTTACATATTTAAAAATTATATATAGAATACCATTGGTGGCAGCCGTTGACATTATTTAAAAGATATTTGTAAATTTATGGTTAAAGAAAAGGTTTATTTGATATTGCTTTCGTTTAGTTTTATATGTTATTTTTTAAATTTTAAGAATTAAATAAGTTTATTTTTAATCATAAATTTTTTACATATTTTATAAATATTTTGAATATCGTGATTTATAATAATTTTTACGTAATTTATAAATATATGAATTTAATTTTGATTAGATTTAAATTATTTGATTCTGAAAATATAAAACGTGTCATATAAATCGGGACAGATAGAGTATCAAACGTAGAAAAGCTTAAAATAAATTGGTATAAACCTGATCTCTACTGTGGCAAACGGAATCGTGATCGTCCCCCGTCCTATTGGTGCACTGCTTGTCGGAGCTGGTGTTTTCCGGCGACCCCATCGACGTAGAAGTGTACATTGTCGTACCAAATTCTCTATCAAACGTGTCAACCGTTAATTGGCGGCTATCTCCTCCGCACGTTTCACTTCCACTTACACTAATCATATCCGCACGGCTACTCCACTCACGTCTCGTGGGCCGTACTCTCATGCGTGGCGCCACCCTCCAGTCTCTACTGTTTGTGGCGCCACTACACGACCCCACGTGTGTGGAGCCGTCAATACCAGGCACGTGCACGGATCGGTGGTTGTCCGAATTCGAGGTGTTCCTCGAACACGGCACCAACGCATCCTTAGTCATTGTGACTAAACCGGTCGCCGGAGGAGCGTAAGCAACCGCGTTGTGGTTGTTGAACCAAGGAACCACCTCATCTCCACCCTGTTTGTTCCTGTCCACGGTGGACTTCCCGTGGAGATGAAGCGGAACGTCGTCGTTGCAACGGGTGGCTTGGTTCACTATAGATTCAAGAGTGCCGCCGTAGCTCGATATGGGCTTATTATTAGCCCGTGGAGGCCCTAACCCATGCATTGCTAACTGCCCATTTTCCCACGTTAGCTCCGCTACTTCATAATCTAATCTGCGAATTCAGAATTTTGAGTCAGTAAATATAAAATAAAAGTAATAATTATTGTGAAAGAGTAATAGAGAGTATATACGAGGGGACATCAGCGGCTAATGAATTGGATTGAGTTTGTATAGGATTTTTTCGAGGAACGGTAGAGTCATCGAGGTCCCAACTCGGTACACACTGATTCATATCGAAGGTAAACAAGAGGGAGGTGTTCTTCTTGGTGACGAATGAATCAAAAACAACAATATATTATTATTATTATTCTCAAAGTGTTTGAATTATAATTTTGGTGTTGGAGAGAAGATAATAGATGGAACAAGGGTAGATATAAGAAAAATAAATGTGTTTGACAGTTGGCTATAACTTTAAGTCATATTCAACCTATACATATTATGTGGGTGAGGAGGGAGGAGACTTTTCAGACATGAAAAACAAGAAGAGAGAGGGTTAGTATATACATATAAATTTAATGCATTTTTTTTTCATAGAGATAAGAAGACAGTGAATTTGAAAGAGAAAGAGGTCCATGGATGAGAAAAGGAAAGAAGAGTTTTTGATTGGAAGATATGTATATTTGTAAAAAAAGGGGATCTTTTAAAGTCATTATTGTGGGCGGAGGGTATTTTTGCTGTAGATTAAAATTGAAAAGTACCACACATAAAAAATAAAAATAAAAAGTTATACTCCTATTATATTGCACAATCATTAGATGCCTTAACTAATTATCATCAACTTTATCTACTGTGTGTTGTTCACATTTTTTCTTGTTACATGTCAATTTAATCTAATGGTATAGAATATTTATACATTATCAGAAAGAAAATAGAAAGGAACATGAAAATCTGGGATATCTGATCTTCTAACTTTTATATGTGGCATTTGTTCTCCATTTTTAATTTACTTGGCCGATATTGAGCTAACCATTTCTTTATATAAAATTCTATGCTTTGAAAATCTAAATCTAATTATTAGTCATTAATTATAAATCATTGACAAGAATAATTTTGAAAATTATACATGTACATTCACACACAACCTTAATAATCATGAATTTTCAAATTTGAATGTTAAATTATTATAATACCTTCAATTGAAAATATTTAATTTAGTATATTTTTTATATTTCATATTTATTTATTTGATTATATTATATTAAAAAGAGAATTTTTACATTTAGTCACTCAAAATAGTTTAATACCTCCACAAACTATATATTTGCTAATTATTATTTATGAGCTACATGTTATAGGGGATAGTGGAGAGCGAGATTTGGAGAGTATATTCTAATATTATATATATATATATATATATAGTATATATTATAATATATAAGCGGTATAATTTGTATATCTGGGCGAGCGAGAGTGAGAGAAGGGAAGAAAGGGGAGAGAGGGGGGGTAATAATTTGTATAATTTGAATCTTGTTTGTATAATTCGTGTGTTTCTGTATAACCAAGTAATATAAAGTCTGAAATTATACAAATAGAATAAACCTCGAAATAACGAATTGATAAAAAATATGAACTTTAAACAATTATATATATCATATTATAGAAGTTACATTATATAATGTATATTATACAAATTCAAAAACTATGCATTTATACAAACTTTAAAAGTTATAAACAAAAATATTGAATGTATATGGTGATAAAATGAAAACTAAAGGAAATCATCTTTATATACAAATAACAAACCATTGTATACAGATGCAAATCAAACGAAGAAATTTTAGTTCTGAATTATACGAAATCAGGCCACATAATTGATGGTTAATGTTAGTCGTGAGTGGTAATCATAAAAAACTATAGTTGTGATAACTAATTAAGTAGTAGAAATTTATTTAACTACATAATTTTTTTTAATTAAAAATATTCATCTTTTCATAGTAAAAATTATGACTTTTTCAATAAATTATGGTTTCACTAAAGGGCTATGATTATTGTTATCCAATAAATTATCAGCACTTGTATTTTCATTCTATAATATTCATCACATACATACTTCGATATAATTTATATCATTTGAAATTCACATAGAACACACACGTTGGAGAAGCGTAGGTATCAATATAAGAGAGTAGCTAAAAGAAAAGGAGAGTATAAGTACATTTTGTCATTCTCATTTTTTAGAAGATAAAAGGAAAATTTTGACATTTTGAGATCAAGTTGTACATATGTGTTAGTACTCCTTGACTTAATTTTGAGTTTGGTGTCTTTATAATTATCAACTCTAACATTCAAAGTAAAAAAATGAAACTTTGATATTCTGTATCCAAACTTGATACTAGTAGTCTTGAATCATGAGCAATATTAAGAGTTAACCCTCTTAAAAGCATGATTAACTGTACAATTAATTCAGAATGAGGAATTTGTTAATCGTGCAAGTATCTTAGCTTGTTCATTATTTTTTTTGCAACTCTTTATTTACGCATTAATTCACCTCAAATAAAATAGTTTCTTATTATAAATCATTTATATTACAGTAGAATCTTCTATAGCGTTAATTTGTCTAACTTCAAAATTTTCTATATATACTCAAAGGTTCGAACGACTCGACACCTTTGATTAAGGATATTCTAAATTCAATAAGACTCCAAAACTTAAATTTATTTCACTTTATCGATTAAGTCCACAGTTATACGGGGTTAAATTGATAATCTAATTCATCTCGTGTCATTATACTTTCTTAAATTATTTTCTTTCAAGTAAAGCTTAGAAGAATCAATAAACTAATATTAATTATTTATCGTGAATATGCCTGAGATTTTGTTGTAAAATAGTTTTGATTGCTTACTCAAGAAGAAATACAGAGAATATGTATTCTTTTATATATATATATATATATTGGCTGTACAATTTTATAACATAAATATATAATAATATGTGATCATTAACATTGTGTTGGAAATGTGTATATATATATATATCTTGTGAAAGCAATAGAACCGTCTACTATAAAAAGTAAGTTTTTGGTACAGTATTCCTTTAAATAATGTAAGGCCATTAATATATACACGTACACTCACATTGGAATCATATAAACAAAAACAAAGGGAGATTCCATTATTCATGGCTTGTCTGCATTATTTTATAATTAAAATAATATGAGATACTCTAGTTTTCATCGCTCCTCTGGATTTCGTTTCATTTCATACTTTGATTTTTCATAAATACGACTTCTATTCATCACTCAATTTATTTTATCTGCCTATGTTGTTAATTACATTAATGTTTTCTAAATTACTCCGATTAATTTTACTTATCACTAATTCTAAATATAAGTATTGACATATTTAGAAAAAATAATAAAGGAGGGGGGGAGGGGTTTGGGATGCATGGTGGATGGAGTTCGAAGGTAATGATGAAAAAATGAAATTTTGATGTAGAAAATATTTTTTAAAACGAACTCAATTTTATTTGGATGGTGATGGTGGTTGGGGGCTGGTTTAACGGTAATGGTAGGGAGTCTAGAGACAAAATAAATTGATTTTCTCAATCATAAAAAATTATAATTTAAAGTTGGAAGAGAATTTGGGACAATATTTTTCTTAAATTTTGATGAAAATGAGTTAATTTGAAAAATATTTTTCAAAACATTTAATTCAATCAAACATGAAAAAATTAAAAAATATTTTTAAAAATAAAAAAATGAAACAACTCTTTCTTGAACTATATAAAAAAGAAAGAGTATCGATTAAACGTCTTTACTGGCTAAATGAAAGAGTATCGATTAAACGTCTTTACTGGCTACCAAAATGAAAATGCAAAATACTAATATTTAACCCTGAAATTGGAATACAGGCTTGACTGTAACCAAACACCACAAACTTTTTTACTTTTAAAAATCAAAGAATCTTATAGTATTTGACGGTAAAAATGCACACCACTTACATTTTAGACGTTTTTTAAAGGCACATATTAATCTCAGAAAACAGAAGGCTGTATTTATAACGTGCTTTGTGTTACGACAAATTAATTATCCTGTGTTCTAAAGTAGTTATCATATTTCATTTTTCGAAAATCAAATTATATAAGTTTAATTAATATTTTAAGAAAATTATTTTTATTTATTATATTAATATGTGAATGATTAAATCTTATATAGCTTTTTATAAAAATCTAAATATTAAGTTACTATTAATCAAATTAACTTTATAAATGTAAATTAGGACAAGCAATATAAGACTAATAATTAAATACGTAAAAGATTATGCGGGGATAACAAGATTTTTGGAATGTGGAGAAAAGACGACACGTGTGAATGCAAGCGAAGAATTTTATGGCACGCCACAAGTTGGGAATCTACATTCAATTGTTAAAGGCCGGGTCGGGTCGGTCCGCGCCGATGTATTGGAATCCAGTCGATGTAGGGCTCGGGTCGGTCACGGGCCAGTTAATCTGGCTGGCTATTGAGCTGGGCAATTGGAGGCTCGAATTGGGATTGGGTTAATCACAATAGCTCTCTCTTTTTCAATTCTAATTTTATTTTTTTTGTTGATTTCTCTGGATGAAGATTTATTCAAATTTATAAAACTTTTTGTACTATATAAATTTTTGTTGACATTATTGTAACTTCAAAATATATTTTAAATGAAAGACAATATGTGGGGCCGGGGGTAATGGAGGCATAATATACCCAAGTCAAACAAACAACCAGCTAAGTGAATAAAATCCACTATTAGATGAAACATTATGCAGTTTTGCGCCTAATGAAAGTTTATATTTATGTTTGTTTAGAAAGTGTGTTTATTAAAAAGTTTAGCCATAAAAGGCAAACTGTAAACTTAATTACTACTAATAAAACTTGCATTTGCACCTAAAAAGTGTGCATTGTTGATGTTTAAAGCAGATTTCTTTAACTTATTTAACTAATAGTGATGAAAGTAGAAGTTGGACAAAAGTCATTCTTGTTTTTACTAAAACATTAACATATAACTGCACTTATGAATCATGAATGTTAAGTTTGCATCACTTAATCATTTGTCGTAAAAAGCAACAAATATTAAGACATCGGCATCGTTTGGTCGGGGAGAAAAGGAATAAAAATATTGATGCATTCACTTTTGTTATTCGTTTGATTATGTGTATCAATTAAATATTGGGAATCCCTATTATCCAACTTTGGGCAACAGAACGGGATGTATCGGTATCGTTTTGGTTTTTTTTTTCGTTCATCCACGGGATGGAACGAGACATTCTAAATCGGGACACGGAACAAAACAGAACTAAAGGTTTGGTACTGGTATCGATTTATTTCAGTTCCGATTAATTAATATTATTAATTAATTTATATTATATATTTATATTTTATATTAAATAATAAATACTACCTAAATAACCCATCTACCCCCCTATTAATATTACATTAGTATTACATTCGAGACTTAGTTGAAACAGAACCTTTATGAGAAGGTGGTTGCGTAATTACATGCACTCTACTATAGTTGTAAATTGAAAGGTAATTTTGTAATACAAATTTAAATAGATTAAATTGATACTTGTAATTGTGTAATTGTTTGATCCTTATTTTAGTTAATTTTGTGAAAATACAAATTTAATTTATTTAAATTACAATTTTCTAAATATAACGTTATAAATTATAACATAGTAATAAATAATAAGATAAACTTATAAACTTCAAAGATAAATCTTGAAAACTTAATTAGAACTTACTTTGCACTCTTAATAAGTAAAAAAAAATTAAAAAAAAGTTATCTTTAAATAAACTTAAGTAAAAGATTACATTATAAATTTACAACTATTAATTTAAACTTGGGGAAAAAAATATTTATTATTTTCGTAATCAAAAAATCATTTTTTGAAATAACTAGATTGTCAATCCGCCGTTTATATCCCATTCCCCGATTCCCTCCAAGGTATATGGGGACCAGGACGGAACCGAGTGTCGATCCCGGTAATTCCCACCAAGTTCATTTCGATACCGGTCAATGAACCGATCAAATCATCCCGTTCCAATACGATACCGGCTCATTCAGGTGGTTCCGATCCTGTCCGTTGCCCAGTTTTATATCCAACGATAAAAGGTGAATGATATTTCATATTTTTGTCTAGACTATCTCATCAACCGAAATAATTGGGCCCAGTAAGGTGATTGTCCGATTTAACTTCTTAAAGGCCCGATCTAACCCAACTATGAAAAAAGTTGGGCCTGGATCTGTAATTAGACCCATGTATTAAATTGGTAGCAACTGCGCAGAGTAGCCACTTACGTTTACTATTAAGAAAATAGAGTAGTTATTTTAAAATATTTAATTACGGGAGTTGTAAAATAGTAATTTTGTAAATTTTATTTCATCAATCGAGGCAAATGCAAAGATTACTGATTCCGGAACATCATAATATGCATATTTGATTATTAAAAATACTATATTTTATATATGTCTACTAAACCTCAAAAGCTAATTCCTCGATGAAGTTAATTAGGTCCAAGCGTCATATTTTTACATGATATTAGAATCAGGTTCATTTATTCCTGTTTGAGTTTCCATTCAAGACTCCAATTTGGACTAGGCGCAAAGGGGGTTGTTAGAGTCCCACATTGGCTCGGGAGTGGACGGATGGTTTGCTTATATGGACTTGGTCAATTGTCACCTCAAAAACTTACTTACGAGGTTGAGTTAGGCCCAAGAGTTATATGTTCGCATCAAGTTTCTGGATTGCTTTTTGTTATTTTAATGCCTTGACTAGCACAATTGTCTTATTACATGTTACGCTAAAATTTAGAATGAGAGACTTCGTTTCACATGGCAAGAGATGTATAGGAAACATGTAAAAAATCTGCAAATTGTTCATCAGAGAGTGTGCTTATTATTGGATTAATACCATTACTGGCAAAATAAATGATTGGGTGCATTATATATCTTGTAATAATAAAATGGATTTTCCCATCATAGTCCCCCACTTTTAACAAAATAATGTAGTCTAATTGTGTTCCCCCAACAAAGTTTTTTGTTTTTTTATTCTTGTTTTCTTTTGGCAATTGATGTAACATATATACTAGGAGTATTATATTGTTGGGCAAGATCTGATTATTAGCTAGCTGGTAAGAGTCTTTAAAATTTGTTTATTTTTTAGGTTCTTTCAAGACAAATCTACACATTTTGCTTACGGATGAAACTTGGCTATTGTACTTACTGTTGAAGTTTAGGGCTTGAAATTGGGTGGTCATAGATTCTAGGGAGGTTTAGGTGTCAGGTTCGAGCTCTAGAGATAAAAAATATTTTATTTATTTTGAATTTAATCCGGTCCCAGTTATATATTAAATATGGGGTCGTAAATAAAATAAAAAAATAAGTGTTTTCAACTCGAAGTATATATTTTATATAGAGAGAGAGGGGGGAGTTTATGTTTGGTCATAAAAATTCTTAAACTACACACCAAAACTTAAACTATATCCTTAAAATATTTTCTATCAAATTAAGGGTACTACAAACACATGTACAATTCACTTGACTATAAATAAAAAAATTTCCTACATAATTTCGTTACCTGCTACAAAAAGCTTTTGAAAAAATATATTAAATATCTTGAACATCATTGCTCACCGGAAAAAAAAATAATGTGAGGAAGGCATGATATATGATATGCTCATCTTCTCATTTACCAATGGAAAGAAGTTGGAGCTTAATTATTTTCATCTTTTTCAAAGCCAAGTTGTATTAAATTAATAATTTTCAGGGCAAGTCTCCAGTAAACACCATTTTTAGCAGATTCAATTGAGCTAGGCATATTTCAAACGAACAATTTTTTTAAAATATAAAACACATGAAAAAAACTTTTGATTAAATTTTTTGCATAATGCTAAACTCAATTGCCAAAAAAGTTGACCAAAATATCTTTGGCGTATTAAATTAGAATAATAAGTATGACAGGGTGAGTTGATTTTTGTGAAATCTATTAGTTTTCTGACAAATTTTAGCAGAAGAATGAAAGTTGTTAACTTTCAAATACTTGAAGGTTATTCTTTGCTAAGAATGATATTTTAAACTATAGTTTAATAGGATGATATATAAAAGTTTAAAAAACGTGTTTATACGCATATATTTAGTACATTTATACAACAAGAGGTTACATCTAATCTGAATTGTATTACTCTTAAAATTTCAATCTGTTTTTAATAAATGTTAGTATTTTCCATATATTAAAATCACAATTTATTAGTATTTAGTAATAGAAGTTCACTTCGAGATCCCAATTTTCCAAATTAATTATCGAGATTTGTGACAAAAAAAATCACTCTAGATGGCCAAATCAAATCAAATAACATTTCTTAATAATGTGGCATTATTATTATTATTGCTAAAATAATTGCATAAATAGATCATAGCAATCTTATATATGTAATTGATTGCTTGGAGATAATCCTATTTCCACGTTACGTAATATATAACAATAACACCATATATAGAACCTGATTGTGGTGGATTTATTCATTTCTTTAACATTACAGCATCTTAAATCCCTATGCTTCATGTGTTCAAGATTATTGAACATATATTAAAAAAATAATATTCACACGTGGATATATACGAGTTTTTATTTACAAAAGTATCTTTCATATATAACTCAACTTTTTTATAAACCTTTTTATATGCATGATTAACACGCATTGTTAGAGAAAAAAAAAGTAAAAGTTCTGCCGCACTTAGACATTTTTATTATTACTAAGTCATATGCGTCCGTGCTAGTATGGGTCTAATATTTATTATTCTATGGTTTTTTTTTATGTGATAGAGATAAAATTTAGAGAGTCAATTAAATTTTAATATGATTTTAAATAATTTAAATTGTTAATCATTATAACTTATATTACATTTACGTAATTTTTCAATAGTATAAGTTATTTTCCTTGTTCAGTTATATATGTAGCACAAATAGAATTTCAAGTAAATATGTAGTTAATTATAATGCGGAATCACACATGTGAAACAGACATATTGACGGCTTCCTGTGTGGTTAAGGTGAAATATTTAAAATATGACTAAGAAATATAATTACGTAATACGAAATGTCAAAAATCTCAAATCAATAAATAAGCTGAAATTAAAAAAATAAAACTGAATTAAAAAAGAAATTAAAAAAATTAATGTTGGCAAGGTTTAAGGGCTTGAAATGTCAAGCTTAAACCAGTAGGCCAAACAACTGATTAAGTAAATAAACACACAACTGAAGGAGAAATGTTAACCTTCAGCTATGTGCTTATTATCACTTATATATAAATAAAATAAATAGTAAAAATAGAAGTAGATAATATATCAAAATTAACCTGTTGAGTTTTATATTTAATCAAAATTAATTAATATATATTTCATTTTAAATAAATTACTTAAACTTAACAAGTTGATAACCTTTGTAGCATAATTACCAAGGAGAGCAAAGTATTTACCAGCAGAATAAATTGTAGGTTGGGGAGTGGAAATGATCTTTTATTTATATTTAAAACGGTTAATAGTCAAAAATATAATTAAATTAAATGGAATAAATAAAATATTTTTAGTTTATAGTTTGATTTAAATGTCTTTTTCATTAATATTTTCATCCAAAAGTATCATTATAATTACTTAAATGGGTCAAAAATGTCATTTTTCGAATAAATTTGTTAATTCTTTTCTTTTTAAACTCATTTTCTTCTTAATGAAAAATTTATTAAAAAACCAGATTTTTGTTTTCTTCTTTTAAAATCACTTTATCAAATAAAAATACAGAAAACAATTTGTTTCTTCTTATATAATCTCTTTTTACCGGTTAAAATAGAATAATTTTATATAAAGGATAATATATGTCGTATGTATAGGATCATAGTAAATATATCATTAATTTTTTTTATCTACGAATAAATATAATTATAATAAAACAAGCAAAAAAAATCGAATAGAAATATAATAAATCATTTGCTAAATTAAAAAAAATCATTAGAAAAAGAATGTGTTAAAAGAAGGAAAAAATACGTGATAAAGCAAACTTATACTACTTAATTACTCATTATAACTGTAATTTTCCATAAATCCCGACTAAATATACATTTATTACGTTGGTTGACTTTGAATTTGTATAAATAACTATATTTGTATAAATCACCACATTTATGTAATTCGCAACTAACAATTTTTCATTTGATTTATATTTGTATACTATGGTTTGTATTTGTTTATGACAATGATTTCCTTTGATTTTTTTAGTTTTGTCATCATATAAATTCAGTTTTTTTGTTTCTAACATTTTAAAGGTTGTATAAACGTGTAGTTTTCGTATTTTGTATGATATAAGTTATATAATGTAATTTGTATGATATATTTTGTATAATTGCATAAAGTCCATATGTTTATGTTTGTATCAATTCGTTATTTTTTGTTGAGTTTACATATATTTTTTTTTTTTTTTGTACCACTTCGAGATTTATATTACTCATATTATTAAAAACCACAATTATACAAACGAGATGTGAGTTATACAAATTGTTACTCTCTCTCGCTCGTCTCTCTCCTCCTTCTCCCAATCTTGTTTGTAATATTTACAAATATATATATATTTATATAATATAATTATTTAACCATTAGATATATTCAATTCACCATATAACGTGAAAAGGGGTTTGATAATATTGAAATCGACCAAACAAAAAAGAAAAATAAACCAGTAGAATTATTTGTAGATTTTAAAGTTACGCCCATCCACACATGGACAAGAAAGGTCTAAAAGCCTGTTTGGATAGGCTGAAAGTAGATATAAATTAAAACATAAAAAATCGAACTTTAAATGATTTTTAAGTTAAAAAAAATAAAATAAGAGAATTTTATTTTTGATTTTTAATCTTTATTATCATAAAAATAATTTTTAGCAATAATAAATAAATAAAATAATAAAGAGTGTTAAATTTTTTATCAATATTAGTAAAGTGTCATTAAATCAAATGTCTCTAAAGGTTTTAGGACATATACAAAAATTTCAATTGTTGTTGAAATACATATTAAGCGATAATAAAACTATTATCATTAATTAATTGACGCTAAAAATTATTTTTTATATAATGTGTTTTGAGTCATTTTTGAACTTGATAACCACTAAAACTAAAACACTAAACAAATCGATTCACATAATTTTCAGGTCCATCAAAATAGAGTCTTAAGTTTAATCATAATATAGTACTACATATAAATCAAATACAGGGGCCATTTTCTTCTCCTTTTGTTTTTAAATTGTTGGAATTTTCTGTTTCCTCTTCAACTCATTGGAAAAAGACATTTGGAGGTGTTTGAACGTAAATTTGAAATTATTTATTTAAAAATAATTTTTTAAAAAAGTCTGCTTACATTATTTTTTTTCTCAAATTTCACTTGTAAAATTATACTATATATATTGTTATATTTATTCGAGCAAAAAATTAATTTGAAATTCAAATTGTGTTTAATCTTAAATTTTATAAGTAAATACTTGGAATTAAATTACAAATTTTTCTAATAACCAAAAAAAAAATCTATAATTTATAAAAATCATATTAAAAATTTCTCGGACTCTTATATAACTTTGTCAAATGAGCAATATACCTATTTTGAATTACATGTTCGGAAAAGACTTTGAATTATCAAAAGGAAAGAAAATGAGATACAAGTTACCCATACACTGAAATCCTATTGCAAATTTCTAATCAAATAAAAACACATAAATTAATAGGGAAAAAAAATAATCGTACAAATATTTCATTTATGACCATTTGACCAATAATAGACACTATGTGCCATTTGATAACAGATGTTGCATGCTAGGGTTCATTAATGCAACCTTTGACTGAACAGTAGTGGATGGAAATGTCCTTATTATAGTGGGTGAAACAAGGTCACTTTGTGGTAGGGGGGCCAAAAGTAATTAATAAATATAGGCATCCATACGGACGCCTTGGTAGTGGTGGGCAAAAACAGAGTGGGATTATGTATGGACCTAACCGAACCGCCTTGAACCTTCACGTGGTTTGGTACTCGTATATTGTACAAAATCGTACTTTTCAATCTTTTTGATTTGATCAGAAAATCTTATTCTATAGTTTTTATTTCATTTTCTTTGGTGTATATGTGTGTTCATGATCTATCAAATAGATCTCCTTTGGTTTCCACTTTTCAATAGTATTCTCATGTCATCCCTTTAATTCAATGTGATGAATGAGTTTTCACAAAAGCACATTAGTAATTTTTTTATGTTACTTTGATGTGGGAGAGAGAAAAGATCGAAAGGTAGAATTTTAATAGCGGAGAAGGGCCTAAAATATCTTTGAAATATTGAAAATAATATAAAATTATCCTTCATCCACCTATTGGCTCTAAAATACCCTTATCATTCACCTTTGGGTTCAAAATTGACCACTTTTTAATTGTTTTAAAATTAAACTCTTTAAAGATTTTTAAATACTTGGTCGTTCACACTATTGGTTATAATTTTATTTATTACTATAATTTATAATCAACTCACTCCTTACAACCCCCCTCACTCTATGACTCACTAAAACCTCACCCAATTAATAATCTAATATAAACATCAATCGTCATAAAAACTACTAAAACAAATGCAATTATAGATTCCTGAAAATGACATCCAAATTCTTCGAGTTCGAATCGAAGCCCAATTAAAATTTTAGGGTTTGAAGCCCTTATTTAGGAGGACACTTTTTTTTTCAAAATTGAATTAGAAATTTATGATTAAAGGTAAATGAGTATATCATCCGATTAATTCATGCACTTTTTTAAATATAACTATAAATATTTATGATTTGTTTAAACCTTTAATATATTATTTGAAAAAAAGTTACCATGAGTAACATCCATAATTGAGACGTAAGAATAATTAGATGACCATTTTATCCAGACTTTTTAAGTTTATTGGTGTATTTATTTAGCTAAGCACTTGAATGTTTGATAATTTACTCTAGCTAAATTTTTAAACTCAATGGCAGTAGCTTGCATTATAATGTGACATATTTATTATTTAGAGGGATTTAATTTAATAATGGGTGGGTAGTGGATTGATTTAAGAACTTATACAATAAGTTAATTATAACAAAAGGTGAGCGCGCACCTCTTTTAAAAAAATATTTAAATGTTTAAGGGTAATTTTGGTACCCATAGATGGGTGATAAGAAGTATTTCGGAGCCAATATGTGGATAAGGGATAATCTATAATACCATTTTCAATACTTTAAGAAAAATTAAGGGTATTTTTAAGTTAGAAGGAAAACCCTTTTCTTCCGTTTTAATAGCTTAGTAAATTGGCTATCAAAACTAATTTCACCTCAATTACATGTTTGTATATCTAGAATATATTGTGTTTGTACATATTCGCTATATGAATTTACTTTGGAAAAACTATTTTCGAGTCGAAGAATGAATGATATGTCATATGATCCTTTGAACATATATGTCCGTAATGAGTTAATAGATAAAAATTTGAACGACGGAAATTATTTTTTTCATCAATAGTACTATTTTTAGAGAGGTTTGTAATTTTGAAATAATATATACTTGGTAGACTGCACAGTGATGAGACATAAGGCCATTTTTCCTATGGCAAAATGCAATCCCACCTACGCAGTGGATGAATAAAACTGCAGCAATGAGAATGGCTTAGCGTCGCAACAAATCTCTTGTTGTAGTACGGTATTTCTATTTATTATTATTATTATTATTATTTTAAAATAGCAAGTTGCAAAAACCAGAAAGATTTTCAAGTTAATGTTTGAAGCTACTGCACGTGTGACTTGTACTAGTTTCTTATAGTCAGTCACAAATTTTCACAACTCCACTATTCTTATTACAAATTGATTAATATATTAAAAATAGATATTTAATTTCAAAATTAAAATTTCTTTTGTCACATTCATGTTTAGTTCGTTTTAATTGATTTTCTAATGAATAAGATACGATTATAATAATTTAAATGATATAATTAATTATTATATTTAAACAAATAATAATAGACGGAGGAAATACGTAGATTATTAGCTTAGCTGTGGGACACAAATCTCAAAGAAATAAAGACCCCTTACTTAAATGCGTGGACCTTTTAAAGACCTAACATATTTGAATACCTCCTTCCCCACTCCTACCACTTCTCCTACTGTCGGTGAGTGACTAATTTACCCCTCTTTTGGACTTATTCATAGGGTAACTATCTTTTATTTCATCATTTAAAAAAAAGTATTTAAAAAATTCAATTAGACACCTTAATCCAGTTTTTTTATATATATAAAAGAATAAGAGTTAATGTTGGATGTAAACTATAAAGTTTAATAATAAGAATCTAAAGGTTAAATCGAATAAATTAGATCTATTTTATATAGTAATGACTCATTCTTTTTAAATTTCAAATACGTCTCTGTTTAGACTTGTGTGACTTTAAAAACGTTATTAAAGTCTTAAATTTATTTTCTTATATCTTTAATATTTATTTAGCTCCGACCCAACGAAAATCTCTATCTTTAGCTAGATTTTTGGAAAATGGCCTACGTATATTACCGACCCCTCCACCTATGCTCGACAGTCTCAAGACAAACACTCATACTATTCAAGGTCCTATTAATCCCCCTGACCGTCTTTATGAATAATTTTCTACCCCTTTTCGTCTTACCGTGGCACTAGATTGAAAAAAATATCAACACACCGTGCCCAACCTGATAGTGCCACTTAGACTGAAAATGCGGTAGAAATTTTTTATAAAATAATTCATTGGAATAGTCCTTATATAGTATAGTTTTTTTTTTTTTTGTTTGGTCCCCCCCCTAAAGTTTTGACATAGATTGAAAGTGACTGTGGCAATTTTTCCTAATTTTTATAACCCTGAAGACCATCCCCTAAGCAGCTCATGTTGTAATGTACTTTGATTTAAATATTGACCTATATAACTTTAAAATACATTACCAAAATCAAAAAATTATTTTCTTACCTAACAAGTATCTTTCTCGTATAGAATTTACTTAGGGTATCACAATTCATAGATCCTAAATATAAATAGCCTTGTCCACCCATAGTAAAAGGTATAGTTATTAATATTGGTGTGTGGAATAACAGTTTGACTTAGTAGCAATTGGGAGATTCAAGAACATACAGCTTGCAGTGATAGTTCTAGCTACAAGGCAAAATAGAAGTATCATATAATATAAGAAATATGCAGATGACAATATAGTATGTGATCTAACAATATATTAAAGCATAAAACTAGCTGGTATGTCTGGACTTTGCCTTTACAATGAGGAGGCAAATATCTTGTAATTTGATATTACCCCTCCTTTCTGCTACTCAACCCTTCAAATCCCTCCAAAAAAAAGTTTTTACTCGCTCTTTTAATATAAAATTACCCTATCGTCTCATTATATGCCTTTTTTTATTTCAATATAATCCTATTCTATAATTAATTAACTATTTTAATTTTAACTGTTTTTTTTCTATAGTAAAATACTTTTTTCGTTCAGATTATTTTCATGGTTTTTTATTTTTTAGAATCAATATTACAACTTTGAACTCAACATTTTAAAGATGTATTTTTTCATCATATTAATATGCAAAAAATTTAATTTATAGTACTTATCGTGTAGTTTAGATATCTAATTTTTTGTTTTAAAATTCAATTAAAAATGGATCTAATTTACCTTTGAAATCACTCAAATTACTTTGTCGATAATTCGCAACAAATTACAAACCACAATTTCGAAAGGAGAGAGAACTATATAGGAGGGATATTTTGAACCGAAAATATAACGAGAGTGATATAATTTGAACTAAAAATATAAAGAGATGCATATTTAAACCATTTCAGATAAAACACAGTATACTTAACCCTTTTGAGTTCATTTTAAATCAATAACTATTAATATTGATTTAAATCACATAAATTGAAACGGACGGATACGATGTCAAAAATTCCACCAAACTCTCAAATTTCCCTCCCTTATATAAACAATTCCCTTTCCCTTTTGCCCATAACCATTCATTCATTTCCCAAGAAAAACAAAACCCCTCCTTTGAAATTCCTCTGTTTTTTCCCCTGAATTAACATTCACAATCAAGAAATGGCCAATATATCTCCAAGAAAACTAAGAGATGATCTTTATTGTTACTCTTATGAACAAGACTCAAACATACCATTAGTAATCTCAGTACTTGCTTCTCTAATTGAGAGGAACTTAGCAAGGAATGAAAGAATAGCCAAAAATTGTACATGGGCATTGTCCAAGAATGTAAGAACAAGAGTATTTGATTGTCATGAAACACCAGACATGACGATACAATCTTATTTAGAGAGAATATTTAGGTACACAAGAGCTGGACCATCAGTCTATGTTGTTGCTTATGTTTATATTGATAGATTCTGTCAACTCTATCCTCACTTCAGAATTAGTCCAAGAAATGTACATAGACTTCTCATTACAACTATTATGGTTGCTTCTAAGTATGTTGAAGACATGTAAGTGTCACTTTTTGGTTTTTTACTTCAATTTCAAGACTTAATATTATAAAAAAAAAAACCAAAACTTAATTGAATAACTTTTGTTGTCAATGAAGCAATTTAACTAATGTATTTGTGTAAATTTTTTTCAGGAATTATAGGAATTCATATTTTGCAAGAGTGGGAGGATTGACAACAAATGAAATGAACAAATTAGAGATGGAGTTTGTGTTTATGATGGGGTTTAAGTTTCATGTGAATGTGAGTGTTTTTGAGAGCTATTGTTGTCATTTGGAAAGGGAAGTGAGCATTGGAGGAGGCTATGAAATTGAGAGGACATTAAGATGTGCTGAGGAAATCAAATCAAAACAAGTAGAAGAAAGAAGTTGTTGTAGCCAAATTACTAGAGTCTTGTTGTAACTCAAATTTCACAAATGAATGTTCTTTTAAATTACGTAGTGTAAATATTAGTTCTATGTAAAGGAGTTTTGACAATTTTTGCTATGTAAAAATTAAAAAAAAAAAAGCATAGTAGAAGTTCTCAGATGTGACAAAGTTTTGTTGTTACTTTCTGCAGTGAAAATGTAGTGGCTACAGTGTGTTTGAATTTGAAAATCAATTTAAAGTTATGTCAATACACATTACTATTATTCTTAGCTTAGTCAGTATGTCAAGTGGTAAAAATTTAACTTCCTATGTACTTGTCGTATTTATTAAAAATAGTTATTGTAAAATGTATGTCGTTTTAAAAGATCAAGGTAAAATGAGTCCCACCACCATAATTTTAAACTTAGAATAACTAACTCTATGAATTATTTATCGAAAAGAGATTAGTGTGGTAAAACATGAAAGAAAAAAAAAAGGATAAGTCGAATATATAAGAGTGACTCTTATTACGAGTCCGGAGTTTAAAAGGTGAAAAATGTTAACAAAAATTCTAAAACGGTATATGAAAATTTTTTTTAATCAAAACGGTAAAATCGCTCATGTAGCGATTTTGTCCATTTAAAAGAGTAAAATCGCTGCAATAGCATCAATTTGCTAAGTTTGATTTTTTTTTAAAAAAAAATTTAAACAAAATCGCTCCGATTTCCAAACTAATTTTTTTTTTTAATATGTCGCTGCTGAGGCAGCGACTTAAGTTTAATTTTTTTAAAAAAATTATTTTTTGCTTCTTTTTTTTAAATCAAATCGCAAAAAAAGATTTTGATTTAAAATCGCTATTCTGGCAGCGATTTGATTTAAAAATAAAAATAAAAACCGCTACGATTTGATTTTTTTAAAAAAAAAATTATTTAAACTTAAAAAAAAAAAAATTGAACTCAAGTCACTACCTCAGCAACGACATAACAAAAATATAATAAAAATATATATTTTTTTTAAATTGCTTCTTCGGGAGCGATTTTGTTTAAATTTTTTTTTAAAAAAAAATCAAATTTAACAAATCGCTGTTATAGCAGCGATTTTACTTTTTTCGACGGACAAACTTAGTGAGCGATTTTGCCGTTTTAGTTAACAAAAATTCATATACCATTTTAAAATTTTTATTAATATTTTTCACCCTTTAGACTCTGAACTCCTCATGTTACATCATTTTTTCTAAAAGGATATGCAAAAGGCCGCTAATATGAGCAGTAAATCGGAACAAATAAAAGTACGAATCCAACAGAATATGTATTAAGAAAATGACTATGTATATAAAATATACTTTAGAACACATGAGTTAGATTTGCACAAAATATCAGACATGAGTGAAAAATTATCAACTTTTCTAATTAGAAATAAATTTGCAACTCAAGTGAAGCTTAATTAGTTCTTTGACAGCTATAGTTTAGAAAGCTTAAGATAAAGTCATTACCTAATTAGTACATCTAATAATAACACATGATTGCAATTCCTTTGCCTTTTGATTTGCAATTAATTTTATATCATATATCTATCCCATGATGATGATATGTAGGAATAAATATAATTAAAGTGTTTATTTGAGAAACATTAGAACTTAAAATACAATTAAAGGACCTAAAGCATAAGAGCATCTAATTATGTGAGATCTGATCAGTGATCACAAATCATAATGTCATGCCAACAGAAAACAATTTGTAAGAGTCAATGGAGGAGAATTAGGACAATGAAAATTATTGATACAAATTTATTATTATAAAGTATAAAAGAAAGTTGTGGTTTTAGTAAAGGTTCAGCTAATCAAAGGAGTACAATAATAATAATATATACTTACAAATAAATGTATTTTGTTCAATTTCCTAATCAAGATTCAATGTTTCTTTCCTCTTTGGCCATTATTATGATTGCTCCTAAAGGCTGGAGTTTTTCTCTTTCTTATATTATTATCAATAGTATTAATGTCCTTTTACTAGTATTTTAATTATGGCATCGTTTACATCGTATTTTACAAGGTCATATCAATTTTTTTTGTTGGTATTATTATTGTGCAAGGCAAAATAGGTGATAATTATTCTCCCCTCCCACTTAATTTGTGTAAATAAAAGATCAAACACCACCCCTTTGAAATTTATGCTACAGAAATTATCCCTTGTAGAAGGGATTTCGGTGTAAAATCATCTTGTCTTAACAGGTTTTCGAAAATAACCTATCTTATAATGCAATTACTATTAGTGATTTACTTCACGACTTGAATCTATATGTCACGACCCAAAAATGGACGTGATGTCACTCGCGTTTATCCCACCAAGACAAGTAAGTCCTATAAAAACAAACTAATAAACAATAAAATGTCGGAAATTTACTTCAACTTAAACATTATACCCCAAACCTGGTTGTCCTTTACAAGCCTCTAAAGTATTACAAAGGATCAAAAGAAATATAAGTCTCATATGCTATTGTTTCTAGAGTAGACAAATCATAAACAAGAGTAAGAGGATGCTGAGAATGGACCAACAACACCTCCCAAATCTCCAGGAAGCCTCGAAAAGAGAGAATATAGCATAAAAGAAAGTCCGGGCTAGTAACCTACGAAATTTGTAGAAGTCAGGGGTGAGTACCAAACCACACGGTACTCAGCAAGTAAACTCTAAACACAAGCTAAGTGGATGACATACGGTACTCCTACTACCGCCTAACCGAACCTCCACTACACCTGCATAAACATCAGCCCACCTACAACTCCGCGTTTACATAGAACGTAACTCAACAAAAATTTAGCAAATTCATATCCTCCACAACAACCTTTAATAAACAAATTATATATCCTCAATAACAGAGAAAGGTGTGAGGAGGAAGGGTTGTCAGGTACAGTTATACCGGTGAGTGTGGGATTAATGTAGAGGGAAAATGAAGTGAAATGTCGCGTCAGACTTTGAGAAAGTTATGGAGGGGGTTGGGGGTTGGACAGGGGGAGGGTTTGTGGGGGGGGTGGAGTAATTGGTGGAGCCGGTGGCGAGGAGGGGCGGGGTTTATGGGAGGGGTTTATGAGGAGTCTTGATGTTATCGAGTGCGTAGGTAGGTTGCGGTAGGGATAGTTGAGGAGCTTAGTTTGCGATGGTGATGCTATGGGGTCAGGTTGGTATGTTGTCGTGTGTGGGTAGGGTTTGGAGTGGCGGCGGCTTTGTAAGGGTGAGACTAATTGGGGGTGTGTTTCGTGATGTCGGGTAGAGTTGAAATAGTTTCGGGTTTCTGTGATATGGTTCGGGAAGGAGTTAGGGAGGGTGAGATGAGTGGGGAGGTGGGGGTGAATTTGTAGTGGATTGAGAGGGTGCAAATTAGTAGGAGTGGAAGCCATAACCTCAAATTCAATTTTGACAAACGAAATATTGTAAAGGGAAAATTGTGTTTCAAAGTTACGGAATGGCGTCCCGACAGAATTAGAACAGCCAGTAGGGCGGAGGATTAGAAAGGGGAATTTAGGGTCAACAAGTGAATTGCCGTTGCGAATTATTAGGGGAAAGGGGGGTCAAGACTTTTGGGATAAGAAGTAAAGCTGTTAATAAGTAAAAAGCAGTCTCATATCCAACAATCACAAGCTCCACAAAGGCATCACGGAGATCAGCACAACACATATCAAGTTCCTAATGATAAGTATGTGCAATGTATGGAATGCAATTTCATATAATGATGCATGTCCTGAACCTAGTGATACACAAACCACGCTGTTCTCGTCCGGACCCATGGGGGACATATCTGCTGTCCATGCATCGTAGGCGGCGCACGACACGACCCTCGATAATAGTAACCATCGTCGCCGCGATACTTCCTCGAATGAAGTTGCCATCGGCGGCGCGCGATACGCCCTCGAAATGTACCTCCCGATTTAATAACTCATTCTTTCTTCAATGCACATACATTTGTCACAACCAATGCCTCAGAATAAGGTCAAGATGACAAATTCACACATATAGTGAGGAGATGACCATTTTCCATAACATCAGGCACAGTTCACAGCACCACCAAACATGAAGTCACATCGACAATGATTCAACAAGAAGCCCAACGCCTTTCTCAACAAAATCAACACCTAAACAGATTAACACATTGCCTTTGTGTTATCACCCTTTTTTTTTTAATCATTAAATTATCAATGGAACAAGTAACCCATCACCAATCCCATTACTCCCACACATATACCACAAAGAAATGACACGCATTCTCATACACTTAACAGAGTTTCGAAATCCCTTTCCTCAATTTAATCGAACATCACTTTCAGGACTTTAGCCTTCCTCCTTCGTTAACTTCCACTCAATGCAATCTATTCAAGTACATTTCACAATGAGATTTTCTAATTTAACAACCCTATCTTACTATAATCCCAATTCTTAACCTAATGACAATTAACATGTCAACTCTTCAATTTTCTCCAAATTTCAAGTCTAGGGTTTATTTCGATTTCCCATATTATGTTCATAATATTCACCTAATCCAAATATATCTAATATTTAATTATTTATTTGTATATTAGTAAACATTAATTTTTTTATAAATAACGATAATCATAGAAGAATCAAGTTCATGGTGAAACTACAACAAAATCCTTAACTTGCATCCCCGAAAAAGTAATTGATTAAATCTCCATCCCATCCTTCAATTATTGAGTAAATATAATTTCTAATCCTTATAAATAAAATTATAAAAAATGTCATGCCCTCTCAATAATCCATAACACAAGACGTGCCTTCCCTTTTATTCAAACGTTCAATTTCTGCACTTTATTCAATTAACAAATATATGACTGTTCTTGTCAATTAATTAACTATAGAACATTTACATCAATCGATAAACGTCCAGCAACCACGTTTGTCGCTTTCATTCGTTATCTAACCAATGATTATAATAATATATTATGAGTATATTCTTATCAATTCATTGATAACAAAATATTTCAAAAGTACGAGCATACCGACCTTGGGATAATGGAGCATTCGTAGTTGTTTTCCGCCACCGTCCGTCATGTTTAATGACTTCAAAATTGTAACCCTACGTACTTTATAGTTTAATAAAGCGGGTAAGGAGGTCCTATAAAGGTAATTAAATTACTATGGGAACTTGACCGTCAACTAATTATTAAATTTTTTAAATATGTTCCATTAATTAAGTTAATTATAGTTAAATAAATAGTGTAAATTTTTCAATCAACTTCACCAACGAACAAAATACCGTTGCAACTATCTATGTGTAACATTAAAATTTCTAATAAATTATTATTTGTTTTTTAGATTGACTTTTCGGTCATTACACTATAACTTGTATGTCCTTTTTTTTCTTGGAATCTAAGTTTCTACAGAATCATATCACACCTGTCTCTCTGGCTCTAACTATCAATTTCCACCTCTTTTTTATTTCTTTTTCTTTTAAAAAAAAAGTAGTTTTATTTTCTTTTGGTCCATTTTAAAAGTATGGTATGTTTCCATATTTGATTTTCTTTTAATTTTTTTTTTTACCTAATAACATATCTTATGAGCATATAACAATTATAGTATATTTAGTGTAACACTATGAATAAATTTTGAGGAGAGTGATGTGGACGCAGAACTCTTTTCGCTACCTTATAAGGCAAGCAATTATTTATTGATAAATCCTCGATTTTAAAACATATTATGACCTTAGAAGCATATAAAATTTATGAAAAATCCAAGTCCACATAAATTAAAAGGGGTACCTTTGTCTAATTTTTGTTTTTCTCTTTATGAATTTCATGTCAACATCTCCATGTAAAATGAAAAGCTAAGGGGGTAAGTAATTGATTTTGCACCTACTGATATATATATAGAGTGTGTGTGGAAAAGGAATCTAATATCATTTCACTGTCACTCTCATTCATAAAAGCTTTAAATAATGAATATACATGACCTTTCTTTTCATCAAGAAAATAATTGAATGATTAATTTCTTTTTAAATGTTATTTTAACTAGTAATATAAATTTTGTATGGATGATATTTTAGTACTAGTAGTTAGTTATATATTACCAAAATGTTAATCAAGATACTGATCTAATTAAGATCTTCTGATGACATATTGACAAGTGACAACTATAAAAATTTAGGGCCCTTTGATTGGGGCAGAGCTACAGGACACTAAATATTAAGGCCCCTTCGTAGGGGCAGTGTTAAAGGCGTAAAATTCCTATATGACTATGTTTAATACTGTTGAATTATTTTAACTTTTTTTTTTTTTAAATAAAAATTCTAATTTCGCTACTACGTTGTTCCAAAACTTTTCTTTTTTTTGGAATAATCGAACAACCAACAAGCTTAGATTAGACTTTTAGAGAGGGACTTGCATAATTGAAATCTTTCAAGAATTAGTGGATATATGTGAATTGAGCGTGTCTATATATATTTATTTTGAGATATATGAGGTTAGTATTAGGTTGTAATTTAATCCAAGATACATTGTGTTCAAGTAAATTTATGTGTATTTGAAATAAATAGACAAATCTCACTCACCTCTTTTATTAATTTAGTGTATCTGGTCTTAAAAAATATGTATCTTAATGTATTTGATTTGAAACATAATGTGAAATTATTAATAAATGAAATAAAATAAAATAAATTTTAAACTATAGAAAAAATTAATAAATATATTTAGATACTTGGACAGTTTAAATTTACATCTAACTATAGGTGTATACGCTAATTATTGATATTACGAATTTTGTCAAATTCTAGTCCCTGCATACGGAAACAAAGACAAATTTAATGTCTAAATTATTTGACAAGTTCGACCTTTATAAATATTGACATTAAATTTATTTTACTTTCAAAACCTTAGATTGATTTTTATAGTTTGTTGTAATTTTAGATGTAATATTTGTTAACAATGTCATGGACTCATGGTTGAAAGTCTAAACGAGAGATAGTTAGAATATTTATTATTAACTACATAGATATAGTGTTTATTATAAAATTATATTTTATTGCATTTTATGTACTCATTAAATAGACCATGTACTCATTTGTGTATCATTTACCAATATATTAAATGATATAATGTAAAAAACAAACAAAAAGCTTATACACATGAGATTAAATCACTAATTTTTATAAGTATAAATTTTATGTTCAATATCTATACTATAGATACAATCCATATGAATGGATAAGTAGTAGAAATCAAACACCTAACATAAGGGGGCTTTTGCCTTAGCAGCTTGGATTAATGATCCTGATCACCAAAATTTCAAAACCTATAATTAAATATATGGAATGAGATTATGAGCATACACTAATTTAAAATTTTGTTTTAAGTATTACTAGAAAATTAATTTTATGTTCACAGATGATTGGAATGAGTTTGGCAATTGTTGTTTGATACATATACAATATGGTATATAATCCACATCCCGACCACTAATTAGTTCATGTCCTATGTATACAATTATATGTATGTACACATAATCATTTGAACTTTATATTATTTAATTATTCCTAAACCGACTTGGCTTGTCACCCTTTCTAGCTTCTCACCAAATTGCTACTTAACATTTTTTTAGGTTAAATGTGATAATAATAATGTTCTCTTTTGGCAGTTAGCAGGTACAATATGTTCTTTAAGAGGAAATGTCTAAGTAGCTTCAATTTTTTGTCTTTTCTGAAATAACAAAAGGAGATTACAAAGTCTACTTATGTTTTCTCTATTTTATTTGTTGTCATCCTTTTGTGGAAGGAAGACTTGGGTTAACATTGATAAGGATTTTGTCTTTTGATGTTTTGGAATTGGCATATTCTATTTAACTACGATTAATCATATACCATGCGTTGTATCATGTTATGAAATGCTAAATAACTCTATTTTGGTTTGTTTTTTTGTCTTTTTTTTTTTTGGTGTTGTGAAATTTTTCCTAGTTTTTCAACATGGACCTGCCATACTACAACAACAATATCATACTAGTAAGGATGGCAATGGGGCAGGACAGATGCGGAGCAAGGTAGATTTAAGGCTATATGAAACGGGGCAGGGTGGATTTAAGGTTGTGCGTGACGAGTTAAAGTTGATATTTTTTTAAAATTAATGCAGGACGGGGAAGGTTGCTGGTATATGAGATTTTATGTGGATTCAAATTTATTTTTAAGCTTTTACGTGTTATAAAAGTGATAGAGCATTATTTATTAAGATAATTTCTATAAATCTACTAAAATACTTAAGATAGTAACAACAAATAGTTCAATAAAAATAATACATTTTCTTACATATATTTCAATTGACCTCTAGAAAATGAATTTTTAAGTCACTGTCCTATTGAATTAATAAACCTTAAAGAAATTGTTTTGAAAATATTAAAAAAAGTTACACGGCGCGGGGTGTGGGAGTTGAAAATGAAAAAAATATTATGCAGGCGGGGCGGGGCGGATTAAAATTTTTTCGGGTTAAGCTCAACCTGCCCTATCCCCATTTCGTACCTCCCCATTGCCATCTCTATATACTCGTATAATACGACAAGTAAAGTTTGAGGGGAATATAATGAATACTGCGACAGAAAAAAAAAACAAGGGCATGAGATGAACTTCTAAATTTCTTTTTCTTGGACAAATCTTTATACAGCTTGTTGGATCAACAGCAAGAAGAATCTTTATATAGTTTGTTGGGTCATGTTGTTGATACTTTTTAAGGAAAATTACACGAGTTAGTAAATATTACTAGTTTATTATTTAATATGGTTATAATTTTGATTAATTATTGTGTGTGGTAATAATTTAATATACTTTGCTGTTAATTATGGAATTTGAGAAACGAATTATATACGGAAAGAAGAAGAGTCATTTATTTATTTGTATACACATTTATATAAATTTGATTTTATCTTTCCTCTCTTCATTCTCTAATTATTCTGTAAAATCACTTATATACATTAATTTTGAATTTTAAAATTTATTTTCTTCCTACTAATCGTGACATCACAATTTACGATATTTGCCCAATACGTGTTTCAACTTTTTTTTTTCATTTGTATATGATTTATACTCTCTTTTTTTTCTCAAACAACTTTTTCCAATCTTCAAATTTTCAATTTCTTTTAAGGAAAAAAAATGGATGAAGGAAATTGGACTACTGGATCTAAACCCATTGCGTGTCAAATTTGTTGATGATCCACCATTATTTCATTGAGACTAACTCAAGCATACTAAGATTCATTTACAAGTTTAGATTCACTGTAAAATTATTTTATTATATATTATCAAGTATAATATACAATTGTTTAGTTATATATATGCATCAGGTCACCAACCGCATAAAAAACTAAACTATTGTCATAAAGTATAATTAAATAAATTATAGTTGTAAAACATTATTTGACTAAATTCTTTTTCATATATGAAATTTACCCTATTTTTTTTAGTTAAGCCGATACAAAACATAACACGGATGGAGTATTAAAAGATTGGTTTGATCACTCAGAGACTATTATGCAGGGGTATATATAAATATAATTCATACCATGTGATATAAAAAATGAAGAATTAGTTTTTATGTTAGTATTACTAATACATGTATTCTTATGCTTTATTGTAGTTTAATTTAGAACACACACTCTCTATATATTTATAGAAAAGGGCCATTTCGAGTGGTACAAGTTTTTTCGCATTGAGAGAATTTCGATGGTACTTGGTTCAAGATAAATAGCGGGAAATTTTATAATTTAGAATAAAAAAAATTTATCATAATAGCGATAACATTTTTTTCATGACCACCTTTTAATTCATTTATAATACAAGTTTAATACATTTACATAGATAATTTATTCTTCAAATATTAATACAAGTTTAATGATG
The DNA here is from genome assembly GCA_027704765.1 of Solanum habrochaites. Lineage (NCBI taxonomy): Eukaryota > Viridiplantae > Streptophyta > Magnoliopsida > Solanales > Solanaceae > Solanum > Solanum habrochaites. The sequence goes on from JAKWJA010002489.1 coordinate 83,474,717, forward strand.
GTGGATAATTACATTATCACATATTTTAATACTCTTATAATTCAATGTGACAATTTTTTACCAAACAAACATAATATATTTCAAAAACAATTATAATTCAAATATATTGCATACATAATTCACTTTTAATATATATAACAGATTTATCACAATATGTATAAATAGTAATAAACAAAAAGTATCGCTAAAAACAGTAAAAAAAATTAAAATGAATTTATTCATGTAATTTTTCCATAAATAGTCAACACGTAAGCCCATAAGTAGTCAACACATAAGCCCAAAGTGATGGAATATATTAGGCCCAAAAACGTCTTGCCTCACTGGCCCAACCATCCTTTCAAAAGGGAAAATTGTATATAATAGCAAACTAATAACCTAAAATAAATGGAGTAGTAGGGTTTTTTTTGATTTACTTGTGCTCCATAGCAAACGTTGCAAAAAATTGTCAGGCGCCTCCATCTCTCCCAATATCCGCTCGCACTCTTCCTCCAATCTCTCGCCGCGTCCTCACTTTTTATACAAAACAATTGTATAAATTGTTTCTAATTGTATAAGCAGAGAAATTGTAAAAGTATATAATATTTTATGTTTGCTATGGAGCGCAATATGCAAACTTTGTTATAGCATACAAATATGAAATTTTTTATTTGCTATATGTAAAAGTTTCCCCTTTCAAAATGATTCAAGTTATATGTACCAATATGTTTTAAAGTATACCATCAGCTTAATTTGACTAGTTATGATATTTTAGTATATTACAATCAACAATTCCATCATGATAATGTAAAAAAAAACTACATCGTTAGTACATAAAACTTAAAACACCAAAACGATTAAAATTTGTTGATTTTGGAAAACGACTATGCTCACAACAGTATTTGGCCCAACAGAAATATTCAGCCCACAAAATGAGCGACAGAGACCAAAGACTGACTATTCAATTTAGGAAAAATTATTTAGAAAAATTAATACTAAGCAAAACTACTACATTTAAATAAATGTATAAATTATTTCTTGATTAATTGTTATTTTTAGCAACTATTGCTATTTTTGCATCTTCCTGGTGGAATCTCTCTCGCCCTCTCTCGCTTTTAACAAACACAAATGTAATAAAAAGTGTTGTTTTGTGTATAAAGCGAGAAAGAAAAAAGTGTATATATGCATAATTTCGTCCTCTCTCTCAGATCTTGCTCGCTTTCCGCTTATACAACCCCATTAAATGAAATTATATAAATTGCATTTCTATTATATAAAAGGGGAGAAAAAGATGTATTTACACATGCAAAATCATGTATCTTCGTTCTATATACTTATAATTATACAATGCAAATATTCTCCTGCCTATTTTTTTTTGTCTTCTCTCCTTCTCGTTTTATACATACACAAATTATTTAATTGATTTTTGTATACAACTGCTTTCTTCGTATATGTATAACAAATTATACAACTGTTTTATATATATATATATATATTTATATATATATATATGTATATGTATATATATATATATATAAAGACAGATAAAAAGGAAAATGTGAACTAAAAGTTAATCAAAGAGACAAAAAAATTAACCTAGTCAACATTTTGTCTGGAATATGACAAATTGTGTTGTTTTCAGATCCCAAATCCAATGCGCACAATCTTTCTTTTTGTCTCACTTTAGAATTTTTTTTTAATGAGTAATCAATTATGAATTAAATGAGCTTTCTAAACAGTGAAACACGGGCTTTCTTGCACTCTTAATCTCTTACACTTAACTTCATCACTTCTTTTTCTTTCTATTAATTTATGTAGCATCAAGTTTAACATATTCTCGAGCCAATTTTAATTTTTCATCAAAACATTGATAAACTTACTTCATAATTCGATTATAGGTATGTCATCCACGTTCTATTAGGACCTGAGAGATTCATAAGGAAATAAATACATATTTTACACTTGATCTATAAAATTTATATTTGTTTATCATTTAATGTTATCTGAGTTTTTAATCTATTAGCATAAAGATGTTTGCACATTAGATTGATGTTTATTGTAAAACATCAAGTATTCTACTTTTTGCTACTAGTATTTTCTATTAATAGCGATAGAGGTGGACATGATATGATATATATCAAATCATCATATTATATTGTAATTTTTATATTATGGTATTTGATATGATATATAGTATATATTCTAAATCCTTTTAGTATCCAGTACTGTATTAAGTGTTTAGAACAATGAATTAAAATACCGAATGTCATAACAAGTAATGAAATAATCAACATATAATTAATTATAGATAAAATATTACCAATTAACTAAGATCCTCGATGGCAGTAAAAGGTTAGTGTTGTAAATACTAATATCCGCCGTTACAAAATAATGTGCTTATATACGTGGACAACTTATTAATATATAGTTTAAGATGATATAATTATATAATAATTATACAACCCTACCCATAGAAGTAACTGGGGGGGGGGGCATTAATATGGAAAATTTGATATAATAGCAAAACTAATAACCTAAATTAAAGGAATAAGCTAGGGTTTGATAATTGTGCTCCATAGCAAACGTTTTGCAAAAATTTGCCAGAAGTCTCTCTCCCAGAGTCTCGCTCGCCACTCTCCCATTCGCGCCTTCTCTCGCTGTATACACAAAGGTATAATTTTGTTTTCTGTTTGTATAAAGCAAGAGGAAAATTGTATTACAATGCCAAAAAATGTATAATTCGGTGTTATAACTTAAGTATTATTTCCAACACATTTACTTCAAATATTGCAGAGAAAAAAGGCCAAAGAAAGAATATACAATTGGAATTATACAATTGCAGAGAAATACAATTTTTTTATCTTTATACAATAGAAGTGTATAGATTTGTATTTCTGTTGTTGTATAAAGGGAGAAAAAAACATATAATCTCTTGCTTATACACTTATAATTATGCAATATACATAACATTTTAATTCGATTCAACGTATGCAAAGCAATTATACACCCATTGCAGCGAAATGGCCAGCGAATTATAACAATTTAGGCCAGCGAATTATAACACGTGTAGATTGTATAGCGAATTATACAGTTGTTATATTTGCTATGGAGCGCAATTATGCAAGTTTGTTATAGCATAACAAATATGAATTTTTTGTTTGCTATATGTGAAAGTTTCCCTTTAATATATCCTTTGGTCCATCTCTCACATAGTAATTCGACTTAGCACTTTTAATATCATTCAGGTAAATAAAACTTTCAATATTAATATAATTGTTTAGGTTTTTAAAAGGTCAAAATTAAAATAGTTAAATTGAATTAGTCAGGGATTACGGGTAAATTAGCGAAATTTTGTCATAATAGTTGACATTTCATGTGGAGAACCCCTTTTCCTGTTTCCATTGAAAAAGATAACATTCATTTTCTGGGGGTTTTTAATCCAAATATTTCAATGTTAACATGATCTTCTCTTCCTACCATTTGGAAAATTTATCCGAAATTTTAGGGAAAATACATTTACATCATTTTTTTATTTTTTGCATTTGGCAAAATTCTTTTTATTTCACGAGTTGGTGAACCCAAATCAGCATTAGTTATATAAGGCAGAAAATAAAAATAAAAATTTATTTGGTATGATATGGTATGGAGTTTCGAGGCCAAAAGTGACTACTTTCGTATGAATCTAAACATAAAATCTTTCTTTTAAAAATAAAATAAAATTTAGATGTTGAATAACTATGTAAAAGTATTATAATTTATAAGTCAATTGTTAAAAAGTACTTGAAAAACAAAAATTATCAATTAAAAATTCACTTGACTCTCTAAATAATAGCATGTTAGGTATTTGTTTTGATTTTCTTAGATTTTGATAAATCTACAGAGGAGAAGGTTTAGATTTCTAGAGCCTTTTTCCTCTTCACTTTACAATACCCACAATGTAAGTTGGCTAAGGGGTTTGCGACTCTGGGTTAGGGAGAAAATTTGAGACTCAAATGTCAGGGGAAAAAGTCTCAAATATATTTAAATTTTAATCGAAATTATTGATACGATATCGAATTTTAGAAATGATCTTTTGCCCGTCTACACTATTTAATAGTGTATTTTAAAGTTATATATGTGCTCACATAACATCATAAATATTGCATCATTATAAATAGTAATGTGTTTGCGTGGGAACATATATATATATATATATTATATATATATATATCTTAAAAGTATACTGTTAAATAGTGAAGGGGTAAAAAGTCCTCCATAAAGTTTGATATGGTAACAATAATTTCATCCAAAATTCAAGTACTTTACAGATCATTTTCCCTAAATATTTGTTACCTCTTTTTTTATGATATGATTGAATTTAATAAGGTTATTTCTCTTAATATTTTGTCAAATTTTTTATATAATGAATTATTCATCTTTACATAAGTCGATTGATCACATCAAATTTAATATTTATATCTCTTTTAAGTATATATTTCTTTTTTATTGATTGATTAATCATCTTCCGAAATTCACTTTAGATCATACATAATATTAAGTGTTTGAAAAATGATAAAAATGAATATTTCATTATAATTCAAAGTTTTAAAATTTCATTATCATAGTTGAATAAAATAAGTGGACTAATTTGTAAAATATTAAAACTGAATCCATCAGATTGCATCAACGTGAAAAATGAAAATGGAGAAAATTTGGAGTGTTGAGGAAATATAGGGACAAAAGTTGAATAGCTCCAAATCTTCGCCACGTATTCCGGTTATTGAGTGCGACAGCCACGTGGGAAGTTGGGGATAATTCCAAAATGCATAACCGTCAGATTCAACGGCTAACGGACAATATAACCACCATTAACGGCTCAGTTAACGCCCCATTTCCTTTCCGTTATTTTCGATTTGATTTTGTACATGATAATTTTGTCAAACAAGTACATATAGTATCATATTACATACATCTTGCATTTATTTGCTTAGTATAAGAATATGGCTAAGGATAATTTTCTTCCATCAGACTATTCTAATATGTAAAATGTATTAGTACGATACAAATATTATTAAAAATATATTATTTAAAAATAAATGTAATAAATATTTAGTGTAATATAAATATTATTTACCACGAATAGCTGTAGCATATATAATATCATCAACGAAGTTTGAAAAAAATTATGTATATGTGTTTTATTTCTATCGTATGCATAAATAAAATATATTTAATAGACATATAAACGTTATTTACAATAAAAAACCTTTTTGTTATAGTCCAAGACCTTAATACATTTCTTCCATCATTTCAGAGAACATTTGAAAAATTGCGCGCTGGCCGTGCCATAGATTAAGCTAAGTCATGACATGGAATTTTTGAAAGGGAAATTTATCTGAAGTGGAAAAGACTTATAAGTTATATAGTATGACTTTATTGTATATATTGGGAATATTTGTTGCTAATGAACAATAATACCTTCAGCCAAACTTTATTGTGGACTCCAATGAAATACCTTCATTTCTAAAGTAAACAATTAAATATAAATGTACTGGTATAATTGACGGAGGATATATTTTTATAAGTTAAGTCAAACTTCATTGAGATACTTAAAGTAATTATATAAATTTAGTATATATATAGTTAAAGTAATAATATAAATTTACTATAATTAGGTGATCTGAAAATGAATGATATTAAAAATTAAAAATTAATTTTTTTAGAAACACGTGATGTATATATTGAAGAGGCAAATAATAAAAAAATTACCTCATAAATAAGCATTCTGATGTAACTATTTTTAATAATTTTGATAACTAACATGAAATGAGAGTATTGAAATTCACATGAAAAATACAAAACATTTCATTTTCTACCTTAAGTGGACTTAATTATCAGGTAGAATCAGAAGTTTTGTCTGAAAAATACTGTTGTATATAATAGCAAATTTCATTTGATAGACAAGTTATTATAATTTACAATTGCGCATGTCTATATCGTAAACCAAATAATTAAGATCAATTTCCATCAAAACCAAACGATACAGTGTCGTATGCACTAAAAAATTACCCTTTATAGTTTAACAAGATAACATACATATATATTGCTCTCTAAGGAGATGTGTTTGTCAAAAGATCAATGATGTAATCGAAATTATATTATCGCAATTTTTACTTTTACAGAAAATAATTTTTGTACGTAATAATTAATTGTGACTAAATATATAAAAAAAAAAAATATTTACTTATCAAATTTTGACCTAGCACACATTGTACACCTATTAAGAATTTTTTTTTAATATAGTACAAATATTTACTCACTATATTTTTCAAAGACCTTAACTTAATATTAATAAAAATAAAGGTATAATAAGAAGAAAAAAGGATATCTTTTTCTAGATTTGTTAAAAAATGACAAGTAAAAAAAGAAAAATTAAATTAGGAGATATTTGACAAGTAAATACAAAGGGATGGAGTATGTTTTTTAGAGGCATTTGACAATGACATTTTTATACTCTTTGTAAATATTTTTAAAGTCAATAACAAAATTAAATTTGTTATTAATTAACTAATTCCAATAAATGATTAACAATTTTAGCATATCTTTATTGTCATTAAAGGAGTGATAATTTTGCAAAGAGATTCTGAATTCCATATATGAATAGTTAGCTAAGAATTTTTAGACTTCAATATTATCTAAAAAAGATCTTATTCATCTTTCATAGACAAACTACAATATCATATAATTCATTAACTTCCATATATTCACACCAAATATAAATTAGACCCTTTTCAGGTAAATGGATCAGAGTCTAATTTAACATTCTGCTGAGACCAAATTGAGGAAGAAATTATATAAAACTGACACATGGCCTTTTACTAGCACTGGTGGGAATTCGAATTATACTGTTACATCGTACTATAAAATAAACTATTAGGATTTAGTAGTAATTAAACATTATTTGTGATCTAATTTTATTTTTACCTTGGATTTTTTGGGAAAAATCAATTTGGTTGGTATAAATTTTTAAAGAAAATTAGACGACAGTGAAGGAATAAGGGAAACAAAAATAAGGGAGAGAGGCAAAAAGGAGACAAAAGGAGGAGAAGGATCAAGGGGTGGGGCAGAGCAAAAGTAAGAAAAATTACATCATAAAATATTAGTTAAAGTCACTTTTAAAAAAAAAACTATGACAATTAAGAATAGACTGAGAGTATAAAGAAAAGTATATACAAATGAACAAACCTAAAGTTTTACTGGCTAATATATTTTAATTACGTGAATAACATACTTGCGTAATAAATCTTAAGAGTACATTAGGAATCTTATCCAAAATTTGAGTTAAATCATGTTTAAATAAAATTTACTGTCAAATTTGAAAACTTTGTCCATGTATTCAGCGAAAAAGACTATAAAATTGAATAGTACATACTTCCTATCCTAACTTTATCTATAAATAGAGGCCTTTATTAACCCATTCAACTCATCCCAACACAAGAAATAAAGCTAATAGTGCTAGTTGTTTAATTTAATTGAGTAGGCTTTGTTTTACAATTCTTGACAATGAGTACTACTTTTATGGCTCTAAATCCTTTTATTGTCTTCACATATTTTACAACTTTTTCTCTTTTGACCATTTCTTGCTGTTGTTTCCACCCAAAACGTTTCAATGTATCAAAAGTTCAAGCAAATTCCGACTGGTCCCCAGCCGGAGCTACTTGGTATGGTAGCCCTAGTGGTGCAGGAAGTGATGGTACACACCAAAATTTACTCGTTAATTATTGTCTTCGTCTCAAACTATCTGTCGTGTTTAACCAAAAATTTAATATGTTTAGTTGTTTGTATGAAGTGCTCAATAACAGTTCCTACTAATAATAAAGTGGGAAAAAAATAACTAGTTTTATTTTAAACTTCAAAAAAATGATAAAATAATTTATAGTAACATTTAAATGTCTAATAATTGGTGTATAATTTTTTTTACACCAACTTGTTAAGCTAATCTACAATGACATGAAACTGTCTGTATATAATATTCAATAGTTTAAAATATATTAACAATTTGAAATTATTTTTTATATAGTAAATGTATATAATTAACTTTAAATTCTATTTTGTGGTACAAAGGTGGAGCTTGTGGTTATACTAATGCCGTGGACCAACCACCATTCTCGTCCCTAATAGCCGCTGCTGGCCCTTCAATATTCAAATCAGGCAAAGGTTGTGGTGCTTGTTATCAGGTGCGATAATTTAATTTATATATACTGATAATTTTTTATTAAATTGCTTGTTATATATCGTCAGTTCATAGAACTTTAATATTTCGCAAACACTTTTCCTATTCCATTTTCTCCCCAACACACAAAGTACATACACCAATAACGTAATTCCACGAGTGTACTTAGCTTTACCCTTACTTTGTAAAGGTGGAGATAATGTTTGTGATAATTAAAGAAGTCATGTTGAAAATAAATAGTAAGAATAAATAATACAATCATTAACTGAAATCGAAGAATAAGATGGTATGTGAGTAATAATAATAACAATAGTGATAATTGTTTTTATTTAAAATCAGGTAAAGTGCACAGGAAATAAAGCATGTTCAGGAAAACCAGTTAGAGTTGTAATAACAGATTCGTGTCCTGGAGGACCTTGTCTATCAGAATCAGCACATTTTGATTTAAGTGGCACTTCTTTTGGAGCTATGGCTATTTCTGGACAAGCTGATCAATTACGTAACGCTGGAGTTATTCAAATCCAATACAAACGGTAATTACTATTCGTTTGATAATAATCGAGTGACATTATATTATACATCGTTATAGATTTTTTTAACGTGCTATATGTCACGTAACAGAGTGGAGTGCAATTACCCCGGAGTAAAATTGACATTTCACGTAGACTCAGGTTCAAATTCCAACTATTTCGCAGCTCTAGTTGAGTACGAAGACGGGGACGGAGACCTAAACAGTGTTGATTTGAAACAAGCATTGGATTCAGAGTCATGGCAACCCATGCAACAGTCATGGGGTGCTGTGTGGAAGCTAGATTCTGGCTCCTCCTTAGTAGCGCCTTTTTCGCTAAAACTTACCGGGGAATCCGGCCAGACTGTGGTGGCTAACGGCGTTATTCCGGCAGGTTGGCAGCCTGGAAAAACTTACCGATCAGTGGTGAATTTTAAAGTCTAGGTTAATAATATTAAACTATATAAGTATATGTTTAAAATTATGTACAAGTCAATTTGGTTGACTTTGTTGTGTTGTCAAAGTCAAAATGATTAAGGTGAGTAGAAGAATAAAGTAGAAAAATATGGCTGTTGTGTATTTTTAATATTAATACCACGCCATTTTGTTGTGGTTTAGTACTACCTTATGTCTGAGTGGTACTAAATATCAATGGTATGTTTATCCTATTTTTAGTTTATGTATTAAACTTAATTTTATGATGTTTGATATGGTATTCGAATATATATTTTTATGTTTGGCTATCTTATATCTGAAAAAAAATCACAAGATGGGGGAATTAGATGAATATGACCGGAAGTTATTTCTCTTTAATGCAAATACTCCAAGTACGTTTATGCAATCACACATAATTTAATCGTTGTTTATTTTTTTTAGTGCTTAATATGATATTCGAGAAATATGTTTTCATGTTTGATTACTTTAAAATACGAGAAATCACTTGAAGAAATTAGACTGACGGAAGTTATTCTCTTTTGCAAGTACTCAAGTGCTTGATTAGACAATTCTCCTTTGCATACATAATTTAATTATCACTTAATTAGACAATTTTTACTTTTAATATTGAAAATATTATCTGAACTTATCTCATATTTTCATATCACATGTTACACTAGTACAGTAAAAAATAATCTCCTTGTTTTCTTTTCTTGCTTAGCGAAAATTAGCTACTATGGTGGAATTTAGGGTGAGAAAATATCAGATAATTAATGAACGAACAATAATTATCATTACGTAATTCACAAAATGATGATTTCTCAATGGAAATATTATATTTCAAGTGAAGTCTAAACTTTGAAAATCAATACCGATCCAGATCCTAATAATGGCTTTGCCCACCCAATTTTTACCAATACATCAGGCCCATTAGTAACCCGACAGAATGGGCGGGTTTATCGTCTAACGGCCCAAATAGCTAATGGGCCTCTGATAAATCACTTCGAAAGAATTTTTATTTTATTTTGAAGTATATAGCCGTTTTAAAGAACCAGAAAAGATAATTACAATCTCTAATTCTTATGGTATAAATGTAATTTGTAGAAAGTCTATATTATTATTATTATTATTATAAATTTATGGAATATTATATATTGAAAGTATTTTTTGTACAGAAGAAAGTTTATTATATAGTATATAGTAATAACTAGATATTATGTGTTTGCGTCAGCGCAAGACCAATGTATGTTAACTTTTTTCCTTCCAATTTATGCGAGACAAATGAAATTTTGAACGGTGACTAAAACTTTATGTGTTTTCTAAAAGAATATTTTTAAATTGTTTAATTTATGGACTACCTTTATGTTATTTCGAATATATATGTTACGCCATATTTTATTTTATTGATAAAGTGATTTTAGGAAAGAACAAACTTTTCTCCATATGATTCTCACATAGTTTTTTAGTTGTCATTTTCGGTGATTCGTAGTACTTTTTCGTTTCATTAGTACTTTTCAGTTCTACGTTATTTTCAAACAATTATATGCGATTTTTTTGTTTTCGTAAAAATAAGGTAGGATGTCCAACTAAATTTCATTATGTTTTTTTTAACTATGTTTTCTAAAAATATCTTAAAATGTTACAATTGCGTTTATAAGATTTGTTTTAATGTACTTTTAAAATATGTAACAAATTTAGAAATTAAAACGAAGAATTACAGTTTTCAAATCATTATATTTTCTATAATGATCTTTCAATAATAGCATTACTCTATTTCATATTGAATATATTACTCCTCCTTTTTTATTTATATGAACTTATTTTTTTTCCATTTAAAAAGAAATAACTTCTGAATTTTATTTTTTTATATAGCATATTAAAAATCACAAAATTTCAAAATATTTTAATCCACCAAAATTTAATAGACATATAAATTTTAATTTTAATTTTGATTGGTTTCACCTATATTATAAACTTGATATATATTCTTAAGAGCCTAAAGTAATCATTATTTATACTTTCTAAATAAATAATAAATATCAACAATAACTCAAACAGATGAAGAAAATAACAAAAATCAGGTAAAAACTAATAATAATCACCTAAAGATGTTTCTAGAACTATTAATTTTTCTCTCGTTATATTCTTGGTATAAGTTGTTGCTTGCATGAGTTACATTTTTTACGCTTTGATCATATTCACTTCATATATGGAAAGATGTTTCTAAATTATTTAATCTTGATAGATTTTTTTGTTTAAAATGAATACATTTGTATTCTTGGTCATCTTAATACAAATTTATGACCATAGTCATTTTTTATTTGGTACAGTACTTTTAACATCTGTTTTTTAATTCAATCTAATATATATTATTACATTTTATCACACTGATTTATTTTCAGTATTAATAAGAGCCAACAAAGATTGAATATAAATTCATGCATCTTTTTATGTAAAGTAGGCTTTATTTTATAAGCATAATATCGAAAAAATATCAAGAATTCATTAAGTAATATTGAAATATACGTAATAATAAAATAGATATCACAATAACTCACAAAAGAAATAAAAAGGAAAATAAATAATAACAAAATAAGTTAATGGTAATAATAATAATAACTTAAGATGTTTTTAGAACTATTTAATTTTTTTGTTATCATTCTTGGTAGATTTTTGTTAGCGTGAAATTATATTTTGCCCTTGGTCATTATTCACTTCACATATAGGAAGATGTTTCTAGAATTATTTATTATCTTTCTTAATAGATTTTTATTGACGTAAAATTATATTTTTATCCTTTATCGTCCTACCACTTCACTCTTCTATATAATAGAAATATTGATTCTCATATATTTTGGATCGTCTATTTGAGATAGAGTTAACATTTTATATGTTATAATTGATAATAAGTTAATGCTATAATCATTATGCTATGATTGAGTTTATAAAGTTAATAGGTAAAGATATATCTAATAATAACGGCAAGTGAAAGATATAACAAATTGATCATATGAAATAAGTAAGAAGTTATCATCCCTTAATGAACTTACCTAATTTTTTTTTTTGCAAAGATCTTCTGCCTATTGTAATTTGATAGAAGATTTCTTTAAGTACTGACTAAATATCTATCAAGAGCTATAATTTTTTTGGTAATTAACTATAGTATAATATAATATAATTGTATTATAAAATGGAGGATCACTAAAATCTTTTGGATATCATTTTCCTTAATTTTTTGGTAAGAGATATATATTTTTATCCACTATAAAAAGAGCATCGATACCATAGTGTTTCTCCAAGCAAAAATTAGTAAAAGAGATTAAGGACAGTAAATTATAATTCTTTCTAGTAATTAATAATCAAGCATGGGTTATAATGTTATCATTTTCACCTTTTTAGCTCTATGTTTGCTTCAATATTGCAGTTGTGCACATGTTAAATCATTCAATGCTTCTATATCCAGTTTTCAACCAGCAGTAGCAACATTTTATGGTCCTCCAACTGGAGCAGGATCTGGTAATTAATTAAATTAATTAATTATGCTACTCTTCTAGTAAAATGTTTTGCACTAATTCATCACATTGTTTTCTTTAGTTAATTAGTTGATTACATTGTATAAGATTGGTTTGTTTTAATAATCTGAATTTGTGATTACTTTTAATTTTTGTATATTGACAAAAACATAACATTATTTAATTATTGATTTTATTTCATTTCATTTGTCATGTTATTAGAAGGAGGAGCTTGTGGATATACAGATGCTGTATCAAAACCCCCTTTTAATTCCTTTGTTTCTGCTGGAAATGGGCCACTTTTCAAGAAAGGCTTGGGCTGCGGAGCTTGCTACCAGGTCCATATACATATAGTATACTCTTCTGTTAATGAAAAAAATCCCACATCGGATCGAAACGAGATTAATCCTAATAAGACTTAAGGGATCATTTTAAGGTATCGGTTAGGCTCAATACCTAAATTAACATGATCAGAAATCTTGTCCTGGTCCGATGTGGAATTCTTTCCTTCAACATTCTTTGCCCATACAAAACATAAGTAACATGTTACAAATCACACTTATATTAATTTACACCAGAGTTAAATTTTTCTATAATAATGACGTGTACATTGTGAAATTTTAGGTTTTATGCAAACTAGCCCCTTGCACAGGAAGACCAGTAACTGTAACGATTACAGATGAATGCCCTGGCTGTTCAGGCTCTATTCATTTTGATTTAAGTGGAACCGCAATGGGTGCTTTAGCCAAACCTGGCCAAGCTAACGCCTTACGTAATATAGGAAATATCCCAATTTCTTACCAAAGGTACGTACGTACTAAAAAAACATTTATCATGGTGATAAAATTCATAATAATGTTATAATATATTACAGGGTGCCATGTCATTACCAGAACTGGAAAATCGCGTTCAAGGTGGATCTAGGTTCAAACCCGAATTTCTTATCAGTAAATGTTGAATTTGAAAATGGAGACGGTGATCTTAGTTTAGTCGAATTCTTACCAGCAAGGTCAAATCAAGTGATAAGAGCGAATCATGTATTTGGTGCAACATGGAGCAGTAATATTAATCCCGCAGCACAACCAGCGCCTTATTCAATTAGGCTTACAACTGGGTCTAACAAGAAACTTACTGCTACTAATGTTATTCCAGTAGGATGGCAACCTGGACGCACTTACCGGTCTAATGTCAATTTTTAATTATTGAATGTAAACTCGATAAAATAAATCTACATTCAAGTTATATTAATAATATTGATGAACGAGAAAAATAAAAATTATTTTAAAGTTTGTATTAGTGACTTGTCACAAAATATGATCTTGAATGTTCTCCTTTTAGGAATTTAATAAACTTTAGATTATTTTTGCGTACCGTACTTTCTTTTTCCTTCTTGTTATCACTCATTAAGACGCAGAGATTTTCATACGAAACAATAATCTAACAATTTAAGGAGGCTCTATTGAATTACTTCAATTTGTATGAAATGAATGTTTTAATTATCTTTAACTCTGGTTATTTTTAGGGCCTGTTTAGATTGAGTTATTTTATTTTTTAAGCCAAAATAGTGTATTATTGAGTAGTTTTGAAGTGCAGAAAATGCTTATAATTTTCAGTTAAAATAATAAAATCAAGCCAAATATTACAAGTTAGGATTTTGAAAGTTAGCCATCTGAAAAATGAAAATGTTAAAATTCAAATTGAAGTTCTATCTTATAATTGGGGCATATGAGGGAAGAATGCAAAGTTGTGCTTCTGAGGCCCAAAACTATTTCTTTCCAATTGGGCCTTGGGTTACCCGCTTGATGCATGGCTTATATCTTTATGTATTTCATCTTACTAAGATACAAGGAGAACGATTGAGGATATTAGTGGTACTAGTAGTAGAGTCAAACCATATAAATTTGTTCAAATATTTTGAGATTTCTTTTTAATAATATTGATATAAGAAAATTGCAATATGTATTTTTTTTTTTATATGGTTTTTGAATATTTGATTACTTTAAAATATTAAATTAACTTTCGAAAAATGAAAGATGATAACTAATATGGGACGGAATCCAATTTTGCTATGAAGATTAATCAAATTAATTTTTGATTAATCATGACAATTTCAATATAACTCTGAAGATTGATTAAATTAGCATTTGAAAAGCGAAGTATGACAACTAATACGGAATTGATAGATAATTTTAGGTCCCTACATTAAAGTGTATAGAAAAATCTTTCAATTTTCGGAGCTAAAAGCCTTTTTTTTTTAATTTAAAAAAAAAAGGGGGGCCTTTTCCTCCCCGTCCTCCCTTGTCAACTTTTCACTCCTCACTCCTCCCACTCGAACTCCTATTTTCCTCTCCTCACACAAACAAATTAAACCATTGGCTTTAACTAAAAAATAGGACTTACTTTCTTTTCACCTTACAAGCCCACAACAACTTCTACTAATAATAATAACAAGAACAACAACCCATGCAACTTTTCTTGTTTTCTTTATCCATATTAATTATCCTCATAATAACTCACTCTCACTTTTCTTCTTTATATTGTCTTTTAATTTCTTACACATAGTTGACTAAATTAACTAGTGTTAAGGTGTTTTTTCCTTTTTTGGGGTTATAGTCATGGCTTGTGTTGATGAAGAACAAAAGCCAAGTTTTAAGCATTATTGTAGAGTTTGCAAGAAGGGTTTCATGTGTGGGAGAGCTCTAGGTGGACATATGAGAGCTCATGGTATTGGAGATGAGAGAGTAAATATGGATGATGATGATGATGATGATGAAGAAGCTAGTGATTGGGAAGAAAATCATGGTGATAATAAGAGGATGTACCAATTAAGAGCAAACCCTAACAGGTTAAAGAGTACTAGGGTATGTGAAAATTGTGGACAAGAATTTTTGTCATGGAAATCTTTTCTTGAACATGGTAAATATTGTGGCTCTGATGATGCTTATAATGATCATTCCTTGGTATCATCAGCTTGTTCTGATGGTGAGGAATATAACATAGGTGAAAGAAAAGGTTATGGTTGGTCTAAAAGGAAAAGGTCCTTGAGGAGTACTAAAGTTGGAACTTTTACTTCATCTTATAATACTAATAATACTTATTCAAGTGAACAAGAAGATCTTCTTCTTGCAAAATGGCTTATAGATTTAGCTAATTCAAGGGTGGACCCATTAACCATCGAGCCAGAAGAATCATGTGCCTCCGCTAGTAAAGAGGAGGAGAGGCGGAACCCTATAATGACCTACCTTAGTACTTCGGGCCTCATGAACCAAGACAGAGATCTCGAACATGATAGAAAAAGTGAATTTTTCATCATACCTAGTTTGGACAAGGCTAAAGGGGTTCCCAAAGGATTATTTGAATGTAAAGCATGCAAGAAACTATTCAATTCTCACCAAGCCCTAGGTGGACATAGGGCAAGTCACAAGAAGGTTAAAGGATGTTATGCAGCCAAACAAGATCAATTAGATGATAATACACATGATCAAGATAATTACTTTAAAGGTTCAAAATCATCATCTTATAATTACCAATATGAACAAGGGTCCTCATTAACAGGAGCTTCAAAGAGAAAATCAAAAGTACATGAATGTTCAATATGCCATAGAGTTTTTTCAACTGGACAAGCTTTAGGTGGCCACAAAAGGTGTCATTGGATCACTTCCAACTCTCAAGATTCATCTATCTTCACACCGAAATTTCATTTTCACAATCCCCTTAAGCAAATTAATGAAAGCTCAACATTGGAGAATCAAGATCCATTGGATCTTAACATTCCACCAAATGATCAAAACATGTCAAGAATAAAGCAAGAACCTTGGAAAATAATCAATCCCTTTGAGGTCTCCACAGATATACACATGCATCCATGGAGTAGTACAAATAATAGTGATCATACAAAAAAAGAAACAAAAGATGATGTTGTTAACCACAACAATAGTGATCAACCCCGCGAAGAAAATGAGGATGACAACTTCAAGAACAAGAACAAGAACAACAACAATGTCCATCAAGATAATGCAACACAAATCAATGTAGAAGAGGATGATGAAGCAGATAGTAAGTTGAAGCTAGCAAAATTAAGTGACCTAACTATTTCTGGTAATCCTTCACAATGGTTACAAGTTGGTATTGGTCCAACAAATAAGGTTGAGGCTGACTTATAAACTATTTTGCATTTTTTTCCCTCTTCTTTTGTTTTCTTTTTTTTTCACCAGGGTATATATTTCTATGCACATATTGTAATTAAAATATCACCCCCCCCCCCCGCCCCCCAAAAAAAATAAAATAAAATTTATACATCCCAATTGTTTAGTTATAAAGATACAGTATATATTAGTTCATTTTTTTAACTTGTATTTCTTGTAAACGATTAACGTATAAATATAATTTTGTTCCATGCATTTTAACATTGTCCATTTTTTATTTTTACATTTAATTTACTTCAGAGTTAATATTCATGTATTCAAGCTTCCTGATCATGACAATTGTCTTAGTCAATTAAAATATATTAATAACCTTGATGTGTTAAATTGGAATGACACTTTACTTGAACTCTTACGTGGTTATATTCTAATGTATAGAAGGTGTAATAATTATTTGAACGCTATCAAATTAAGTTAACTACAGTAACAAAGTAATTAATTCGTTGTTATTGGACTATATCAAGTCTGAATATTGAAAAATAGAGTATATATATTCAGTAAATTGCACTAGAGGTCTAACTTAACATTATTTAACAATTAATATTCTTAGTCCAATCACCCCCCCACCCCCCAAAATCCCACCCCCAACGATTTATATGTGTGTGTAACATCAATTAGGCTGGTGGTTGACTAGACTTAGAAAGACAAGTCCACCAATTTTTAGGGATGAAGCAACTTTCTTGGTCCTCTTTTGCTTTTTTCTAGTCTTTTTCCTAGCATTTTGGTGTGGAAATTTTGCATCCATGTGTCACCACTTGGTCAAAAGTATTAAATTATTTGTTTTCCTTTTTTTTTTTTCAACAAAAGACAGAAACAAATTTACTATCCGTTTTACGTCAAGTAATACGTGGAGTAACTCCCGATATAACAGTAAAAGCAAGACTCTTTGAGGTTAATGTTATTTTCATCCCCATTGTATATATGTAAAAACAAATAAATTATATATCTAATGAATCCCAAAAATGATTTAGGTTTCTGAGTTTATCATTTATTGGCTTCCTTCTTTTTTTATTTGCCCATGTTTACATGAACTTTTAGAAAAAGTATAAGTACTTATTTTCAAAATTTTATTAAATTAATTTTATTAACTATAGTATAGAAATTTAAGTGTTGAATGATTTGAAGGAAAATGATATATCTCTTTTGATTTGCTAAAATGAATAAAGAAAAAAGGGAAATATATTCTTTTTATCATAAAAGTCAATAAGTATTCTTTAGATTCACTTTTACTTGTTTAGATTGAATTTTACATACTCTTTAAGAAATGTCCCTTTACCTCAATTTATATAACATTCTTTTTTCTTTTTAATCACTTATTCTTTTATTTGATAAATGTTTCACGACACTATCAATATTTCAACCTATTTTGGATCTCACTTTTTTGAAAAAAAAAATCGCAAAGGTCTACTCATTATTTAAAAGTTCATTTATTTTAGGATATTTCTAAAACATTAATGCAAAATCTTTTCATATTTTAAAATTTTGTATACCGTTAAATTATATCACATAAAATCAAACAGAATGAGTTCTAATTGATATGAAAATTTTACGAACATACCCATATTAATTGATTTTTAATAGTTTAAAGTCGTAAAATAATTTAAGAAATGAATAATTAACTTTAAGAGTAAAACATAAAAAAATATGTATGATAGAATGAAGGAAAACGGAGGTAATAAAATGAAACGGGTGGATGGAAATACGTGATAAGACAACCATTTCTATTACAAGTGATCCATGCAAAAAGAATTGAGAAAACGAGATTCTTACCTTTTTATAATTTGAATTAAAAAAAATAATCTTTTAAAAAAGTTTTTTACCTATAAAAATAAAGATCTTCTATATGTAATAAAGATAAAAATATCTTATACATAAAAGTCAAGACCTTTTTCAAAAGACAAAAAAAAAAATACTTCAAAAAAATTAAAATTATTAAAGGGAAATATCTCTCAAAATTTTCAATGATCATGTAAATACAAACATATAGATATAAGATATGTGTAACGATAAAAAGATAAGTATGAATCTACATGCAATTTTACAGATGATTTGAGAAATCTGAATTTTCACTTTATTATTAGGATTTAAGAATTCGATTTTTCATTTTATAATTTCTTCAGCCTCTTACTAGAAAAAAAAACGTAGATAATTTAATAGATAAGAAAATGGTGCCGACAAATTTGAAAGTAGTTATGCCCCAATTTCCTCTTCTCAACATTTACTACTACTTGATTTGCTTTCTCAACTAAACTCAAATCACTTATTGGATTTATATTAACTTGTAGATAAAGAGAATAATATTTTGGGTCCCTCATTTATATAAAAAAAAAATATGATTTATAAAATAATAAATATTTTTAGTTATAATATTGTTTGGTGGCGAGTATATTTATACCGTTTTAGATCATAGAGTATAAAAGATTGTGAATATTCATAAACAAAAAGATTATAAATGCACATTCCAAGTATCACTATGTTAAATATATTTAATCAAATATTATAAAAAAAATAAATTAAAATTTATTCATTATTGGTGAATAGTAAAAATGATAACTTTTATTTTATTGATAAATTTATCAATAATTAAGTAGAACAGATCAAAATAGATTGACTAAATAAATAAATAGGATAATAACTCGAATAAATTAAAATTGAATAAATCATATTATTATGAACTAATTTCATCGATATTAGAATGATGGAGGGCTTTTTTATTATTATTAAAATCCCTTTTGCTACTTTGAGGCATAAAAAAGCAAAAACAATGACAGTTTGGATCCTTTTTATCTTCTTATAGAATCTTCTTAATGCATACTTACTTCCAATAGTGCTTCAGAATTCAGATCTTGTCCACTAAAATTGAATAAAAGGAAAAGTATGATCAACATCTCAAATATCTAGTACCAAAATATCTTCACAAAATATTAGTACTTAGTACTTTTTGTTTTTGTTTTAATAGACTCAAATCGAGATATCAAATGAATGGATTGTAGTAAATAAATCGATGAAATCATATTTTTATAAGCTAATTTTATTATCTTTAAATTAAAATATTCGAAACCTCTCAAAGGACTACACTTTCTACGTACAATAACAATAATAGACAAATTGTATACCAAAGAAAAAAAATCTCTATTTTTCCTCCTTGATAATTGAAATTAGATTGAGGAGTATATTATTGGAGTAATTTCATAAATAATAATTCAATCTTTAATTTATTTTATTAAAATTGTAAAACTAATTTATCCTTAAAAGAAATAAGTCGAATAAACATATATGTATCATAAAAAAATATATATATTATATTTAATTTCAAAAAATACAAGTTGTTCCATGTACAAATTATCATGTAAGTATATATATAATCATATCTGCCATTCACATTACGTAATATTCATGCAACATAACTTAAAATCATATTTTCCATTTTTCAATCGAACTTGGAGAAAAAATTAAGATTTTTCGAAAATAAATTGAAAATTGAGTAATTATCTGGAAAAACTTGGCTAGTTCAAATTGGTAATAATAGAAAAATTCAAATCTACTGGCAAGGTTAAGGTGTATAAAACGTACAAATACATAACATAGTTTCTGATTCAATTATGTTTTTTTAATTTTTATTACGTTATATATCTTAGAGCACGTCTTGTTAATATTGGATTATGATTTGAAATCAGATTATTTAATTTGAAGTTAAAGTTTTATTTGAACATAAAATCTATTTTTTAACTTGGTACTTTTACTCACAAACATGAAAAAGCTAAGTGGTGAAAACTATGAAAAATTTCCCAAATCTTATATATACAATCTTACCCAACAAACAAACCATAGTTTATAACAAGATATCGGAATATCCTGATCAAGGTGATGCATGCATATAATTTACAAACTCTCAAATACATATTATTTTTATAATGATCAATTAGTCAAAAATAGTTATAACTAGTTATTCTTTAATATAATTCTATCACGAACAATTACCTCACGTTGAGCATAAACTTTTTTTTTTTTTTTTGCAAAAATTAAAATGACAGATTTTTATTTTACAAAACATAAATTTATGAATCAAGCTTTATATTTTATAAAACTTGGAATTTCTATCGTGCTTTTGGAGATTTTGAAATAAGAATCTCAAATCACATGTCTAAATATTAATTTAAAATCATAATCTCATTTCGCATGTCCAAATTCAATATCAAGTGTCGTTCTCTCTTCTTTTTCTTTTTTATTTATTTTATTTGCTTTCAAAAGAGATGTGGTTGCAACGTAGATCCATTATGTTTGGAATAAGTCATCTAATATTGTTGTTAGTGGATGAAGACATTATAGAAACTTCAATTAATTACAAAAATATTCCTTAATTTTGACTTAATTATTTTTATGTAAACTTCATAACATCCTTATTCCAAGGAGTTGTTGGAACATCTATCCAGCATGTCAAAGAACTAATTTTTGATACTTTATTTTATTTTATTCCACTAGTTGCTTTTTATTAATAATTGACTAATTTCATTACTAAGCAAGACTTTTTACTACTGTATTAATTGCTCTCACGAAGTCTTACTAGTTGATCTTCTTCCCCTCCACTTCCAAAATTAAGAGACTAATCGAAAAATCGACTTAATTACTTACAACATATATATAATAATATAATATCCAATATGTTTTTGTAAATAGTGTCTAAGTAGATGTAGGGTAGTTAAGAGCGGATTCAAATAGAATCGAGAGATTTATTTAGATAATTAATTGTGGAAAATTATATTACTTTTTATATGACTAAAATTATTTTTATATATTAGATGTTAGACTTTTTTAAATTTTTTGTATTTTTTTTTTTAAACTGTGATCTTTATTTTCCAGATAATCAATACCTACAAAATGTTTTGGACTTTTGGATATGGACATAGTCCCAAATTCAGAATCAATTCTACTATCCTTACCACTTGACTACTAATCTATGGATAATTTTTTAATGTGTTTTATTTTTTATATTAGTGAAAATTCAGGTTCCGTTATTAATAAAAGTGGGAGTGGGGGGTCGATATCCTTAAAAAATTTTAGGCCCCAAAATTTGAGGGGCTCATTTTTTTTAAGTAATAACAGAATTATTATAAGTATTTTTTAACAAAAAAATAAATTATATTTCGTCTTTCTTTTAGTTTGTTTTGAAACATGAAAGAATGTCTTTTTCCTTTTGGACCGTTTTTAAATTTAACTTACACATAACATGTTTAATATTACAATATTACAAAATATTTTGGTATATATATATAGTTTAAGACCATATAAATAATAAAGCATTTTCATTAAAAAAAGAAACAAAATTTGGATTTCAAAATAAAAATAAAAAAATAAAAATTAGTCCTCCTATTTATATTTAACTTTGGCATAATACATAAATGTGCCCCCTTAACTTGACTTTATTTCACATTTATGTTTCTACACATTGGTATCTCACAATTAGACACTTTAAACTAATATAAATTGAAACGTAAACACATGAGTTTTTGACGAATGGCACACAGATCTTAACGACCACTTTAGAGCACCACATAGAATAAAAAATAATATGTAGGATGTCATGTAGGACATGTGTGTCTATTTATTCAACTTTATACAAGTTTAAATGTCTACTTGTTCACACTCAAAGTTAAAAAACATAAATGTAATTTAAAACTAAATTAAAAGACATATTTATATATTATGTCTTTAACTTTAGATCACTAATTAAATTGAGTCGCCACTACAGAAAGATACCATTATTATTATCGCTTTGTTAGTCACTAGCCTTATTTTATGGCATTATTTCCTAGAAGGTCATTGAACTCAAAAGTACAATGGTAGAAAAATCATCAAACAATTTTTTAGATGAACATTGGCCAAGAAGTTCCTATTATAGTAATTGATTACCCCTACTTTTCTATTATATTTAAATATATTTTAGGTTCAGTTATTACTTATATATACATATTCTTTTATTTCGAACATAAATTATTTATTTCTCAATTTTTTTTTGAAAGACTAACATCAATCAGTATAAATATTATAATCAAATATTTATATTAATTATTATTATTTCATTGAGAGAACGCCAAATTCAAAATGAAGAAGTAAAATTGAATTTTAGAAGTAAATTTCAATGCCTCGATATTTGGTAATAAAGATTAAATCGTGTACTTTTAGTTTTTGTATGAGTAAACGATTTCTAAATTAACATAAAATAGCTTATTTATAAAATTAGATACTACTAAAAATAAGAAAAAATTATTGAAACACACATATTAACTCTTATGTTTTCTTACCTCCAATATTCTCTTTATTTCCTTCTATTTCTAAAATCCTTTAAGATCCTTTATTTTTTTAAATATATTCAAGCTATATATTAATGAATTCGAGCTAGTATTTAATATATCTGAGCTACATATTATGTATTCGATTATAAGTACATAAAGGAAGTGAAAAAAATATTAATTATGATAAAAAAACTGGAGAGTTTATGTAGTGGAGAGGAGCTTCATCCGTTCCTATTTACTTGTCAATTTCGACAAATCAAAAAAGGATAAAAAGAAAATTCATATATACTCTCATTTAAATTTTTTGAAAAATTTTAAGTTTTAATTTATTATTTTTGAAATTATAATTACTAAGGGTAAAATGACAACTTCACTATGCTAATTATATTGTCTTAATAGATGTGTCATTTCTAAAGTGGACAAGTAAATACGGACAAAGTAAATATAAATATTAAATAATACTACTAAATATTCTAACTATTCAAATATCTTAGATATGAGAATAATCCATTATTGAAAAGTTTTCAGTGCAAGTTTAATGACCTTTTGTGAAATTCAGTAACTTATTCTGAACAAAGTAAGAGTAACAAGCCAGAAATAAATACTCCACCACTTACAAAAAGTATGTAAAAAGGTCACACCTTTGGGGGGAAAAAATTGTAGGTGATCCTCATGAACTTGCAGAAAAAAAAAAGTTAGGCACTTGTAATTATCAACTTTAATTATAGAGTAAATTTCTCTTTGACCTTTTGTGTTTGAGAACTAACTCCCTTAACTAATGGATTTTTCAGAAGTCATAAATAACATTCAATACTATGAAAAATGAAATGACATTTGTTTTTTTTATAACAAAAGAATACTCCCTCTTTTCTTTTTTAACATGTTAAATTTTGAAGGTATATTATTAAACAATAAAAATTATAGTATTACAATAAAAATAACTTTCAACGGGCATTAAACATGAATATTAATAAAAGTGTTAAAAAATTTATTGGCATTAGTTGAATGCTATTATAACCAATGTGACTAAAGACTTTAGATACATATACAAAGAATGTTAATTGCCGCTAAAAATATATATTTAACAGCAATTAAAAATTAATTACCGCTAATGATCCTTTTTGATGTAGTATTAGTATGATAGTTTATCATTTTTATCCTTGTTAATGGATAGGGTTAAAAATACCACATGTTTCAAAGACATTCACTCAATGTTAATAAATTAAGAAAAAAATTATTCTTTCTAATTTGCCAAATATGACTAGTAAAAAAGAAAATCAAATTAGAAAGAGTATTTGACGAATAAATAGGAACAGTCAGAACATTATGCCAATGCTCTCTTTCCTATTTATATATGTAACCATTTTAGATTTTTTACATTTCTTAAGAAATTAAATAAGCTTATCATTATAGCCTTATTTAGTATTAAGAAAGTGTTAGATGACCAGAAAATTAGAAAAATTATAACATTTTTAAATATAAACGGATCTTTTTCCATTTTTTAGTTAAACGTGTTAAAATTAAAAGGGTAAAAATGTTTTAAAAAATAAATAACTTAGAAAAAATATCATCCTGCCTAAATTTTATGACCAAAAAGATTTTTTCCTTAGTGTTATTAATATTGAAGTCATGTTTTCAATAAATGAACATAAATAATTTTATTTTTATTAATTATATTGACCAATTAACATGAGTTAATGATTTAATTTTTCTATGTTGGTCAAGTTCATATTTCTAAAGGTAACAATTCACAAAGGTAAAATAGAAAAAAAATGATATTTATATATTAATTTTATAAATGACAAATATTAAAAAACATTTAAGACGATATATTTATATATTAATAAGGACGATATATAAATAAAAACCGAAGAATTTGCCGGGGTAGGAGAATATAAGAAAAAAGTAGTATTACAAAAAAAATAATTAAAATTAAAATTTTTGTTTGACCATATTTTTAATTTGAACAGTGCATATGTTTTGTCAGTGAAAAAAAAAATCATTTTGAAAAGTTGGTAAGAATTAAAACGTGAAACCCATCTTCAAAATCAGTTTAATGTAGAACCAAACGTTATTTTAATTTTGTTTTTGAAAAAAAAAATCATGTCTAAATAGATTCTTAGTATTACTCGTATAATTCCTAAGAAAAAAAATTCCACCCTCTTTTTTCAATTGAGATGACATGACATTATTCCTTTTTTAAGTTATTTGACTCATATTAATTTAACATATTCTTTAACAGAACTTTAATAAAATGTGTATTTTACTAAATTAATTATGTTTTGAAATTTTAAAATTCGATTATAGTACGTATGACTGTTATTTTATATAGTTATTCAATATTACATATACACTAATAAATATTAAAATCTTTTAAAATTTATTAAATAAACTAATAGAAAAAGTCAAGTAAAATATAACGGAGAGATATCATAAATTTGTTCTATTCGAAAAATCAGTCGAGCAAAAAGTACGAGCAGAGGGCCACTACACTTGAAAATATTTTTATAGAAGAAGATATAAAATTAAAAATGAATTTGTTAAGTATTGTAAAACCAATCAGATAAGTGTGTAATTAGGCTTGACAAATAAGATACTATAAAACTACATATTCGATTTTACATATTATTACAAAAGATGAGATAACCGCTAAAAGATATAGTGAGTAGATGAGATTTCTGCATCGTTAATGAATTCTAGTTTGTTTGGTGAAAGCTACGTATGGAAGTATTGTTTGAACATCCAATTCGAATTTTTTAAATTGTATTTGCTCATAGATATAAAAAATTTCATAAGTTGTGAAAATTATCAAAATTTCTTCAATCTTTATAGTCTTAACTAACAAACGAGGAAACCATAAATTCATAAAAAAAAATAGCTGAATATCTAAAAGTGTTGCATTGATAAAATCACTTATCTCCATGCTCCTTTATGATAATAAAAAATGTGTGATTACAAACTTTCAAGTACACATAATTTTATAAAATTTCACTAGTCAACATTAATAAATTCTGTCATCTAATTCTTTCACATGATACAAACAATCTCTATGCCAAGCCTAAATCTTTTTCCATTTTTGTTCGTACAAAATCAAAATTATGATGATTCCTTTTTACAAAATACAAACTTTTAATTAACGTTTATATTTAAAATTAAATTAAGATCACATTTTAGATTCTCATATTATGATTTTGAAAAAAATTGAGATATTAAATCATAAGTTCAAACTACGTTTCTAGACATTAATTTAAATCATGAATTCAAAAACACACAAAATGCTTAAAAGTAAGAATAAAAATGAGAGATTGGATAAGTGACTCAATTGTAATATTTGAAGCTACTAGAGATACTGAGTTTATGTGGTGATAACTTTACCCCCTAACAAAATGTTTTTCTGCTAATTATTGCCTATTTTAAAAAATTAATCTCTTTCGATGAGTACCGAACAACTAACAATAACAACTTTTATAGATGTATTAAAAAAAAAGATGAAATATATTCAGTTATTATCCCTATTTTTGTGAAGTACAAATTTATTTCTGATAAACTTTTGATGTATAATTCACGGTATAAGTATCAAAGAGGAGAAAGAAAAAAGTGAATTATCAAATTAAGAAAACATAATTACATATACTATAACTAATTGAAAATTAACCATGTTGAAATGGGGATCTAACAAGAACATAAAAAATAAAAATATACAATACTAGGTCCATTATTTTTATCCCTAACAAAACGGCACTTAAAAACTCCATTTCTTAATGGAAAAAGGGGACAAGAAGTTAGTTCCTCACCATTCATTTCCCTATTAGACAATTCAACTCAAGATCCTTAATTAAAGGGCTTTGATTTATTTTTCCTTAAATAGCAACTCTTAATTAATCACAACATTAATTATTCCCCTTCCAACTATAATAAAAATAAAAGAATCAATATTTACAACTTGAATTAAATAAGCTGCCACACTTTTAGTATGTCCAGCCAGTACCATGCCAAAATCTTCCCTTTCTCCTAGCCCTTATTTTGGAATTTTAATTTTAATTTTTTTTCAATAATCTTATCACTCCAAATTATTATTTTAAAAATATTCTAATTAATACGTAGATTTAAGAAAATGGAGGGTAAGAAGTATATCTTCAGAATCATTATAAAACAGAATAATTTCGGTTGTATTATTTTTTGCTTAGCTTGTTAATTAATCCGTAAAGTTCACTTTTTATTAAACAAAAAATATAGAAAGGGCCTTTTGGTCCACATAGTATTTTATTATCGATTCGTCGTTACAACAACTCAACAAATTTTATTGACTGATTTAAGTAAAGGTTAAACCTAATTTATTCTAGTAACCTCCTATAATTATTGTTCCCATTTTGCCCTACATTGTCCACTAATATGAAAAGCACATAAATTTAAATTTTATAAACTGAAATAGTAAGAGGAAATTTATACTTTTGGTGCTACTTTTAACCGGTAATAAACCCTCTCCTCTTGCGATGAGATTAAGTTTTGTATATCGATAATTATATATTTCTTACACTATAAAATTAAGTTAGTGTATAAAATATGAAACCCTCCATATAAGCTTGGTGTAGATACCTTAAAATAAGATAAATATTTAGAACTTAACTTATACTAATGAAAGTTTATCAATATATGCAATTTACTCTCTTACCTGTTTGACTTTATTTGATCATATTATTCTCAAAGAAGTCAAATAAGTTTTTATTTGACCTTTTTTTTAAAAAAAATATTTTTAATTATTAAAAACTTATGACTTAAAAGATACTTTTACATAATTCCTAAATATATTTAATATTTTATTTTTAGAAAAAATTTTAAAATGTCATG
Source organism: Solanum habrochaites (assembly GCA_027704765.1). Taxonomy (NCBI): domain Eukaryota; kingdom Viridiplantae; phylum Streptophyta; class Magnoliopsida; order Solanales; family Solanaceae; genus Solanum; species Solanum habrochaites. The sequence goes on from JAKWJA010002489.1 coordinate 83,502,703, forward strand.
AATCAAAATTTATTTACACCGAAAATTAGTCAGTTTGACTGTATTTACATAAAATAAAACATTTTTGAACTATAATAAACTTATTGGTTTGTTACTCTGTTAATAAAGTTAAGGGTCAAACTAATTATTTGGAGAGTGTAAATTTATGAATTTATACTTTTAATCAAACAATTCATAGACATTTAATGGTAAATATCCACTTTATTTCATGAACCAATGACCCTTATTTTTTTATTAAAAAAATAAAAACAGTAAATAAGGAAAAATAAATTAAATTTAAGGGGTAATTTAGGAAATGTATAGATGGGATGGAAATAAATGCAAAAGTCGCATGTTACATGTCCTTGCCATTCACTCTCTTTTGCCTTCATGCATACGCTTTAATTGAACTTTTTCTCTTTTTTTTTCCTCTAATATTAATTACCTTTTGCCGTTTTAAGTTTAAATTAATTTACTATTAATTAATCCAAAAAAAAAAAATTTAGATTTGTTTTAGAGTATCTTTAAAACTATTTCCATTTGTATATATCTGTTGGTGGAGGAATGCTTGTTACCTACTCCTTTTTTATAGCTTCCTTCCACTCTCTCCCAAAAACAGAGACACAGCAGTGGTGGGGTGGAGATGGAGAAACACAAGGTATGTAAGCTTTGTTCAAGAAAATTTCCTAATGGAAGAGCTTTAGGTGGGCACATGAGATCTCATATGATGAATTTACAGTTACATCAACATGAAACAGAGTCGATTCCATCATCATCTTCATGGTCCGATGAAGAAGAAAAAGGTAAAATCTTGAATTCATCTGATGTTGATGCTGATGACTCGGTTGTTGTTCTTCCAGATAAAGAGAGTGAAACTGAGTCATCGAAAAACCCAATTCGTTTCAAAAGATCTAAAAGAGTGAGGAAATCAAGAAAACCCAATTTTATGAAGATAACAGAGTATTACTCATCAGTGGTTGAAACAGAGCAGGTGAGTTCGATTTCAGAGAATTCACCTGAAGAAGACGTTGCACATTGCTTGATGATGTTATCTAGAGATAAATGGAATAAAAATGAACAAGTTGATTTCTACTTTGATGAAGAATTCAAAGAAGAGAATTCAGCGGAGGATTCCGGAGGAGAAGTTAAAGTAACTGCAAAGAGTAGTAGAGGAAGAGGTAAGTATAGATGTGAAACATGTAACAAATTTTTTCGATCTTATCAAGCTTTAGGAGGACACAGAGCAAGTCACAAGAAGATTAAACTATCAAACGATGTGATCGAAAGCGCCGCTAATAATAATAATAATAATGCAGTAATTGAAGAGAAAATACATCAATGCCCTGTTTGTTACAGAGTTTTTCCATCAGGTCAAGCTTTAGGTGGACACAAGCGATCACATACTATTGGTGCTGTTGTTTCAACAAGTGTAACTCTTCTTCCTCCTCCACCTCCTAAATTAGAATTATCAAGAACTGGTGGAACAAGTTTAATAGATCTTAATTTTCCTCCACCAATGGAAGATGATGATGAAATTATCAGTCAAGTTGAAGTTTCTGCAGTTTCTGATGCTGAATTTGTCAACACCATCAACAATCAGAGGTAAAGTTTTGGTCTTTCTTAATTTTTAGTGCTATTAGGAAAAGGGATTAATAGTGGGATTATGGATCTAAGTTAAAAATTTTCTTGGGAAAGTTGGATTAGCTTTTACTCATTCAATAGTTTTGACTGTAATTCATATTTACTGTTGAAAATTGTTCTGTTAATGTTGAATGTAACAGCTGATTTTACTGATAGAGGAGACAATTAAAAATCACTTTCTTTAGTTTAATTAAATGACTTCAAATTCTTTTTTAGCTTACCAACAATGTGAACTTTAAAAAATTAATAAAATTCTAAAAAAAAAACAGCTACTGTAGTTAATGGTGTCTGTTTAAATTGCTGCTAATGGCCTAAATAGTGTTCCACCTGTTACTTTCGAGGAAAAATCAATAATATTTTCACTTACTCAATAAACTCGAATCTTACGTTGATGATAACATGCTCAACTACTCGATCAAATTTTACTAGGAGAAGCAGCAACTAATTCTTTTTTCACTATTTTTTTTTCCTTTTTCTTCTATATATAAAATACATTTGTTGTTCTTCTGTGTCACTGTCTGACTTCACAACACTTGTCTGATGCTCAATAGTTAGAACCTTACAGATCTGAAATACTTTTTCTGAATACCCAAATGGTTCACATTTGACCCAATGGAGCTCAAATTTGTTTCTTTTGACTATATTACCCTTGAAGGGAATTTTTAAAATTATTTATGAATAATTTAATATGTTATAACTGAAAACTTGTCTTATATCGATTTCATTTAAATGGAGAGTTATTTAATTATTTTTAACTCTTTAAGACAGTCAAACATATAGTCTAACAGGAGTGGATATACTCTATAGTTTTAGTTCAAACTATATGTTAGAACTTTACGAGTCTTAAACTCTAGTTTCATTTTTTGCAGGTAGAACTTAAAAGTCAATTTTAGCGTCTTATTATTAAGCAATTTGATTGAACTATCCTTTTTTCCCTTAAGGGGAATAATATGTGAGAGAGAAAGTTGGCAAAAACACCATTGTTTTACTGAAAGAATATTGCTTGTTTGGTTTGGCATGACCCAAAGTATCTGGTTCATGCAGGTTCTAGTGAGAGAAAAGTACAAAGGATATTTTAATTTTATGTATAGACAGTTTTGTTGTGTCACATTCATGAGAACATAATTTTAAAAATGGACCAGGGTTCTTTTTCTTTGTTGGACAAAAACCTTTTAAATTACGTGCTTTCGATATTTCTTTTTTTCATAAATAATTATTTCTAGGTTTTATATAACATCTTTTGATCATCATCCTACACTAAATTAAAGATCAAAAGATGAAAAGAGGATCAAATTTGATTAATAGGGTGGAAGAAACACATGTTTTAAACTTTTTCTATTTTATATATTTTTCGTTCAACAAATTAGAAATTAATATGCCTAGTCAGATATTATAAAAAATAAAATAAAATCATTTTCATTTGAGGAACTAGTAACATTTTTATTTATCATTTGTAGAAAAAAAACCATGGCTATCAGTCTGTTCCTAAAGGTTATAAAATCAGGTTTGCCTAATTAACAGAATGGGAGAAAAATAAGGTGCCTTTTGGGGAACGTTTAGGTCACCGTCATTTTTATTACATTATGATTAACATTCTTAGAGAAGATATACGATAATTTGACTTTGGGTAATAGATAAAGTTATATTTATTTTTTTAATTAAAGGTTTTGATTTCAAAATTTTGAGTATAAGAATTTTCGTAGTGAAAATCTTCCCTCGAATGGTCATTATATGACACTAGATGAGAAACTAAATATTCGTAGATAAGCTAATATGAAAAATTTATTTTTATACATTATTTATATTAAATTTAGTTATAAGCACGTCACAAATTCTTATAAAAGAACACGATTTGTCATACTTAGTCATTCTTATATTCATTTGCTTAATATAGGTATGAGTAAGTTCTTTGCGTATTAATTATAAAAAATGATATTTTCTTATATTGCAACCTCTCACAAAAAAAAAAAAGCAATGTATCTACTATTTTAATTTGAAGTTGTGGTCTAGATCACATCGGACAATCATAGTGCCATGTCGGATTATGTGTTGTGTCTCAAAATTGTATTCAATGAGGAAGCTCTTCCAAGTAAAATGTTTGAAAAATAATAATAATAATAATAAAATTAAAAATATTTTAAATTTTTTTTTATTTTTGAGATTTCATTAGATAAAACTTTCCCGCACCAGGTATATACACCAAGTCATTACATGCATGCCGTCGTGTTTAAATTTATTGTTTATTTTACTTCATTAAATCACATAATAATAAAAACTGCATTGACTTAATGTAAACATTCAATCCGGATAAGTTTTTTCTATTTTATCGACCAATTCAGCATTTATCTGTCAAGGCCTTTTAACTAGGTTGAAAACGTATCTTTGGCCTTATAAAATTTCAAATTGCATTATTTATTCTTCTTTCACAAATAATAATTTAAAAAAATCTCGTTATAATTGAATTTGACCTTTTTTGGTGAATCGAACAATACAAATTAAGTCATAGCCAAGTTGATCGAAATTTGAAACTTAATGATTTGAGTACTGCCACGAGTCACTTGACAAAAAAATAAAAATAGTACTGATCATTAGAAGGTGGTTTATTTTCTGGAGATTTTAATTAAATTATTACCATATACTTTTTGAGAGAAAAAAAAATAAACATCCAACTTGCATATAATGTCCTTTGTGTTTCATTCTTTTTTCCTTTAGTCCATTCTTTAATGTTTCTGGTTGTAAATAAAAGTCAACTTCCACCACTATAACCTCCATCAGAATCCCACTGTCAAAATTGTTTCTAATCATGTTATAGCACGTAATAACTTACTATGTAGTTCAATCGAATATCTGATATCTCAAATAACCACGTAACTAATACTTACTGGTTAATATTTCAGAAGGTCATCTTTATTAATCGAGTAATCATAGGAGAGATTAACTCATAGAAAATTGATTCAGCACACAGTGAATGTTTCGAAAATTGCTAAAAATATTAATATGATTATGTTTCCATCTTCTCGTACTTTTAGATAGATTATGAATCATGAAACCACAACTTAAACAAATTTCAATTTTTAATAGTAGAAACTTGTGACAGAAAAAAAAATGTTTAGTAAAATATAGTATAATGTAATACTAAGTACCTTAATTAACAACAACGTTTCCACAAAGCAAAAGAGAAAAAATTGCACTATGAAAATAACCAAAAAAATGCTATTGGTGAACCAAATGAATTGGTTATTTATTTTATTTCTTGGAAGTGAAATTTCCACTAAGAATCAATAGATTCTTGGGTTCACATTCAAAAGTGGATAAGTCATCGTCAAGGACAACTCTTTTTCTCTTTTGATGGGTCTTAAAGAAATCTTAACCTTTGCTTATCTACAAATGACTATCTAATCAATAACCACACAAATACGCATTCACAATGTGGACAACTCTTCCATTTTATTTAATAATCGTGATATTCGACTCAGTTTACACGTACTCTATATGGTACTTGCCACACGCACTTGCATATACAAGAACAAATTATTTGGCATTTGTGTTTGTTCCCACCTATTTTGAAGATCTTAATTTTTTTATTCAGATCAGTGTGTTTGAAAGTTTCAACAATCATCACATATATTAATTGTGTACGTTGTCCCAATTTCGATATGAATTTCTTTTAGTATTATTTTAAATTTTTTTGATAATATATAGAAATATTTATCGTCAAATATATAAAAGTTAAAATTGACTGGGGTAGTCTGAACAAATAATATGACTTTGTCTTCCTAATATTCATTGATTGGACTCATTCGAGTCGATTGGTTTTATTGTATGAGAGTGCGTGTTCTTTTTCATATTCTTATTTTTTTTGGTATATATATTGGTGGGGTCTCCTTTTTTTTGGGGTCAAGGTTTTGAATTAAAGAATTGACCTTAAATTTGCTAGCATGCAACTTCAAAATATGTGAGTCAATTGTCAGTGTTGTGATGTATATTTGGTACACCTTACTTGTCTCTTCAAAAGTTGATACAAAGACTAGAGAACTTCACGAGAGTCATCATTATTTTCTCATTGTTTTGAAGAGAGTATTTAATATATATATCGCCCAATTAATATAGTGCAGTGGATGGAGTTGCTTCTTTCTTAATCAGATATTTCAGATTTAAAATCTTTTTAATAGAAAATGTTATCTCTAAATGAACTTCTATATAGCTCGAATTCGAAATAATCAAGCTATATTATATACTGAAACCAAATAAAAAAAAATCAATAATTTAAATTTGTGCTGACAACGCTTAAATTATTACCATTCAAATAAAATGGCACAAGAGATGAAATACCCGTCATCTATGATTCCATACAATTTTGACAAGAATTAAAATGTTGAATCACTTCTGGACTTTTTATATTTGTGGTAACTTCCAAACTAAGATTCACGTATGCAGCCTTTGTCCTTCAATAAAATGTATAAGCCTCCGGCTGTTTTCAGTATGGGTCGAATGTTTTTCAATCTCTTATGTTTCGATTTGTCAAATATTTTAAAAATATTCCTTAACTTATAATTAAATTGAAATAAAAAAGAATGATTTTTCTAACGAAAGTAAAGGGAAATAAAGTGGAATCAGGATTATCACTAAGGGGTTGGGGTTCAAAAAATAAACATACAAAGAAGCCAAAAAAGTTCAATAGCTATATACAAAAAAATAATCATATATAAACAGTGTAGTTTTTTAACTCCGTGTGTGGTTATACTAGACTACTAGTAACATTTTATATTAATTGTATCTTCTTCACCTTCCACCTTACATAATATTTATCTAAATTATATACATATGCTTTTAGAAATATAGCTACTGAATACCTAAAAGTAAATTGAAAATATAACTTATATTTTCCTTTAATATATATTTCAAGAAACATTTTCATACCGAATGCACCCTCAATTTCTCCTTGTTGACCAAGTCGTTTGATATAGAAAATAATTTAATTTTAATCTATGGTCTTCTGATCGATTCTCTATTTTTCATGGTAATTATGGTGCAGTTTCTACTAAGTTTCCTTGAAGTTTTGTTAGTGTTGTGTTGCACAACAAATGTTAACAACACATTAAATTTCCAAACTTTCTCTGTCTCTCTTTATCAGCTATATACTACTAGAAGAATGGAAGATTGGAGAGAGTATAAATTAATCATTCATCTACAATTATCCGTGATTTTAATAATAATAATAACATAATTTTTTATTTTACAAATTCAAACAAAATATTATTCTTTTCTCATTTTATTTTTAATAGTGTAGTAATTATTTTTTAAGATTATAAATACTCTAAGAGTAAATATTTCAACATATATGTAAAATAAAAATATCACAGATAATTTACGGGAGAAAATACTCTCTGTTCATTTGTAAGAGAAGATGCTCTTGAGAGCCACAAACTTTTATGTAATGGAACAATGACCTCAACAATTTTGGTAAAACATTTACCTACTGGGCTCATCACCCAAATTTTTTTTATTCTGAGGATAATCCACTTGATTGATAACATACGAAAAAAATTATGTGATTCCGTTTTTTACTTAAATTTTGATTTTTCTAATTAAGAATAAAATAATATTATTAAATTTTATTTTTTTCTACATTGTTATCCTTTGTACTTGGAATATATAGTCATCATCATAACAAGTTAAGGAACACTCACACATGTATGTACACAATACTTTTGAGATATTTACGATCATATTTGATAAATTAGATGGATGAATATACATATAGACATTAGAACATGTACACGTCATGGATAACCATGTGTATATGTAGTATATATTTTTGTATTTTAATAAATTAGATGGTTAAATGACATATATTTAATAACTATGTACTTAGTATATTATAGAGGATGATCCTCCAATTGTATAATCTTCAATTACTTGCAAAATCTTTTCATGGGAGGAATATATATATATATATATATATATAATGAAAATTAAGGATCTTTCGAAGGACTACAAAATCAAATTATAGTTTTTTTGGTGTGTGTCCGTAAGAAAAAAAAAGACTAAAAGATGAGCATAAATGATCAAGTTGGAATATTTAAAGATAGAGTACGATACTTACCTTAGCTACAAAAATAGTAATTGGTTAGACAGTAATACGTATTTCCGCACTAATTATTATATTTCCTCCTTTTGGGCTACGTTTGGTTGCATTTATTCATATTCACGCTACAAAAGATTGCAATTTTACAATCTTTCGCTCAATTATTAAGTTTTTAAGGAAGATGGTCCAAATATGAAATATGTCTTTTTGAAGTATTCAAAATTGAACAGATAATGCTCCTTGTTGATAGTTCAACTCATATAGTCAATAATATTCAGTAATTGATCCAAATATATCTTTAATTTAAATAAAGTCCTCGACTGACCTAATTAATTGACTAATATGTGTATATATATGTATATACATATGTGTGTGTGAGAGAGAAGAAACTAAATTTTCAAAATACTTTTAAACTATGTAAAACTAAACAGATATATAATAATATCTTTAAAAAAATGGACAAGACAAAATGTAATAAAGGAAGTAGCTAGGCAAGTGCCATTTTTTTGACATGGAAAGTTTATAATATGGAAATATGATTATTATCGATAATTTTTCCCCACTCAAATATGATATTATATATTATATAAAATGGTGTTTGAAAATTGTTAGTAATTACTAATTAGTTCAGGACCACAACTATATATATTGATACCAACCTATAAAGTTCCATCACATTACTTCCTATTAATTAGCCCAATTTTAGTCAGCAACTTAAAATAAAGGTGTGCCGCACTCCTACGTATGGTTTGGTTCATCTTCCATGTATTTTCAATTTTTCATATCACTTCCCATTAAGTAAATTTGACTTTTCAATTTCAATTAAAGTCGATAATGAAATTTTTGAAGACTTTACGAACACTAAGGTGTGTCCGGATGAAAATATATTTTATCTTTTTCATGTTTACTTAATCAAAGATAATTTTAAAATATTTTCTTTAAAAAAAAATAAGTTACACGAATAACATTAAAAAGAATTATTATTTCCTTCTCACTCTCCGATTAAGGACCGACCTATTTGGCTATAGATATCGCAAGTAGTTTTTTCGAAAAAAAATTGTGGCAAAAGTTGTCTCACAAATCATTTTTTGAGACAAAAAATCTAATTTTTGGTTTTTCTTTTATTTGTAATTTTAATTCAAAGGAAGAATTAGACAAATGTCGATTGAGCTAAAATATCTTACAAAAAAAACAACCAAATATTGTTGTTAAACAATTGGCCATTCAGATGTATTTCTTGTCGATGAAGTGTAACTAATGAAGCTTTAGCAACGCATAACATAGTTCTTCTGCGTACGGAGTCGTTTTATTAGGAAATATTTTATCTTTTAAATATAATTTTTTCAATATAAATTTAAATTTAGTCAATCTTCAATACGGATAAAAATCAGCAAGAAAAAATAAATTTCACAAACCTTTATTATTCCATATTTCCTCTCATGCTAGCACTTATTGAGTATGATATTGAAATTTATTCAGTTTCAAATTTGACATGTTGTAAACGTGAATCTTTTTGAATGAATTATAAATTAAAAGACTTAAATTATCAAGAGAAGCTCATATTTAAAATTTGAGACTGTTAAGAGGAGATTTGAGTTGGTAGAAATTGAAAGAAAAAATTAACTTGTTGAGGAAGATAAACTATTTTAATATATAAATGTAGTATAAACAATGTATATAGATGTATATACATTCATGACACATACGTTTATACAAAACAGTTATACTGTGATTATACCCACATTATACACTTTACATTATACATAGATATGGACATTACCTATTACACTGTGGTCATTTCTTGGAAAATAATTTTTCTTGCGTATAATTTACGAAAAAATTCATTTTTTACAATTATCCAAAATTTATATTTTATATATAAAATAATCAATCAATTATAACCCCAACTATAATTCTATCTGCCCAACACGTCATTAAACACATTCTTAGAATAGATGTTCAAAAATCTGAGAAGGATAATTAAGAATATTATTTTCGTCCGATTTTTATATCTTTATTATTTTAGGTAAAATATAAAAATTTTGATTTATTTTGCTCATATATTTTTCATTCATATCGATATGCAAACGATTGATATATAGTACTTTTTTATAGTTTTTTATCTCGACCTTTTGTTTTCCGCCCCCCCCCCCTCCTGTCCTTCCTTTTTTCCCTTTCACCTGTCTCCAATTGCCTTTTCCCCTGGCTCTGCTAACTCCCCATCGCCCCCGAGCCTCCCCACTTCCCTCCCCTGTTCTTCTTTCGTGTTCTCGTTTTGGTCTCGGACTTTTTCTAGCTCATTCCTACCTTGTAATAGCTAGTGGTGTCTGGTTGTCTTGCCCTATTGTATTATAATTTTTTGATAATTTATTATTCAGTTCGTTATAAAAAAAATAATTTTATTAAACTTATGAATATAAATCATATTTCTTGTTTTATTTTTGTTTTTTTTTAAAAAATGAAATATGTTTCTAAAAAATTATGATCAAATACATGTTGAAACGTCGCCAAACAAATTATTTTCTAAAAGTATTTGAAATCTATGGCTAAATGTTACTTTGGTCTTTACGTTCCCACTTTTCATAGTAATTGTCTAAATAATTTATATATAATATTTCTAATTCATTTTTATTGACGTATTTTAGACTTTTTTTTCTTGTTAAGACCTCGGTCAAGAATATGTAAAATTATCATAAAATTTGACAAAATCAACATTGATGTAGTTACTTGAACACTTGAAAACATGAAATTCTAAGTCATCCATTTAAACAATCTTAATTTGATTTGGACAAGTTTTGCATGAAAAAAAATTCACGCCAATTAATTATATATATTATGAAATTATTATTTGTCGGTTATTTTATATGAGCTGATCCAATTCGATAAAAAAAAAAATTAGAGCGGTTAAGAGAAATTGTCATTGCCCTAACTTCTGCAAATGTATAAATTATGAAAAGTGATGTGTAAAAATATTTTGAATCAGTATTTTGTCATTTTAACGATTTTATTTGAAAATAAGTTAATTATTATTCTACTCAGAAGCAAAAATAGTTTATACTAGTACTGATTATGAATCATGAATAAGTTATTTAAATTGTCATAGCTTCCTTTTTGGAAGTCAATCGATATGAAATATAACTAACACAGTAAGATGTATGTTTTAAATTATATTGATATAATTTTTTTTAATAATCTATATATTTTTTTACATATTTAAATTTTTATTTTTAAAGATCAAAGGAATATAATCTAATTTAATTAATTGGAAAGAATAAATAAGTAACTCGTTGAAAAAACACAACACCACAAGTTTGGATAATTGTTTCATTTATTGTATTTGATTGTATTGTTACATTTCATTCGTTACGGAACAAGAAATTCCTTGTTATGGAACAAACCAATTTGTGTGTCCATCGTTACTTATGTCTTTTTCCAATTATATATTTACATAATATTTTAAAATAAATTACTCTTTATCTTATTATTTAATCTATTCAACCTCCTATCTAGAATAATGGGGAACATGATCAACTAACAGTAGGGGGATATATACAAAGTCTTCCAAAAGTTGTTCCTTCTCAACATCACACAACATGTCCTAAATCCTAATATTATATTACCGATATAATATGGTGGATTGTCCACATGTAAAATTAGATAAATGCCAATCCTATTTTTTTTCTTTCATAAAAAAATAAAATAAAATAAAATAAAAAATGCACAAAAGAGAGAAGAAACGACTTCCCCAAATCCCAATTGACTGAAAACCCTATATAATATAATAATGTATAATGAAGAAGTGTGTAACGTAAATTGAAGGAAGAAATCCATGGATTTTTCCGGTCAGTACCAGCAGCAACAACAGGGTGCCGGTGATCCTTCTCAAAGCCAAGCTATGATCCATCAATGTATGCTCAATACCCACAACAATCGACTGACCCTTCTCAAATCCAATCATATGATCAATCTCACTACCAGCAACAACAGCCGGCCGACCCTTCTCAAATCCAACCCTATGATCAATCAACACAAGCTTACTATGCATATCCATACAATCAAGGTTACAATCAGCAATACTACTATCCTCAAGACTATTATTCAAATGCATATCACAAAACAGCAATACCAGCATGAACCCACTTCAATTCACCCACCTGGGGTTCCGATTCCGCCGTCTACCGATCCTTATGCCACACAGCAGCAACCCCAGTATTCGTATTATCCTCAACAACAAGGAATTAACTATGGAGAGGTTGCTACTGTGACAATGCCCAATGTCTCCCACACACCTACGGTATGTAATTCCTTTGCTTTTTCAAAAAAAAAAAATAAAAATCTTTGAGCTCTGGTTGTGTGAGTGTTCATAGAATGCAATCCGGGTATATTTGATTGGGATGATTTTAGAATTTTTGAGTTTATTGAAGCGTTGGTTGTTTGGATTTCTGTAATAACCTCTAAAATAGTGTTAAAAATTGAAACTTTTAATGGAGCACTATTCCTAAATTGAACATTATAGATATATATATATGACATATGCGAAGATTGAATGGTTTGGTGCGAAGCCTGGGTGTGGTAGTTTTAGGTCTTTCTTCTTCTTATAAAGGTTTTAACAGGCCAATTTAAGAAGAAAAAATTAGCACCAAAGATTGGCTGCTAATATGACAAATTTTATTGTGATTATTGAGTTGGTCGAGGTAGTGGTGTACTTAAAGGATCAGGAATTTATAAATTATACAAGATTAAAAATGGTACCAATCAATGAACATTTGATACTTTTAGATTTAAAAAAAAAATGAATTAAGCTAGCCTACGATAAAAGGCTGTTAACTGGAAAAGTTGTTCCTTTTGTTTTGTTTATGCAAAGAGCATTGGTTAATTGTATTTATTATCATTTTGAGAGCATGAATTCACGTTTCCAAAAGCTACATTGTTTGTATCTCAAGGGAATATTTTTGGTTCCAAGTGTTCATGGTGCAGATTAGGGGGGGGGGGGGGGTTCATATCTTAGGTACTCCATCTGTTTCAATCTATCTCTTTAAAATAGAATGTCACTTTCTCTATTTAGTAACTCTTGAATTGCAACATTCTACATGACATGTTTAAGAGCAGAATATTTTACTTGTTGAAAGAATTTCAAAAGGACAAGAAACTGAAGAACATAATTCTATATGCGTATTCTCTGTATCCTTGTGAACTTTGTTATGTTATTACTTTTTTTTTTTGTAAAACATAGGCTTCTAACATAAGCTATACTATGCTTCTTTGAGAATTTTTGCCTGCTGTTTACTTAGACCTTCATAGCACTAGCTATATGTTAACAAAATTAAAAACACTCTGATTATTTAACTGAACTGCTTGAGCTTGGTACATTTGAAATTGATAACAAGGCTAAGCTTCCTGCCAGAAGAAGCAGAGTGTGAGCAAGTCTATTGTGTCTGTTTTGCTCAGCTAATTATACAAGTTCTCTACTGTATTTTGCATGCTTTATACGAGCTTTGTTTAGGAAACAGGTAAGACTGTCTCTTGATTGAGAAGCAACAGTTTCCTCTCAAAGACTCTATAAACCAGATCAGCGTCTTTAAAAGATATAATTAGCTGAGCAAACAGCCTGTCACACTAGGCAAGCTGATAAGGTGAGCTTGAGCTTCAACTACATATCATGGAATTGGCTCAAGTTTGCACTCGAGCTAATACCAGCTTGTGGATTGTTACAGTGTCAATCAGACCAAGCTCAAACAGCCTGTTGTACATGGCTCAGTTAGCATGGATAACTCTCTTTCCACTTAAAGTTGCTTTTCTCCTTTGCAGAAATGCTTAGTCACAAGAGTTGGGATTCCCTGAAGATTTTACTGGTGTTTGATATGGTACAAGATCTCTCTAAGTCGAGAGAAGTACACTCTTTTTCTTTTTTCTTTATTCCTTTGGTATTTCCTCCTCCCCAACTCACCATTCTGGTGGGTGCTTCATGTATTGCTGTGTGATTTTTATCACAAGTTAGATCACTTCTGAAAGAGTAGGAGGAGATTTCCATTGGTTAGCCCCTGGTTCTTAAAACTTCAAACCATAAGTAAATACCTAATAGAGTTTTCAGTGACGGGATTCCTTCTTTTTTTATTTTTGTATAGGAGATCAAACTGTAATTGACAAACATCACCTTACTGTTTGGCTGTTTATTGAACTCCTTACGTACCAGTTTTCAAAAAAATTGTTTATCAAACTAATGTATGCTTTTACCTCTTGTAAGATTCAGATTCTAACATATATATACAAAATTACCAGTTTTTTTTAAAAAAAAGAACTAATGTATGCGTACTGTATCTATGTTATTGAAAAGTTGATGCAGCATTTCCTGAATGATTTAAAGCCTGCGTGGATGGGGATGTTTTAGGTTCTTTTAAGCCAAAATAACAAAAATAAGCCAAAAGCCATAATTTAGAATTCCTAACTTATGACTCATGCTTATAAGCCATAAGCTAGCCTATAAGCCCATCCAATCATGCCCTAACCTGTTTTCATTTATTTAGCAGTTAATAGGCTGCAAATTTCTCCAGTATAATAGTTTTCGACCAGTCAAATTTGACCATCTAGTTTTGATTGATTTTTTTTTTCTTCCTAAATAGATGGGAAGGCTACTCAGAATTTTCTTTCAAGTGGTCCTAAAGTGAAAGGTAGGCGTTGTAGAACACTTATAAGATACATCAATTATATATGAGAGTGAATGTTGGGCTGCTTACGTTCAATACATCCACAAGATGTAGATGCAAAGATGGATGTGTGGTCACACACAAGATTATACAAGATTAAACAACATAACACTACGAGTTTCAATTTTTTTTTTAAATGTTGACATTCGGCAAAAGGTACAAATATCACACATTAAAGGTAAAATAAGATGTCACTTGAGATGGTTTGATCATGCCCTATGTCGACCTCCAGAACTTGGTGTGAAATCATGGTAAAAGAAGTTTGTAAAAGGGTCGAGTTAGACTTAAATCACATAAAAAAAAGTACTTCTAGTTGGGTTAAAGTATGTTTACTTTCGGTCATATACTTTCTAGAAGTCTTTATCCTACAAGAGATTTATATGCTTTCTTTTTTATAATCATTTTATTTTGTTTAATATTGGTGTGATGAGCTTAAATGGAGCGACATTTTCGGTGAGGATTCATATAGTCGACCATAAATTGTCTAGAAAGAGGCGTAGTTGTTGGTGTCATTGTTTTTCCTATAAAAAATAGAAACAGTTACCTGTATGTTATTTACATAAGAAGCTGCATTTGACGGCTTTTCAATTTATTAACACTTCTCTCTTTCTGTTCCTAGGAAATTTGTAATACATGGCCTCCATATATTTTTCATTACATAGTCAACATTGGTATTCAAAATCTTTCAAAGATAAGCATGTTTTTCTTTGGTCCACCACTTTAAATGGTTAAATAATCTGTTCTTCATGTTTGAGATAGACCTGGTCAATATCTTCCGAATTCTAGGATTTACTTGAAAAAGTTTTTTCTAAAAAAATTGTGAACATATTTGATACAGTAATATTTTTGCCTTAATGTTTGCCTACGCAAGACTAAATATTTTAGAGGATTGAGGGCATTTTTGCTGGTAAAAGTAACTCTTTTCCTTTTCCCGTTATCTATATTTTATATTAGACTCAATATTCACTTCCTCTCACTTTCCACTATTACCTGACACTGTGTTTAGTGTTGATACTGTATAATACCTATCAGAACTTAAAGAGATCAGCTTCTTACATGTTGAACAGAGTTGACTACACAAAGTCCCTAAAAGTTTGGTTCACTACCCCAGACCTAAGTTGCCCACACTCTTTACTTTTGATGCCGCACCCGTGTTGGATTCTCCAGAAATACAACTCTTGGAGAATCTCACATGCGCCCTTTGCCATTTTTGAAGAGTCCTAGCAGCGTGGCCCCAGAAAAATTGGTGGACTTGTAGGTATAGAAAGTAACAACAGATATTTCAAATCAAACCGAGAAATGTTCTTAGCCTAAAGTTTGGAGCTATTTTGTTGCTGTGCTTTTGGTGCAAACTAGTTGTTGTACAGTATTTAGATATCTTGTTAGATTAGATTGGAGAAATGCACAACTTGTAACTATGTTTTGATGCGCTGGCTTAGTGCTTTTTCCCTTTTAATGTAATACCTTATTTCTATCCAAAAAAATAATAACTTTAAGAGCTTAGTATGATATTCATACCTATTTAAAATTAAGGGAAGTTAGCGGTAGATTATATAAAGGTTTGTAATATACTGAACTCTTTAAGGTTGTGCCATGCTTAGGAATCTTGGTATTTTGGTATTTTCCCATTTAACTACTTTTCCTGCTTAATGTACTCTAAAATTGTCTTTCCATGTTGTCTAAACTCCTCACTTCTAGTGGTCTAAACATCTACATGAGGATACTCTTGTATATTGCTCTAGTCAATTCTGTTCGATCTCTTTTCTCTTCTCTTATTTTCATGGTATTAGAGAAAGCAAAAGTATTTGGTCAGAGTCTTACTATCACCTTTCGTAAAAAAATTCCCGTGCTTAGTGATGAAACAAACTTACCCAAATGTAAAGGACGTGTTAGCGACATGAATTAAGTAAATGACTGTGTTCCTTCACTACTCAAGCTTTTAAAAGAGACGTCCGACACAATTCAATATGGCATTAGAGTTTCTGCAATCTTGGGAAATTTTTAAGTAGCTTCTACCTTAAGGTTGCCCACATTGCAAATAATTGACATAATTTTGTTAGTCTTGTTCTTCTGGTGACTGTTTTAAAGTCATCATTCTACTATGCATTGATGATTTTGGCATCATTGCCTTTTCCAGTCTCCTTTTGCCATTATTTTGGTCATTTGTTTCTGCAGTGTGTGACACATTTGCTGTTCATCATTCAATTGACCTGTCAAGTCTGTTCTCTAACTTGTCAAATTAGCACTTTATTTCTGCTGACTTGTCAAGTCTAGTCCATATTTGTCTGCTCAGCACCTTATTCATGCTACTTTACTGCCTAGTCAGTGCCATCGCCATCCAGGGACAGGACCCTTTTCAGTCAGAGCGTGCTTGAGCTCCAGGTCGCCTTCCACTGGCAAGTGAGTTTCTGGTGAGCAACTCACTCTCCAGAATTGCTCAGTTATCACTACATTGTCATTCAGTGAAACACCGGTCTTCAACCAGTGCCTTGTCAGTGACAAGTCGACATCCAAGCGATGTCACTATCTGGCCATCAAAAGTAATATCAGGTCATCAAACATAATCTTTACTGGAAGTCTTGAAACGATCTACATGTAACTAACTGTCATATTTATTACACTTGCACATTTATGAGTCATATCCTAGCACTCGTCCTTGTACTTCTTTTCATATTCATGAATCCTTCAATTTACTTTATGATGAGATTTGTACCTATATCGGGTGCCTGCCTTTAGAGCTGTAACATAACCTTTATTTTTGATTTGGTTGGCTCTTGCCATAAGCCTCGACGTGCCTTGTCACCAATGTGTTGCTGCCTTGCTGGGTTGCTAGCATTCCTTGTGTCGTCTCTTTGCATGTGTTTCCCCGTCAAATGAGTCATTGGAGTGAGATATTTAGTCTCACACTTTCTGTAACATTAAGATAGCTGATTTTCTTTTCTTAGCTGATTGCATTTTTTGTCCCTTCCACTGCATTACATTCATTGGACCGTCGATAACACCTAATGGAGTTACATTTTTTGATCAATAATTAGAACACTGATGGAGTTGTATTAACTTTATTTGAATGTGAGAACTAAAGTAAAATTCGTTTAATCTTCATGAGTTGTCCTTATGGAGGATCCCCAACTACTTTACATTGAGAAAGCTTCCCGAATAAGGTTGTTGGTGGTCATGGATTTTCATTTTCATTTTCCCAGTAGGTTTGATATTCTGAGCATTTTTTCTTATTTTGATAAATTGATCTTCATATTCTGGTCATACCTGTTCAAGTGGCGAATGCACCTACATTTAGGAACAAATAGGCTTGGTTTAGATTGATGAAGGATTGTGTTAGGAACAAGTAAACTTAGGACTTAGGAACAAGTAGGGTCAGCATAGATTGATGGAACATTGTGTTACAAAAAGATGAATGAATGATGTCCATGTTAAATATAGTTTCAGCAGCTGAAATCGCTTGACTTTTATTTGCTTTAGATTCATGACTTTGTTTTAGGGCCAACACATGAATTAGTAGAGGTGTTAACTAGTATGGTAGAGGAAGTATGATAACTATGTTTAGGCATTTAAGTGATTGTCATTTGATATATCAAGAACTTATCCTTTTGGGTCTCATACATTATGCAAGATGGAATCTGGATATAGTACTTCCACATACTGTTCACAGAGCTGACTGTTTTTAGGGTGAAATTTGAAGTATTATTCTGATAGGGAGTTGCTTCTCGATGTAGCCTTGTGATTTAAATTGATTTTACAGATGGCATACAATATATCAGTGGTAAATGAAAGAGAATGCCGTTCACCATCCTTTAACGTGGTGAAATTATCTGGTAAAAGAGGTGGCTAGCATTTGGGTTCTGTTTTCTGTTTGCTGCTTCTTTTGTCCTGTTAACTTCCTCATTAGTGATTAGAAACACTTATGGGTGTATTAAATTCCTTAACTGCAAGTTAACCCAACATTATCTCTGAATTGGTAATTAACTTTTGTCATTTTCCTTCTGTGGGGTTGGGGGGAGGTTGGGAACAAGGAGATGCATGCATGAGCTCTCTTTGCTTATCCCATTACTATGTCAAGTGTTTAACACCTAGACATAAAGTCCCTGCAGTCTGTCAAGTCTTTTCTTATGGTGCCAATGAATTTTACTTGCTACTATTATAGACTTCTTTTCTCTTCCAACACTCGACTTGTATTAATTGGTTTTACATCATGGAGGAGCCTGCCTTCTGTAGTACTGATTCTGTTTGTTCGTTTTGCCAACTTCTCTACCATTCCTTCAGCTATGCTAAGTTACTTCATGTCTTCTGCTGCTCATACAATTGTGTGCTGATTTGCTTTTTGTCTAATTTTGTTGTGTTGACCTATTTATATGACGAGATTGGTTCTTTTGGTGTATATATTACTGTTTTGACTTGGTATCAGCATTAAGCTCTCCAGCTGATCCATTGATGTATAGAAATTCCAAATCTTTGAACATATTTGCATTCTGCAGATCGCACCATCTCCATATAAAGGTAAAGGTAAAAGGGGTGGCAGGCCATATAGAGGAGGTGTTCATGGCCATCTTAGTGGTGGGCAACTACAACCTAGCTACACATTACCAACATATGCTGAGAACCAACCAAAAGTTTTTCAAGGAGCATCACAGATCCAAGGTGGCCTATCCCAAGTTAAACCTTCATCATCTGCCTCAGGTAATTCAGCTCCTGTCCGTCCACCTCGTATGGCTTGGTGCGAACTCTGTAGGATTGAATGCAACACACCTGAAGTTCTTGAACAGCATAAGAATGGAAAGAAACATAAAAAGAACCTGAAAGCCTATGAAGAGCGACAGAAACTGAACAAACAGATGGATGGAGCACATGGTAACCAGACAACAAATTCTGAAGTTAAGCCAAGGATTCCTTACCAGCCTGCAGTTGAGGTATCTGGGCAGCTGCTGCTGGGGCATTTGCCTTCTGAAACTGTAACTGGAGACAGACAGCCGCTGCCCCAAGAGAAGCTTCCTCCTCAAGCTGTTATAGAGGAAGATGTCGGTATTACCGGAAAACAAAAGGTTGAAGAGACAGATCCTGTGGATCATATTCAAGGTCAAGGGCGTGGAGTCAAGCGCAATCTAAGAGGTGGACGAGGCGGTAAATTGATGAAGACACAGAATGGCTCAAGAAAACCTGCTGTGCCTCCTAAGCCCCAAAAAATGGTTCCTTTAATATGTGAACTCTGTAATGTAAAGTGTGAATCAGTAGTTGTTTTCCAAAGCCATCTGGCAGGAAGGAAACACCTTTCAAATGTTAAGGACTTCCAAGGCCAACAAGCAATGGTTGGACAAGCTGCTCTCCAAGCATTATACCCTGCTTTGCAGGCTCTTTACCCAGCACTTCAGGCACTATGCCAACCTAATTCTGGTGCATCATCTTCTGTCGCTCCTCAAGGTCATCCGCACAATCTTCATGAAATACTGGGTATTTTGACTCAACAAGCCCTTTCTGCTATCCCTCAAGATCAATTGTTAGGTATTGGAGCAGCAGCCACTTTGGCTATCCCTCAAGATCAATTATTAGGTATTGGAGCAGCAGTCGCTTCAGCATTTCCTCCACCTTCAGATTTTTTAGCTCAGGACAACCAAAGTTCCAAATTACAAGGTTCAGTATCAGAAGAAACAACAGAGAATGCGGCTGCGGAGGATGGCAGAAATTGTGACCTTTCGGTTTTACCGAGCACGGAGTCTAAACCAGAAGAGAACATTGATAATAAACATGAAAATGTGAACTTAGAAGTTGAGAAAAAAGTTATGTCTGTTGAAGAGCCATTGAGGTTTGGCACTAGCGGGGATGTGTCTTCTACATCAGCAGCATTGGATGCAGCTGCTTCAGTTTCAAATAGTGAAGTAGTGTCATCAGATTGCGCTGCCCATTCTGGATTAGATGGGAAATTGGCTGATTAAAGTCATTAATTATTCAATAAATTAATGAGTGGTGGGCAAGACCACAAGAAGGTTTTATAAATGTAGTTAAACTTTCTCTATTGGAAAAAGTGAATAACATTTTGAATATGTAGGTGAAGTGGTGTTGTTCAAGCCTTCTCCTGACTCTTTGACATATATGAAGATCTAAAACATTCTTAATCTTTTTAGCCAACTGTTATATTTTATTTGATGGTTTTGGATTCGCCTAGAGGGTGAGAAGGCCTGCATTGCTTGTTTTGCTATTGCTATTGATTTGTGGTCTCATGTCATCAGCATCTGCATTCATTACAAGTCACTTGCACTTCCTTCCAGTTCATCTCTTTTCAAACAACACAACTTTCAAATGAAGAAGGCAACACTTGCCTCTCATACAGATGTGTCTCATGTAGTTCTGCTTTTGCTTATACACAAGAGATTTGACATCGACTTCTAGTATTTTGCTTGTGTTATCTTGTGCACAATGTTACATACTTGAAACCTCCTAGTGTTTTCGAAAATTTTCACCTGGTTCAAGTAATATTTGAAAAAGGAAGAAGATAATTTTCTTTTCCAATTTGGCTTCTCCTATCTTATAAACCAATTCAGATTATGATAACTCATTGGTTCGTTTTACGGTTTTTAGGTTGAAAATTTCTTAAATTTACAAAAAATGTAAATATCAAGGTTTATATTCGGTAAGATTGATAGTACGAAGTACTCGGATCGGCTTCATCATGTCTTTTTTCCATTTTCTCAAGTTTCTATTTGGATTAGTGACATGACATAGGTAAATAAAGGTTAAGATTAATTTCAAATAAATCTCTAATACTGATTAATTAACTACATACATTATATATTAGTATAAAAAATCTCCATCTATAATATAAATATCTTAGCAAATCTTATTTGTTAACTATAGAACCAACTATACTATAACGACACAAAACAAGCGATTCCTACCGAACCACACAAAAACATAAACCGGAAGAGAAAGAACTAATTTGTCCTTTATCGATTATGGACAAGTATATGGTGCAAAGATGTGAGCTTACACATATTTAAAATTGACTATCTACGTAATTTCTTAACTAAATCATTACTTAGAGTTAAAATCTGTCAAAATTAAATCCTTACCAGGGATTTTAAACTATGACACGGTCATTACTACACCGCTTTTTCTCGGGACTTGAGCGGCAATGGACCGCCTCAGCCGAAAGGCAGAGCACATTGCACAGAGCGCCTAGCGAACATCGAAAAACGTCCTCGCATATGCCCACCCCTGAGCTGGCTCAGCTGATATATTACACCAATACTTGCGATTGGTTCCCTTTGTAACGCTCAAAACAAATGTCTTCTGATCTCATGAAATCAAAGGACCCTCCTGAATAATGGTAAGCCAGATCCCTCTCATCCGATCAAAATTTTTCTCCGAAGGGTCATGATGTACTCAATGAGTCATATCATCCAACCTACACATATCGACTACTAATAGAATTATACTCGCGAAACTTGTTAAGATTTGTATAAGGTTACATTGTACCAGAGCATCAACACTTTTTTTATATTACAATTATTTTCTATATAAATGTTTTATTATAACTGTAAAAAAATAATTTGGAACCAAATTTTAACGAAAGTTCTTCGGAGACTTTGAATATCAATTTGTTTGCACTTTTGTTGTTTCCTACTTTGCCATTAAGAGCCCTCAAAATGCCTAACTATTAGCTATCCCATCTCCCAATTTTAATATATTTCTTTTATTTTTGATGTCAGTTCTAAAATATGTTATATACGATAAATGATTTATTCACATAATTTTACATTTTCAATAGCAAAATATTATTTCTAATTTCAGTAACATAAAACAATAACACAATACTACTTTTCTAAATTTAGTGGTTACATTATCGTAAAGGAAAGATTCAGTCATAAAAACAATGTGAAGATTTTGAAACTAAATGTATATTTCAATATAATGAGAGCCTAATTCGTCTCCGTCTTTATCACTAGATTACTTGATGGCGCGCTTGCAGATTATAACAATCTATCCATAAATAATTATCATGAAGGGAAAATTAACTCAAAAAAATAACAACGTGAAGATTTTAAACTTGAATGTCAATTCCAATTAAAACGAATATAATCCGTCCTGTATTTATCACTAGATTACTTGATATTACCCTTGCACATTATAACAGTCTATCCCAAATAATTATCCTAAAGGAAAGATCCATTCATAAAAAAAACAACGTGAAGATTTTGATACCAAATGTCAATTTCAATATAATGTGAGCTTAATCAGTCCCCCATCTTTATCGATAGATTACTTGATACAACGCTTGCAGACTATAACATTATATCCTAAACCCGCACCCATACATCATAAGGGAAATATTCAATATCCAAAAACCCCAAACAACATGACGATTAAATCTGAATGACACAATTCCAATAATATAGTGCAAGCCTAACTTGATATCGCACTCGCAGATTATAACAGTCTACCCATAAATCATTATTGCGAAGGAAAGATCCGATCATAAAAACAACAACCGAAATTTTAAATATGAATGTTGATACCAATATAAAGCGAGCATAATTTGTCTATGTCTTTATCACTATATTACTTGATATCGCACTTACAAATTATAACAATATATCCATAAATCATTATTCCAAAGGGAAAATTCAGTCATAAAAACAACAACATGAAGATTTCAAATTTGAATGTCAATTCCAATATAATGTGAGATTAATTTATTTTCGTCTTTATTACTAAATTATTTAATATCACGCTTGCAAATTATAACCGTCTATCCATAAATTCCAGTGGAGAGTTTTGATGCGAGACGTATATATTACACCCTCTAGTCCACCACCGGCCATAATTTTTTTAATATTAATTTTCAACTATCATTTATTTTCACGTAAATTGAAGATTTTCTCTAGAATATAACTAAAAAGAATTAAAATTTTTAAAATAAAACCTCTTCTTTTAGATTCTTCTTACCGAACTCTCTGTATTTGAATTGTTTGTATAATATTCAGTAAAAATATAATTTCAGAATTCCAAGTGAAAGCAAATAAGGCGAATTTACTTCCTTTTGCCCCCCGTAGTTTTTTTCAGTATAAATACGAAACAAAAGTCAGCAAATACGGAATAATCTCTTCACATGAACCGCGATTGTTGCTTTTGATTATCGCCTTCTACATGATCATCGCTGCAACTGCTACTGCTACTGCAACCACCTGAGAATCTTCACAAAATTCACCTGAAAAAAGAAAATGAAAAAATCGAACTTTAGTTCGCCTTTGCCCCAAAAATCTATGAACAATTCAAGACAGCAGCTTTTTGATTCCCTCACATCTCACATTTCTCTCTACAATTCACAAAACCCTCCATTTCCTAATCATAACCCTAACCCTAGATCATCGCTTATCAAATGGTTCTCTTCCCTTTCGATTCCTCAACGCCAAGCTCATCTCACAATTGTTCACTCGAATTTCGTTCAAATCCTGTTGCAAATGCTTGGTAAACTTCAATCCAATGGTCATGGGTTTTTCTTCATCCTACCTGACATGCCTTCAGATGGTTCTGATCTTCCAAGCGTTTGTTTCAGGAAGTCTCATGGGTTATTAGCTCGAGTTGCGGAGTCCAATGAGTCAGAAAGGCGAGTTCGTCAGTCTGTACGGATTTTCAGCTCGAAAGAAGGGGAAGGGGAAAATGGGGTTTCGGGTTTGTTGGATTTTGTTGATTCTTTGACTGTAAGTGAGGAATTTGTTGAAAATGTGGATACTTTTGTGAATGCAATGGATGGTGTTACGAATAGGAAGTTTTTGAGGGGGGAAGAAAGTGGGTTGAGCTCAGAATGGGTGGAATTGGGGTGGTTGAAAGAAAAGGGTTATTATAGTATCGAGGCTTTTGTGGCGAATAGGTTGGAGGTGGCGTTACGATTGGCATGGTTGAATCATAATAATGGGAAAAAGAGAGGTGTAAAGCTGAAAGATAAGGTGAATTCTGTAGGTGTAGGGGCAAATGCATTTTGGAGGAAGAAAGGGTGTGTAGACTGGTGGGGTAAGTTAGATGAGGCAACAAGGGTCAAGATTCTTCGTAATGGCTTAGGGAAGGCGGCAAAATCACTGGTACTTCTTTATATTTGAGCGTTTTTCTTGACTAGCAGATTGTTCTATGTTTGTTATTTGGTGCTACATTGCTGTTTAATGTGCTACGAGTTCATTCAATGAGATTAACAATATGTTTCAATTTGTATATGTGGTGGCATTTTCATTCATGGATGTTAAAAAGCTGAACTTTCCCTCTAAGAGATAATGAGACATTTTGGAATAGTAAATAGCTTGTTAAATGGGAAGTACACATTTTAGAATCCTCAGGAATCTATCTAAACAGCAAGTGGCTAAGATTTGCAAGTAGGCTAAAATCTGTATCAAAAAATTAGCTCAGATGTAATAAAGGAAATTTAAAGGAATGTTGAGGAGGCCTATTTGATTTGGAAAAGCAAAAGAGAGTATGAACTGCAGGCATTCATGATAACTAACTAAATTATCAAATCATGCAACTTCTTAACTAAGATGTGTCTCTACATTTTCATAGAATTGAATAGTAAGTTCACACTGTTGTTTCTTGTTCTCATGCTTTACCAATTGGTTGAGTCAATTCAAACTTTAACTGATTTAGATTTTTAGGTATCCCGAGACCGAGTGGGGGGAAAGCCCGGGGAAAGAAGGGGCGCGGCGGTCGGGCGAAGGAGGCGGGGGTTTTGTGGTCATCTAAGTAGCTCGGACTCTTCATTTTTGGTGCCGCCCCTCGTGTCGTGTGGGTGTGGGATCCATACTTGATTCAGTCAATTGGTTTTGGGTACTTTGACCAAATTCGATGGGGAAATTCTGGACAAATTCAATGATTTATTTAATCAAAATAAAAACTAAGGTGTTAGAAAGTGGAATAACTTGTGTATATACATTTCTATCTTCACTCCCTTTCCTTTTATCTCCTTACAAGATTGTTTTCTTGATCAATATTTTCTCCTTAAGTTTTCCATATAATATCTCATAATTTAGGTTTCATCCCTCTATTTTTAGATATTTGAATTATTTTAGCCTTATCCCCACACCTCTATCCAGTGGCGAAGCTAGGAATTTCACGAAGAGGGTCCAAATTTTTTAGATATTTGAATTATTTTAGCCTTATCCCCGCATCTGTATCTAGTGACGGAGCTAGGAATTTCACGAAGAGGGTCGAAAAGTTAAAACAATAAAATCTCTTTTAAAAAGGAAAAAAATTGTTGGTGGTGAGATTTGAACACGTGAGCACTAGCTCATTAAAGGTGTCTAAACAAACATTTAAGACATCTTAAACCACTAGGCTATAACAACCTATTATGTCAAGGGTGTCCAAAATATGCTATTTAATCACCTCATGTATCATTTTACTTGTATATGCTGTATTTTTTTCCGACAAAGGTTGTCCAATTTGACACCCTGACATACATGTGCATATGCCTGCCTGTGTCCATACATGGATCCGTATTTCCAGATCTTAAAATTTAGATCTTAGAGGACCCTACCTCTAGATTCTTCCTGTACCGGACATACGAACCCGAGTCCGAAACTTAGGTGGTCAGAGCCATGTCGATGAATATGTGTTTGGTTACTGGTAGATTTATATTTTTTAGGTACCCTATCCCTATCTATGTACATCCATCTTAAATAATATCTCTCTTCTTTTTAAAGTAGTCCTGTGGTCATTAAGTTGCTCGGACTCTTCACTTTTGGTGCTGGGTGTGGGTGTGGGTGTGGGATCCGTACTCGATTCTGTCAACTGGTTTTGGGTACTTTGAACAAATTCGTGGAGGAAATTTGGACAAATTCAATGATTTATGTAATCAAAACAAAAACGAAGGTAAATTGAAGAAAATGGAATACCTTTGTATATATAAATTTCGATTTTCACTCCCTTCCCTTTTATCTCCTTACAGGATTCTACTCTTGATCAATATTTTTTTTTGGGATGGCAACTTTTTCTTCTATTATCCACTGGTATACTACATCAAAGTAGCCCCCTTCCAAAAGTATTCAAACTACACAGATGGATGACTCCATCTGTGTTGTTTGTCACAAATAGTCTAAAACATCAAAAAGTTCTTCTGCCTGTACTAAAACTTTCTGTTTACACCAAAAATAATAAAGAGCATTCATCATGAAATTCTGCAAATTGTTCTTCTTTGCTCAAAACATCTTTGATTCCTTTCTTTCCACACTGTCCACCATATACCAGCTGGGACAATCTTCCATCTCTCCTCCTGAATTGTAGTATTGCCCACATGATCCAACAATTTAGAAGTTGTACTATGTTTCATGGTTCCACCCAAGTGATCTTCCTAAGGCTGCTGAATATTCTCCATATTTGATCAATATTTTCTCCATAAGTTTTCCACATAATATCTCATAATTTTGGTTTCATCCCTGTATTTTTAGATATTTGAATTATTTTAGCCTTATCCCCGCACCTGTATCCATACATGGATCCGTGTCCCTAAATCTTAAAATTTAGATCTTAGAGGACCCTACCTCTAAATTCACACCTGTACGGGACATTTACACCCGAGTCCAAAACTTTGGTGGTCATAGCATGTGAATATGTGTTTTGGTTACTGGTGAATTTAGATTTTTTTAGGTACCCTATCCCTATGTATGTACATCCCTTTCAAATAAATCTCTCTTCTTTCTAAAGTAGTCCTGTGGTCATCTAAGTTGCTCAAACTCTTCACTTTTGGTGCCGCTCCTGTGTTGTGTGGGTGTGGGATCCGTACCTGATTCGGTCAACTGGTTTTGGGTACTTTGACCAAATTCGAGGGAGAAATTCTGGACAAATTCAATGATTTATGTAATCAAAATAAAAACTAAGGTAAAGTGAAGAAAATGGAATACCTTGTATATATATAAATTTCTATTTTCACTCCCTTTCCTTTTCTCTATCTTAAGTTTTCCAAAGTAATATCTCATGATTTAGCTTTCATCACTCTATTTTAGATATTTGAATTTTAGCCTTATCCCCGCGCCTGTATCCATACATGGATCCGTATTCCCAAATCTTAAAAGTTAAATCTTAGAGGACCGTACCTCTAGATTCACACTTGGACTGGACATCCGCACACGAGTCTGAGAACTTAGGTGGTCATAGCATGTCAGTGAATATGTGTTTGGTTACTGGTGGCTATTTGAATCTTTGATAACATCTTTTTCACTGTTAAACTATATTTTTCCCCAGGGAAGCCTTATAAATTACTTGAAATATAAAATATGGTACTCTTTTCCTCTAGTTACCTCTACACAGCATGTTCACATTATTTCTTAAAAAAAAAAATAAAAAACAAGAAGAAGAAAAAGAAAGAAGCAGCGCAAAACAGTAAACCCAGCATATTTGCTCCTGTTCGTGTATGTCAAAGCAGCAATTGATTTTAGATAACATACCACCTATAATTGTTTGATTTTGATTTGATATACTTCCCATAAGTCATATTTTTTCACAAATAGCAACTATTACATTAATGATATCTCCTAGTATGTGTCTTATAGTACTCCTGTCCTTCCTGACAATGTCAATCAAATGATTGAGATGTAAGGAGTTCAGCTGTTTAATCTTCTTATTGCTGGAAGAGTCATCTATTCTTCCTGCATATTTAATAGTTGCTCATTAGAATTTGACACAGGCTTATGCTGTCCAATCTCCAATTATATCTTTCAGATTACTGACACTTTGAAAGGGGCAAGAAGTGTTTCAGCGGATAAAGCTTGGCTATGCAGTTCAACACTAGAACAACCTCTGAGGGGTAATCCTACTTTGTCTGATCGAAGAAACTTTGTGAATCTCAGAGTGTCAGATGCAAGAGTTGCAAAAAAGAGCATGCGTCATGCATCAGTGTTTGGAGTCTCATGTTCATTCAACAAGTTACTTGATTGTTTGTTTATGCTTGAGGATATCTCTACTGTGCTGTTGGCATGTCCACATTCTGTTTGCGAGTCTCCTGATAGTGAAAAATTATTCTTTAGTTCATTTGAATCTGTTAATACTCTTTCTGATTGTATATTAAGAAAATTACGGGGGTTACTCATGATATTTCTCTTGACTGTACAAAGTATGAGCTACTAGAGGATGAAAACTTGAATTCCTTACCAAAGCAAAACAAAGAGATACTTGGTGCTTCGAACCGTAAGAAAAAAGGGAAAAACCGTAAGGTGAAGAAATCAAATTCTTTGCCAAAACCTAAAACAGATGGTTTGAGGCCTGTTAAAAGCACTGAGGTACAACTCTGATCTTGAAGACTTCCCATAGAAATTCCCTTTAGAAAGAAAAAAAAAATCTATACCATGTGTTCCCTTACTTTCTTTTAAAATAATATGCAGGACAAGGGAGACACATCCATGTGTGGTGATAATGTACATAATAGTTCGTCTACTGGTTTGGTCGATAAATTTTGTGGTGATAATGTACATAGTAGTTTGCCTAGTGGATCGGTCAACAGAGAACAGCAGAAGGATCGTGTTAAAGAGAGTCTTCCATCTTTGATCGATATGGTTGTAATTATCTTCTTTCTTTCTACTATGTATCAGATATCCAAGTTATGTTGTAAATAGTTTGTAACTGACTGACTGTCTGCAGGGACAGGGTGAAGGACCAGATAATCAAACTGTTAGAAGTGCTTCAAGGAAGAAAAGGAAAGAAAGAAACAAGATTAAGAACCCTAGCTTGATAACTTCTGGGGAAGATGGTAAATGTCCGAAAAGAAATTCTCAGAAGTCCTTTATTTCTGTCAACTCCCGAGGTAGGGATCCAAGTTCTGATTGTGTCACTTTAATAGATTCGGTTGTTCAAAGCGGATCAAAAGATTCTTGTATTGACAATGAGAAACGTGAACCAGAAATGAGCATTCTGAGTCAAAGCAGTAGGGATTCTGGTTCTGCTGGTTCTTTTGAAGGTTACAGGAATCCTTGCTTGACAGACCATTTGCCCAAAGAGGAAGTGATGGAAAATGGAACGGTAGCTGTTGCAGTGGAAACTACCAATAGGGAAGGCGATTCTGCTATATCTTCTGTAATGCCTGCGATTGAATCTGGACGCACTCTTTCAAACGGCAAGGAGTTCAAAAAATTGAACAGATCAGGTTTTCTTGAGCAGAAAATTAAAGTTGGTGATGCCAACACAAATTTGACCTCGTTACAGGAGAAAGGAAGTGTTGATGTTTATGATACAGGGCCGATGAATTCTCCATCTTATGTTTCGTATGAGTGGCCCAGTGTAGCTCCTGTTCATCTTCCATGCGGTGATTCACATCTCCCACGGGCTACTGATAGATTGCACCTTGATGTCAGTCACAACTGGAAAAGTCATTTTCGTCATTCTTTTCTACGCAACGTACGCCATGTAAGAAATTCTTCAATTGAAACAGGATGCCCTGGAATCATATCTGGACCTTTGCCAATGAGTTTAGATTGGCCCCCAATGGTGCGCAGTATCAATAGACTAGCTGCTCCATCAGTTACATGCAATTATGATGCTGGGTTTATATCTAGGAGAACGTCTTTCCAGCAAGATATAGCAGCTCAAAGCATGCACTGCATGTGGTGAGTTCTGAGGATGAAAGGGTGTATTCTGGTGACTTAATGGACTTTTCTGATCTTGCAAATTCACATGAAGTGGGTGAAGACCATGATTATCACTGGATGTCTGAAGAAGAGTTAGAGGTACATGCTGTTCCCGGGGTGGACTATAATCAGTACTTTGGAGGTGGTGTTATGTATTGGAATCCTTCTGATCATCTTGGTACTAATTTTTCACGTCCTCCCTCTCTTAGCTCGGATGATAGCTCATGGGCATGGAGGGACGCAGACATGAATAGGGCAGTTGATGATATGGTTGCCTTCTCTTCTTCCTACAGTACAAATGGTTTGACTTCTCCTTCTGGTGCTTCCTTTTGCTCTCCATTCGATGCTTTAGGTTCAGGGCATCAGGCTGTTGGTTATGTTATACCAGGAAGTGAGATTACCAGCAAGGTTCTGCAGTCATCATCATCAGCAGATCTAGTGACAGTAGAGAATGCTTCAGGATCCTTGTCCAGTTTGCCCGCTGAAGTTGAAGCAAAGTCTGTGGATTCACTCGCATACCCCATTTTACGACCCATTGTCATTCCCAGTATGTCTAGGGAGAGATCAAGATCAGATTTTAAGCGCAGTCATGATCATAAAAGTCCTTGTGTTCCTCCCAGTAGGCGGGAGCAACCTAGGATCAAGAGGCCTCCATCACCTGTTGTCCTCTGTGTTCCACGTGCCCCTCATCCGCCTCCTCCTTCTCCAGTTGGTGATTCTAGAAGGCACAGAGGTTTTCCAACAGTTCGGTCTGGTAGCTCCAGCCCTAGGCAGTGGGGTGTCAAAGGTTGGTTCCATGATGGAATTAATTTTGAAGAAGCCTGTATACGCATGGATGGTAGTGAAGTAATTTGGCCTGCTTGGAGGAGTAAAAGTCTCTCAGCCCATCAGTTAACGCAACCTCTACCTGGAGCTTTGCTGCAGGACCGCCTAATTGCAATTTCACAGTTAACTCGCGATCAAGAACATGTAAATTTCAAATCTGAGAATCCGGTTTGCAGTTTCATAACTCCTTTATTCACATGTTTCTGTCTGCTTTAGTGGAAAGCTATACTTTTGTTCATTCTTTTTCTTTTCCAGCCAGATGTTGCGTTCCCACTTCAACCTCCCGAAACGCTGAACTCTACTGCAAAGAAGGCATGTCTCTCAATGATCCATAGTCGCCTTCACAATGAAATTGAGAACTTCTGCAAACAGGTAGAGTCCCAAGAGAGTAGTAGCTTCTGCAGTATCATTTCAGTAATTTTACCAGATTTTGAGGATAAAAATCGGCAATGTGATGCTTATTGTTGGTTGTCTGTAATGACATTCAAGGTTGCCTCTGAGAATCTGATCAGGAAGCCTTACATTAATTGGGCTGTAAAGCGCGTTGCACGTTCTCTACAAGTATTATGGCCTAGATCGCGTACAAACATTTTTGGTTCAAACGCTACTGGGTTGTCACTCCCATCGAGTGATGTGGACCTTGTGGTCTCTCTTCCTCCTGTGAGGAATCTGGTAAGCATGTCTTGCATAATATGTGCTTATGTTATATCTTTTAGTATTGAGAAAAGAGTCTTGAGAAGAAATCAGTTGTAATTCTTTGCTTTCTTTCCTCCGTAGTACCATTAGAAGAAGCTGTGTGATCTTAGAGGGGGCGAAATGGAAAATCACAGAAACTCCTTCAGGTATTCAGGATCACATGAATATTCTTCTCTAATAATTGAAGGAGGAAATGCTATGCTTGCTTTGAAAGACATGATCTTTTTGTACTCCCTCCATCCTATAATACTTGTCATGTTTCATTTTTGAGAGTGCTACATTTCTTTGACCAACATTTATGATATATTTTTTCACCATATTGATATGAGAAAAAAAGTTGCAACTTATAATGCTTTTTGTATTGTTTGGAATATGTATATTGTGATTTAAAAATATTTAATTAATCTAGTCTAATTTAGCTCTGAAAGATGGTCAAATTGACTCTGGAAAAGTGAAACAAGAGCGAGTAAACTTAAAGCACGGGACCTAAAAAAAAAAAGAAGAAGAGGAGAGAACCTTCTTGCTGTTCTTTAATCATTAACCAATATTTTCCTCATGACCCTCAACCGCCCCCATCTCCACCCACCCCACACAAAAAAGAAGAAGAGACACATGGGCTTAACTTAACCCCAACAGCTAGCTGATGAGAGGAGGATTTCTCGAGTCTTTATTAGCAGACCATCAATCCATTTCCCAACCAGATACTCTAACTCACTCTACCACCTCCCCTTTCACTCCTAGGCCCAATTAGAGCATGGATTGGGAGCCCAAACAGGGATATGATCATCCCTGACTATCATACTAATTAATAATATAATATATATATCTAATAAAGATATGACACTTGAGTCCAAAACCCACTGTCAAATTCCTAAGAAGAAGATAAGCACCTAGTGTTTTGTGCTTTGTGGGATTCAAACTTAAAAAACTTCATGTTTGTCACCCACTCATTGCCTCCCTAGGGCCCACCTTGGTTCAACTCCCACGGCCCATTTTATGCATATCTAACTGCCTATATAGTCACAGTCTTAGATGAGTAGTGGTGAGAGTTCCACATGTATTTTCACTTTCTATCTTATAAAAGAGTGAACTTTAAACCATGTGGGTCTCAACAAGTCACTAAGGTATAATGGGGATGTGAAGATGAAATAGTTCAGAAAAGAGAAATATGTCATTATTTTTGGAACAAACTAAAAAGGGAAGCATGTCCCTATAAAATGGACGGAAAAAAGGGTACCAGACAAGAATATTGAGTTTGTTTTACCCTTGGTTGTCCAATTTGATACAAATATAGCTTATTCTAACTGGAGCTCCTTCTTGCTGACATAGAACACTTTGCAGCATGCAGCTAGATATCTGGCTAACCAGGAGTGGGTAAAAAATGATTCTCTGAAGATCGTGGAAAATACTGCTGTAATATCTCTGAAATCCAAAATCCTTTTCCTTCTGGGTTCTCATCAGCTTTGTGTTTTTCTTTATGTTAATCGCAATACCTTTTTCCTTCTCTCTTTTATCACAAAAAAAGTACCTTTGACCTCCTTAGTCATTGTTCCATACTATGTTGCTTCCATTTTTCTACAGATACCAATTATAATGCTTGTGGTGGAAGTTCCACATGACCTCATTTCGTCGTCTCTATCAAATTTACAAACACCAAAAGCTGAACCAACTGAGTTGACTGTTGAAGAAGGCAATACTTTTCAGGCTGATTCGACTTGTTCGGATTCCTCATCTTCACCACAGTGGTCTAAGATGAATGAATGTGTGAAGGATGTAAAAGCAGTTCGACTTGATATTAGTTTCAAATCGCCTTCTCATACAGGATTACAGACCACAGAGCTGGTATGTGTTGAAGAGATTGCATCTGAATACTTGTGGGATCAAATTCAGAACTATATTCTCTTAATCTTTATCACTTTAGATATTTGTTATGTCAAGCCTGTCATTGGTTATGCATGTAGATTTATCGTATGATGTGTTTCCATTGTCGATGATAGGTAAAAGAGCTCACAGAACAGTTTCCTGCTACCACACCTCTTGCTTTGGTGCTAAAACAGTTCCTAGCAGATCGCAGTCTTGACCAGTCATATTCAGGCGGTTTAAGTTCATATTGTCTAGTAAGCTTTCTCAGCATCAATATCTGGTAGAGTTACCTAAAAGTGTTTCAGTTGTCTATATACTATTTTCTTACTTGATATTCAAGTTTGTTCTTTTGGTTATGCTTAAATACATCACTCTTCCATACTCTTCTCCGTCATCCTGGGAAAAACTGTAGAGTTGTTTTAGGCACACCAAAATGCCAAATATGTTGAGAATAACTTTTCAGATTTCAGTAAATTTACAATAATGAAAGCGATGATTTGTCCTCTTCAGATTCACATAGCTAAATTACCTCTTCTTTGAAGGTTGCTTTGTGTGACGCATGTCACCTTGGGCACTAACCAAGAGAAACATTTGAGATTTGATCTTAAGTGGAGCCATGCCTTTCCATATGGATTTCCATGGCCAGAGAGCGTTCTGAGATGAAACTTGAGTAGAAATCTGAGTAGCATGATTTTAAAGAGAAGGTGCCCTCTGATTTACCTTTTCAAATCATACATCAGATGAAGAAGAGGCTGAGGTAGTGCTGTTGAGTAAGTTCAAAAGGCTTAGGTGTCCATCCACTTCCTAATCATTTAAGTTCCTCTAAAGTGATAAGCCAACAGTGCTCTTGTCTGAAATCTGAGGTAAGAGTGTCTTGGAAGAGGTGATGCTGAAGAGAGCCGTACATATCTTTAACAGGAGAGTTGCCAAGTCATCTATCATTCAAAAAATAACCTACGTTGGTATATTTATGAGTGCCTTCAATCTTATGATTTATGAATGGTGAATATACAGTGCACCTACTTCTTTTGCTGCCATCTACTCATTTCCTGCACTGACTATTTGCTAAGCTGCTTCATTCCCTTCTTGACACTCTATTATGTGTGGATTAGTGAGGGCAGTTGAGGCAAAAGAAGGATATTTTCTGACTACTCCTTTGCTTAGAAAGCAGAGAAAATGAATGATTAAAGAGTTTTTTTTCTTGCTTGGGTGCTGTAGAAATTAGAGAATCATTTTCATCTTGACCCAAAATTTTAATCAGTTACAAATAAGTCAAACAATTTTTCACTCATACCATGTTTCAACTAAAACCAAGCAAAAGAGATGGAGGTTGGTCGGCTACTCTTATGCTTTGCTTGGAAAGAAGAGAGAAAAAAAGAAAGAAAGGATAACTTAAGAGATTTTTCTTTTCTCTTGCTTTGGTACTGTAAGAATTAGGGGATGAAAAATAAGAGAGTACCATTTTCTTCTTTGACTGAAATTTAAATCAGTGACAACAAAAAAGTCGAACAATCTTCTTTTTCATTCTTGTTTTCTATCCAAACCATGCATTCATAAATAGAAATCTCCTTAGCTTTCTCCTCCTCTATTTTTACTACCATTTTCCCTCCTTTCTCTTCCTTTTCCTAATTTCCCAGCATAAGTTATATTTATGCTCACAAGTGATTCATTCTAGTAGTGAAGACTGAAGATTAAACGTCCTTACCTTGATTTACATGTAATTAGAATTTCAGGAGTGGGTTGATGTATCCATTTGTCCATTAAGAGATGACTGACTTATTCTAACTAGCATTCTGATGAAGTTCTAGAATCTAAATTATATTGCATAGAAATACTGACTGGAGTGACTATAGAGTTCCCTATCTTGATTCATTATTTTTCAGTTCTTGAATGAGGCAAATATCTGGAAATTAGATTGTGGTATCTGAGTCTAACTCAAGGTCAAACAAAATTTTGTTCGTTGGGAAGTGGAAATATCTGCATTGTGGTCATTATCTAATGCAATTCTAGTCACTTATCAAACTTTTCAAACCCATTGTTTTCAGCAAATGAAATAGTGAAACTTATCACTGTCTTCATTCTTGCATCTTACCGTCAGATGTTTTTTGCTTCCCTTGATTTCATTCTAGATCTTGATGTTACTGTGTTTGAATGTCTCTTAAATGTCTTCACCATTTAATAGGTACTATTGATCACACGGTTTTTGCAGCATGAACATCATCACAGTCGACCAATTGATCAAGTATGATTGAATCCTTCTTTTTCTTTTTTTGTTTTCTTTATTGTACGTTTAATTTTTGGCGATTGACCCCTGTTTTATTGTTAATGGTATCATCAGTAAGCCTGACATGTTCAACATAGATTGTGATGGATGTATCCATTGTTTTTGTTGTTCATATTGTGATGAAAACATTCATAAGACCTTTCACAATATAAAGAAGAACCTGTGATACGACATAAGATGATTTTCTGGGTAAATACTGTGAAATTTTCATCGGTTATTTGGGACATCTGTTTAGAAAGTGACCCACTTTTAATTCCTCTTTCAATTGTGGGCCTTTTAGACTACAATCGAAAGATCTCTTTTGAGCTAACTGAAATCTGATGAGAAAACGTTCATGGTCTAAAATATTGTATGTTATTGCAAATATTAGAAGAGTGTGGTGTTCTGTTGTAACATATGAACAAATTAGACCCGAGTCTAATGTTATCCGGATGGGTAATTTCCCAAGGGTGATATTTGCACAAAATTTTAATATTAGGGACAAAATTAAATGATCGCTTAAACAAGGACATTAGTGTATATCATCCATAAACACCAACAGCAAAGAACAAAGCGGAGGGAGACACTTTCGTGGCAGCAGAACAACCTAGCCAGTTGAGTTTCTCTCATATTTGGGTTTAAGCTTGATAGTTTAATTTTAGGCTATAGTGGGCAGGTGAAATCCATTTTTTTGTTTTCTCCTCTCCTCCTTTAAAAATTAAGATAATGTAGCAAGGTAAAAAGGAGGGCTTATGTGAGGAGGTTGGCCTTTTTAACTTCAATACTCAATGGAATTACTGAAACTGAAGGGTTGGAGATCACACTTAAAGATGTTATCTACCAGCACACATGAGATAATGATGAAGCTTGTAAAAGTAAAAAGTAAGCTGTCGTAGCGAGATCTAGCGCAGAGGCGGAATATCGAGCTATGGCACTAGCAACGTGTGAGCTTATGTGGTTGAGACAACTTCTCCAAGAATTTAAGATAGGAGGAGTTGAACCGATGACATTGATTTGTGATAACCAAGCTGCATTACGTATCCCTTCTAATGCAGTGTTCCATGAAAGAATGAAGCAAATTGAGATAGATTGTCACTTCATTCGAGAGAAGATTGAGTCTGGATTTATCACAAGTTTTGTTAACCCAAAAGATCAACTGGTGGATATTTTTACAAAATCACTCTAAGAATCTAGAATTAACTATATTTGTGGCAAGCTAGGAACATATGACTCTTACACTCCAGCTTGCGGGGAATGTTATTTATGGTCTATTTGGTAGATATGAAATTATTTAAAATATGGTATGATTAAATAATCTACATAAAAGAATATTCTCTTAATCCCTTTAATTAAGCAGTTGGGAGATTGTGTAATATTTTCTATATTCTTTCCTTATTTACATTATCTGTAACAACTATTTAATCCATCAACTTGAAGGAGATCAATCAATTCAATTCCCAATCTCTTCTTCTTCTAACTTCTCATGGTATCACAGCAGACAGAGGTCATGTGATCGAATCTCACTGCTACCCAAATTAAAAAGAATTTCTACGTACTTGACCCATGAAAAAGAATCAGGCCCGCATGTGAGGGGGCATGTTGAGAATATATTATCTATTAAAAGTATTCTCTCCTCTAACAATTTAAGCTTTTAAATGAGATAGTTACACCTTCAACAAGTTCAAATAGTAGAAACTTTAGGTGCATGTCTGATGCACTATGAGAGCCTTGTGGAATGGACCACCTTTCTGAGTTATTACATGGAAGTTACTTCACCTTTCAGCTGCAAGTCTCATTTTCAAATTCTTTTCTGACATTGCATATTAGTTTTTTTGCTTTATTATTTTTCGTTCAAATCCTAATTTCATTTTTCTTCTCCTGATCATCGCGTCCTTCCTTGCGTGTCAGAGATATAAAGCGAGTTCATGAAAGACTTCCCATACCATATCTGAATGTTTTGCAATATAAGTGGCCCTGCTTCAAAGCCCCTGAACTTTGATGTATTTGTTATGATTCCTTCATATGAACGAGGATTGGGGGTACGGCATTTAGAAATTAGATGTTAGGGAAAGATAAATGTATAAAGAGCCCATCTGCTGTCTTACCTACATGACTATAAATATTGGATTACATTGTTCCTGAATAAACAAAACTGATCTTTCTCTTGAAAGATGTAGAACTTAAATGCTAGCATATTCAATGTAAAATTAAAAAATTCACCTCCTCCTGCTCTTTGCTTGTACAGAACTGCTATGTGGACAGGTTAGTTGGATAGCCTTGTACAGAGGCCATATCATAGGGTTGCTCCTACAAATACTGATCTTTCTCTTGAAAGATGTAGAACTTAAATGCTAGCATATTCAATGTAAAATTAAAAAATCCACCTCTCCTGCTCTTTGCTTGTACAGAACTGCTATGTGGACAGGTTAGTTGGATAGCCTTGTACAGAGGCCATATGATAGGGTTGCTCCTACAATTTTATACTTGGCGAGCTTGTTAAATGCTGCAGTGCCTCTATGGAAGAAGTTGACTTTGTTTCAATTAATTAGAACTA
Source organism: Solanum habrochaites (assembly GCA_027704765.1). NCBI lineage: Eukaryota > Viridiplantae > Streptophyta > Magnoliopsida > Solanales > Solanaceae > Solanum > Solanum habrochaites. Next base: position 83,540,921 of record JAKWJA010002489.1, read on the forward strand.
AGCTTCTTTTATTTTTTCTTCTGATGCACAACACTTATTGAGTGTAACTTTGATCTTATCTTGTAGAACTTGGGGAGCCTCCTGATGGACTTTTTCTACTTCTTTGGGTGAGTTTGAACTGCTTGTATTTCCTTAAACATTTTATCTCATATTTGGTTCTTACAAGCAGCAGCCACACATTTTAGTTAACTCATATTTCTGAAGTCCAAACCACTATGATACCCCTGCTCCCTTAAAAAAAATAGATGCAAAAAAGGGTACTGCAGATGTAAAGCCTTCTTTTTGTTGTCAGGAATGTGTTTGATCCTCGTCAAATACGTGTCTCAATACAGGGAAGCGGCTTATACATAAATAGAGAACGAGGGTGCAGGTGTGACAAATTGCTGAACCTCCTGATTTTGTTTCTTGTAAATCTCTAGCTCCATTTTTGTGATGATTATCCTTCCTTCTTATTCCCTGGTTTTACTTTGTAGCATTGATCCAATTTGCATTGATGATCCTCTATACCCAACCAATAATGTGGGGCGGAACTGCTTTCGCATACACCAATGCATCAAGGTTAGTTAGAATTGCTTGTAATAAATTTTCTAGAAAATATTTGTTATGAACTATGGATAGTAAGCATGAAATATAAGTTCATGTCATCATCACGATGTTAGTAGAACTAGAAAAACTTGTCGGTCGGGTGAAAATGAAGAACTTGTGATATTTCGGGTTTCTTAGCTTTCAAAAATCAATAGGATAAAATGTATTTGAATCTCCTAAGAGGTTGGCAACAAGGAATTCCTTCTAGGCTGGCTAGTAGCGGGGATGTGTTGGTTAATGATATAACCAGACATATATCTCAATCACCGGTAGATTAAAGGAGCTTTTGATTTGTCATTGGTTAATTTTTATTATATTAATACAGTTGATGCAAGTGAATTAAGCATTGGGCTCCACTCTTGGTGGTGCCCGACTGCCCTCTATCAGTTTGTTTACTTCACTATTCTACTAATTTGTTAAGTTCCAATCCCAACACAGTGCTTCCTCTACTTCGGGAGTAATTTGCTATGTAAAAGCTTGAATCATAAATCTCGTATTATATCTCTCGAATGACATGTGATGTATTTTTATTGAAAAGGTAGCATACGACCATTAAAAGTGAAAAGCATAAATTCCTCTGTTAGTACCTTGTTAATCTACCAACAGTTTTATGCATGGAAATTAAATCAGTAGCTGTATTTTCTTCTTTTCTTTTCTTTTTTTTTTTGTTTTTCCTTTTTCTTCTTCTTTTCCTTTTTTTCTTTTTTTTTTTTTCTTTGTTCTCTGAAATGTGCTGTAAACAGTGATTTTTCCCTTTCCATGTAACAGTTGTTTTCTGTAGTATTTATTAGCAGTAAGGAGGTTATTCCTCCACTTTCTCATTTCAGTAATAGTGGGAAGTTATTTCCTTGTTATTAGGTGTGTGGTTAATCACCAATGTTGTATTTAAGTTATTTGAATTCAATGAAATGTTAAGCAGAAAACTACTAATTTTTTGAGTACTTCAAAGTCAAAGTCAAGAGATCGCAGGTTCTCTCTTAAAGAACCAGCACCATAGGTCGTAGGAAGAAAACATTTGATTTCACACTACAACGCCCCATAACAAGATCCATATCAGGGGACCATAACATCCTCTTATGCCTCGCAGTATCTTAGGCCTAACTCACACCCCAAAAAGGCTAGCTAAAAAGGAGAAGGATTGTCAAGCCTTATAAGGAGTCCACCTATTTCATTAACCACCAATATAGTTCTTTAACACCTCAAATATGTAGAAGTCAGCTAAAAATACTTTGTTCTTTTAAAGTGATGGAAGATGAACAATCGCTAAGGAATAGCTTGAACTACTGTACTTTGATGACTCGAAGCGACTCTACTTTTTCATTTAATTAATATAACCTGAATTTACAAACTCTAGGTATTCTCTTTGGGGTGCTTCTGTTTGACATATTGTTTAAGTTGGTTCCTAAGTTATGATTATTTTGGGACTGAAGTTGCTACTGAATGGATTAGAACACGCGCTAAAAATTATAATCATTGAATATTGGCTGCATATAACTATTCTAATAAAAGTTACTTTCTGTAGGCATTTGCGGATGCTTATTCCATTTTGGAAAATGAGATACCTTCTCTTCCATGCAACGATGAATCTAATTCAGTGCCTCAAGTTAAGCTACTCCCAAGAATTGTTCCAAGCATTGAGGTTTCTGAGGTATCTTAATATCAGAAATTTTGCATCTTGAAGGTATGTTAAGCTCATACATTATCTTCAGATCAACCAATAATACTTGTATAGTTTTCAAGATGCCATTAGTATTTTCTTTTATCTTTTTCCATCCTCTTAGATTGAAATGATTGGTTGCATAAGAATAAAGTTCTACACTTATAGTGACTTGATTGAATAAAAAGAGCTTCTAGAATGTTCATAAAGATATTGTGTAAGAGCCTGTTTTAGAGTTACTTTTAACTTTGCCAAACATTCCCAAAAGCTAAAAATGACTCAAAAGTAGGTTAAACCAACTTTTAAGCCAATCCAAACAGGCTCTAAGTATCTCCACGAAGTTATCAAAGAGTTGGTTTCTTCCTCTATACGGGTGAATTTTACCTTTTCTCAAAAGCATCTCCATGAAACCAGTGAGAAGGAAAGACATTATGCTAAACATTGAAGTTTGGGTCTCATAAGTTGAGTAATCTGAATATTACATGGTATTTTTTGTTTGATGTTGTACTCTTCAAACTCTAAAGTATCTGCTGTTAATCTTTTCTTCCCTTCTATTTGTCATTAGTTTCTTGTTATCTTCTATATTTATCAAAGACTCAAAGATTTGTCTCAATCATTTATGTCCTTCTATTTGGTATCAGCTTATTGTTATTACTATCAAAAATTCAATGATCAATCTCAACTTGCAACTGCCTCTACTAGAGTTGGACTAAATTCTACAGCCGCTCATTCTGCCGTGATTGGGTAAGATCTTCTTTTGCCCTACAGTTGCTTGATATTAAGTTTTTGCTTTTGTAGATTTGGTTTCAAATTTATGTTCCGAACTTCTAGCAAATTGCAATTAAATTGTTTGATGTTATGAATACAGGTTGGGATTTTGCCTTTAAAAATTGGGACCAACTTCTACTGGATGTCAAAACTAAGGATTAGTTAAAGAGATCCTCCATTCAATTGAATCAAACATTGTCTGAACTTGACCATGTCAATATATGATGACCACATTGACATGTTGGAGACTGTCTATTGCTAGCTGGTCCATCTTGAAAGTTATCCCAAAGTTAGAGAACTCTCCACTCGTTACAATTTTAATTTTCACAAACTAGAATTTTGTACTTGAAGAACTTCTGATGCCATTGTTGAAATGGATTTGTACATATCATCATTGTGGTATTGAATTGGGCACTACTAGAGCTAATGAGGCAATTTGCAACTTACAAAGAGATTGAGAAGTCTAGTAAGTGTTATTTCTATGTTATTTTCTAACATTTTTTTTTTGTTTTTTCTTTAGTTGATGAATCATGGCTCATAAGATTTGAAGTGAAATAGCACTCTACTTGTTCATCGAGAGTCCTTGGGTTCGGAGAAGTTTCTATTCTCATGCATTATTCAGGTGCTGGCTAGAATTGAATGGACATTCTGAGGCACCATTCCATATCTCCAACCTCAAAGTTAAGATTTGAACCTTGGGCTTATCTCAACTCCAAAAGCTAGCTCATGCGGTCAGGATTGTTAATGAGGCACACAAACCCAACCCACACCGATGTGAGACTCTAACACCCCCTATACACCCCGGATTGGACATTTAGAGCGTGGTAACATGGGAGCCAAGTTCAGGTAAATGAAGTCTCTGATACCATGTGAAAAGAAATGGTGATGTCCGTGCTCTCTTGATAACAGTGGTGACCAGGCCATCTTGCTCGTGCCTCAAATACTTCACCAAGTATCTGCTACCTCCACCAGCGCAGGTACTGGATAACTCTACCCACCTAGGCTTAAGCAAATGATAATCCTGACCCTGCATAATCATTATTAGAAGTCATGTATTATAGCTAAGTTCATCAAATGCTTTGAGCAGGCTCACGGTCAATAGGAAAAGCAAGCTTTTAGCTACTTCTGATAAGCTGAGCATCCTCGGATTGAAGATACCTTACTTCAGGAAGGGGCTGAGTGATTGAAGCTATGTTATCTTTCTGCTGGCAATGCATCTTTGGACTTCTAATTTACGGGTGGGAACTGGGCATTTTCTGCTGGCTCCAAGGGTAGAGGATCCTCTCTTTTACTGGTTTATTCTTTTACACTTGTCTTTGTTTACGTTCCCCTTCCTCTCTCCTCCAGAGGCCCCTACCCTAAGAGTCTATTTCCTAAATTTTGCCTTCTTCATTTTGTTTCATATTATTTCGGTTGGGAGGATCACAAATAATAATGCTCTGAAGTGATTTTTCACTCTGGCGATGCAGTTGCAATAATAATTAAGCTGAGCCGGTGCTTAAAGGTGAACTATTGGTTTTGTATTTGGACTGAAATGCGTCTAACTAGAATGGAGTCAAAGTAGAAGATTTGTGTAATCGATCTCAATTGGTTTGACATAGAGGCATAGTTGTCGTTGTATTTTGTTGTGTTATATGAAATAACAATTGGATTATCTTTAACTCTTTTTGGGTACGCAATGTTCATCTTATATTTTGTGCACACATGATGTACATTTCTTTTCTCACTCACCTTGAGCTTAATTTCCTAATATTTTTCTTATCCTTTATTTACTTGTTCCTTTTGAATGATTCAACAGCACGGATGAAGAATAATTGAAAAAAAAAAAAACTGGTCATTCCAAGAATCGAATAGGCACATTGTGTTGATTTATTAATCCCTACAGGAATTTCTTTCATGCATACCACTTTTCGTTTAATATGAAACGTGTCGTCCACAACTCATCATTTTCCCAACCTTAGAAAAAGGGGCAACCCTTTCAACAAACTAACATTTTGTCTCAGAAAATCAACAACTCTCCTGTCATTTCTAAACAGAAAGAAAGATAAGCCTGAAACAATCATTTTCTAGGTTTGTTGCTTTATCAGTACTCTTTTCCTCAACAAATAAAGGTTCCAACAATGAAAGTAAAAGTGTTTGGTCGCTTCAAATGCAAGCCATGCAAGAAAATAGCAAGGTTGTTCAAGTTCAGACTCAGAAAGCCCCTCTTTATAAGAAGACTTAAGTTTGGCCGTTCAGTACATAAGACTGAACGGCTAAGAAGAGTAGAGAGAGAGGACGACCAAGTCATGGAGCTCAAGAGTTTCTCAGAAGTGGAACTTCACAACAAAGCACCATTTCCATCACCTCTCACCCCTGCTTACGTGAGATTGAGTGCAGCAACTAGAAAAGATGTGCCAGTTGTGGACAATGCGGAAGATGCATGCAGGAGCTTTGAGAATTATCTGGTGGAGACGATTGTGGAAGAGGGGAAAATGAGGGATTTGGCAGATGTGGAAGAGTTGTTATACTGTTGGAAGAATCTCAAAAGCCCCGTCTTTATTGAACTGGTGAGCAGGTTCTATGGAGAGCTATGCAGGGATTTGTTTTCCAATAGCTACGAGGACAACGTTAGCACCCCAAAGAGACTCTTATAATGAAACTGTTTTATCTTATTTATTGTTTTAACTTATGTTGCTCGGTATCCTCCAAACATGCATAGATCTGACACACCTAGTTGTATTCTTGAAGACTCCAAACAACATAGCTTACACCCATAGCCTTTCTATGCATGTATTTTGCTAAAATGTAACAGCAGTAGCAAATTTGAGGAATCAGCAAGCCCAACAAACAGGTTATATTTCATAAGTTCACCGTGTACAGTGCCTCTATCACATTCATTACCATCCCTACGGCTTTTCCTATCGAACTTGATATAGAGGAGCATGATACATTAAAAATATGTAATAGGGTAAACCATCCATGTCTTCTAAAGGTATAAGTACTTTTCAAGTGGCTAGAGCTGTCGCAATAACTGCGTTGATCTACTCAACCATCTTTCCTACAACTAGGAAGTTTTGGGAGGGGTTCCTGTAAGCATTGCAAATTATTCAACTAATCAGATTCATCTGTAGAATAATCAGCATCCTTAGAACACCCCTTCTTTAGCCTCTCTTGGAGATCCAACTGCTTGGGTAACACTAGCTCGATTCTCCGACCTGACTCTAAGAAGTATCTCTCAAGCACCATCTGCAATTATACAATAAAGCTCAGTTCTTAATCATAAGTTACTATTTTCAGTCTCTCTGGAAAAAAATGTACTGGAGAAGTAGAAAAAAGACAATGAATTGAACTGAATACATACAGCAGCAGCGTAGGCGTCCTGTTTTCCTTCACGAGCAGATTTTCCAAAGCCCCTAAAAATAGTTGTGCGGTCCATTTAGAATTTTATTTTTATAAAATTCCGCTAACGAAAGAAATTTATCTTCGTCAAGTATGCCCCATCATGAACCTTAAACAACGTATTTATGCCAATTTTCATCAAGACATTTTAACTACAATATTAGAACAAATATAAGACACATGCTAATTGCTAATGTTTCTGAATTTGCTCACATTGGCAATATATTGTCTGAGGTAAGTTAGATTTAATATATTAACTGATCAACCCCATGGGACTAGCATGCTATCATGGTTCCATCGATCACTTGCATCCTCTCACCAGCACAATATGAGAAAATCTCATAGTTTTTTTTTTCATCTACTAGGATTGATCTTCATTCTAGCTCTTAACTAGTTAATCTTTATTTTGCTTATAATGGGAGAAAAAGTGTAAGATCCTTACTAATAGAGATGTGTCTTCTCGTCTTCTGCCACTTACGATAATTTCTTCATAGTGTAACAGACACTGTCAAAGATTACCTTCCTTCTCATATACACTTGACAATCAATTTATTAGCAAGAGAGGTAGACAAACTTCATCGATATCCAAATGAGATTATGGTTCCTCCTTGCAGATCCTAGATATTTCCTCATGTAAGAGAGAATTGGCCGTTGATGGCATGAAAGAGCTTCCCCACAACTGATTCAATAAAAAAAGGAATAAGTCGGAAGAACTTATTACCTATCAACCATGTAGCTCATTGCGTCAATTGTTGTCCCGTACTCTTCCTGCAGATATACTCTCCATCCCCTAAAAGGACAGAATCGACGTTTAAGATGACGTCCCTCACCACTTAGAAAATGAAATAAACATGTCACGAGAGAATGACTAGTGAACTACAAGATGAACTTAGTGTCAATAATTTGTAAAACCAACCTATAAAAAGAATGTAAAACCAAAGCATACTAGCTCAAAGGTTTCTAAAAATAGGAAGTCAACTAGTAGCCCTAGTGTGTAATAATCAGATCAGTTTTGGTTAGTAAAGCATAGCAAGTAAACATGTTCTAGATAGTTCAACCAATAGAATTCCAACTATTGATCTGTCCGTTTTTCATTAGACTTAGAGACATGTACTAAGCTTCAAGGAAAACAAGATTTCTAGTTCAAGTGAGTGCTTCATGTTGCACGATACCTTCTTGCAATATTAATGACTTAAACCATCTCATCTAACAATCTCTTCATAGATGAGTCGAACTCGAACATCTATCCTCTATTATTTACGAGAGGACGACCGTTGTCAAATTTGACAAATATGCAATGTCGCTAGCTTTTGAAGCTACTCAGGTATAGAATGCAACATCACAGCATACTTCACACAACCAACTTGATCACTCTAAAACCAGCATGTTGAAATTGGCTCACATTGCCAATTCAGATCAACCAACAGAAAAGAGATAGTCTCATCCGTTTAGCCTGCAATTTCAACTCGGTTTTTTGTTTTCATTATTTAGCCCGATTATACAAAGAAAATGATTACAGACTAAAAGTGCTAAATAATTAGTACCTCTCAGCAGCTCGAACAGCAAGCCTACCAGCAACACTCCGAACTTTGTTAGATTGTGGAGTTTCCTTTCCATCACTTGACAAAGGGAGTCCAATTATAAACTCATCCACTTCCTAACCTCCCAAACAAAACCATACTCATGAAACTCCAGATACTGAACTATCAATTTAATTCTTAACAAAAAACAAAATGAAAAGAGTAACTAAATCATATTCAAGAAGAATCACATCAATAACCAGCTTATAAATAACTATAAAAATTAAATCTTTATACATCAAACACAAAGAAGCTGTATACCTGTTTTTGGGCAATATCAATAATTCGAAGTTCAAGCTTCTGTCCTCTCACTCCAAAACCTAAAATCCACCAAATCAAAGTTCCAGTATATGAATGTGGGTGTATGAGAGCTTTGCGGATGAAATTGGGTTACCGTTAAGGGTCGAAAGTTGAAGCCTTTACTAAGGGCAAGTCCAGTACGGGCAAGACCCAAATCCACGCCAAGACTAAAACCTCCTCTCCATGTTGAATCGAGCTTCCGTCGAACCGCATTTGGGGGTATTTCCTCAACCGATACTGCTCCTATTGTCAGAGTTATTGTAGTTAATCGCGGAGAGTTCCTGCCGGCCGGCCAAAATGTCACCGGCGGCAAGCTTACCGCTGCTAATAGATGTGCCATTCGAAGATGTTCTGGGACAATATTTTTTTAATAAACGCATATCGGATATGACTAATTTTTGGGACAATATGTTCAAACATAATTTCGAGTGTTAAATCATGAAAAAGAGTGCCTAAAGATTTCCATTATTGTTTTAGTATTAATTAAATAGATAAATTATTTGAAATGGCTATTAGGATTTATAATGATAATTTTGTCTTTGAACAATTAAAAACATAGCTTATGTTAAAGAGTAATTACTTTTTCACTTTTGTTTTGTTTAATATCACTACTTTCTCTGTAAATTTGATCAAACATCTTGACTTCCTAAATTTAAAAAAATTACTTTAACAAAAAAAGAAAAAGATAAATGATTGTGAAAGGCATGTTAACAAAAAAATTCAAAAATAGGAATAATACCAAATCTTGAGAAAGAGAAGAAAAGTCACTAATCCAACCTAATTATCTGATTTTGATTTTCAATATTTTCCTTTGTGGGTGGACAAATTAGTCCCTAATTACACTTGTCCGATTATTTTTTATTTATTTATTTATTTTGACTAATCAAGAAACTATAATTTATTTATTTTTTATATATTATATTTTCAATTAATTATTATAAAATTTTAAATTTTGAATTTCTCCACTTCATAATTAATAAGCGTAAAATGGTTAACTCACTATGATAATTATTATTTTCTTAATACGTGTGTCATTTAAAAAATGGACAAATAATTAAAAATATAGAGAGTATAACTATTAGTCTAACTTCTTATTTTATTTTATAACCATTTCATATTTGAAATTCATTAGTTCAATTAATTAAGAATCACATGTTATAAAATTTATTTAAGAAAGAAAACACTCTCTCTTGCCTATTCTCAGTAATAGTACAAATTGATATAACTACATGTCTACTACTACTAGGGTATGAGACAAGTCTTTGTTTAAGCTGTTCAATTCTTGAACTTGAAGGCCAGAAAAAGTCACTCCAATCAAATTATAGCCCCAAAAGGTTTGAGCAATATATAAGTAAGACTTCAAAAAGAACTTCCTCCGTCTAATAATAATTGTCTATTATTAATTTGATATAGTAATTATGAAATAATAAATAAAATAGGAATATGACAATATTACCTTTCGAATATGTTGAATTCAATGATTTGAAATATGTAGATGTTAGATACGTATTTAACTTCCAGGGTAAAATAGACATTAAATAAATTATATTTTGGTTTTTCAAACTGGACAAATATTATTTTTTGTGTTCTTTTTTATTTGTTCACTTTTGAATTGACCTATTATCTAATAATAATAATGACAATGAACTTTACCATTTAAAATCATATTAATTATGCAGTGGACGAACTTGTCCATTTATCAAATATAGATTAAAATATTTTCCATTGTACTTTGTATTAGGGATAACTATAAAAAAAAAGTGAAAAAAATTATGAATAAATAAAATATTAAATAACTATTTTTAGTACAGTGAACAAGTAAAGTTACGCGAAGAAAGTACAGTAGACTATATTAGAGAGAGCATTAAAACCCAAGAAAAGACATATTCCCAAAATCCTCAATTTTGGTTTTCTCTTTCTCTATGGTAGATTCCAAAGGATCATCCATTTCTCCAATTTTTAATTACATAATCCTACTGCTAATCTAACAGTCACAGAATCACAGCCATGATTCGATCTTTGCCACGTTAGTTCACTTAAACTATTCAACGGCTATGATTTGTTCTTTTAATATCACTACCATGTGAGAAATGACAGTCGCATTAATTAGTGTTGAAAATAAAATAAAGTCATTTACGAATATGCTTAGAATTCTCTTACTTCAGCTACCCCTTTTAATTTTACTTTCATTTAATTAATTATTTTTTTTTTGTTTAAAAAAAATTGTCATTCATACGCCAAGCATATGCTTCTAAATATTCTTTTTACTTGTTAAAAATCAACCCCATTGTCTACCTTTTTTTTTTTTTCACTTATCACACACTCTATATAATATATACTCCTCTTCTCCCTCAACATATTTATTTTTTCATTTTGTAGCAATTTGAACTTTTTTTAAAAAAAAAATATATAAGAGAATGAAGTTTGGGAAAAGATTGAAGCAACAAATTCAAGAAACATTACCAGGATGGGGTGACAAGTTTTTGTCATATAAAGAGTTGAAGAAATTGGTGAAATTAATTTCTTCATATGCACCACAAATGATGAGTGGATCATTGGAGTATGGTAAGGCAGAGGCTGAATTTGTGTATTTGTTGAATAATGAGATTGATAAGTTCAATGCATTTTTCATGGAACAAGAAGAAGATTTCATTATAAGACATAAGGTATGGATCACCAATTATAACTCCAAACACTTTTTGATTTGTCATTTAATGGTAAGGAGGTGAATTAAGTTAGTTTGAATTAAAAGAGATTGTTTTTCAAATTAGATTTGTGCAATTTGAAATTAAAAATCCAATACTATAATTCCATTAAAAATTAGCTCAATCAATTGTTCAACCGACCCACAAAAGTAAATTGATGAAGCAACCTAGTACATAATCCAAAAGTAGTGACATGCCACCTAGTACATTTATTTCTCAAAGGTTTGTCATATACACGAGAGGACAAAGTATCTTTACGGAATAAGCTCAAAGATGCCACAACATTATATATACTTTGAATTGTTTTCAAACTTTTAAACTTTATACATTTTAATACTATTTTGTCTAAAAATTATGTATTTTAATATATAGCTCTTGAACGACATATTTACTTGAACAGTGTGCTTGTAAGCAAATGGTTCTTTTCTTGAAATATTGGGATTCACTTTTAGTATCATATTTCATTTTAATTTGTTCGTCTTACTTTTTTTTATTTTAATATTTTATATATTTTATAAATTTAACATTTCAAAGTAAATTATACCTTGCAAATTTTGGATATTATTTAAAACTTATAATAAATAGTGGATATCAAGTAATTTTAAAATGTTGAATTATATCAGTTTAAAAATTGAATATTATAAATCACGACAATAAACAACTTCAAAATACATATGAACGATCTGAATTTTATTTGTATCATATAAATTAAGACAAAATAAGTACGAGTAATATATATTAAGTTGTGCTAGGGGTGGGCATAAATACTGAAAAAATAAGTCAAACCAAACTAATTTGATTTTTCGGTTCAACAAAGTTTTGAGAGTATATTTTTGGGTTAAATTTTAGAACAGAGAGATTGATAAAATATTTCGTGTTTATTGATACGCAGGAGTTGCAACAGAGGATAGGGAGAGTGATTAATAGATGGGGGCCAAATGGAAGCCAACCCTCTGAAACAGATTGCAAAGAAGAATTAGCAAAAATTAGAAAAGACATTGTTGATTTCCATGGTGAAATGGTTCTCTTAATCAATTATAGTAACATTAACTACACAGGTATAGTTAAATTCTAGAGTACCTAAACTTAAAATTATCAATCGATGTCGTTATCTTTTATTTTATTTTTTTATAGGATTGGCTAAGATCCTGAAGAAATACGATAAGCGAACAGGTGGATTACTGCGTTCGCCGTATATACAAAAGGTGCTTCAGCAGCCATTTTTCACAACAGATTTGATATCAAAGCTTGTAAAAGAGTGTGAAAGTACGATAGATTCAGTGTTTCCGCCTCCGTGTGGTGTAGAAAAAGGATTAGTATTAGGATCAGGAGTTGCAGGGGAAGGAATATTTAGAAACACAGTAGCAGCTCTGCTTACGATGCAAGAAATAAGAAAAGGAAGCTCTACTTATGGACGCTTCTCTTTGCCACCACTCAATTTGACTGAACAATCGGATCTCATTCAGTCACAATCCTTGCAGCTCAATTCTCCAATTGCAATTCCCTAGAAAGTTTTCATGTATTATTTCTATATATATATATATATGAGTATTTATGATATGATTGTGTAGTCTTTTGATTTGGTAAGCAGTATATGTAGACAAGTTGTTTTAAATGAATGAATTGCTCATATATATATAATTTGAGCATGAATTGGTATTTTGAGTTGGTTCAGATTTCTTAGCTTAAACAATTCTGAAGTCGTAAGGTTTCAGCTTCAAATCTCAATATATCGAGGGTGAAGCTAGAGTGTTGAAAGTGAGTTTGGCGAAACGTAGTAGTTTTAATTCAAACCGTTTGTATCTCTCATAAGAATAAGAACATTTAATATGAACAAATTATTAAATTAGAACTTAGTAACTTATAAACGCGAAAATCCCAAACCCTTACCTGTCAAGTTCTGGCTACATTTCAGAATTGCTATTAGCAATGAAGGCAAAAATAACAGTTGATGTTTTTCTACTTATATATCTCAAAACTCTTGATGGTCAAAGTAACTCTGTACGAAAGATAAATATATGTAGATTTAATAAGTCGAATCACGCACAAGCTGGCCTGGTTATCAACAAAAAGTTGTCTTTATACTATAGGTGTATATCTATAACTGATGAGTGAATAGACTATGAGATTGTCAACGCCAATATGAGTGAATACATTTCATGCTATAACTCATGATCAGCCTAAGGTTATTTTGCTTACTTCCAATTATGCCCTTACTCACAGATAACAATTTACATCATTAATTATAAGTTATAACTCAAAAGAATTGTTGTTTTAAGGTAAATAAAATGATTATGTGATGGGACTGAGGGGCTAGAAGAATATTCGGTAATGTGAGTCAATATCATCTTTACTTGTCCATTAGAGCACTACTTAATTTTCTATATTTACCGATTAAATCAGCTACCATTACTATAGTAGCGACCCTTGTTACATTTTCAAGACTTGCAAGTTACAAAAATAAAATAAAATAGAGTATGTGAGGAGTGAGCTGAAAGAATATGAACAAAAAGGGAATCAAACTAAAATATTCGCACCAACTGATTTTCATATTGTATATATTTTAGTAATCATTAGTGCTAAGGAAGGACAAAAACAATTTTGTAGTGTTTCTCTTTTTTTACCTTACTTTCCACCCTCTGTTACACTTTTATAAGAATAAAAATACTATTGATTATTTATAATAGTGAGTATATTCTTATTATCGAAAAATGACTAATAGAAATAACTTTTGAATTGATTAAAGTGTTCAATAGGTACTGGCCCTAGTTGAGGTGTCTAAGTAAATTATGAAGGTAACTTTAAGGGATCGCATATGACTTAAGCCTAATTAAAAAAATATTTCTTCGTGAAGTAATTGATATAACATTCCCGTCCTGTGTGGTTCAAGGATATTTAGATGTCTGCTTCAGACAAAAAAACAACTACTAGTGGCTGCATGCATGGAACAGAATCCATATATTATATATTTATATGTTTGGGTGAGGCTAGATTCTTTTATAGCATATCTTATGAATAATTCCTGCACATCGATCGGAATTTATTTCACTTATATCACTCTTCATTGGTATGTTTGCTCTGTGTTAATACTCTTTACTTCTGTCTTCTTTATTATTATATGCTTGGTGATTAGCACCCATTAGAAGCATATATAAGAGAGTCATATTGCTGTTGGTATATGTAAGCAATAGAGAAACCATTTGTGAAACGTGGGTCAGCTAGAGTCCTATTTCATTATTTTTATTTTAAGTTTATCTTAAAACTCAATTTGAGCTAATGTAATAAAGGTAACAGTTCAATTGAAAATTTGTGCTGATTAAAGGAATATAATTAGGAATGTAGTGATAGCAAAGAAAGTCATACAAAATATTACTACTAGTAGTGTTTATTTTTTTAAAAAATAAAACATATTGAAATAAATTTTCATTTTATATATAAGGGGGAAAAAATTACAAACAAGGCTTTAACCAAAGTTCAACATGGAAGTAGTTGAAGAGCAAACTAGGTACACCGCCTAGTTTGAAAGGGAGTGTTACTAGCTCATTAAGAAGGGTACATGTAATGAGACGCTATGAATCATTCTTTTTACTTTACTTGATCTTTATATTAAAACAGATAACGAGGCTCGAGTATTTTACTAATACGTAATTGGGAGGAAGAGAGAAAGTAGAGAGAGGAATGAAAGAGCTCCAAAAGCCAAAGCCAAACGGCTTATTAGTATTGGAGAGTAGTTATTCTTCATGTGGAATCCCAATATTGTTAGGTAGTAAAGGAAAATAGAAACAAGGAAGCACCAAGTGACAATAGGTTTTGCTTCAAAAGGGTCTTTGGGTTTGCCTTGATACTTAAGTGCTGCCACTGCCAAAAATGATGATATCAATGTTTTGAATACTGACTGCCCTTTAACTCCAAATGATGATTTAATCACCTTTTCCTCCCTGCAATCCAACATTAATCATATATATAGTCATAATTAAGAATATAATATTACACTCTTTTAATTAGCTAGTGTAAGGATTTTATGACCACGTATTGTTATGCGGTCCTAACACCTACATATGAAATATATACACTCCCTTTTTCAATTGAATTTGTTTGATATAAACTTAATACATAATTAAAGAAAAATAATGAAGGCTTTTAAATTTTCTAATTTTAAATTAAAGATATTAAAATATTTTTTTTAATTTTATGGTTTTAAATATGTCATGATGAGGAAAGTTACAATTAAAGAATTGACAAAAAAAGTGATTTTAAGTAGATTTTACACAAATCTTAGAGCTAATTACATCATATCCCTACTCTTTTCCAAATTACAAAAATCACTTAATTTGGTGGAATCTGGATACATCTCAAAACGTCTCGTTACATCGCATCCTGATTTTTGATACATCCCACAACGTCCTGATACATCGCGTTTAAGTTTTCTGATACATCATTCAACTTTTCGATGCATCGCATATGTGTCTTGATATATCGCGTAAAGTGACGTATCTGGGTGATACATCACGTAAAAGGGATGTATACGACAGATACATCACGTAAAGTGATATATCCAACTGATATATTGCGTAAAATGATGTATTCAATCGATATATCGTGTAAGGTAACATCCCAATTTATCGATGTCTCAATACATCATAACGTGATGAATCCAATCATATATCACGTAAAATGATGTATCCGACTTATACATCACGTAAAGTAGGATTATTGTAAATCTTTTCAAATGATAGAAAATTTTAGAGAATATAATAAAATAAGTTGTGTATTTAGGTAAAATTTCCTTTTTTAAAAAAAATTATTCTTTTTTAAAAAAAAAGATAAATAAACTTAAACAAGTGATGTGTATATACTAGACATGGGTGTTCCTGCTAGTGCAGGCTTAATATCGTTATATTTTTTTAATTTAAATTTATGTGATATAGGTAGATTTAGAAAGTTGATTAAATTTTAATATAATTTTTAGATATTTAAATTGTTAATTACTTTTTGTTTGCGTAATTTATTGTGAAGAGGTCCATTAAGATGTCCATAGTTAAAATATTTTTGTTTCATCGATCTTTGATTTTATATTATTCACATAATTACAAGATATCAAGACAACATATACCAGACATTCAAAATAATAACTATAATAACTACAAAAATATGAATTTAACTCATAGTCATAGCTAATGTTTTCTTTTTTCACAAAAAAGTTATCACGTTAATTAATCAAGTAGACAAAACAAGTACTCAATTTTTTAACATTCCTTTTTTTTCTGGAGACGTGTCTCTTTAGCGTGAAGTTTTAACTTAAATTAAATCATCAGATAAACGAATTCCATAATTTGAAAAAAAAATTTGAAACAACTTGAGCGAACCGTCAACGAATATAATATAATATATATATTCTATCTATCTAGATATATATATATATTATAAGATGGTCGGTTAGTAGTACTTCTAAAAATCTGATTACAAATCCCATCATGCATGGACACACATATTCGATGTAACTAAATTTGCTAAACGACTTCATTCACCTGATCGCTGATATTTAACTTTCTTTCATTTTTATTGCCTTCAATTTTTTACAAACTTTTTTAAAAAATTTGAATCTAGTATTTAGTAACTCCTCTATTTGAACATCTCCAATATAATATATTTTAGATCATAAAAGTCAAATAATATATATTTTCGTACATTATATTACAAGACTACAAACTCAAAAATCATCTTTTACTTTTTTCAAGTCACCTAAAATGAAGCAAAAGAAATATTGTATATGATATGTGAGATAAACCCTAGCTTAATTAGCTTGGTGCTGAGGTATCCATTTGTTAATCATATAGTAATATCTTCTTCTTCTTTTTAAGAAATCATTTTTAAAAAAAAATCGAAGATGATATTTTATGAAATATTATATATATCCCTCGTACATATGAACCCCTAAGTCTATATTAAACGAAAAACTTGAAGAAGAATAACCTGGAATTGTGATAATAAGGAAGAATATTGCCTCTAATTGAAGTACATCTTCTTTTTTTCATTCTCCAGTACCTTGCACTCTTTATTCTTCCCTCTCTAACACCTTCCATGTCTAAATATTGGCTTAATTAATTACCTAGCTAATATGGTCATTATATATATTAGGTGCAACATTGACATTTTTGTTGTGGTGTAACTGTGTAACACTTTTTTCAGGGCCCAGTATAAAATATATAAAGATAAAAGCCTAGTTATCTTTGTGAAATCAAACTTTTACTTTTGGTGTTTTAGGTGGCTTTAGGCACGATGATTAAAAGAATTGATTAAATCATAAATTTCAGTTCAGAAGGATGTGATCGTGTTGTGATTACATCTTATATCAGGATAAAATAATAGTGAAGCATAGATTTTCTCACAACTCATATACACAAGCATTAGTTGTGATGATTTCTAAATTGTCAATCATCGACGTCATATTAATTTGATATGTGAATAACTTATTTCTTGTTTACATACTAAATATCATATAAATTAAGCTAAAATTACTGAGGTCGAATCAGATTTCATCCGAGCCTAAAGTAAAACAAACTCTATATATATATATATATCATATATTATATTATATATAGATAATATTATTATATACTCTAATATATATATATCTTACACTTTTAGATGCAATTGGTATATTTATATTTTTTTTCATTACTAGTTTAGGTAAGACTTTATCGACTCAACATTAAAAAACATCTTTTCAGTGAGACAATTATTATGTGAATTGTTAACATAATCCTCTACAGAATAAGTTGACAGATATTAAATAAATATAAGAGTTAATACCATAGCATTTGACTCATAAAGTTGTTAGACTTGATATACCCCATTTTAATATGTTTATAGTAATGTTTGAAACTAAAAATAAAAAAAATATTTAATTCACTTCGTTCAACACTTTTCACTATAAATTGTTATATTTAATAAAGTATAAAAAATATTTAAATAGGTAAAATAATATATCTATTACATAAAACAACTTTTTTATATCCTAATCTAGTTTTTTCTATAAAAAATATTTATTCTTGATAAAAATTTAGGCCCCGAAATTTGAGCTCCTAAGGCAAATTTTTTTTCTCGAAGCATAGGAGCCGGGCCTTCTAAAGCTATGAGCGTCAAACAAAGACCATTCATTACAGACCGTCGTAGACAGTCCTGGGATAAAATCGAGACCTCCAAAATATCGGGATACGGTTTTCGCTTTAAAGTTTCTATATGGAGAGGTAGAACTAAACGCTGAGCATGTAACAAAAATGAGACCGTATAGAAACACAACCGAAACGAGGGGGAACAATACACGGAACACGACGGTATAATAACGACTATCTATAACGCGCGACAGGCACACCTTTTTACAGTCCATCATCGTCAGCATTTGCCCAAGATTATTAAAAACATATAGCAAGCGCCTAGAGAGCACATGCAAAGCCCTTGTCTTAATCTCCAAAAACATTAATTAACACACAATCTAGTATGGATTACTAAATGAACTTAACCAGTCAAGGCCTGGGGTTTATAGAGAAAATATTTTTGTGGAACATTGTTTACACTTTGATCTGACAAGATGAATTACTTTGTCTAAAGTAATTTATTTCCTCAAATGTTTAGGAAAATCACTTCCCTCAAAATTCTCTCATTCAACGTTAATAACATTTTTGTTAAAAAAATAATTTATTTTGTCCCGATCCTCAAACCCTCCCCGCCGGACCCACCCCCAACCCTCGCCCGACAAATAATGAATGTAAAGCGTGATTTTTATAAACAAAATTAAATTTTTTTTTTGGACGGTAGATTTCAATGGCGGTGAAAAAATAACATTTTGAGAGTTGAACCATACATTATGGCTCTTTGTGTCTGTTTTTTTACAACGTCAGAATTTATTCTGGGCTTTTGGGACCGGGGTAGGGCGAGGCAGTTCGTCGCGGGTAGAGCTGCAAAAAATCAAAAATAATCATACAAATATTTTTTAAAAAATAATTTTTTTTTGTGGGTGTGGGTTTCATGTAGTCCGTTATGGGGTGCGTTGTGGTGATAAAGAGGGATAAGTCATCTGAAAAATTTTAACGTGGGTTGGGGGCAGGGGGGTGAGGGTTGAGGGGACTAAAAAAAATATATTAAAATTTTTGGCGCCGTCACGTCGAAAACAAAAAATGGGGTGGCGGGGAAATATGGCTAGTGGGGGGTTTATTGTAGAACCACATTTTTTCTTTCTGCCAAACAAACCCAAATTATCCTGCCTGAGGCTGTAGCTGTTGTCATGTTCTCATTGTAGGTGAGTGGGCGGTTAACGTACTTGGTCACTCGTTTTCTGAGTGACGGGGGCAGAAGTGGGGCCGTTACAAACTTTATTTTAGCAGTCTATTAGCTTTGGATTATATAATTGAGGGGGGTCTCGTAGATCTACTTACTGTGGTTTTGAGTAATATATAGATAATCGTGTTATTTCGGTATCCATTTTTTACTATCAGTTTGTTTAGAGTCAAATGAATAATTTTGTTAATAGTTGTAGGATCTTGAGTGTGTGGTTTGGTCATTAGATGATTGGTAAAAAATTAAAAGGGATAGACGTTTCACATTTGTTCATGAATTTGTTTAAGATCTACGTGTTTGGTGTGTAAAATATTACAGTATATAATCTAATTAGTCAATTAACGTTGAATAATATGACTTAAAAGTGGACCGCGTAACATAGTAGATTAGGGTGCGTACTACTTTCGCATACTGTAATTAGGGTAATGTCTCTTTATACCAACTTTTTTCTTTTTTAATTTTTTTTATATTAATCACCTAGGATTTTTTTTCAATTGAAGGGTGTTTGAGAATTAGTACATGTATATGCACATGATCTATCTAGAAATTGGCTATTTTAGTTAAATATGTAACTGAAGTCAACTTGTGAAAAAACTTGTTAAGCTATATTTGAAAAATATTTTTATTTCGATATCTATACAACAATATATATATAAGATAGTCACTGTCTCTATTGAAAATATGGTTTCTAAAAGCTGAAGATTTCTACGGAAATAATCCTTTTTTAATTAATCTCTTATAGATTCTCTAATGGTCAGACTAAAAGACGTCATGTGATTACTGAACTAGGAATAAAAATTAAAATATATCTATTATAGGGGGTGGAGGGACGGGCCGGTTGTGGGGGGGCTAATAAAACGGGGGGAAATACGAGTCGAAGCGCTATTCGGTTATCATGGAAAAACAATAAATACTATTGGTGGGGAGGGGAGGTGCGGGCAGGTAAAAGGGATGTATATTAGTTAGGAAAAGTTGGTATGTGGGACGTCTGATGGTTTCGCCATCGGGGAGCAGGAATGTTGTTGGGCCTTGATGTAAGTTGTTATAGGGGGTGTTTGTGGGAGGGGGGGGATTTGGTTGGGCTTAGAAAACTCCCGGGCGTCTCAAAGACCACCTAGTTAGTGTGATAATGGGACAGGACACGGCTGATGCAGCCGGCTCTATTATGGAATCTATGGTGGCTGGGATGGGTCAAATTTGTGGGGCGATAGTGTAATAGAAGTAGGAGGTTGAAGGAAAGACGAGTTGACCGGAGTAGAAAGGGCAGTATTGGCATAAGACACGGGAACGGGGGAGTATCTATCACCCACAAATTATTTAATATCTTTGTAAAGGAGCCCTGGTAATTCCAGTTCGCGTCGGGATGGTTACCCACGCAATGAGGCACTGACCCCGTCTGGGCACGTCATAACCACTATAAAGGGTCACGGGTATGGTTTCGGGGTTGTTTATTATTAATTTATAGCATCCTCATGATTCTTTCACCCAAATTCAAAATTCAATTACTTTTTCTTGTTCATCAATCAATTTTTATCAACTTTCTTCCTGTCCTCTTGCTTTTCTTTGTTTCTCTTTCTTCTTTTATCCTGTTTTTTTATAAACAAGAAATGTTGAACTTCATTGATTCATTCGTGTACTATGAAACTCAATTTTGTGTCCTTGCCTTGCTTTAGTAATTTGAGAGTTGAATTGATTTTATATTAAGTGATGTTTAGTACATAATTAGTGTTCGTACCCGGAAGCATCATGGAAGCTACTGAAGGCGACAATGGCGCTATCTTTGGGAGGATTTGCAAACAAAATAAAGAATTTAGACTAATGAAGATTTAAGAAGAAAAAAATAAATAGAATTAATAAAACTAGAAAATAAAATGAAAAGGAAAATGAAACTAAAAATTAAAAAAATTTATACGTGTCAAAACAATCATTGGTGGCTTATTGCACCCTTTTCTTGCAATTGGGGTTTGATTAAAAGTGGGATGATTTATAACCTCTTAAATTGTTCAATGGGGAAATTAGACACCACAAAGTAAGTATTTTTTCAAATTCGAACAAGTTCAATGGTGCACTTTATACTTTTCTCATTGGTTTATAGAGTAAGAAGACTTTGAAGTTATAGCCCTTAATACAATTTACACGTAAAATATATCAAAATATATCTTAGTCTTAAACATGAAATATGTGAAAGTTGGAGTACTAAAGAGTTACTAGATAAAGGAAGAAATACTATTTTTGAAATTGATTAAAAAAAGAAAATAAAATAAATAAATTAGACCGGATAAAATATTATATTTGTTTATTGTTTCTAAAAACAAAAATAGAATAGAATGGATTCAAGCTATTCAATTGTTGACGTAACTAATCGGAATTGAGTTATATTTTATTTATTATAATTGATAAAGACGTACAGAAATCAATATCTTGTTTTAATTAAAATATTAGAAATGATAGACTCTTTTTTTTTTTTTATCAATTTATTAGGACTAAAACATTCACATTTGAAATTTCTCACCTTTTTAGTATAGAAAACATAGTATTTACTCCTTAAACATTATCTTCATATTGCCACTAGTAAAAAAAGAACGACCTTAACACACACACACACACATGAACGAGAAGGTTACACTTTTTTAATTATAAAATGAGAGCAAATAAATGATAATAATATAAAAATTATCTTATTTTGATCTTTCTAAAGTATTTCCAATTAATAATATTACCATTTTCTTCCTCACTGCATGCATTTGTTGGGCCATATGCATGGTTTTGTCAAGTCTTTCTTAATCATCCATTTTAGCATGGATCATACCTCTTTTCCTAACTGTTTAGTCCACAATTGAAACATTTGAAATCTTAGCTTCAACATATTAACTTTTGCAATTAATTAAGATACATTTTATCGATCGTCAAAAATATATTGAATAACATTCACTAGTGTACATAATTTGTTGCGGTTACAAGCAAACTTTGGCCTAGAAAATAATAATAATTTTCCTCTCTTAACCTAAATATAGATGTAAATATTTTTGTTCTACAATTTTGAATAGATTAAATCGAACTGTTGCATCGCACTGCACATTGGCCTTTGAATATTTAAGTTTCCTATATATTAGGAAAACCAGAAGTACTATTTATTTTTTTATATATATAGTGTGGGAAACGGATCAATATAATCTTTGATTAGACTAGACCTAGTACATTTAATTAGTTGTACCACATGTGACTTTTTTTAAAAAAATTATATATATATGACTTGGTCTAAGTAGTCATGGTTCATGCTTTAACAAGATGGTAATTTCTTCCTTTGAAAATGTCATTTTCAAAATATGACACCTTGTCTCAAAATCAATGACACTTATCATACAAATATGACGGCTGTCATCAAAAGATAGCACACCTGTCATAAAAAAGATACACTTGTCATAACACATGCCTAAGAGAAATGAAATGAACCATTAAAACATAATATGCCTTGAATTCCATAGGAAAAATAGAGACGTTGAATTAGAATTTAAAGTTTATCAAGTGATACAATAGTCAATTGAGATTAGAGATTGGAACGAGACATTGATGTAATGGAGTGATGATTAAATTACGTTTTGTCGAAATAGTGTAATATTTTTGTTTTACTCAATTGTTGACTTTCTTACGTAATAAAGAAGGGTCAAATGAAAGAAATGATATACTTTTAAGGTAAAATAACATTTGTCCCTTATAAGCTTATAATTACAAAAGTTCCTCAAGCTGATACAATAATATAAGCGCTCATACACTAGTCTGATGCGCAAGATATATTAATCCTTAAGTAAGATATATTAAATTTTATACATAATACACTAATATGAAATACATTTTATACATGATACACTAATCTAATGCACGAGATGCACTAATCAGATGTGCGAGATACACTAATTTGATGCGCTGATACATTAATATGATGCGTGAAAATGAGGAATTGTAAAACTATTAGGGGATAATGATAATAAGAAAATTTGAATGTGAGATTTCAATCATTTTTCCATAAAGAGATGTTTACAGTATAATGACAAAGATTTCAAAAAATGTCTAAATATAAAACTTTGAATTGTCGAAAGTAAAAATTAGGCAAATCACATAGTCTAAGAGACAAATTACTTTCTATCCCTACTCTTTCATTATTTACCAAAAAATAAATAAAATTTAAGTACTTCGGATACATAATATTACAGAACATACTTAAAGTAAAGCGGACAATCCTTTACATTTTTAATTGTTTGTTATCCAATTACATGCGTAAAAAAGGATCACTTAACCCCAATGATCATTCAGACTTTAACACAAATCGACATCCCATCATGCATAAACTTCTAACTGATTTGAGACATTTTTTTGAATTCAAATTGTGAAACCTTCTATGGTTCTTTGAAAAAAACAGTAAAAGTTTGTTTTCAAAAAATTCTAGAACGCAAAATTTTAAGATTCAAATGATATTTGATCTTGTTAAGCCTTATGGATCTGGAAAGTGATGTTATACACGCTTGTTACAAACGTTATGGGATCGTGGTTGGAAGAAAATTCTCATTCCCGAATCTTATTTCAGCAAGACGGCGGCGTGGGGTATGATGAATCGAAAAAATAATATCGAGAATCAGATACGTTATTGAGGTATTTGTCTCCTTATATTATTGTTAAAAACACGCAATGAAAACAACGTGTTAATATCTCTATTTTAAACAATTGCAGATGTTGCATCTTCTAGTTGTATTTTTTTTAGTGTCATGCGGTGTGATAATACTTGTTTTATCTTGAGAGGAAAACTTATTCCATGTGATAGATTCACATGACGAGTGCTTTATCCGCATCAATAATAAAACCTTTTTGAAGAAAAAAAATATAACAGGTTGCACCCCGCGCTGATTACAATGAACATGATGCCTTCATCAAATGTATAATTACTAAATATATCACTTGATTGTTTTATATCAGTGTCATTTTTACTAGATATATTGATAAGTTATTAGTCTCATTTCTTAAACGTCAAATAATATTTAATCTTGATAATAAAATTTCGTTGATTATTGTTTTTTAATCCAAGTTATATGTTTGATTCTGGAAAACCGATACTAAATATATTAAGTAATTATTTGTCGCAATGCTACATCTACACAAATGTTTGTATTTGTAATAAAATGTGTATCAACTACTTAACTAATTTTTGGATCTGTTACTCTGAGGATATAAGTATCAACGGTGATTTACTTCAAGGGCATCACATGTTTACTATATCTCCTTAAATTGAAAATCCATTTGTTTAGTAGGTGATAAATATATATCAGTATTCTGTGTCATGGTTATATTGTAATCAGCGTCTGTGTGTAAAAACATACTTATAAAAAATAATTTAGACTTAGCTGTAATTCAATATATAGCGCGAGAACAAAATTAAAATTGAAATACATTTTTTGGACAACAAAACAGTCTTCCAATTAATAAGTACTTATAAGCTTGTGTTGGCAGGATCAAAGTGTGTACAAAAATATTAATTAAACGTACTTCAACCAATAAAAACCGTAACTATTCTACATTATCAGTCCCACCTTCTTGGCTACTGTATTGTGACCACCTTTGGCCTTGTGGATCTTCATTCGCTAACTATCCAGCCTTGACTTTTTCCATACCTACTTTGATCCTTTATTGAATAGTCCATACCTTGATCTTTTATTGAAAAAAATGGATGAGTACTAATGCTTTCAATAAAGTTGAAGTTGTAGGTAGGACCAAACTTTAGAATATTCCTTGAAATATGTTTAATTACATAAATCATATTCTGCAAATTAAATAAATAATTTTTATCAATCTCCAATAGATATAAACATATATAAAAATTTCATTAGTCATAATATAAAGTGACAAAAACAGAAGTAGGCCAAAATGATCCTTAAACAGATATATTAGATTCATTAATGTTCATGTGCAACAACACATAAAAGGTAAAAAAAATTGCATTAGTCGTTATATAAAATGACAAAAATATAAATACGTCAAATTGATACTTAAAAAAGTATCTAAGATACATTAATGTTCATGTGCGAAACATAAAAATATCATAAAAATCAATATTCCTTGTGCGCCTTGAAATAGTTGGAATACTTATATGAGTTTGTTCACTTTTACCACATCAAGTCATGTAATTGATATACTAACACCTAAGGGCATATGGGGATGCTTAAATTATTATCTTGATACATATGTTATGTTATTTGGTCCTAAACACACTCTACAGTGCATATGATCCTTAACAATAATCTTAGATACATTAATGTTCATAATATTATTTGATACTAAATAACAACAAAACATTAAAGTTAACTATATATTACATAACATTAATGTTCATATCAACATATAAAAGGTACCACACAAAACCCAATTTTCCTTATTTGTTAATATGTAAGTAATTGTAAAAATAAACAAGTCAAATGGATACTCAAAAAGTATCTCATGATACATTATTTCATATGAAAACATAAAAGTATCCAAATTCTTGGTTCAATCAACTGTGCATGAAAAGTTAATAGAGCGACTTAAATGAAAAAATAAGAATCATCAAACTAAAGAAAAAGATACGAATGAGTGAAAATGTACATACCATGGATAGTTTTGGTCGAATAATTGGAGGTGTCACCTTTCTACCCCTTTTCTTTGAATTTTTTGAATCTTTTGAAGTTAATGCATGTTTGTTCTTTACATATTTTCTCTTACTAGAACTTGAATTTGTCATGACTATCGAGTCATGTGACTTTTTAGAACTCAATTCTTTGATGTTTTTCGAGTTGTCTAAGGGGATAGGGGGGGAAAACGAGATAGTTTGTTAGAAGTTAGGGGGGATTGATATTGTAACCCAAAACAGTAGATACAACAAAAGCAAAAAACGAAAAAAATCAGAATGTAGATGATTGGGGCTACCTAACTTTTCCGACTCTAATAATCCGGATGTATAGGGATAATGTTTCTTTTGAATTTCAAATTTACTTGAAATTGATAATTGAAAATTTTTGAAAATAGAAAAGGGCTAATTTTTAGTTTCAAGGTAAAAAGTACCGATTAAGTATCATTGAGTGTCAAAGAGAAATTTTTAAATTTTAATAAAAAAATAGAAAAATATTGAAAATAAAAAAAGTAAAATTGTGTAATTATAATTATGTAAAAGTATGCAAATCACATACGTGTAAAACACACATTACATCCTATTCCTACTCTGTCACAAATTCAAAAATAGCACCTTTTTTAGTACTTTAGGATACATTCTTTTTTTCGTGTGAATACATTATATTTGATACAACATTAATCCGGTGTTGCGTGAAGTATGGGATTAGTACTTGAAAATTTAATTTTCATTCATCAATCCCCTTCAAATACGCCGAACGTACTCAAGTCAACCGAAAATTCCTACATGTTGTTATTTCAAAATTCAATTTTAGTCTATATGCACACTAAATAATTATAAATACAAATTTTTGATTTATTTCTTCTATTCGTCCAAAAAAAGTTTACAAACGTGTTCGTCCATTTTGCGTCTCAAATCCCCGTTGTAGATATTGGACAAAGTCACATTTCGAATCATCAATTCAAAATTATTGAGTCGAAATACATCGTTGAGTAATTTGAATTCAATGTATCATAACAACTTTATTCGACAGCATGACAATATTGGTTTGCCACTAACATTGCTATAAGATTGGTTTACAAAATTGTTCGCATGTGTTAGTTTGGGCATGAAGAAAAAAACATTGTTTGCCTTAAGCTTAAAATATGTATTGTGGTAGATTTCAACTTGACGAGAGTACCATTTGACGTTATGGAAACCGGATAATATTAATCATGATCCAGTTAATATTCCTAAAATTTTTCAGTAAATTGCTAAATGTTGTAATATTATTGTACATTAGAAAGTAAATATTTGTTGATCGATGCTTATTGTGTGTAGTTATTAAGTATTTATATCATGAATTGTAGTTTGCCAAGAATGAATTATATTATATCCTATTGTTTGATCTAATAGTAGTCCCCGTTATAGAACATTCTGAGTTCAGTATCAAGATTATTATTGTAAATGTAATATATTCATCGCATTCCTACATTGGTAAGATCGAACATGTTTAAATAGTGTAGATACATCACACACATAAATTTGTTATTACTGGCCTTTTAAATTGATCACGATTGATTCTATATTAAATGCAACTTGATACATGTAGATGATACATTAGGTAATTGTTTATGTCTCAACAACATTTTATTGAATATGAATAACAACTAATAGAATATCAACAACATTGAAGGAATTATGTATCAACACCCTTAAATCTGAATATGAAT
Source organism: Solanum habrochaites (assembly GCA_027704765.1). Taxonomy (NCBI): domain Eukaryota; kingdom Viridiplantae; phylum Streptophyta; class Magnoliopsida; order Solanales; family Solanaceae; genus Solanum; species Solanum habrochaites. The sequence continues at coordinate 83,568,595 of JAKWJA010002489.1, forward strand.
ACCTTGCATAAAAACCAAAGTTTATTTTAACGGACTGACTGTATCATTCGTGATAGCACTATAAGACTAATTTAAGAATCAAAAGAAACGAGTTACATTGAAAATCACGAAGGCATTATACATTAGTTTTAAGAAAAGCAAACATCAACTAGATACTTAAATGAAATCATATTTACTATAAAGGATGAACTAGCAAAAATTAGCAGAAACAATCACCATTGTCTGTTGACAAAAGCAAAAAGACAACAAATGACCAGAAATCCCCCTACACTTATCTGTGCTTCTACCAACTTCTGTATCTGTGTCGTCACTGTCAACAATGGAAAATGATTTCTCAGCAAAGAGGTCTCCTTTGAAACGATGATGTTTGCAAGGAGCACATGATGATACATCATCCTTTCACTTTCTTTGTACATTTTATAAATTGGAAGGGAAGAAATCTGGTAGTCTTTGGAAAAAAATTGTGAAGGAAACTTACTTGTTCTTGAAAAATCTTATGGAGAGAGAAATATCTGAAATTAAAAAATGACGAAAGTAAGACTGCGGAGTGAAAATAGGAAGAGTTAAAGGGAGTGAATGGGAGTACTTAAGGGAGTGAAATTAGTAGGAAGAAACTTTGCTTTGAATTGAAACTTCATGTATCTAGATACACTGTGATTTGACGGAAAAGAAAGATATTTTTTAGAGATATTTTAACATGTAGGAAATAATGAAAATTATAAAAAATAAAGGTGTGTATTAAGTATTTATTCAAATTATTCCCGTCCGACAACAGATTTTGACTGAAACTTCACCTCTTCAATTTTGAACCATTCGAACTATATTTGACATATAAGTCCCTTTTAAACAAGATTTAAACAATAGCATCCCTTTTAACCTTTGGCAACACAATCAACCGTGTTCCTGATTCTTTTCTTCTTCTTCTTCTTTGGCATTTTCCTTTCTTATTTATCTACTCTTTCTCCTGAGCAGTGAAAAATAATGGAGAAATTTGAAAGTGAATGAATACTCTATTGATTGATTGCAATATCGAATTTCAGTAGAGGTATGACGAATTACTCCTATTTTGTTTTCTCCATCGATACTGCACAAGATTGTAACTTTAATTAGATTGTTCCCTCTACTTTTTATTTCTCTAACTATTTATGTAAAGGGATTGACTTTTTCTTAGATTTTTTTTGTGATGTGGTTGTTTAGTATAGCTTTTGATTATCTTCCGTTGGTCTGGAAATTGGATTCACTTATCCTATCCCTACTCTGCCTGCCTGTTTATTGTCAATATGTACTTACTCATGTCTTTGTTTTTGGTCAACTTTTTCTTCCGCTGTGGATTCGACCTGACTCATACGTCCCTACACCATTGACGTACCGGGGTTTCACAATTCACACTGCATATGCCGAAGAGTTTATGATGATTGATGTGACGTGATGCATATGACACGATACTTGATAACCCCAATGAGATTTTTTGGCTTAAATTGTATTGGAAATGTTGAGGAAAAAGAAATCTTTGTTATGGAGATATGAGATTTCCTTGCAAAGACTTCGAGGGTAAGGGTAAGCAATTATTTACTCATTCTCAAGCAAAAGATCAAGTACAATTCGAAGCCTATGGAGAAGCAACATTACGTTGTTTTCTTTGTGGAGCTTGATGGTTGTTAGAGAAAATGAAGCATAAGTAAGGGGAGCTATGATTTGAAGTTTATGAATTCTAAACTTTCTACTAAACCCATAGTTCGTTTTCATTACTTGGTTCGCTGTTAAGTAAATGTTTATACATATTTAATGGATCTCCTAATACAAATATAAGGACTAAGCAAAAGCTACTAGGTTCTTCCGAAACTTGTACCTAATGTTATAGCACCGCTCTTTTATGCCATGATAAGCTTCTTTTGGTGCTAAAAAGAAATTAGTGGTCTTCTTATCTAAAATAGATAGATCCTAGATTAGAAGAGCTGATATAGGCATATAGCAGCTGTTGCAAAAGAACAATTTGATGATTGTTGCTAGCTGTAGCTTGTCCTTGGAAAGAAGGAAATGCTGAAACCGAGAGCAAATTCCAACTTTTCATATATCTCTCTTAAATTCTCCGAACACACGGCCCTCACAAGCAACGAATTTCCTCATCATCTAGATTCCTCCTCCTTCTCCCATAGTCTAACAAGGTTTTGTTCAACTGGATTAGCATTACCCTTTATACTTGATAAATTGGGTATGCCTAATCCCAATAACCACCTTATCCGTGCAACTTTTGAGCCTTGAGCAAGTAAATCCTTTACGACAGTAATGCTGCAGAAATTACTCTGGCCAAGTTTTGGACACATGATCCTTGGTTAGTTGGTGTGATCTCTCTCTAAATCTTTAGTGAGGATGTGCGAGCATGTTCTTTTAACAAAAGATATGCTTTGTCAAGGATTAATAACTGAAATACAGAAAAAATGTTAGCAAGTGTTTCGTGGTACACCACTGTGAGGCGGTGTCTAATGGCCTTTCCATCCATGTGAAGCTCAACTGCAGGCTCGAAAGTGGTGTTTGGTGGGACGCGGGTGTGGGGGGGTTGGCTGGGTGTGTGTTGGGGGGGGCGTCGGATCGGCTATGTGACTTAAATATAAAACGGGGGGGGGGTTTAGGAGTGGTGTGATTGGGGTAATGGTTGATTTTTCCGGTTGGGAAGTTGGCTATCTGCGATTATGTGTCTGACCGATCGGAACTTCAGAAGGCTAGTGTGCAGGGCTCCTTTACATTACTGAAAATGAAATCCATTTTTTGTTGCATTCATCCATCCAGTTTCTGTTACAATGTAATGAAATATTTGCATATAGTCTATTCAGATCTCGTCCCCCTCGGCGACGCGTCGTCCTACGTACTCCTGTGGGGGGTTAGCTTTGTATCAAATCAACCTTTTTGTTGTCCAACCCAGCGCAGGCTGCATTTCCGCGCCAGGAAATAATGATCTCACGACCCTTCAGGTAGGCCCGCCCCGGTTTTGAGCCTTGGGACGGGGGGGTGTTCATGTTGGGGTATCAAGTAGGTACGAACCACTTGCCAGCGTAAAGCAAGGGGTTTGCCGTCTTGGGGTCAGCTCGCGCCCAGGCTTGCCTATTCCGTTACTCTCCTATGTGGTTTTGAGCCTGTGCAGAGAGCGGGGGTTTTTACCCTTGCACACCCAAGGGTAGCGGGCTGCGGGTTTCCAATGTGCGTCAAAAAATATATAATGTCTCACTGTTGTTGTCTGCAATTTCTGATATAGTTAGTTACTTAAAACAAAGAAACTACGATTCAGTGTCACCAGAAATCGTTCAATACAACATACAGATAGATGTGGTGACAACCTGATGTAGTACAAGTCTCATTATACTAGTTTGCTATTTGAGTATAGGGCTAAGCTGATTTTAGATAAAACCAAGTTCATTTGCTTCTATTCTCTGCAATTATGTAGACTGCAGAATGAAGACGTTGGGTGCAATAGAGAAGCATGGAGTGAAATGTTACAAATTTGTAATTTTATTCTGTCCAAAACAAATCTTTACATGTTAAATCCTTCATAGATTCAACTTTGAGCCTTTCAACCAGCTAATTAAGCGTGATAATGTGTTTAATGAATTCAGTTTCAAACTTTTCAACAAAATGAGACTTTTCTCAGGGCCCAAGTAGGAAAAGGGTTTAACCTTTCTTTTCTATTTTGTTTCTATGGAACTGCTATTCTTGCTGATTAATACCCACTCTGTTTCTGCTCGGTTCCTTCAGCTTCATTTACATTATTTCTGGATATTTGAAGTGCTCGTATTAAAATTCAAATATTGGGGTGAGCATATGAATTGATCAGACATGTACATGTTCAGACAAGTAGCTTCATCTTGTGAAGTGGTCCTTTGTTTGCCCAATGATTGATAAGTAGCTTCATCTTGTGAAGTGGTCCTTTGTTTGCCCAATGATTGATGAGGGACATTCGTTATCTGCAAACTACTTATCTCTTGCTTGGCCTTATATCAGAACTTGAATCTCTTATCAGATAACTACCTAAACGTTTAGATCAATATTAGATTTTTTGATTTACGAAGTAATATGATGATTTGTCCTCTGATTGTTTATGATCTAACTTTACTTGACATGGTGCCATTTATTCGATCCAGGCAATTACAGTCACAGTTACTCTGTTGGTCACCTAGCTTTCAGTTTATGAACAGAGGGTAATGGGATCTTTAACCCACCTGCTATCTGCCACATCGGCAGTTACTCTGCGACGTGCATGTCATAAACACGACTGGTGAAACCCAAAATGCCAAACCGATGACCCTTTCCCATGTCGACGTCATCCATTCTCTATCTGCTGCGCAAGCAGTCTCATGGTAACCTGTCACCAGGGGGACCTGTCACTTATGTCCCTAGTGACAATATTGAAGATAAATTTCTGGAAGGGTCAAGCAATATATTTGAAACCATGTCTTCCAGTAAACCATCTGAATCTACATTAACTGAGGCTGAAGGGCTCGCTGATGCAAAAAACCAGCCACTAATGCAGCTTCAATATCTTCAATGGCCTGTGTGGCTTCTTGGCCCTGCCATTCTCTTAGCCACTGGGATGGTGCCCACTTTGTGGTTACCTATTTCATCAGTTTTCATTGGTCCCAACATAGCCAGCCTTCTTTCCTTGACTGGACTTGATTGTATTTACAATCTCGGAAGCAAACCATGTTCCTTCGTGTTTAGCTGATCTTGTGCGCGGCTCCAACCAGAAACACCAGTGAGATTCCCCCCCCCATCCACCAGCAAGCCGCCTTTCAGTTATCAGTTATGGAACATGGTCGCGAACATTATGGGTCTAGTCATTCCCTTGGTAGTATATTTTGCTTCTCAGAACAGTTTCCTTCAGCCTCAACTTCCTTTCATTCCTTATGCTGTGCTCTTGGGTCCCTATCTTCTGCTTCTATCTATACAGATACTCACAGAGATGCTGACATGGCATTGGAAGTCACCAGTATGGTTGGTGACCCCAGTAGTCTATGAAGCGTATCGTGTTTTACAACTAATGAGGGGGTTAAAGCTCAGTGCAGAACTGAATGCACCATCATGGATGCTGCATACCATTAGGGGGCTAGTCTGTTGGTGGGTTCTCATTCTTGGCATGCAGCTCATGAGAGTCGCTTGGTATGCTGGTTTCACTGCTCGGGCTCATCAGAAACAGCTGCATGCCTTGCCCAACGCCGATTAGGTCCAAATGATACTTCTTCATTTTCGGGTTTAAAGAAAATGGTTTGTATATGTAATTCAATTATTACACACTTCCCTCTTTTCTTCCCATTCCTTGTTATTGTTATGTTATACATAAGAAGTTGGCCTTCAGAGATTACAACAATGATGTATGATATCAGAGAAGAAACAGTAAAAAAGCTTATACATCTAGAGATAATTGTTTATTGAAAGATGCTTGCCAATTCTGTCTACATATGGACATTGTGCTGTTTGCCTGCTGCATGAACTGTGAAGGGTATAATTCTCATAGAGGTGTTCTTGCTCCCCTCAACACCCACCGCAGCCTTTATTACGCGAACTCTCCACTTTCAATGGATCATCAAAAATATACTAATAAAATCCTAACAATACTAATAAATATTAAATAATTTATTTTTATTGTTAAAAAGTTGGAGGTACTTATAGGATAGGTCCAAACATTACGGCTTAAAAAAATACTCAATAGTCTTGGAAGATAATGAGTCAAAAGAAAAAACACAATGGTGGGCTGATTGTTGTTGGTTGTTAGTGACTAATCAGTCAAGAATTCAATGGTTGTAAGAAATCATTTGTGGTGGAAATATGACCAAACTATATCTTCCTTAGACTTAAAATAAGTGTGTCATGATATGATTGGCAAATGTTTTGCTAGCTTTCAAAGTTATCACATGTTTTTATTAATTATTAATAAAATAAATCTCACCAGTACATATTAGAAAACTCTAGCTTCTTATTATTGGTTATAGCCTTTATTAGTTAGGTGAGAGAAACATTTTCCATTACCAAAAAAACAATTTTCTTAGTTATAGTAAAGTCATTTTTGTTTGTAAGAGTACTAAAAAGTTATTTTTAGTTCGATTTAATAAAGATTTCACTATATATAATATCTGGAAAGGAAGAATCAAAAAAGCTACATGGTAATTAATCGTATTATTAGCTCTAACTAATTTTTATATTTTATTATTAATAATAATATTTAATACTCGGAATATTTCATTCAGTCACCATCCAACTTGGTGAAGTCAATATCAACCTTTGACAACTAGCAGTATTTTTTAAGGATACTCTTTTTAGCTACAAATCCAATACCATAAATAAACAAGCAAATCACTTATTCTTCCTGATGTCTTAATTAACAAACACATTATTTGAGAATTGTCCATATAATTAACAACTTTTTTTAAAATAAAATAAAATTTCAACAATAACAGCTTGTAAAGATGATGACTTGCTTTCATTAAAAAAGGCAGCTAAAAAGGAATCATTAGAGAAATTTTAATACATTAGTTTGTTAATTGTGCTTTTGCAATCACCTTTTGTCTTCGCTTTTTAATGCTAATCCACTGGACCTTTGGCGTCGGTAACATTGCTTTTTTACCTAAAATAATTTAAACTAATACGTAAGTTATCTCAGAAATAAACTATTAATTTTGTTTCATTATTTTTGCAAGCAAATTAATATTTATTTTATATTTAGATATGTGATATAAAATCTATCCGACATGTGAATAAAACATGTTATTTAAGAATAGTTCTAACCGGCCAAACTCAATATTTATTTTTTAAAATAATCATGTAGTACTAATAAGTAGAGTGGTGAAAAAATAGCAAATTTAAAAAGAGAAGAAATATAAATATTTTAATATATGCCACCTAACAAGGAAAAAAGCCGCTTACCGAATTTAAACATAACCAGCACGGAAGTCAGTCAAACGACACTATCCCACGTTTCTTACTTGGCATCACTTTAACCATCTCCTCGAGATCCTCGCCCTCCAAATCCCACTTCCGTCGCCGGAAAACCGCTGCTGCTCCGCCCGAAACCGTCATAGAAGTATAATTCCCGGCTGATTTATAAAATACAGAAAAGATCCCTGCCGAAATGAGTAACGGGGAGCTACTTCAAATCGAACCAGTAGAAATTACATTTACATGTAACGTTCTCTCTGTTAGAAGCTTCTACAACATTTTCTACCTTATTTGAACTTTTCAGATCCGTGTGTTGTTCCCTTTGTTTTGATTTGGTGTTTTTTTTGTTGAAAATAGTCGAATTGAAGAAGCAGATCTCATGCTCCTTGCAATTGAGCAACAAATCAGATGACTATGTAGCCTTCAAGGTATCATGGGAATGAACTGAAATTACTTGTTCTTTTTCTTTTTCAATTTTTTGAGATTACAATTTTGTTTTATGTTTTTGGAACTTTTTGGATTTCAGGTGAAGACGACGAATCCAAAGAAGTACTGTGTAAGGCCCAATACTGGAATTGTGATGCCTCGCTCTACCTGTGAAGTCATAGGTCTTTATCTCTCACACTCTTTTCGTTTAAATAAGTATACTCTGTTTGATTTATTCAGTTCCCTAATTATCTTTTTTGTTTTTTTATAGTTAATACTCCCTCCGTTTAGTCGTTTAGTTGGAAACAAGTTATCTCAAAATTTAGTTTTGCTGGATAACTTAGCCCATTACTATGGTATAAATGGTGCGATAAGTTATCTCAAACATGACAACCAAACAAGACACAAAATTTTTATCCCATTAGTATGGTCGGTATAAATGGTGCGATAAAGTTATCTCAAACATGACAATAACCAAACAAGACACAAAATTTTTATCTCATCACTATTTATTTTTATCCCTCTACTAAGCACCCGATTGACCATGAGAATTATTCACTGAGTCACTTTATTTAGTGTTTGTTCGTCATTGTGTATGCAATTTGAATTTTGAGATACATCCAAAATCCTGTTTTTACTTTTTTTTTTCATTTTCAGTTTTTTACTCTTTTTTTTTCAAATTTACCCTTAAATTTGTTATTTTTATAGACTACACTTCATGTTTAAATATTGTTTTTAGTAAAATTATATTCAAGCAACCAAATATTATTTGTAAAACTATAACCAACAGCTACTCCAACTTCAAATTCCTATTAAAGTGAAAAAGTACTTGTTATGGTATGCAGTAGCTCGTATATTATACGACATTATGTGACTGTCTATTTTGAGATATTACACTTTTAGAGCAGATATGATGGTATGTTTCAGGTGACTTAGTCAATTTGGATAATTTTGCTAGTCCTGACCAAATTTAAAATAAAGTACATTCATGTTCTAAATATTCTTTGCAAGAAGTATGGCCAAACACAATTTCATCTTCGACTTCAAAAGTTCCAAATAGTGTGAATAATATTATATTTTTATGGCCAAACGCTACTAAAAATAATTTCACTTTTACTTAGTGTATTAGTTGATGTTGTAATTGTTCTTACAATTTATGGATTCAGTTACAATGCAAGCACAAAAAGAGGCACCACCGGACATGCAATGCAAGGATAAGTTCCTGCTTCAAAGTGTCATAGTAAGCCCCAGAACTACGGCTAAGGATATAACTCCAGAAATGGTAAGATTGTTAAAGTAGTGTTCTTGTTGTTTCAAGTGTTGACTGATAGCAAAATCTGTTCTTATTGTTGTTTCTGCACTACGAATTGTTAATTGATGAGAATTAACACGGTTTTATACATGTTTCTTTTGTTCTTTTAGTTCAACAAAGAGTCTGGGAATCATGTTGAAGAGGTCAAGTTGAGAGTGGCTTATGTTCTACCTAAACCACCATCACCTGTGCGGGAGGGGTCCGAGGAAGGTTCCTCACCTAGGGCTTCAATATCTGAAAATGGTGCTGAGTTCCACAATGTGAGTTTTAGTCATCTTTTTCTCATGTTATTGACGATTAAAGATCTATTTTTGGGGGTAAAAAGCTAGCAGAATTCATTTGGAATATGAGATATGCTGTTGTTGTGCAGGCTTCAAGGACATATGCTGAGCCACAAGACAATTCATCAGAGGTAGATTTCCTTTTCCAGAATTCACGATGTTTCTTATGGTGACTGATAAGTTCCATGTTTTCTATTATTGTCTATGTTGTCAAGTATATACACACGCCAACAAGAACGACTAAGTTTCTAATGTCTTTTTGTGAATTAAACTAAGTTTCTAATGTCTAGGAATCAATGAATTGCTTAGCGTTCATTTTGCTTATTGTTACTGTAGCACATTGTTGGATATTCAGTATATATCACTTGAGTTTCATGACTTTGCAGTTTTCAAGAACTTCCTACACATTGTAATCTACCATATTGCTTTCTGTGCATTTATGGAGAAATTCTATTGGTGTTTATTCATCATAAACATTGTTGTTCATTTGAGTCCGGTTTGAGTTTTTTTTTTTATCCTCAGTGATTTGCATTTTGGCTGCCTGGGGTTTTTCTGATTAACAAATTCTTGTGTTTTAGCTTGAGAAAGTATTTTCATCCTATCTTGTTTGTTTTAACTGTGAGCACACCCTATAACCTCTCAAAGACAAAGGAAAAATAACTGCTATGTTTTATAGATGTTATATAGGAAACATTCGTATATAATAATTAGTTCTCTGAGGGGATTACAGATAGATTTTGGTCTGTATTGGTCATCCAGTGTAGGCTGTTTGAAGATAAAGAGATTAGGATGACACTTATTTTTTAATGGTTGTCCTTGATGGGAATTAAGGTTCAATATGCCTAGCACTGGACAAAATCTTCCTGAATACTACTTGTTTCTTTTGTATGATTATTCTTATAAATCTACCATCATCCAATAATGCATGACGAATAGGTAGAGAAGCTTTTGTGCTCTCACCTGCTAAATGGAGAACATGAATAGCAAAATGCTTCATTTGTCAAATTAAAGCAAATGCTGTAATTATGAGCCAAATAACTAAAACTTTACCTTATACAAAACGGAACCAAGTTTCTTGAATTTTAGGGGGGATGGGAGACAAGAATGGATAAATTGCTATGATTACATCAAATCCAAACTTTCAAAATTGATGACCAAATGAAACAACAGAAGGTAGTTATCCAGTTTTGGGCTGCATCTTAATAAGGATTCTGAGGGGTGTTATAGCAAAAAACATATTAAACATAGCAATCTGCAAGACTTTGTTACCATTCTTAAAAAACGTAGGAATCTGAAGACTACAATCTTTTAGGGCCTCTGTGATTTGAACATTTAGAATTTGTCTGGTTTGTGTCCATTTTTTACACCTTTCCTATGTTGTGTTCTTATACAGTTGCCAAAATTTATCTTGGAATATTTGATGTTTAAATTTGAATCTATAATTGAGTTTGTGATTGGAAGGTGTTAGCCTGGCACTGGTTGAGGGGTGGTCCATCTTGTCTTTATGTGGTCTAGTATGATCCTCATTTTACGAGCTAAATTTGGGGTTGGCTCAGGTCCAAGATCTATTAGTTAAACACATCCTCAATGGAGCCTTATCATGCTCCAAATATTCAGTCTTGGGCATGCGGGGATGTTTAAGATTTTTACACTGGTTAAGGGCGTGGACAGTAGTCTCCTTTTCTTTTTTCTTCTGATGAAATTGATTGTAGTCTCTTTACATGATTTTGTACCTCACCTCTCGATAAGTAGGATTAAACCTGTCAGCATAAGTGGAATCATTTGGTTCAATCATGGTATAAGACATTGTCATTTTCTTGCATATATGGTTAGCTATATATAACTTTTGAAGCTCTAGTCACTTCTTAGGTTTTTGTAAATTACAAGTAGCTAATGACTGCTTGTCCCCTACATTATTTTGGCTTCAGCAAATGTAATACTTGTTTAATACAAGGTGGAGTTATGTAAAGTTTGTCATTATAACCAAAACCGATATTGTACACTGTTATTCCCTTTTGAAAGAAAAAGAAGATGCAGCATAGCTATTCAAGAAAAAGAATATTGATGTTTCCTTTTGTTTTATTTGCAGACAAAAGCACTAATTTTGAAGCTGTCAGAGGAGAAAAAATCTGCGATACAGCAAAATAACAAGTTTCAGCAAGAATTGGTAAGGGCCTTAAGATATAAATTTTATCTTACTGGTTTTCTTTGTCAGTGTTTTATCAGAATTTTTGTAACGTTTCACTCATCAGCAATCTCAGAGTTGAAATGTTTCTGTTTTCTTTCTTTTTGTCCCCTTTCTCCTGTAATGAGTTTCAAGGTTTTTACCTTTCTCTCAAAAAGAGGGTGGTTGGGAGAAATTAGATCTTTCTATTGAACATGGTCAGATATGTTTACTACCTAAATGAGTCTTGAGGTTTGTACACATGCATAGAGTAGCCATTAATTCTGTATGATTAGTTAATTGCTATTTTTGTTGCTGCGCTTTTAAGATAAGTGTCAGGCTTCTGCATTTTGAAATCACTAGTTCTTGAACTGAAATTTTATTGGAAAATGTTTGACATGGAATTGACAAGTAGCTTTGCGTTTGTTAGAGCTGCAAGTTATTTATTGTAGCCTTTTGACGTTATCCTTATACTTCACGAACCTTGTTGAGTGCAGGAATTATTGAGGCGAGAAAGCAGCAAACGTCGTGGCGGAATCCCATTTATGTATGTTATTATTGTTGGACTGGTAGGCCTCCTTCTTGGTTATCTACTCAAGAAGACATGATGACTAAGAGGTTACTGCTACATCGTCAGTGCAGCCAAAATGTTTAAAAAATTCTAGAACCTTGAAGAAAAAGGTGACTAATCCAGTAAAGCTTTGTATCATTAGTTGTCTGATTGACTTAAAAATGTACAAGACAGGTTTTGATCTGTTTTTGTAATGCCTGAGCTCGAGAGTATCATCGTGTGACTAACTGCATTTGACATCCTTTGCCAACATGTGAAGGAGACATTTTAGTTTGCAAATTCAGTATACTTCCTGTTTATGGACCTTGTAACTGCAGCTAGTGTTTGTAACGGCTTGGATTTACTTAGACTAGTTTTACAATTACAACCTTATTTTCTTGAGATTTCATCCTGGCTCATCTTATATAAAGTAAACAAATGGACTACCCTTGTTTGTTTCCATACAAGTGTTTCTTCTGAATCCAAGCTTGAAAGCCATTATTCGAAACTGTCTTGTGCAAGATTCTATTTCACGCTGTCAACTTCTTGGCTAGTCATGTACAATAGGGCATAGTCCTCTATTTCTTAAGAAGATTTAACTACTCTTTGGATGCATCATCAACCAGCATCTTCAGAACCTTGTATCATATTACATCTGACCACAATCTTGCGAAAATCATCCAGGCTCAACTGCAATATGCCATATCAAAAGGTAATAAGGACTATAAGAGAAAACATGAACTCAACTTAAAAAAACATACAGCTTTTAAAACAGACATTTGAGGGCAGATAGTCGTGGATCTTACCAAGTAAAAATGATATCGTCATCATTTTTGTGATCTTGGTAGACAGCACTTACGAAATAACACTATAGCTACACCAAAAGAACCCAAACGAAAATAGCCACAAACAACTGTTCATGTTTCTATAGTCAGTTTTTGGCTTTGTCACTGAAGTTCATGGAATTTTTTTTATCAGAGCACCAAACAGGAAAAGCCACCTTTTACCCTTTTCAGTTGCAGATGATTGATAGCCTACCTCCACAAAACTAAATGCTACCAACTAATCTATAAGTCCCCAAACACTTCACAGTAACCTCCATGGTTTGGTGTCCAATGAACAAAACCATCACAACAACAACAAACCAGTGTAATCCCACAAGTGGGTTGTGGGCAAGGTAGGAAGTACAAAGACCTTAGCTCTACCTTTATGCTGTAGAGGCTATTTCAGTAGACCCTCTCATAAGAAAAGTAACTGATGCAGGAAAATAAGAAAGAAAAAGAGACACCGAAATAGCAGTGTGTAAAATAAGTGTGGCAACAAGGAACAATAACCATGAGAGTTACATATTGCACTTCCCTTGAATAAAAGAAGGTATACCGTGGCCTAGTGGTAAATGAAGTGTGTTGAGAACCATGAGGTCTCAAATTCAAATCCAGTGAATGCAAAAACAGACTAGGTGATTTCTTCTATTTGTCCAAGCCTTGGTGTACACAATTTCTCAAAATCTGTGTTGGTGGAGGGTAGCAGGTAACCCAAGGAATTAGTTGCAAGTTGAGCCGGACATCACAATTATAAAAAAAGAAGGTTTTAACTTTCTAACTTATGGTAGTAACATTATCATTTTCAGATTCATTCTTGTGTTATATATTTCATAAAATATAATATATGCAATTAATATCTACTATATTTAAGCATTAAACACTTGTCGAGTGTGGCCCAGTGGCTAGTTTATGACTAATTGCTTTGACTTGTGTACATTCAACTCAAGCGAGAGAGACATAAAAATTTGGTACTAGTAGCACCAGTCCCCCATGATCTGTTCTATATTGAATCTTATCGAACACTTGGGGTCTTATCAAATACTTTTTTAAACCAAAAAAAAACAAAAGATTTGAAGGATAGAAGTACCTTTCCGTCTCCATTAGAATCAAAACAACGAATCATATTTGCCATGTCTTCATCTGACCATGTAAAATCATGGGAAACTACCATTTTCTGTAGATCTCTGAAACTTATACTCCCTTTTCCAGCTTCTGTGAGAGAGTACCAAAACTAATTAATGGGCGTATACAATCAATCTAGAAAAGCTAGCAAAAAATTGATGGTAAAAGTGTGTGACACATCAGATAATGATTTCAATTGTGGACAAAAGAACTGTATAGCTTATCACTTTCACATGTACAAGATAAAACCTAATAAGCAGACTCAGCATTACCATCAAACTGAAAGAAATGCATAATCAAGTCATCCTCAGTCATCTGCACTCGATTTCTTGTCTGCTGAAAACATTTGTAAGGTACCCAAGTATGAGGAAGGATTATGAGAATGTTCAGAATTTTCACTGCTTTTAGTAAAGCAAATGATAAAATATACCTGTTGTTTTCTCTTCCTTTTCCCAGTAACATCTTCCTGATTGCAGGTACCTACCTCTTTTTCATTACTGGCCACTTTTGAAGAAGCTTTTTCATTGCTGACCTTTTTAGTGGAATCTGCATCAGTGCCTTGCATAGGCACTTTATTTGCAAGATTCAGAAAACCTGCTGAATCTTGTAGTGACAAAGCAATAGCCTGCATATAGATAAATAAATACTTTACTGTTGGATGGCTGAAGGAAAGCTGCAGGCTTATTGACAAGGAAATGTTTTATTCAGCCTCCCACATAAGGGTGATGCAGATGTATCTCTCCTGTTTTATATTGTCGTCTTATGCACGGTAAGACACTGAATACTAATAATATGTCACCTGCATTGGCTACATGCGCGTCGACAAATCCTTGTGTTACCACTCTCTCTTTAGTTGTTTGAATTTTTTTCTTTGACTGCAACAAGAGATCCAACAGACAGCTCAGAAATCAGATTTACTTGGACTCAATTTTCAATAGTAACAAGTTTCATTAAAAGATGGGCAAAAACGAGCCTGCATACAAGAAGTAAACCAAAAAGTATCAAACCTTACAAAATGACATGGTTTTCTACGAAAGACACCAAATATGCTATACAAATAATAACCTCGTGGGGGAAGCAATATGATCAGATGTACATTCATGTATTGTTTGCCCCAGCTAACAACATTAAGGAACATCAGTTTTCTAAATGTCAACACTCAACACACGATAACATTAGGAATGTAGCCTGTTTTCATGAAATGTTTCAGAGCCCAAGATGCATATAATAGGCTCTATTGATAGTAGTTGTTCACATCATTGGCATAGAATTCACTCATTAAACAATAATCACAAACATAACTGTTCTAAGATGTTAGATTGTTAGTTAAGATTTTCTAATAGACAGTATAAAAGGAAATGTATGACATTCTTGTGTTCCCTTGCTTTTCTTATATACTAATCATAAGCACAAAAACAAAATCACAATACATTCTCCTCCTTGCATCATTTAGCAGTTTTTTTCTCTGGATGAAGGTTCAACATAAAGTGTTAAATTGAACTTCAATTGTGAGTGCTTTATATGTCAAATCTTCAATATCAAAAGTATTTCATCACACACTTGCTACCGATGAAGAAGAAAACTTTATGATCCTTTTTAACTCAGCATATCACCTAGCATAATAAACGGTGTCTTCTCATAAAGAATGATTCGTTCCATAGCAAAGACAACAAACTATAGAGTTTCCTGTGCTACTACAGACACCTAACGACATGTAAATCTATATCAAGCCAAAGCATTCAATATCCTTACCCAAAATGACACAAAGAAGTAAAAGCTAAGTAAACATAAAGCATTACAATTCCTTGATTATAATGTGCTTTTTCCATCCGAAAAATTGTACCTTTTGAAAATATTAAAATGTTCAGATGCAAAAAAAAACAAATTGTGTTAGTGCAGGTTTTCGTCAATCAATAATTTTTTTGCTTTAAAAGAAAAAAATGTTGTACCTTTTTCAATTGGGACTTTGAAACTTCAAAATCCCCATCATCCTCTTCACCTGTATCACAAGAAAGGTCCTCACTTTGAACTGGCTCGTAATCTTCATCTTCATCAGCCACTTTCTTTTTTCCCTTTCTGTCCTTGCCTTTATTCTGGGATTTTGGGGAAGAACCCATCAAAGAAGTTGCCATTTTGTGCAGACCCATAGCCTCCATTCTTGCTCTGTTTTCTTCGATTCTCTTCATTCTCTGTTTCTCATAATCAGTGAGTTTTCCTGTTCTTTGGGGCTCCGCCGGAGACTCCTCTGAGTCTGAGCTTGAATCTGAGTTTGTCTCTTCAGTTTCTGAGTCCGAGACATTCGATTTTTCCATTTTCAAGAGTATAGTTTGGGATTTTCAATTGGATTCGAAGGATTGCTGCCTCGTAAAAGCGGGAACTGCACAAGGGTTGTAACAGTGGCTAATCCGCGAATAGAAGAAAAAAGAAAATCAAATAAATAGCTAAAAAGGTCCTGACGTTAACCCGTTCGAAATTTTACAAGACACATTTATATTATATTAAGTTCTATTATACTTACTTTATAAGTAATTTTTTATCCTTTTTTATCTACATGACATTATTTTGTGAGATTAATCATGATTGACTTTTTTTTTTTAATCTAGTAATAAAACTTTAATATAGTATAAATGTATCTTTGAAATTTCAAATGTAGATTGAGAGGTACTAGTATATTTTCCGTAGGTATGCTCTTGACATTTTAGGCTGCTTTCTAAGTTGTTTTTTTAATGTTTAGTTGACCAAATTTTTTGAAAAAAAAAAATCTTTGATCTCAGTACTTTAAAAGGTTTAAAGTATTTAAGAGTGTCACTAAATATTATTAAGAAGCTTGTTAACTAAAAAGTAATATTTTAATGTGTTTCATTATTGAAGTTATCAAAAAAATAATAATTTAACTTTATAAAAGATCTCAAAAATGTTGGTTTTCAAAATAATTTTGGCTACATGGGGATCCCAAATTCAATTTACCATATCATTCTTGATGGATAACGGGGTTTTTTTCATGATTTTTAAATTTTTTAGATTTTTTAGCTTTTCCATTCCATTTTCATGTTCAGTTTTAAAATATGCTTTTTAATTTAATTTTTAATTGTATTTATATTTTTTATTTGAATGTGCATATATATATATATATAGATATATATAATAATTATATATATATATTATATATTATGACACAGCCACCATTAATAAGTCATAAAGCTTGTTTGAATATAAACTAGAGATACAATTACTATGCATTTTATTTAAAAAAAAAAATAAAAAAGGAAAGCCTAATCATTGTATTGTTGTTGTTTTTTTGGTTTTTTTAAAGCGAGACAGTTGAATTCAAACTTAAATTATAAAAAATAATGCTAATAATTTTTTAAGCAACTTTCACATATAACAAACACAAAATTTATATTTATATCATATAGTTATAATTTGCATAATTGTGTTCCACAGTAATATATGGTATGTCTATTTCGCTATACATACATACAAGGTCAAATTCATCGATGGCCCGCTAAACTTGGCACCAATTTTCACTTAGACACCTCAATTAGGCGATGGTCATTTTAGACACCTTATGTAGGGTTGAGCTATGTCATTGTGACACTTTTCTGACTATAAACAAAAAACTAAAGGAGAGTATAATAAACTCGTTGATGATGTGGCAAACAATCAATTAAATATTATATGTGTTATTTTTAATTCAAAATAATTATAAAATCTATTTAGTAAATAAATTAAAAATATTATTTTAAGGAAAATCTCTTATTTCATTACACTCAAAATCTATTTTGTATTTTTTCAAAAAAAAATTATTTTTTCTTTTACTATTTTTCATATTTATTTGTCTTCTTTCTTTTTAGTGTTGTTTGTTGGAAAGAAAAGAGGGAGAGAAAGAAAGAAGAAGAGAATAAATATGAAATATCGTGTTGGTATCAATTTTTTTGGCAAAAAATGGAGCGAGGTGATGATATTCTTAGATAAGTAATAGAATGAAGAAGAAGAAAATGACTTAAAAATGAATTTGAATAAAAAATTTGACCTCCATTGAAGGAATTTAAGTTTGAAAAAAAAGGGTGGTGGCTTGAAAAATGGATAAGAATAAGAGAAAATAAAATTAAAAATGGCTAAATTAAGTCTTTCACGCGCTATTGTTGAGTGTATCACACTCACTTTGACATGTCAGGAAAAAGTGTCAAAACGAGACAATTGAACCCTAGATAAGGTGTCTAAAATGAACATCGTCTAATTGAGATGTCTAAGTGAAAAATTAGTGTCAAGTTTAGTGGGTCAACTATGGATTTGACCTATATACAAAGGAAGTAATTGTATAATTCTATGGCTCCTCTTCAGATTTGTATAATTTCACTGGCAGCCATTTGTATAAATTGTTGACAGCCTTTCAATTCAATTTTATGTGTTTGTATTTTTGTATAAAATTTGAATATGTATACAATTGAATCAAAATAAAATATTTGTATGTCAAATATTGCTCTTTCTCGCTTTATATAAACATAAATTATACATTATATTTTGTATAATTTGCGTTTGTATAAAGCGAGAATGAGAAAAGGGCAAAAGAGAATTGACAGAGAAATTTTTGTATTGTATAATTATAAGAGCATATGATGAAAATATATATATATTTGCATATGTATATACAATTTTCTTTCGCTTTACACAATTTATACATTTTTTATTGTATAAAGCAAGAAAGACGAGCGATATAAGAAGCGAGCGAGAGAAGGAGAGTGGCGAGCAAAAGTTTGAGGGAGAAAAATGACCAACAAATAATTTATTACAAAGTACAATTTAATCAAAATATAATTATAACATTTAATTTAAATTAATAATTTATCCTTTTATATAATTATCACTAATTTTATTGGGAGCATTATCTACCTTGAGCCTATAATGAACAAATCGAATGAAAATTAATAAGGGCTCGGTAAAAAAAAGAAAAAAAAGGATGGGCTTATTCTTTATGTGTAGCACACGGTTCAAGAATATCAACCCTTCCCGTCTTTATCACTTACCTCTGTTATTTATTGTACATATCCTCTTCTCTCTCCCCCTTCCCATCGACAATGTCGAATCTTGATTTCTTCCTTCAATAACACTGCTAATAATCCCTTATGAATACCCATTATCCCATTTCATCTATGGCTTCTTCCCTAGATTTTGATAGATTTAAGGTCTCCCTTACTTCCATCTGCAGTTGCCACTCTCATCATCTTCCTTCTACATCATCTCAATTTCATCATTCTTCCACAAGAACCTTAACTTTAAGCCGACCCAGATGTTCAATTTCAAGAATTGGCTTATTTCTTGATGGGTCTAGAGTTACAGAGGTTTCGGGTATACCAAGAAGCATCTTCTTGAAACACCCTCGAATTATCACAGCTGTTGCTCGTGCTGAACCAGGCCACCTTTTTGATGATGAATCCAAAGAGGTAAATTTTTTTTTTTCAGTTTGTGTAGGGATAAGTATGATTGATATCTCTAGTTTTAAAGAATTCTTGATATATGACAAATTGCATGTAAGTGAGATAGTAATAGAATGATTTGACTCTAGCTTTGTTGTCTTCTACTTTTGATTGTCCTGAGTGGTTCAGATTTTAACATTATTAGCTATAGTTCTAAGTTTACTGTTGCATTAGCCAATGGGCATGGGTGGCTGTCTGATCAAATTAATCATATTAAGGAGCTACATAAGATTTTCTTTTTCTTATCTTGGTTTGATCTATACATGTCATGGTCAAAGCAAAACTGTCTGGAAAATCTGTCAATGTTAGAGGGGTGCAACTTGAGTGCAGTTGCTTTGGAGAAATATGGTTTAGGAGGACTGGTTTGTAGTTGGATAAACAATGGTATGCTTTTTGTTTTCCCAAAGATCCTTCATTTTAAAAAGAGAGTTAGTTAATATTTTCTAATTTAGTTAATATTTTCTAATTTATCCACTAGTGTTGTTAATATTTCTTTCATCAAAGTGTTTTTTCCATTTCTTTATGATATTATGATGCAGAGGAATAGAGCGGTTATTTTAGTGGACTTATAAGTTCAAAGTTTGTTGTTTTATTAGGAGAAGGTCGATAGTCGAAGATGTATCTAATCGGAGAAATAAAAATAATTGTATAGCTACCTTTAAGAGAAGAGATCAAGGGGAACACTTTTGAGGATAAGATTATTCATTGGAGAGACAGACGTTTGAGGTGAGAGTTTAAAACAACTACGCCTTACTCCTAAATTAGTTTGAGTCAGCCATATGAATCAATTTAATATATATATATATATATATATATATGAATAGCAGTAATAATAATAACACCTGGTAAAAAAATACTAAAATTTCTCGATATCTTTACTGGCCAAATTCTCTTATCAGTCAAGAAGGGAAAGGGTATTTTTCGGGATCTATTATTACAATTAATGGGCTAAAGGCTTCTGAGTGATTGAGGGATGCAGCAGAGTGAAATTAACATATGTAAAGGTGAACAAAAGTGAATCAACAGGTGTTTATTTTAAAAACTGGTATAATGTTAAATATAGGTGTGTAAGCCTATGTGTAAGAGTAGGGGGGAGGGTCCATTATCCACCGAGTTTCGAATGGTCATCGGGTATTTATCAGTTTTTAAAAAAAGGTGTATAGCCTAAGTGCAATTGCTGACTTGATACTCCTAAAATTCACGTGTATTACTGGGTGATTTGCAATGTGATAAACATTCGCGTTTTCCTGAAACTGTAATTAAAATGTGTATGAGTATCTAGTGTGGAATTCTGACTAGAAAACTATAAATATCTATAAAGCCTGTAACCATTTCTATTACCAATTAAGAGAAACTATAACCATTTCTTATTCTGGAGTATCTTTGGTTGTGTCAATTGTTAGTTTGTTGTCCCTTTTGTAATGCTCAAGGGGAAGGCATTAAATATGGGGATCTTCCTTTGCTTTTTGATCCTGTATTCATTGTTTGCTTTTGGGTAAGTGTTCAAGTCATTGTTTAACTTCTGCGGTCGCTACTTCCAAGATTAGCATCAGAGTCAATGTCGCAAGACAACATGTATTATGTTCAGACTTTTCAGATAGTTGAATTGGAACCACTGAGATAATTATGTTGTAGGAAGTTAACAAATGCAACAGTACACCGGCGGGGGAAATTCCCACTTCTGAACTTAAGGAGAAAAATAGTCAATTGAAGAAAAGGGTAGTCTTTGGACTTGGCATAGGTATTTTAGTCGGAGGTGTGGTATTGACTGGAGGATGGGTTTTCACTGTTGCCCTTGCTGCTGCTGTTTTTGTGGGTGCACGAGAGTACTTTGAACTGGTAAGGAGTCGTGGAATTGCTGATGGAATGACTCCTCCACCTCGATATGTATCAAGAGTTTGTTCTGTCATCTGTGCTCTCATGCCTGTAGTCACTCTGTAAGTCATTAACATCTTTCTCAATTTTCTCTCTCTAATAAGTAAACATACTTCTTATTTTCTTGTAAACCACTTTAAAACTCAGAAGACACTGTGCCATTAATTTCTTGCCACAGATATTTAGGAACTAGAACCATAACAACAAGATTTCATGCCAGCATCATCTTTTGTATGTCGATGGATCATTGTTGTTATCTAGAGTGTTTGGACAAAATTTATTTTTAGCATTTACTTTCATGTTACCAATTCAATATTCGTTCTTTTTGGGAATGGTAACATTTTATATTCATCAACTATAAACTCTTCTTTACACCAAAAATGAAAAAGAGAGATGCAGGTACTCTTGATTTTCTGGGTTGAGCAGCTCATGCCTTCAAAACATCTTGCATTCCTCTCCTTCCAGATTTTCCACCATATGCAAGCTAGAACAATCTTCCACCATTCCTTGTGACCTATTTTTCCCCTTATTCCGTTGCAGGTGCATATTAGGCCAAATTTAGAAACGAATGGCCATTGGTTTCAGCTTCCTGTTGGAATAGAAAGCATGTGAGACTGTACTGAAAGCCTCTTCTCTGAAGGATTTCCTGTGTGAGCAAGCTTTTCTTATTACTAGCCATGAAAAATAAACAACTTTAGAAGGTGCTTTGATCTTCCAAATC
Source organism: Solanum habrochaites (assembly GCA_027704765.1). Classification (NCBI taxonomy): domain Eukaryota; kingdom Viridiplantae; phylum Streptophyta; class Magnoliopsida; order Solanales; family Solanaceae; genus Solanum; species Solanum habrochaites. Next base: position 83,590,268 of record JAKWJA010002489.1, read on the forward strand.
TATCTCCAGCGCCAGAAGGTGCAATGACTGCCCTATAGATGATAGATAGTTGTATGCTTCTCTGACTGTGAATTTTGAGCTGCTGTGTCCTTTTCATGTAAGAGAGTTGTCCTCGTTTAATCCTGTAAAGTCCTGTAACAGTCTGAGGAATCCGGTGACGCTAGTGATTTCGCAGTCATTGATAATTCTTCTGAAAGATATGTTCCAACCCTTCAGCCCCAAGCTTCTTCCATTGTGGCATTAGGTGAAGATGAAACTTGAAAGGATAAATAGATCAGGGAAGAGGTCTCTCTCTATGTTCCATGACCAAGCCAGTCATCATTCTAGAAGGAAATTCTCCTCCCATTTTCCATCTGGAAACTCTGTTTGCTACAAACTCCTTCCAAAGATTCCTGGTGGATTTCCAGTTGCCAACTCCATATGATTGTTCTTACTGGTTTGGTTACCCCAGTATCCCAGTTGCTCGTACCTGCAACTTATGACCTGTCTCCATAAAGCTTCCTTCTCAATGTTGCATCTCCAAAGCCATTTCATTAAGAGACTCCTGTTATCTAGTGTTAGATTTCTGTGCATATCCTTTGCTAATTAAGATTAACGCAAAATCAATTTGCTGTCTCATTGATCCTTGCCAGTATATTCAAGGAATAGAACCCCATGAACTTTTCTTGTATATCATATCCCTCATTTTGTGTTCTCTCATTGAACCTAAAGAGATATACTCAACATCTTGAAAGAAGTCTAAACAGCTTATATTCTGACATAACATATGGACGACACAAAGTCTCTTATCATTAGGTCAATGATTGCGCAGCGGAAAGACTTTGCATTTTACAAAATGTCCACCTCCACCATGCATTCCATTTGCTCTTTTCCTTCTTATGGTCGTAAAGGCCTGCATAACTTTGACTGTATATGCCAGTCTTCAGAAAATCAGGCCAATAATGCTAGAAAATGATGACTTGATCCATCATTCATATATGCATTGATATATGCATTGGACAATAGATTGCTCTGGGCAGTATTGGGTGGAATGTCTTCTTTTCTATTCTTTTTGGGCTCCAATGTTTTATGAATTGAGACTCATTTTATCCTCCTCAATATAAACCTGGAGGCTTGAACCTGCCCACTTGATTAAACCCTTTCTGTTGTGGTTGAACTTGCTTGCTTAGACAGTCCATGTCTTTTGCTTCATCCCTTAGGTTAGAAACTGCACGATTTATCACTTCAAGAAGAATTAAGACATATAAATTTACAGAGCTATGAATGTCATCTTAAAGGTCTTCTCCATGCACCACTTAGTGAAATTCTCTTGATCACGCTATCACTATTTTTGGATATGCCTCATATGCAAAATTTAAACTTAGTTTCTACTTCTTGCAACTGTCCTGAGTATGTAGCATGACATTTTCTATTGTGGGAATAGATGAGAGACATATTTGTTATATTTTGGAAAGAAAGAACTATATATATTAAATGCGAGATGGATTTGAAATTATTTCATTTCAAATTTTCTATGCTATGCATTTGAAGGGAAGAACCCCCCCCCCCCCCCCCCCCACACACACACAAAGTAAATGGATGGTGGTGTCAATTTGATTTGGCGTAGCTTGATAAGCAATCTCAAAGGCAGCATGTAATATCTTAGAGTTGTTTTAGTTATTATTTCTTTCTTGCTTGTTTATGATTTATTTATTTTCTGGAATTTGTTAAGTTGAAAATTTTTCTTATTGATTGATCTTCTAACTATGTCAGATATTTAGGTCACATTGATGTTTCTGTTACCTCTGCCGCCTTTGTTGTTGCAATGGCGCTGCTGATGCAAAGGCGAATTCCTCGTTTTGCTCAACTTACCAGTGCCATGTTTGGGCTCTTCTATTGTGGCTATCTCCCTTGTTTCTGGGTTAAGTTGCGATGTGGTTTGGCGGTACCAGCTCTTAACACTAGTAAGAATCGATGCCCTTTGTTCTAATTGTTTAGAAATTGTAGAGTATATAGGTATGTGCTAGCCCCCATAGCTTTGGTCTAGTGGTAACAGCACAACACATTATGTATGAGTTAGTTGCACGTTACAAATTCGAATACTGCGCATACATAAGCGCTTGATATTTAATTGGAGAAAGGTAGACGGAAAGTACATGCACACACAATGATCTGTATTCAAGTTACTCATCAGTGTGCTCCAGTGAGACACTGACTTGTGTTGGACACACACAAGTATGTACTTTTGAAATTCCAGACATGGTGTCTCCTCCGTAGAACATAAAGTCCCTTAATTTCCGTCCTTCATCCTTTTTTGCATTATTTTTTACCTTACCAAAAAAATCCCTTATCAAAAAAGTATGCCTAAATGGCCCATCCGAAGGATATTGTGTTTTATATTGTTTTCCTTACTAGCCAAGGGTCTATCAAAAACTACCTCTCTACCTCACGCAAGGTAGGGGTAAGGTCTGCATACACCCACCCTCCCCAAACACCACATATGGGATGACACTGGATTTGTTGTTGTATTGCCTTCCTCCATTATTTAGGGACCAAACTTAATTTTTAAGTTGTGAAGAAAAAATTAGATCAAGCTGAAAATATTGAAGAAAAATTGTTGGCAGGATTTTAAGAATCCATAAATTGATGGAGTGTGCTGTCTTATGTCTTTTGAGACACGAGTGTCACCCTATTGGGCAGACGAGTTCTCCAAAGCTTTTGCTGTTTCCAAAATTTGTTTTCTTTGGGTACAAAATAGAATAATGTTCTTAGAATAAAAGGTTCTATATGTCCTCTATTACTAGCTTTTGGTGTAATCTGAATAGTTTTTTTGAGCTTGAGAAGCTATTAGAGTTTATTAACTTTCTGCAAGAATAATCTCCAATCGAGTGTTTACACCCATACTTTGTAAATCAATTAAATTTACTTCATAAAAAACATATTAGTTTATTATTTTGATTTTAAATACTTTCTGAAAAATCTTTTGAGTAGACTAATTTTTAAAACTCTTTAGTCGATATGGCACAAAGTGGAAAGGTGAAAGAGATTTGTCACTAGAGTTGAACACTTATGTTTTTTCTTATTCTGAATGTATTGAGTATCCATTGAATTAGTTGAGATACGTGCTACCTGGCTTAGACGCTACGGTTATTTAGAATTTTAACTTGATATCTGATATAGTATTTGAAAATTCATTGCAGTCTTTCTCCAACAGCTGATCAGCTACTGGTCTTCTGACTTTTATTGGCATTTCAATTGGTTTACACAGGACTGGGAGCATCATGGCCTATCATTCTTGGAGGCCCAACTCAGTGGACCGTGGGGCTTGTGGCAACCTTAATTTCAATCAGTAGTATCATTGCAGCAGATACATTTGCTTTTGTTGGAGGCAAGGTACTTTTCACTGTTGATGTTCTTCCTTCAAATCAGTTCTATCCTTGTTCCGATGTCTCTGACTAACCCTCCAAAGAAGGTGTTTTTCTTGTTAAAAGTGCAGAATTTAACCTGGCATTATCATAATTATTAGTACATTTGTCTTTGATGTCATTCTATCGTTGATGTCATCCTATCATGAGAAATGTGATGGACTTGATAAACGTTGAATTGGCTTGTCTTGAATCCTCTGCTGTTCTTAACCATAGAAATATTAGTTATTTCTTATAGATTTAAATGACTATTTAGGATCCATTCTAACTATTTAAGATATACGTTCTTTGGTTTTGTCTTAAAGTTGCCTGGAACATTGGCCTTTTTAGCAACTTAGAAACTAATGCTAGCAAATGTGCACAATACTGTAATAATGATTCTACGAAGAAGTAGGCATCTCTTGGTTTCCCCTTTTCTTATCTCATTCCTCTTATTGTCCTTTAATCATTGTATGCTGGAAGTACAACGAATATTTGTTAGTTCTAATGTATTTCTATATGGATTAGTGGAACAAATCCAAGTAATTCAGATGTCTCTTTGGTGGGCTTATGAGGAAAGCACATAACAGAGTTGAAATCTTTTCAGGCTTTTGGTCGGACACCACTTACTAATATCAGCCCAAAGAAAACTTGGGAGGGAGCTCTTGCAGGCTTAGGAGGTTGTATAGCCACTTCTGTGGTGTTATCACGAACGTTCTGTTGGCCTATATCCACATTAAGGTAATTGTCTTTTTAATGGTATCATTATGCAGTGCCATCTGTTTTAGACCTTTTGATATGTCTATAGCTGCAGCCTGCTGTAAGAATATTCTCCTTGTAGGAGGGAGTATAGATAGGGTCGGGGAAAGGATTTGATTGGTCTCAAATTTATCTTCTTCTTTTTTCCATTTCAGGGAGGTAAGCTAATAATTTTTCTCTGATGAAACTTAAAGAATGGAATGATATACAGTGGCTCTTTCACCTTTTGGCACAAGCTCTGTTTCCATAGCATTTCTCCAAGTGCCATTTTAAGTCTTAATACCTATATATAATTATGTATATTCATGTAAAAGTTGGTATATTCTGCAGGTGTAGTGGGATACTATTAGTCATATGAACTTATCATCACGGTAGTATTTTAGTTGCCAAGCACTTAAAAACCATATTATGAGTTCTATTAATCCAACTTTTGTTTTGAAAATCCATGTTTGGAACTTATTCCATCCATTAATTTCTAAACTAGTCATCATATAGAAGAAAGAGCTTTTTTTTTTCTCTTTTATTGTGGGTGTTTCCACATTGTAGATTGGTGCAGTTTGAGCCTTAAAATTTTATGAACCTCTAAATTGGGAAATTATGTCTTTATGAATTGATATTTGTGTCTTAACGGCATTTCAGTGCGGTAGCTTTTGGATTTCTGAACTTTTTTGGATCTCTCTTTGGTGACCTCACTGAGTCGATGATCAAACGTGATGCGGGTGTGAAAGACTCAGGATCTCTCATTCCTGGACACGGTAACTATCTCCGTGCCTCTTATTGTACTTCTCAGTGATAAATTGATCTCTCTAGTGGTGCCATAACATAGTAGGCATATTGTTTTATCCCTAAACAATAAGTATGGACTCTCCGGAAATTGAATCTATTAAACAATTTACCATCTTAAGGTGACCTCTAGCCTCACTGCTATGAAATACATCAGTTACTTGCTGTAATAAATCTCTATTCAGAATGAATTGGTTAATATGTATAAATTTGAGAAAATAAGCAGTATATTACAGTTTAGGTAAGTTCATTTCCTTTTTCTTGTACCTATTTTATAAGGTTATTTGATTGAAGAAACTACCCAGCGAAAAGGAGACGTTGGGGTGCGTAATTATAGTTACCAAAAACCAATTACTATAATACTTTCAACAAACTACGGAAACACCATTGATCTCTATCATGTATATCAGCCATTTTACGCCAAAATGTTTAGCAAAAAGAGATGAATTCACCTAATTAGTAACATGGCTTTACTATAAATATCAAAAAAAAATAAGTACCATGTTGGCCTTTTTACTACTCGACAACGCTTAAAGTAATGAGAATCAATTAAGAACTTGAAATTTACTGGAGGCCTACTTGAAGTCGCTGTAGGCATTCCTTAACTATAGATATTTTTTTTTCCTAATGTTTATAACAGTAATATTTTGAGATTCCTCAACTCCGCTTCATTAGTCTCATATGAAGTGTGGTCATCTTCTGCGTATACAATGTGGGTCAGTGGGCGATTACCCTGATAATATTCCAAGTTGATGTATAGTTGAACCAGTGTGGACCAGTGTTCTTAATGGCGCTCGCCATTCGCCAAAGGCGCTATGCTAGGCGAGGCGACCGATGTGAACGGCCATTCCTCAGGAGGCGTGCGATATCATTAGGCATGTAAGGCAACGTAGGAGGGCGACATAATGGGCGACCTGAATGGCGCCGCCTTTTATTTTAAAAATTTAAAGGTTTTGACTTAGTAATAGTAGTCACAATTAGGTTTTTTTCATCTTTCCAATCAGTCACGACTCGCGTTTCTTCTCCTCAACCCTGCGTCTCTTCTTCTCCTTCAGGGCTCGCGCGACGGTATGTCCCCTTTCTTTCTTTCTTCTCTTCATTTCTTCGTTGCTTCTCTTCTAGTCCTCTTCTTCCTCTTATTTCTTCTTTCTTCTGTTCATTTTTTGGTGAAGTGAATCTTAATTCTGAAATCTGAAGGTGTCTAAGTGCTGCTGTCTTGCACTCTTCACTGCTCGCCTGCCTTCACTCCTCTTTTTTTTCCCTCTGTTTTTCCATGCTCTGTTTTTTTCCCTCGTTTTCCTTTGTTTACCGGAAATGCTTCTGACTTGCTTACTGCTTTTCACTGGCGCTGTCGCATTATTTTTTTGAAACAAATTCATTTCTTCTATATATAATTATTATAGTATTTGCTAATATATGTATTGGCATTGAATTTGATATTTATCTGTGCAATTAAATATTTTTAATTTTTGATATTAATTGACGCCTCGATTCAAAAAGGCGAGCGCCTCGCCGCGTGGCGAGGCAGGCCCTTCTCGCCTTTTGTCGCCTCTCGCCGTCCAAAACACTGGTGTGGACTTGTTGCAGTGTTCTGCATTCAACTTAGTTTCCATCACTAACAAAATAATAGAAATGTGCCTCAAACTCCTCTAAGAATGAAATGATCCTTATGGACACGTATAGTAAGCCCACAAAACTTAACTTCAGAATCGCAAATTTTAATTCAATCCAGTTTCCTCCTAAAACCATATCCTTGATGAATTTATTCAGAAATCCCCAACTGACGGTGTTACATGCCCTCTCAAAGTCTTAACTTCAGGAACTTCCTATTTGGTCCTTGCATCTAAGAATCTCTGATGTATTGATGTGTCGTGAACGGAGTATTGTTATTCTTCATTTATCAACTTCCATTTAATTTGTTATCAGTGGCGGCTCAAGTTAATTTTTGGCCTAAAGCCAAAAACAAATGGGAGGTTTGACTTTTATTTTTCTTGTGGTCTTAAACATGTCATGTGGTAGTTAATTTTTAAAATTGACAAAAAAGAAGAAACATTCTTTGATGTTTCGAAATGTAACTAAAAGGAAGGCATAATATAATCTTTTTTTTGGTTAAAAATACTTATAATAATTCTATTATTACTAAAAAGTGGGGCCCTCAAATTTTGGGGCATAAGACGGATGCTTCATTTATAATGACATTAAGCCGCCGTTGTTTGTTATAAACAGGACTAAAAATGGCAGGTTATTTATGATTTTCTAAATGGTGTCATTGCCATCATATGGACTCAGTAACTGAAACTTTTTGGGTTGGCAAAGAGAAGTTTAAGACTCCAACAATTGATGCCATATGTTGAGTTGTCAAACTTGAGCATAACAATCCAGGATGTACAATCAATGTAAACCTACTACTTCTTGTAGGTCTTTTCGCGTATTAACTTTCTTGAATACCATCTGATATGACCTTGGGTAGAGCTATACTGGATTCTTATGGAATACTTACCCAATTCGAAATTTATTATCCTTTAGCATTGTAATCTTAGCTTCGCGGCAAATCTCTTGGGTCTTTCTTGAGCAAATTAATGCATTTTTTGCAGGAGGAATATTGGACAGGGTGGACAGCTACATATTTACGGGTGCATTGGCATACTCGTTTGTGAAAATGTTGTTACCACTTTATGGAGTTTGATGAACCTAATAACAATTCCCTGCAAAGAAAAAAAGATACTCCCATGTCCGTTTTCTTAACTGAGGAGCAAGCACAAGGTGACATAATCAGTACTGTAGAGCAACATCCTGACATATGAGGTTTGATTGTGAAGGTAAGTTAAGTTCCACACCAAAGGATTCTGTTTGCATTGCAACCCAACGAGTTTCTACTGTGTCATATACCTGATTCCTCGATTAAGGAAGTGACGTTTTTAGTAGTTTCAGCACTTTAGGGTGAAACAACAGGGAAAGAATCCAGCAATCCGCATGATGTTTGAGGATATCAGTGTTGAGTAGCTCCCCATTGTGATATTAGAATCATTTTGATTCTTTTAAGTGTATATTTTGTTTCGTATTTTAGAAATGTCGCAAAAATTATTAGGTTTATATCTTGTTTTATTCAGTATTTGCTTAATTTGTTGATATAATTACAGGTGCCACGACATCTTAATAATGGAAATGGCAAGATTTTAACATTTTTCCAAGTCATGTTAGAAAATATTGAATGATTTGAGTATGATCTGCTCTATAAGCTAAAGATCTAAAGGTGTCTTTTATCCTGAAATTGTTAATGTCTAAAAGGCATTTTACAATCGAATATAGATTGCAGGATAAATCATAAGCATGTTATATAGATTTGGGGAGCAACCAACTGCTATGAAATGCATTGATACTAATTTATGAACAAGACTTTGTTCTTCTTCATGGTACAAATTGTTCATTTTGGCCCAATAAATTTTTAGGAAAAAATTAGCAAACTAGTCACAGTTCCTAACTTAATTAGTAAAAACATCTACATTTTAAAATAATTTTGAAATGTCCAAAACGTCATATTTTTAGAAAGTGGAATTGTTATTCACATTAATTTTTTCAAAAAATCCACTTTAAGTAATTCTACAAATCCGTTACCATTTACACTTCTTTCATATGCTTCAGTATCATTAAATTTATTTTTCATCCTTCACTTTTCAATCTTTTTTTTCTTTCATCAACTTTTCAGTTTTCACTATCCCATCATTTACTTCTCTTCTCTTTTTTTTTTCTCATCAAAATTTCACCATTATTATCTCTCATTGTTGAAGATGAACTAATTATTCAAGTTCGTCACAATTTGTTTAGATCTATCAATTAATCAAAAAATCTCTCAATTGATAAAGGTATTTTTGAATTCATCATTTATTTTGCGATATTTTGTTTTCAAAATCACATATTTATTTTTGGTATAAAATACATAAATTTCATATATTTCGGGCTAAATTGTATCTTATCCTGAAGTTTCCATAATTATAAAAATCTCAGATTTTTCATTGCTTTCGGATATACATTATTTAATGAGAGGAATATATTCGAGAGGGGTAGGGATGCATCCAAGAGGGATTTTTATTTTAGATGATAGAGAATTTTAGAGATTATGGTATCTTTTAAGTTTGTGAATATATGAAAAAAAGATTTTCCTTATTTGTATCTCCTTTCTAATGGATTCGTCGGAGGTGCATATACACTCTTTCATTCCGAAGCTTGTCAGCTTATAAGTCTGTTACGTTATTACTTCCTAACCAGCATTCCATGCACCACGGATGTTACATAAATATCCTTTTTGAGGAGCCTCTGAAATTCAGTTCGATTCTAATATCATAATTGTTATAGTTCAAGATTGGTACTTATCGTCCACTTTGGCCCAATACAATGGATTTGTTTGTTAGGTCACACATGTTGAGCCTAAAGGCATGTGTATTATGTAATTTCTCTCTTTTATTTTGATGTAAGATTACTTAAGGTATTCGTTTGCACATTCTCTTTGAAAGTTTATAGAGTCGAATGGTGTCACATGAATTAGGTCAGATTTAAAGTCACTTTCTAATACTTAACGTGTCAACTAAAAAATCAAATCAACAGAAAACGGTGGCAGTCTATTAGGAGAAGAAAGAATAATGATGTAGAATATAATGGATCAATTATGCTTCATCTACGATGTGGAATGTTGACCTATAAATCTATTAAAAAAAAAAAAAGAGGTTGTGTTAATGGTAACGTTTACGTGGAAAAGGAACATATTTTGGTACTTGTGGTAGACCATTAAATTTGTGTCAAAAAAGGAGGTCAATTCACTTACAAGTGAAGGAATAAACAACTTATTATTATTAATTTTGACGTTAAAGGTGGAGGTAACTTGTAAAAAATCGATTTAATACTTCATTATTATCTTTTGCAGGTAGATCGATTTTATGTCTCATTACTCAAATTATTTTAAAATGTGGTCTTTCCAAAGGAGACTGATAAAATATAATACGATCTACGTCTCAATTCATGTGATATATATTTTTTTAGCCAATCTAAAAAACAATTGTTTCTTTATTAAGTAAATATTTAATGACACTAACGGCATTATACTCGAGTTAGGTTTCATTTATTTATCAAAGTCTGCAAATGTGTACTCTACTATTTGAGAATTTATTTATTTTAAGATAGTTTTAAAACATCACAGAATTTTTCCATAGTTATTAAATTTCGTGTCAACTACACCCACATAAATTAAGACGAAGAAGTATAGATCATAGGGTCATTGTTTTCTGTTCAAATCCTAACTAGGTATAGGAGATCATCACGGATCAAATATCACCAAAATCAACTTGCTTACGTTTTCTTCTAATTCCACTTTTTACTTGTCACAATTCTTGGAAAAAATGAGAGTTAATAAATGAGACAAAAGAAGAAAAAAATCACATGTTTCGAACAGAATACTAATTTAAAAAAGACTAAATATTAGTGATCAAGTTGACAATAACACTAGAGGAAGAAATTTGAGACAAAAATAAACAAAGCAAAAAAAGACATTTATATCGAGTCCGAAACTCAAAGGGTAGAAAATATTAACAAAAATTCCAAAACGGTATATAAAAATTTATATTAACCAAAACGGTAAAATCGCTGCGATTTTACCGTTTTGGTTAATATAAATTTTTATATACCGTTTTGAAATTTTTGTTAATATTTTCTACCCTTTGAGTTTCGGACTCCATTTATATCATAGTTGACTATATATGATAAGTTGGAGAAAGTAGTGGAGATTAAAGAAAAGACGGCACCATGCAAATGGAGTAATCCCAAACTCAATCCACAATTCACATTTGGCCAACCAAATTCCCTTAACACGCAGTTGTTTCAATTTATTTTTCCGATTTTTGATTTGATATATGTTATATTAAAAGTTAAAATTAAAAAATTATAAAGAAAAACATTCATTTTAAATGAAACTAAAAGAAAATTAAGATAAACAAACTGAAACGAAAAAAAAACCGTATATAACGAGTCTTGATATTGAAGAGAGACATTAAAGTGATGTATCTTTATTTTCCTTTTTGTCATGAGCCATCCAATGAAGAAGCTATAGGGGTAATAGGGATGTTATGTTGGCATCAAGGGGCCTACAATATATGTAGATTTTATTAACAAGAAAGAAAATGAGTGCTTGCTTTAGGGTTTTGGTATATAGTAGTAAAACACAAAAAGAAATATATGTGGGGAGGAAACAATGCGTTCTTCTAAAGCTGACTATCAAATACTAATGGATTGCAACCAACCATAAAGTTTTCTCTATTTTCTTAATTTTCATATTTTTAAAAAAAAATGAAAACAAAAAGTTACAACGTGAAAACAAATTATCATGACTTATAATCTAGTGATACCAATTGGCGTGTAGATTTTGAACCCTATTTTCTGTCGTCTAAATTTATAATACATATTTCGAATTACAAGATTTAAATATGTCTATTTTATCATAAATTTCTCATGTATCTTTTAAATATTTTGGATGTTCAATGTGTGAAAGAATGATAAAAGTTTTACATCAGTGGTTAATGAGATGAGTGGACTCCTAATAAGGTTTGACAATCCTTCTTCCCTTTGAGCTAGCTTTTGGAGTGTGAGTTAGACCTAAGACCTAATTTTACATGATATCATAACAGGGTCCATCTCATTCGATGTTGGGCCTCCAAAATAAAATTTCCACGCACCAGATGCTAAGCACTGGGCTTGCGGTGGGATGTTAAAGAATGAAAAAATTCCACATCGGTGGTTAACGAGATCGGTGGACTCCTTATAAGGCTTGGACAATCCTTCTCTCTTTGAGCTTTTTTTTTTGTGTGTGAATTAGACCTAAAACCTAATTTTACACAATGCGATTTATAATACTTTTTACGTAGTTTAAGATTTCATACTCATAATTGGATCAATTTCAAACTGTCTGACTCTCAAAAAATAAAATGTATTACCTAAATCAGGACAGAGAAAGTAATTTATATGACACATATTTCGAATTACGAAATTCAAATATATTTATTTTTACCGTTAACTTCTCATGTATCTTTTAAATATTTTGAATGTTCAATATACAGATTTCATACGCAAATTCTAATTAAATTCAAACTGTTTGATTTAAAAAAATAATATATATCACATAAATTAAAAGAGAAAGTAATTTGTTTTCCATTTTGCCATTTCTTCCCCCACAATGTATAAACAAACAAACAAACAAAAAGGTTTAAAAAAGAAAGGTAAGAGAAAATAGTTGGAGAGATATGGTGGTCAAGGCAAGCATCTAGTAAAGTTCATATATTGGTTAGTGAGTGTGTGGGAAGGTGGGAGTTCTTTTGTATTTTAATTTTTAGAGAAGCCAAAAAGCCAAAAGCAAAGAGTCATGATGACAACTCTTTTAAAACTTTCCTAACACCCATGCAATATTGCAAGCAGATCATACTTTTATTCCCCATATGCCCTAGCTAAGCTTTGGATGCCTTCACATGCTTCCATTGATCTTTTTACTAATATATATAATCATAGTATTCGAGTCAGTTTATATCTATCTCGATTAATTTTATAAAATATATATCAATACTTGTATCAAATATAACTTTGTTCACTGTGATGAGAACAGATGAAAACAAATACTAATATTTTTATATGTTAAATCACACTTTTCCTTTTAGTTTTTCTTGTTTTGTTTCTATATTTTTAAGACCATTATTGCTTTTGAATAATTAATAATATTACGTACCCCATGTGAGTTAGTTTACATTTTATCAAATATATGTAACACCTACTTGTGCCTTTATATTTAATATATTTATTAGCATGTGTTATTGGTCGAAAGGTTTATATAAAATTGTTAGAGCCTTCCAAGAATCAAAGAAAGATCAAGGCAAACGCGTTAATTAAGTTGATATATAATCTTGAGAATAATTGACTTCGACAATGATTGGGAATTTAATAAATGATAATAATGCATAATTTTAACACATTTATCAAAAAGAAAAGACTGAATATTTTTTTTGTTTGTTATTTTTAATAAAATAAAAGTAAATTGTTACAGTTTCTCTTAATAGCTAAGGATAGAATCATAGAATATATTCGTTAGCACTCTTATCATAATCTTTAACCAAAGACTTTTTCCAATCTATCTTTCCTTTATTATGTTTCTTAATTTAATTATGGGAATTAATTTGGCTTATGAAATATGGGGCTAAAGTATACCCTATGCTTTCTCCTTTAATTTAAAAAGAGATAAAAGTTAAAAATTTGCTTTTTTACTTCCAAATGTTTTCTAATTATGAATTAAGGTCCCCACTTGTTTCTTTTTTAGCTTTATTTCAAGAAGTTTATTTTAGGGAACTGAAATTTACTTATATATGACCCACATATTCTAATATTTCCAAACATAATGTAATCTTTAAAGCTGGTACAGTATAATAAATTTTTTTTAATAAAGTACTAACCCTAGGTCATGGGTGGCAATATCTATTTGCATGAGAAATGATATTTTAAAATGAAAAAATAAAAAATCCCTCACTCCAAGGAGAGTCTTCCCCATGACAAAAGTAAAGGCACTTGGATTCCTTAATGAAAAGTTATTTATGATTATACTTTCCATGGAAGGATGTTTTTTTTTTTTTTTAAAGAGGTTGCAAAAGTGTTGTAAACTTTTTTGGCTTTGTGATGATATGCATGTAGAAGATGCTCATGAGATATTGCTTCAAGAATCTTGCTTTAACATATTGAAGTGACAAAAGATATAAGTGGAAACTCCACAAAAATAGAGATGATATTTTCAAGAATGAGTGGAAATTAATACTACAAGGAAAAGTATTTCTTTTTTGTGGTCCTTTTGTTTCCATCCTAACTCAATTGATATGTAGTAGTAATTAATTATTTCTCTAGACCATGTACAAAGTGCTATGACAATAGATAAAATAAAATTAGGATATTATCTAGTGTGAATTAAACCTAGATGGTTGTCATACTGTAGAAACAAAAAAAAAAGGTAAATTCATGTGGGGCTGTGCCATTTCTTAGAATTAGCAAGGTATATATGTTGTATATTTTCAATGTATAACCACAAAACATCCTTTTCACTTTTGGGGGGAAAAATCACCTTTTTCTAAAGCAAGCACATTTATTCATAAAAAACAAATTCACTTTGTTCCAATTTCCAAGAGGACCAAGACCCTATAATGATTTAGACCTTAATTTGACCAGGCTTTGGTTTGATAAAAGGTCTCCATTAGCAATAGGTTTTTTGCTCTTTTTTCTTTTTATATCTATTTTAAAGAACTTTGTACATTGTTTGGAGATTTGGAGTAGTTTCATGATTGACACTTCAAATTCGCCCCCATATTAGTAAAGATGTAGTAAGTTATATCGTATCTGATAGCTAGTTAGAAAGTAAGTGTTTTTAGGTATAAAATTAAGTTATTATTTTAAAAATTCATATGATTAATAATCTAATATATGTATCAGGTACGAGAAACTTATGTATCATCTTATACAGAATAAAAGATTGAATAACTAATATCTGCATAATTATAACCCACTATCAAATCTTTAGAGGTCATTAGTAAATCTTTAGGATAAAATACATAATTATTTTGTTTCATATTCAATTGAATTTTTTTAATTCTAACATTGGCAATGAGAATTAATCACATCATAATCCAAGGATTATTTTTGTATCACCACCAATGTGGGATAATAATTTCGAAAATATTAATCCAGAGATAAAAATAGCAAAGATGGCCTTCTCTAAGTTCTCCCCAAATCCTTTAAGAAATTAAAAATTAAAATTGCTGATAAAAATAAAAATGTATTCCTAACTTATCTAGTGTAAAATCAAATGTACATTTTAGATTATATATACTTTGAATATCCCATTTTTTAAGCTAATGTACCAAATATCTACATACAATATTGACAATTTATAGAAGTTAAACGTTGTACACAAAAATAATGTTTCTCCATTATCTAAACTTTGGTAGTAGTATTTTTATTTATTTATTTATAAAAAAGGATATGAAGATAGTGTTCCATTCTTCCACTATTTTACATCATCAACATTTGTAAGAATACTTGCTAGTGAACTTTTGTAGCTTGAAATTAGGGAGCCAAACTTGACATCAAATTAGAGAAAAGACAAAAGGAAAATTGATCACTAGTTTCAACTAATTATAATAATTCCAAACTTCCATACTTTCTCTCTTCTTTTGGCTTTACTTTTCTTCCCTTTTATATAAAGTTTTTTTAATTTTTTCTTTCTCATTTTCCTAAATGAGGAATCTATTTTTTCTTTCACATTTTGAACACAACTTGTTTTGAGTTTTTAGCTTTTGTAAATGAAGTATGGGAACCCCACAAAGCCCAAATTGGACACTAAAAATAGTGTCACCATGTAAAGCTATAAAAAAAAAAGTGACTCTCAAAAGATTTCGTGAAGAAAGAAGAAAAAGTCCATGCTTGAGAATCTATTTAAATGATAATGATTGTTGTTTGAGGTACAATGAACTCATAGCTTCAATTTCAAAATACACGTGATTCGACTAATTCAAATTCATGCGAAGTTCACAGTTTTGAATTCATATATTACAAATTCGAGACATCTAGTTAAAGATATATATCTACAGTGTAATTTATGAATTCACGTGAACTGAATCTGATGTATGTTTTCATACATTTTAAATTTTAGATCAACATATGTATGCCTTGGTGGTAATTTCAAATAATATTATAGGAAACTTTTGTTAAATAAATCCTTCATTATTTTGAAATCTCTGTGGTTAGGGTTTAATTATTTTGGGCCTTTATATGGACTAATGTTTTATTGATTGTTTTGGACCACCCTTCATCCTATGAGGCTTCTTTTTATAAAGGGCCTTTGTTGAAAGTCCCTCAAACTTTAAAACATTCCTTACTTTTCAACACAAAAGAATGAGTGTTATTTATCTATTTATTTTTATTTTTTATTTCTATGGAAAAAAAAAAGATTTTACCAGGGGAGTCATCATTAATTTAATATATTTCTAGTAATCGAGTGTGTTTATAGAATAAAATAAGTGAATTTTTTACTCATTTTCTGTTTTTATAGAAAAAATATTTTCCATTTATTTTCACCAATAAAATATTGAAAATTTGAGAAATATATTCTGAAAAAATTCCTCCATACCAAACCATCATGTTAGATGGTTTTCAAATTTAATTTCAAAACGTAAATCAACCATCTTGACACTTTCTTTTCACAATATTTTAAATAAATGTTTTTTTTTGTCACTAGATCACGCTAATGGATTTGATGTTCTTACTCATTGGCTATAACATCATTGAGAGTAATTAACAAAAAAAGTTTATTAAAAAATGCCACTAATCTGGGACCTTACCTCTAATCAAAATCTATGAGAAAATCTGAAAGGCAAAAGCAATGATGATAATTAATTAATCAACAAGAAGTATAAAGTGCCATCAATGATTTTGTTTTAAAGGCTATCCCCCACCCACACTTGAAACACAATTAGTTTTGTTTTCTTTTGAAACATAATTAAACACGGTTCACTTTATTCAATTAATAATTAAAGTACAAGCAAGTAAATTCTAATTTAATCATTTTAAAATAATATCTATAACATAATATTCCGTATAATTATATAAGTGTGATATCATCTAAAAAATAACGTATATCCAATCTTATCTCGTGAAGATAGAAAAATCATTAAAATAATACGATGTGATTATGATTTATGAAGTTATAAAAGCTTCACAAGAAATAATGGCCAGGAAATGGTCAACACCTAAAGATTACAAGTGATCATTGAGTTCTATATTTTTTTTTATTTTTTGTATATTGTTGAAGGTTGAGTGGAGGTATGCACATACAAAGAATCCTATAGGCAGTAGAATTAGTATTTCTATATTGTCACAATAGTCAAAGTGGCATTGATAACCACAGGTTTTATTTATAAAAAAAAAACTTGTCTAAATGTTAAAGTATTTTATATGATTTTGAAAACATATCGCGGTAATATATAGCAAGTCAATCATAATCCCTGTATGTTATGCATGTTAAAATCGAAGAGTTTGTTTGGAAATTTGGCTTAGTTGATAAGCAAATCAGATTAGCTTATAAATATTTTTTGATTTATTTATCTAATAAATATTAGAAGTGTTTATAACTCAAAAATAATCATAATCTATAAATTGGTAAGATCCAATATATATATGGTTTTACTGTTAGGGTTTATTTGCCCTAAATTTCTTACCATAAATAGATTTTTCTTTTAGGAAAAGGTTTTGGATTGACTAATCTTATTCTGATAGGAAAAGATTTATGACTCTATAAATAGGGACATGTCCCTTCTAACTTAATCAACATTCACAATGAAGTCTTAAAGATTTTGAGAGTTTTGGTTAGGGGGAGAATTTATGTGTCACAAGCTTGATACGTTATTACTTGTGTGAACCTCCAATGTATTTCGAGTGAATTGGTTGAGGTTGTTTCTCTCTGTATTATGTACTCTCATCTTTATAGTGGATTGCTCATCTCCTTTGTGAACGTAGGTTGATTGACCGAACCACGTTAAATCTTTGTGTCTATTGGTATATTTCTCGTTGTCTTATTACTCGTGATCTTTTGAGGTTTGCTTTGCTAGCTTTCACATATACACCTGCTTATTTTAGGTCCTAAAATTTACAACTTATCATTATGTTATAAATATGATCACTTTTTATTTGATAAAACTTTTTTTATACTTTTTATTGTGCTCCATTGTGAAGAAGAAGGTTAGTTTAGTCATTCTGTTAGTTAGTTAAATGTGTCAGAAAATTAGTCCAGAAGTTAGTTAGTTAGTTAGATATTAGTTAAAGTGTAGAATAAATGCTTTGTAATCTGTATATATACATGTGGTTGTGCAATGTAAAGCATACAGAATATGGAAATATAGAAAATGCATTTGCAGTTTCTCTTCTTCTTTCTCGATTCTCCATAGCTGCAACCTCCATTGAAGAAGGTTGCAAGCTTTTGCAAGCTTTCCTCAAACATGATCAGAGCAGGGATCTGTTTAAACCCCTCTCTTCTCGTTTTGTTCGCTTTCTCTGTCTTCTTCTTCGGATCTGTTTTTTTACCCTTTTGCTTGTATGAATTCTCCATCAATGGCGGAACGACTTGATCAAAATAATTCACCCCTTGTATGTACATCCATCAGATACTCCGGAGGATGTTCCATTTCTGTTCAGCTGAAAGGGATCTGAAATTAGGCATAGGAGAAGGTCAATGACAATAGCATTAAGGCAAAGAGGAAGTTAGGCTTCGTTAAGGTGCTTGCAGAAGGATCAGTTACTGAGGAACATCATGAAAATTGGGAAGACTTGCAATGCACGGGTCTTTCAGGATCAGGATACAGTTACACCCTTACACTTCTTATGGAATTGTATATGCTCGAATGCTTTTTTAGTATGGGAAAGACTTGAAGGACTTGAAAGAAAGGTGATAAAGTCAATAGAATTGAGGATCTATCAGTTGCATAGGAGATAATTCAATTAGTCAAGTTACAAGCACTGTGTCTGAGTCAATTTTACAAAGCGTGAAAGAATATGTCTGAGTTTGATGAAGTAGTTCCTTCTATCCTGATTGTGGTTGTTTAAGGTAAAGGAAGATTGGCACATCTTAACAGACAACAATTATTACGTTTGTCAGGAGGTTTAAATGATTTTACGATCAGCTAGGAGACAGATTCTTATGAAATCTTCTGAGCTTCTTGAATCAAGCTATGCTCTTGTTTGAGGATGAGTTCTTATGTTATTAAGTTGATAGTGAGACATGAACACTGTGTGTGTGTATCAATCGATTACTGGCAGGTTAATGGTAATGATATAATGCTTTAGTGGCAGTGCTGGAGGGCCATACAAAGTTATTAGAAATCAATAATGAACACTGGAAATTGGAATTGAGACAAGTTGTGATGGAATTTTGCAAAATAAGGGTCATTATCAAGGCAAATGTTTATAGACTCATTGTATCCACCAAATTACAGAGTTAGGAAGAAGAAGTAGAAAGTATTGCAGGGCACCTAGTTCTCTAGGGTGAGGGATTCATATAAAATCAAGACAATTGTGATCAGCATTTTTGGTTATTTCTCAAACTTGGAATTCCATATGGTTAAAGGGAATAGAATGCATCATCTCCTTATGGATTATAATAGAAAGGGACATGGATATATCTGGTTATTCTCCACAATATTCATGGAAGGTCAAGGACAATGGGTGAATGAATGTGAAAGAGGTTGGATCTATGCCTAGTTGTTTTCCTCACTCATCCAACAGCAGTCCGTCACATCCTACAAGGGAAACCAATTCTGCACCTGAGATAGCTGCTCACTCTGCAGGTAATAATAATTCTTTTCATGTTAGTAGTGAACATGAAGTGGATAGTCGATTACAGGTGCCACAACACACATGACACACAAGCCACACCATACATGAATGTTACATGGAGCTTAGAACAACAAGGTCAAAATGTCATTTTGGCCCAATGGCAGGTAAAGTAGTATTTCGCATATAGGAAATGTCGATGCCACAAGGAGGTCATTCAAAAGTCACATGTCCTGATTTTAACAACCTGTTGTCAGTTCCAGATGGACAAAGGGTTGCAATGTTGTATGGTTTTCTATCTGATTCTGTCTACTGCAGGACCTTCATACGGGGAAGGTGAGGCGGGGGGGGGGACTGGTTTAATTATAAAATGGAAGAGGGGACTGTATTTTTCGGGATCATAAAGAGAAGGGCAGTCTTACTTTGCAGCCTCAATAGGAACTCAGATGATCAGGAGCTTTGGCATAGAAGGCTTGGTCATGTTCCAAGTAGAATACTTGGAACAAAATGTCTTTGGTCTGATTCTAAAAAAACGTATTGTCAGTTGTCCTGTATGTCCTTTGGCCAAAAACGAGACTAGACTTCCTTTTCAAAGGAAGTGTTGTAAGTAGGAAAAATAACTTTTGATCTCTGTTCATGGAGATGTCTTGGGGTCCTTACAGATTACCTACACATGATGGAAAAGATTTTTTTGACATGTGTGATTGTAGTAGAATGACTTGGTGTTTCTAACAATTGAAAAGTGAAGTGAGTACTGTTTCCAAGACTTTTTGAATCTAATCAAATCCAAGTTTAATGCATCTGTCAGGCGTGTTTAGAATGACAATGGTACTGAATTCTCTTAATGCAAAAACATTCGTAGAGAAATTTTTTAAAGCTGCGGGTTGAAATGATCAAAAGTTCATGTGGTCATACACCTCAACAAAATGGGATAGTTGAGGGGGGACATAGAAAATCCTAGACGGTTGCTAGAGCACTTCGTTTTCAAAGTATGTATACCTCTATGTTTTGGGGATTATGGTTAAAACTGCAGTATATCTTATCAATAGGATTCCTTCCAACAGTCTGACATGGACAAGATCGTTCTGAAAAGTTCTTTAATAAAGGCCCAATTTGAACATTTTGAGGAGTCTTGGGATGTCTTGTTTATGCAAAACGATAACTAAAGATGTAGTGATAAATTTGTTCCTAGAGCTGAAAAGTCTGTTCATCTAGGCTATTCTAGCACACAAAAGGGCTATGTTTTGTATAGTCTTTCACACAAACATTTCTTTGTTAGTCGAGATGTTACTTTCCATGAAATATCTTTACCATTTACAGTTACAACTTCTTCTTCTTCTTTATTTCCAACTGAAGTTTGTTGTTCCAAATGTGTTGTTGCTGATTTCAATGTCCAGTTTCTCTCTAGTGCAGAACATATTGCTACTACCTTCTAGGCAACTCTAGTAGGGTGTTAGAGTTAAACCTCCTCTTGGCCCAAGATTTGTTCATGCTCCTCTCCCCTCCACAAATGTGTTTCTAGTTCTTCTGTTGTCCGTATCCTTTGTATACTTATATGTCTTAGGCCAATATGCTATCCCTCATACATCCATAGAGTACTTACTCTATCAAAGAGCAAAGCTTATGCTGAGCTGGCATGTCATCCAGAATGGGTACCCTGCATGCAACAAGAACCAGGCGACTAGCACGATTAACATACATGGTGTCTTGTTGATACCTTCTCATAGAGAGCTATGGTGCAACTGGGTTAAAGTGAAGTATAATTGCTCTTGGAGAGGTTGAAAGGTACAAGGAATCGAATTGTTGCTAAAGGTTTACACACAAGAGAGGTTTGTACTATCAGGAATTACCTTTTTCTCAGTGTTAAAATGGTCACAGTAGAGTTGTCCTGTTCTTTGGCTGCTAGATGGTTGAAACTTCATCAAATGGATGTGTTCATGGCCATTTCCCCAAGGTGATCTAGAGGAAGAGTTTACATGCTTCAACCTCCCTGGTTTTTCCAGAGTACAGGGGGAGTAGCCAAAGTTGTAAGTTACAAAAGTCCCTCTATGGTCTTAAAACAGCATCAGGCAATGGAACCTAAGTTAAGAGGCCTTCTTAAACTTGTTTTCACAAAGCAATCATGATTACTCCCTATTACCAAAGTTGAGGGATATGATTACAGTTCTAGTTCTTTGTGTTAGGTAGATGATCTCTTGATCACAGGATCTCTTCGCACTCTCATATGAGGACACTAAGAACCTGCTCAACCAAATTTCAGATCAAGGAGCTGGGGGAGATGAAGTACTTCCTTGGTCTTGAAATTGCCCAGAAATAGCACAGGTATTCAGTTTGTCAAGAAAGTTTTGCCTTGATTTGATTTCAGATCAGACTCACAGGTTCAAAGCCTGTCAAGCACTCCACAGAGCAAGATTACAAGCTTACCGTGTGCTATTATGATAGAGTGTAGCTGCATAGCTAGGAAAAAACATGGATTGAATGATGATTTCTTAAAAGGATCCTACTAGAAATACAAAAAATAATTGGGGGAAGTTGATTATCTTACAATCGACAAGACCTGACATTAGTTTATGCAATACAAACCTTAGCCAATTCTGCATTCTGCCTAGAAGTCTCACATGTGAAGCTGCATTAAGAGTGGTTAGATACTTGAAGAATGGCACCTTGGCTTCAGGACATCATATTGTCATCAGAAGTTTTCAATGCCACTGAATGTATTGTGATGCGGATTGGGGTACTTGTCCCATGACAAGGAAATCAGTTATGGTTTTGTTGTTAACCTAGGAGGTTCATTGATATCCGGAAATCCAAGAAGAAGCAAGAATACCCTATCCAGCAGCTCTGCAGAAGCAGAATACAGAGCATTGGCCAGTTGACTACAGCAGAGAGGTGATTGTTGGTGGGTTTTGAGACCTGAATGGAAGTTAACATTGCCAGTGAAGTTGTTTGTGATAGTTAAGGCAGCTATACAAATAGCGAGAAATCCTCATATATCATGAAAAGGACGAAACACATTGAAACTCGATTGTCAACTTTATTAGAGGAATAGATCAAAGGGAATTATACAAACAGAACATGTAGAACAAGACCATCATGGCAGCTTCTTGACAAAAGGCCTTGGACCACACACAAACATGATTCTTACTATCAGCTTGGAGATTCACTGTTCATACGACGAAGCTTGAGAGGGGGTGTGAGAAGAAGGTTAGTTGAGTCATTTCTGTTAGTAGTTAAATGTGTCAGAAAATTAGTTAGGAAGTAGTTAGTAGTAGATATTAGTAAGTGTTAGAATAAATGCTTGTAATCTGTTATATATACGTGTGGTTGTGCAATGTAAAGCTACAGAATAATGGAATATAGAAAATGCATTTGCAGTTTCTCTTCTTCTTTCTCGATTCTCCATAGCTGCAACCTCCATGAAGAGAGTTGCAAGCTTTCTCAAAATCATCATAGCAAACGTTGCAAAAAATTGGCAGGTTGGACTCTCTCCCAAATATCTCGTCGCCACTCTCTTTTTTTTACTCCCAATCTCTCGCTCGCTTCCTCCATTTGTTATACAAAACACAAGTGTATAAAAAATTAGTTCTAATATATTATAAAAGCAGAGAAAATTGTATAAAATACTATATTTTTGTTCCCCCTCCTTCCTCTTTCAGATCCTCGCTCATCACTCTCCCAAAATTTCGTTCGCTCCCTAGCCTTTTCTCACTTATACAAAACAGAAGCGAAATGTATAAATGCGCTTTCTGTTGTAAGACGTGAGAAAATTGCTATATACCCCATGCAAGACATAATTTGGTCATCTACACTTATAATTATACAATAAAAAATACTCCCTTGCCCAGTGTCTTTTGTCTTTCTCTCTTGATCATTGTATACACTTTTCAAATTGTATACAATTGTCTCTCTTTCCATTTATACAATTTGAGTAATTGTATATTCTTGTCAAGTCTCTTTTTCTTTATCTCTTTCTCATTTTATAAAAATTCAAATTGTATTATGAATGGTTTTATACACTTATAATAATACAATTCGTTTTTACACTTCGTTTTCATACAGTTGCTCCTGCTCAGTGTTCTTTCTTTTCTTGTTTTAACACTTCGTTTTATACAATTTGCTTTCAAGTGTATAGGTATAGCGAATATACAGTTTCTATTTTGCTATGGAGCGACAAATTATGCAAACTTATGTTTTTATAGCATAACAAAATATGAATTTTTAGGCCGATATGTGAAAGTTGTCCTTAAAATTATAAAGAATATACTAACAAAAGAAACAAAATCTCTTAGTAGGAGGAATTGTTTACTCCTTATCTCAAATCTATGAATTTAACTGTTCGAATTTTTTTTTTCAAAATTAGCTACATAGTACCTTATCAATCAAGAAAAATAAATGTTGTCAAATCAAACCAAGTAACAGAAACCTAAATGTGAAATAATCTATTCAAATTACCAAATTAAAGTGAGCATAAAAATATAATTCAAAACGTAAAAAAAAAAAATTAAAAAGTTATTCTTCATGAGAATAGAAAACAATTTTCACAAGTAGTATCTCTTCTCCACTCCACACACCCCTCCTACAAGCCTATTTATCTATTTCTATTTTAATACTTACTAAACATAAGAAAATACTCATTTTTAAGAAAACAATTTTCATTCCTTTCAAATACACCCTAGATTAAAATAGAAGAATTGTTTTTTGGATAAGATTTATGTCAATTTTGGAAAATCAAAATATTTTGGAAAAACCAAATTTTGTTTCAAATGATTGGTTTTTTAGTTAGTTTAAGACAAGTATTGGAAACTATTTTTGGATGCAAATGGCCTTGGTATGGAGAAAAATGACACCAATAACAAGGATGGAGCCTTAGGTATGCAACCAATAGCATGCAAGAACTCTTCCAAAAGAAGAAGCAAGTTAAAGATAGGATCAAATTTTTATTATGATAATATATGAAATAAAATGTGAAATGTGAAAAAGACTTATCAAGAGTTGTGAAAATTGATGTTGAAGGGACATATGTTAATATGTTGTCTATAGCCAGACATTGTGGGTCACTTTACTACTATTTCATTTGCACACCCTTATTACTTCGATTTGCCCTTTACATATAATGTACCATTTTAATTTACACTACTTTAAATCCCCAATTATATTTACTAGTACTAGTACCATAAGTCAAGTCTTATCATCATAAATTTTATATATATTAGTACATATTTTGAACCTCAACTTGTATCCAAATTTATATGGGAAATTTCTTACACACCAAGTATTTCTAACATCATTGTGTAATACACGTTTCTTTAATTAGCTGCATGGTATATATGTACTATCAACGTATTTTATACACCAACTTTATTGTAGCAATGAGTGTTAATCTTTTATCAATATTAGTTAATTGTCATTGAATTCAATATCGCTATAGGCTTGAAGTATATTTACAAAGAGTGTTAATGCTATTTAAAAATATATATTTAACAGCAATTAATTAATTGTCCCTAAATTTATTTTTTGCGTAGTAAAAAGAGGGGAGTGAATGTTTACATTTCTTTTGTTTGAAATCTCAAATATATCCTTTTTTTTTAATTAATTTTATGAGTGACTGAAAATAGAGCAATTATGCCCTTTATTTACTTTTTTCACATAAAAAACTTTATTATTTGCCAAATATATTGAAAATAGAGCAACTACGTCTTCTTCTTCTTTTTATTTTTTTTTAAGATACAAAAATGGTTTTATCGTTATAGCTAATTGAACAAATATGCCCCTCTCAAGGACTTGACATTACTGTTTGAATATTGAAAAAAAAAATCTAAACATTATTATTTAGAAATTCAAATTGAAAAAAATAATCTCAATATAATTAGTACGTTAGAAAATCACCTTGAAACAAAAAAAAAATCTCAACATAATTAGTGAATTGAATTAAAATATAATCATACTAATTATATTTATATATATCAGAATTAGTTAAGTTTAAAGTTAACGAAAATTAATCCATATGACCAAACTCAAACTTGTTGAGCTATTATTTTGTTATAATATCAACATACTATCAGGTAATAAAACACTTTGTGTCCGTGCTTGTCTACTTCCTTTGTCAAATCATTCTTTGGTGTGTTCTGTGAATGTTTAAAGGTACGTGCACACGTAAAATTGACTCGAACATTATTATTAAAAATAAAATAATCTATCTCATCTACTTAAATTAAAATTTATATATATATGTACTGAATCATATCCTCAATAGTCCATGTATCATTGATTGTAATATATCAATGAAGCCATACATGTGGCATAAGGGCTTTGATTGGGACAAATCGTAGTGAAAACATTGGGTCCTAGCAACTTCAATACAATAAATATTTGTTTTAAGGTTATCTATTGTCATTTTCATTTTAACAGTGGGATGAGATGAGAAATATAAATAGTACCTAGTCCATAAATATCATAAATTATTTTAATAGCACTATTTATTTAAATATAAATTTATCTCAAACTGACTTTCTCTTTTTGTTTTTACGTAACTCGTGAAAAACACAAAAGTAACTAAGCTCTCGTGATAACTCTTTTAATTAATCATGTTGTCAAGAACAAGCAAAATCATGATCTAAGAAATTTTCAACTTCTTTAAATTAAATGAAATGTATTTCAATTTTAGTTTTTTTAAAATTCGTAAGTCGTGACATTGTAACTAAAATTGAAATATTGAGAAAGATATTTCTCAAATAGAAAGTCACGAATTTTATCTCTGTATGATCTATAGGTTATTACACTATACGCATAAAAATAGTGTCAATATTATGATTATAATACAAATATACCCATTTTCGGATCCATTTTCAGTCATAGATAATCAAAAATCCTATATTAAAACATTCGAATAAATTATATTGAAAATTGATATTATGTGTCGGTTCGTCAACTGAAGAGGATAATTATAGCTTAAAGTCAACTATAATTGAAAATTTGTTAGAACAATAATGGTTACTTAATTGTAATTTTTTTTTAAAAATAATATCATATATTTAGGTATAAAAAAAGAATGCGCCGCCGTTCATTTCAATAATTTGGTTTCCATGTGCTTCATGGCTTTGTGGAATTATTTAAACATTTACACAGTTTATGGTATTATTTTTTTATGTGTAAAATTAACCATTTTTATAATTAGGAAAAAATTGAAGACAAGTAAACATCACACCTCATTAGTTATTTAAGATATGGAAAAAAGCTTGTCCACTCTCGTAAATAAGTTTGCATTTGATTTGAAAAAAAAAAAAAAAGGAAGCAAATAAGAAAATATGAAAAGATATTACGAAAGTTTTCCTACTTTCCTACGCCAAAAGTCTAAGTTGAGTTTTCTATCGTCTCAAATTATCTGTTGTAATTTAAATTTAAAAAAATAAATATCTCAAGTTAAGATGTTATTTTAAAACTTTTTAAGATAAAATTATTTTAATCCTAATAATAATTGTTGTGAAAAAACTACAAACACTATAATTATGAGGAAATGACATATGAGTAAATATTAATTCAGTGAAAAGATATTACATTTTTTATAACATAAATAAGGATAAAAAGAGTATAAAGCCCTATAGATATGATTCTAAGAACATGTAAAAAGATTACTTAACCACCACTTTTAGAAGCAGCCTGGAGTGATCTAGAGTGGATGTGGAAAATCAAGTAATAGGTAGAGGTGGAGATAGTAATTTTGAAACAGAACTTAAGATTAATTTAAAAGAACAGTAGGATAGTGAAAAGGAAAGGGGAAGGAGACTAATAAAGAGGTGTAAGGTGGGAAAACGCCAAAGACAATTAGACAAGAGACAGCAAATCCACGTTGAATCCAAATTAAGAAAAGTCACATTTATAACACCCCAATTGTTAGAACAAACGAACCGGTGCAGAAAGACAAACGGGAAGGATCTCCTCCCGTTTTCTTTCCCACCTAGGCCCTATCCTTTGCCTCATCCCTAGTTTTCTTTACTTCCTCGCCCACGATCTAATCTTTGCCTATAGCTTTCTCTCACGGCTCTCTTTTTATAGCAAAGCATGTGTTACTCCTAAAATAAAACTCAAAACCTTATATAGAAACTTATAAATAGTGTGTAAAATTACAACAATTTATACATGTATTGTTGTACCATAAATCATGGTATTAATAATACAAGGAGTATATATAACGCATGAATATGCATAGTTAAAAATGTAATTGTCCTTGATACATCAAATCAAATATCGAATAAAAAATAATCCCGCCATAATTAATCAGAATTACTAATACAACTTATTGTGTACTATTCCTATAATTTTACCAAACGAATATAAGTTAATAAGAACTCAGCCGTGTTGCCTTTTTACACTAGTATATCCTCATCGTATAATAGAATAACTTATCTCATTATTGGGCGGAATTTTTTGAGACTAATTAATAGCCGTAACCAAACGGAAGATAAAAAAAAGGAATTAATGAAGTGCAGGTACACAATGTGACGTTGAATCGATTAGAAATAAATAGTGATATCAAAAAAAAAACAAAAAGGACCCCCTACAGACCAAAGAAAAGTGTGTCCCCAAGTGCTTTAGACTACTAAAGCTAAAGATTTTAAAAAGAGAGCTCATATCATCAAAATCTTTGAGTAAGAAGGAGGGTAAACATTATAAAAGAACCATTGTCAGTATGTCACCATCTCTCTATGTTTTAATAATTTAATTAATTAATGAACCTTAAATAATACTTTACTACTTTTAAATGATGAAAGAGGCTGGCTATTTGTTCTCATTTTCATCAACAACAATCAAACAAACACATTGTTTCAAAGCTAGCCTCATAAATGAACATGTTCTAATAACATCCCAACATTTTTGCATTACCACTTTAATTGTATCTCAAGGACCACAACAACCATCACAATTTATGCTTAGCCATTTCAAGCCACATACATAAAATTAGATTCTTTTTTTTTTTCCTTTCTACAAAGGTGATTTACGAGATACCTCAATTATTCTACGAATACCTAGCACCTCTCACCAACACAAGTATCGAGTGGATGACATATATATAGTGTACAATAACATTTCATCATCCTTCTCCTAAACACTTGAAGAAGAAAATACTCTAATGAAAAGGGCATTTCCTTCAGAGAAACTTGAATAAAGGAGGAAGAAAAAGGACAAACAGTTGCCTCTACTTAGAATTTACAGCTTCTACAGTTCCACAAGTAAAGAATCTCTAAAAGAGGTCAAAACTGAAGAGGGAAATAACCATTTAAAGTTCCACATTCAGTATATGCATATGAAATTACAAAGACACGTAATAAAAACAACGTAAAATAACATAAAGACAGAGTAACATCCAGGGCACAACACCTCTGTCCGTTTATTGTTCATAAAGAAACATAATAAACGTCAGCTAATCATTTTACTAATAAGAAGGCCAAACATCTCTCTCCATCCAAACATGGCCGTTCTTGTTTAATATTGTGATTAAGTATAAAATATTGCCAGATTAAAGTAATGAATGCAGAACTTCCAAGGAAATGAAAGAGAGAGATTAAACTACTCATGTGGGGGTCCAATATTGCTAACCCCATGTGATTTGATTAAGACAGGTATTAAACAAATTATAGACTATAAAGAGCAGCAAATTCAATGTCTTATAATGCATATAATACAAGTGTTGGCATGCATAATAACGTGATACATTATACAAAAATAATCAACTTCATTATTTAATACCAAAAGTAATACTATAATGCAACTACCTCATACATGATTAGCAACGCCGTTGCAAGTAGCATTATAGTTTCTAAGGTTGCATGTATTATATGGGAATTTAGCCAACATCCCACCGTTGTTTCCTAGAACACATCGAAATCCATAGAGAACATGATGAATTGAGTTCTCCAAAAGTTTACCCCATTTTTCTAGATGGAACGGATGAGCTAGGATAACAGAACGACTACAACTCCATATTTCCTAGACAACTGGAGTAGTCAGAAATGGTCATGTATATCCACTGAAGAAAGGAACATTCTATCTGCCCTGCTAGAAGTGTATGCAATGTGTGATAGCTAATCACAGTGTGTCAACTTAAGCATATATCATAACCAAATATTCTTAAATCTAAAGGTACAACATGAGGATGTTTTTCATATAACTTCTCTGACATCTCCTATCTATGTTACGCAATTTCTTCTGCGTCTGAAGAGTGGATTCTAGTGGACAAGTTACGGAGGCAGACAGATGGATAACTAATGCAGATGACATAACTTCAAATTAGTAACAAGAGCAACAGTTTGAGCAAATATTATGTTTAAAGAGCTAAAGACAGAACAATGACATGTACTAGCAACTTAATCAGAAGATTCACCGATATCACAGATATTCCACCTGTGGAATCCCTGGAGAAAATATGAACTCTGGATTCACTATATACCTGGTTTCAGGAATATAATGGAACAACAACAAAAGTATCCAGATCAGGACGTAAATAATCAAAAACTAAAGCATGTCATGCTAGTGGAACAATCAATGCTATATATCACACAGGAGCATCAATGAAATGGGTTAAAATTCCATCTTTTTAAAATTTCTGGTTTGTAATTTTGTCAAGATTACAACAAGGTTCCTGGCATAACTAGAAGCATCGGAGGGCCTGCCTCCGGAAAATTATAGAGCACCATGATAGTAATACCATAATTAACATAAACCCTGATATAAGGAACTATAGCATAACAGTTAACAGAATGACTGATTCTTCTTATAATGCCGAAACAATCTGCCTATGCCACAAGAAATTAGCAAATAAAAATTGCGGGCAACAAAAATTGAAAGGTTCAGATACTAAAACAGTGATTGTGACTTATGCAGCACCTTCTTTTTCATGGTTGGTTGGAAACTGCAATTTTAATTCCTGCTCCTCAGCACCTCCAAGCTGAAGCTGAGATGAGCTCCTTCCGCTGCCAGCAGAGAACAAGTGAAGACTGCCTCTTCTCCACATGGAAACCTCTAACAGGAGTCCTCTTGACTACACACTCGGCCTGTGATTCTGTAAAATTGCTGAGAGATAATGGGGCGAATCCAGATGACAAAAACAGTGACCTCCAATGCTGCGTCTTTTCAGGGGATCGAAAACGACCCATTACAATTCTTTCAATTCCTGGTTGGAGCAAGAACCTTTCAATCTTTTGGAGGGCATCGAAATTCACATTTACAGCATCTAGTGACTCAAGAAGATTTGAGTAGGACTGAAGGGCTTGAATTACATGGTTTGGAAATGGTAGGTCAGTCCGGTCACAACCTCTATCCACAGAAACCACAATCCTAGGTGACAACTGCTTCACAAAACGAAGAACCAATGGAAGGGACAACTGATAGCTCGAAAGCGAGCTAACTGGAAGATTGACAGCAATTGCCTCATTCTCTGAGACTAAAGGAGGCAGTGACCATGACGTTGAATTTAAAAAATCAATGCTTAAAATTTCAAACTCAAATGCCATATTGATTTCACTAGCAAAATGGATCAAATTTTCTCTGGTGAGTCCAAGCTCTAGCTGGTCATGTGTGGATGGTGAGGCTAATGCAGTTATTTTCAGAGTAGGTGCGCCACCACTTCTCAAGGCAAGCTCTTGCATAAGGGAGGCCCATTGCCCGCCATAACCGATATCGAAATCTACAATATGAATTCTTTCAAACCCATCCAAGACCTCAAGCAGGGCTTGGTTACAAGTAAAATTAGCAAACTGTGCAACTGGTGAGATCTCAGAGAAGGACTTATAGGCACCAATCTTGAAAATGAGACTAAAAGGCGAAGAGGCCATTGATGGGTTCAAGTTGTTGGTGTTGGCATGGAGTAGCAATTGTAAAGCTTCCTTGCAATAAAAAGCAGCCCTATAGAAAGGCTTACCAATTGGAGAGAGCTGGTGATTGAGCCGCGCCAATATCCCTTGCGCGAGTACCGGATTCCCTGTCTGGACCAGCTCTGCAGCTTTGAATAGCTGGTCAATAATCGCTTGTTGTTGCTGCTGCTGCTGCTGTTGTAGTTGATGAAACTGAGCCATTTCTTCCCCCACCATCTTTGGCTTTGTCCCCATTGCTCCTGGCCTAAAATGGGGAAGTAGCTGGAGCTGATGAGCAAGCCCCTGATAATGAGAGAGTTTTTTTCTTTCTTTTCCCTGCATAGAAACAATCCTTTGAGTCTTGAGAGCCCCGGTTCAAGCCCTCCCATGGTCCCGGGGTTGTGTCGTTTCGCCTGCGGTGGCAAGACAAGATTTTGTTCCTGTTGTGCAAATGGTAGTGGCAAAAGAAACGATGGGTTCTGAGGAATCTGTGTTTGGTGCTGGTTTATCAAGAACTGTGAATTGAAACTATGAGGCTTCAAATCAGTGCTCTCAAACGGCTGTTGCTGTGTCTGGCCAAATGCAATTGGCCCAAGATTGTTAGACAGTGAAGGAAAGATTGGATTTTGAGGGAGATTTGTGGGTGGGTTAGAAACCAAGCCAATCTTGTCACTGTTCATTCTGTTGGTAGGAAAACTTGAACTTGACATAGAAACAGATGAGCTGATTGCAGGCATAAAACTACCAATTTGGCCAACTGGGTCTACACCAAAACCTTGATCCACAACCCCAAATCCACCATTGAATTCATAGTCCCCTGTACCACTAACCTGCAACACCTTATTCAAGTTAGCCATGGATGGGTCATCCACATCTCCCATGATCCACCTTAGTATCGACTGTTCTTGGCAAGGTGAAGCCATTACGGACTCTGATAACCCTCCTTCCCACTCCTCCATAGCACATTTATCCCCTCCTGTGGCAGCAGCACCCATCTCAAGAGAAGATGGGGGTTGAACTTGTTGAAGCTCAGATTCAGCTCCCACATTGGAGCTTGTAGCAGTAGTATTGTCTTGCTGCTGCTGCTGCCATTTAGAAGATGGGTTTGCAGAAACTGCCGCCACACCTCCTCCTGCAGTGTCTGTGGAAGCAGTGCCTCCACCACCACCACCACCACCCAAAGATGAAGACAGTGTTGAAGAGGAATTAATAGGCCTTGGACTCCTTATAGTATCCAGGACAGCACTTGGACTATTTACAAAGTAACAACAACTACTACTTTCTTTGCTGGTATTGTGGTTATTCCAAGAATTCAAGATACTATTTTTATTGAACAAAACGTCTAATTCTAACACCCCCTTCCCCTCAAATTCAAAGGGTAAGGGCATCCCCTTCATCTAAAGTACACCCCACAAATCAAAACCTAAAAATAAAAACAAAATTATTGCATCAAACTGGAGATGTCCATCTAAGGACACCCACCTCATTCATATACAATCATTTACTCAATAAGACCAAATAGCTAAGCCAAAGTTTGTGGAGAAAAAGTTTAGAAAAATAAAAAGGGTTTTTTTTTTTTTCTGTTAGCAAGAATTTGGCTTAGCTATTTTCTTCTTCCCTTCTTCTTGTTGCCCTTGTAATACTACTCTTATTTTCCTTCTGATTTCTGCCATGGATGCGTGCAACATAAAAAAGTAGTAAAGTGCCCTTCATCTTCTCCTCTCTCTATCTTTTTGTTTTTTCATTTTTATTTTTTAAAAATTTATATGTATATATATATTCATTTTTAGTTTTTGTGGCTTGTCTGGAGACGCAGTTATCTTTTCTGCAAGGGTTTACATACATACTCGCAAATAAAGGAGCGTGTTGGGTACTCCCTGTTTTGGAAGGTAAAGGTTCTTTACTTTATAAGTAATAAACATTTTGTTACCAACAATTATTTCATTAATTGAACATTTTAATTATATACAATCCTTTTGAGTATTGCAGGAACTTCAAACGTGTCTCTTGTGTTTTTATATAGACACGTGAGAAAGAATATATTTAAGAAAATGTAAAACATTGAATTTTATTTTTATATTTTAAATAAGACTTTTTTTTATGATATTAATTTCTGTTAATCATACATTTTCAATCAAAAAATAATTCACGAATTCAACTTACCACATTTATTAACAAATTCTTTTTTAAAAAGTTTATTTCATGTATCACATTAGCAAAAATAGGATAAGTGAACTTTCAATTTTGATGTGACTGCTTACCTTTACCTAATTAATTTCCAATTTAAGAAAGAATAAAGAGTTGAAAAGAATTTTCAAAATCACTCCCTTAATTTCTTTAACCAAACATTATCCTTTTTTTTAAAAAAAAAAATATTGAGAGAAAATATTTATTTATCCTAAATATTTTCACATAAAATGGCATCGTTAACCACGCGCACCCGATGCGCGTGGAAGTGGAGATTTGAGTTTTCATTTGTGCACTATTTCTTACCGATACAGAGAAAAGGGAACTGGCTCAAATGGCGTCGTGTTGTGAAATTCCTGTAATGCCCTTGAGCTAGGTGAAGGATTTGAGAAGTGGTTCAGTGTGAAGTGAAGGGCTTATTGGTACTTTCGAGTGCAGCAGTTTCTGATGTACTGTTTTTACTTTTTCGAAGCTGAATCTGACGACACGGATATAACATGTTATGCTTTTTGTTGCTAGTGTGAGTTTTTGAAAAGATCGAGAACGGGGATTTTTTATACACAACGGTTCAAATCTTTGGTTATTGTGTGTTGAAATGTCGCTGTGCTCAGATTAGCTTGGAGGATTTTCCTAAGTACTGATGAAAATCACTTTTATGCTAAACATATGGGAGATTATTTATCTAATATCAAAATAATTTTATTTTGTTTTTACAATATTATATAACTTGATAAGAATTCAAAGATTTTTAAATTTTCATACTTAAACTTATTATATTTGTCTGATTAGATTAATAGTAAAAATAATAATTTAGAGTCAAACTTTTTCTAATTGACATATACTTTAGAACAGACAAAAAAAAATATAGTATCACGTATATGGAATAGGGAAAATAGTACTATGGCAGTTGATGGGGGGATAAACAATGTATTGTGAAAAAAAAAAAGATACAAAATTGGTTGATTTAAGCAAATACTTTTATTTTCAATTTGTTCACAAATTATCTTTAGACCACGATATGAAAGGTTCATAAATTAATTTTTAAAAATTGTTTGCTAAAAAGGAATAACCAAATAAAAGTTTATGCTCTAAATGTTGATGGTTTAGGAAATATATCTAGAAAATTATATTGCTAGACATTGTTAAATTTGGATAAATATTTATTTATGTATTGATGAACTATACGGACAAAATTGTAATGATTTACAAAATTATAGACAATACTTCGTAGTCTAGTGTGTTTTTATGTGAGTTGTTTCAATTTACTCAAATAGAAAAAAAAAGGAATAGTATATATAAATGTGTAATTTAATTTGGCATTATTTTATATTCTATTCTTTCAATTTTAAGTAGACACAAATAAATACTTAAATTTGTATAAAATTAAAGAAGTACCACACACGCATCTTTATAAATAAATCGATTTGAATTGCCAGTGTACCTATTTAATTGTACATACTCAAAACTAAAGATATAAATATTAATTAAAATCAAATTAATTAGCACACTTATATATTATTTGAAAATCTTTATATTTGTGGTTTTAAAAGAGAAGAAATTACAAAAGAAAAAAAGGGCCTTTATTAAGCAATTGGCTCATGATTTCCAAGTAAATTTGCATTGAGGATTTAAGGCCCAGAAGGCCTTATTAAGCACCAAGCCTGCATTTTTAATACAATTATGTAACTTTGTGAAGAAAAAAAAGTTAAAAATTAAGCGCTACAACTTTTATTTATTTAAGAAAGTTCAAAATAGTGGATTATTTCTTAATACAAAAATAAATCCAAATTAGGGCACCTAGTTTTGGAATAGTAGGAGTGATGTAATTGCCACTAAAATTTGATTTGGTTGATAAAAGCTAATGTACTTTTATTCTATGAGTCGTTTACTAATTACCTTATTTGATTTAAACTTTTTAAATAAATGATAATTATAATATATTATTTATTGGAGAAGTACGTTAAACAGTATATAAAATGTTTTAAAATAAAAGTATATATAAGATAAATTATTAGTAATAACTTTCACGTCAAAAAAAGCAAAAAAGTAATCGAACAATTTATTAAAATCGAATTAGAATAAAAAACAATTCGAATGAGGAATTAATCTCATGTAAAACAAATTCCACGTTAATTTAGTTTTTAGTTTTCTTTGCATTTTTCTTCATGACTCTTAAAAATTAAGAAGTTAATGAAAAGTCTAGGTTCAGAGCTTCTTGTTAGCTGTCCTTGGGGCCAAAAATGCATGTTCTAATTTCTTTGGGACCAATACTATAATCCGTAGTGACGACTTTAACCTATATTTTTTTTTGTTTGGCCGTAGATTTTTTAAGTAATATTTAAAGAAAAATTTAACGAATAATTTTTATTCATACAATTTGTCATGATTTGTCAAATATTTTGATAAATATTTTCAAATATTGTTTTTTTTAGGACTTGGGCAAATTCTCATTATTTTTAATATCTTTTAAAAATTGAAATTTTTAACACAACTTTAATTCCTCTAAAAACACTTTCTAATGGTATGTTGTTTGCGTTTGTATTACCTATTTTTTTAGTGAATACAAAAATAGTGATGAAAATATTCAGTGAAGAACTTGTGAAAGTGTGAAAAAATGGGGGGGGGCCCTTTTCTCTATTATGTGATTGTTGAGTTCTTACCGAGAAAAATGAGCAACTGCGTGCACTCAAGGGTAACAAGTAATGTGCGCTTGTCGTGTGTCACACATCGGTATGTGGGGGGGGGGGGAGGATGTGGGTTGTATCACCGCGGTGACATACATGCACCGACCCGTACCCGATGTCATGGAAACTTACTTATATATATCGACTGCACGCTTCCCAAACAAGAGTAGAATATCAATTGACCATAAATAAGCGTTTACCTAACCTAGCGGAGCATACGCTTCATGCTGTCAGAAGACTGCGTCCCTTGCCAGGACCACACGTCAGACAAGAGTCACGATTTGAAGAACGTCGACAGGAGGGTGGTAGTGTGAGAGGTTCGCGGGTCGGCTGACATGCGAGCTGCCGACTGGTCCGCAAACAGAGTGGGTAAATATCCCAATTTAGGATTTTGCACATAGTGTGGTGGGGGAGAATAAGGTGGCATCCCTTCTTTCAGTTTTAAAAGTAAAATTATTATTAATATTATGTTGTATTAACATAGTATCTTTGCTACAATTCTTATTACTATACTCTGTTATTTTATTAGTTCTGTTTAGCTTGTTATTTTGCTAGTGTTGTTTTTCTTACTTTTCAATTTTGGCTAAATACTTTTTTAGTTAATGATGTATAATAAACAATTTTCTTTAATTTGTAAAGTTGAAAGTAAAGTTAACATATATTCTATTTTTGAATTTTTATTTATGGAACTATATTACCTAATATTGTTGTTGTTTTGTAAAATATTATTTCACATAGAGTGCTAGTCTTGTTAGAGGAAAAAGAAATTGTTGATATTATATATATTATAATGAAATAAATTGAAAATTATATCAATACAATTTAGTTAATTGAAAAAAAAAATTGATTAGTGATTTGGTTTGACTTGA
This sequence comes from Solanum habrochaites, assembly GCA_027704765.1. NCBI lineage: Eukaryota > Viridiplantae > Streptophyta > Magnoliopsida > Solanales > Solanaceae > Solanum > Solanum habrochaites. Next base: position 83,627,167 of record JAKWJA010002489.1, read on the forward strand.
TTATGTATTAGAAAAAAATCAAAGTGAATGCTAGTAATTCTAAATCTCTAATAAAGCTCAAATTAAAATCAAAATAATATCAATGCTAATAAAATAATCATTCAACACTAAGAATGACAATAATAATGTTGATATATTCGTTATTTAGTTTAGCATCGATTTAGACAATTAAAATACATATAATTTTAATTTTTTTTAATATTTAAACACATAGATCTATTTTAGCATGATTTAGGACTTTTAAATATATAATCATTTTCTAATGATTCATTAATTTGCAATATCTATTTTATGTGATTAAATTTTTGTTGGATATTTTAGCGTCATCCCTTATCTCATATTTTGTGTTGTTTTCTTTAGAAGCATCTTAAATAGTTATATTTTAATACAATTGAAGAAATATTTGAAACACAAGTTAATTATATGTTTTTATAAACACTTTATCAGAAAAATATGAAAAAATTAGAACTATGAAACTGAAAAATTTGAATTTTATTAATTTAATTTGATTAATCAATTTGTGAATTCAACACAAATAACTTGATTAATATTTGGGAAAAAAAACAAATCAACCCAATCAAGTATCCCTAGGAATTGGGATGGAAAGAACATAAAGGCAAATGAGGATTAAAATAAAAGGTGTAACAATTCTCAAGTAATCCAATTATAGATCCTTTTCTATTTGCGTTTACTTTGTCTAAATTAATCTTAAACACCGCGCTAATTTTTCACTTTTACTGGCAAATTTTAGGAACATAATTTCACTAGTATTTTAACATGAAATGGCAGGTTAGCAAATTACAATATGTGGGGGAAAAATAATAATGAACATCCATCTTAATCACCCATTAGTTATAATTTATTAATTAAGCATGATCCATGAATGACTAACTAACTAATTAGTGCAATATTTTAATAGTAAGATGAAATGTCGAATTTCGATTAATAATACTTTTTGGCTTTCACTCAATCATGAGTATGATATAGATGGTGACACTTTCAAACTATCAAGCAATTAAATTTAAATAGATACTATATATTTCTTTAATATCTTTTCAAGTTTCAAAAATGTCTTCTAATTTTATGTTGTAATAATTTAATTTAATTATTCAAATTCAAATTTCGTAATGAAGAACATTCATCATTTAATTGTTGATTAATCTTATATTTTTCTATGTACCTACGAAAGGCAAACTATATTTGTGTTCCTTTTATGTTTATTTGGTTGTGTAACTTAAGCAAAAATTCATAATAGTCGAGAATGATATTTTGGTAGGAAAATATTCCTGATATACCCCTGCAATCTTTGTATTTTGAGCTGATATAGTCCCTCGTTTAAAAGTGTCTCATATATAACCCCTGCTTGTAAACCAAATGGTCTCACATATAAACACTTTTCCCTCTAACGGAAATAAAAAAACAATAATTTTAATCTAAATTTTTATTATTTTTTTCTAAAAAATATATCAAATGAGTAAAATTTAATCGCTCGTAAAAATATTATTTTTTTGACTTTTTTTTTGTTCAATGACTAATTATATTATTATTTTGATAATCAAATTTTATTTTAATGTTTTCACTATATTCTTGTAAACCTTATTGTAGATGCCAAATTTTTTCTTCGAATACGAAATTAAATTACACTATAAAAAGAAATAGTTTACTTTTTTTTTCTTTAACTAAGGGGAATGAAAAAAAAAACAATATAAGAATAAGAAACTCAAATAATTATAATAACAGAAGTCAAAAAATAATTTTTGTATGAAAAAAATTAAATAATACCTTGAACTTTGATAGAATAATCATATATACCCCAAATAATTTTTTTTTTTTAAAAATTTAAAAGTACCAAATATAATTTAAAACTAATTTTTTCAACTTCCGTAAATGAAGGGGTATATGTGAGCCATTTTGTAACGTAGGTATATGTGTGCCAATTTGTATAACGTAAAGGGCATTATTAGCCCACTTTTATAACGAAGGGTATATCACAGACAGCTCTAATGAACAAAAGTTTGAGGGGATATCAGACCCCTTTTCCCTATTTAAGGTATATAAAGAATCATGCTTAAGATTTTGATGGCATTTTGAAAAGACATGAAATTTAAATCCCAAAATTACACTTGTTTATTGGCCAGGCTGGATAAAATTTCAAATTTATACCGCATATACGGCGATACAAAAGATAAATCAAAGTTTAAAATGATAAATTTCAGTGAGAACATTGAATCATACGGAATAATGTATATAACATCTTATGTAATTATACACGATAAAAAGTATAAGAGATATTGAAAATATACATATATTGTAATGAAATATATAGTTATATTTTATAAAATCTTGTGAATTTTGATTTTGAAACAAATTATTACATTCTTTTTAGCTAACAATATATTTTATAATAACCAACTAAATTATTAAGTTATCCTCAATTACAAGTACCTTTTCATTTATAATTAAACATATTATATTTGAATTATATCGAATATAATGTAATCTGCTTTACTATCTCAAATATAACACTTTAAAATATAAATATTAAATACGAATATCAATATTTTTTTAATAGATCGGATAAAAAAAACAAGATTCAACAAAATCTTGATAGATTATGAAGAGCAAATATAAACCATATATTATAAAACGTTATTTTATATTATAAGATGAAAGGAAAAAATGAGTCATATAGGCAATCAATATGATTAGGCGCATGTTGGTCGACAAAATTCACCAAAAATAAAAACTAACATGTCCTTTCCTCTATATACATTGCCAGCCTTTTTGATCTTTCATGTTCAACTCTTCTTCCCATTTACCAATTTTTTTATGTTATACATTAAATATTAGTTTAGTTATTATTATATTAAATTACCCACAAATTTCTGGCTGTAATTGGCTTAATCCAAGTAGTCATTAGTATAATTTATAAAAATAATAAAATAGAGATAAAGCTGAGTCATATTTGGATTTTCTTTTTTGGTTATATATAGTCAAACATAAAATTTCAAGTATTACTTTACTAATATCCAGACGCCTTTGAAATATTTATCTTTTCTGGCCAGAATAATTAATCAGTATTTGATCAGAAATTTTAAAAATTTAAAATATCCTTCTTTACTTTAAAATAAATTGATCTTCCTTTTCTTTTTTTTATATTTAATTAAATTATAGTAAAATTTAAAAAATAAAATAATTATATAATATAAAATATATTATTTTACTACTATGACTAAATATTATTTAGAAGCCATTTAGTTATAGGCTTAATAAGGAATTTATAGGTGTGACAAATGTGGAAAAAACGAAAAGTTGAGTATAACAAGAAGAAAGGTATATAACTGAATATAACAGAAGGAAACTAATGGGGTCAACAGTCATCATTTTTCTACAAATTATAAATTTTATTATACGAAGTGTTCTTTTTTTGTTTTTAAATTTATTTCATGCATCATCATGGGTGAAGCCTTCTTCATGTCTCTCATAAATGCATAAAGGTGTACAAAAACTGCATTTTTAAATATGCTTCATTAGTTCATTTTTAATCATTATAGTTTCACTTTTAAGAGTTGAATGATAAGAATTTTAATTGGTATTTTATAATGTATTAATTTTATCCATAATTAATATGAAAAAAAGTTTACAATTAAAATTTTTTGTCTCGTTTGTTCCTCTTTCCACCCCCCTTCCTTTCCCCCTCTTCCCCCTTCCCTCTCCTTTTCAAATAAAATTAAAATTAAATTGATTTCCCACATGCACAACCTCCCCCTTCAACGTGGACCAAACGAGAGTATCCTATATTGCTGGATGTAATGTTTTGTATTAAAGACACAAACCAAAATCTAATCATCCTACTACATCCTTTTAATTGTAAGATAATAATAATATTTCTGAATAAGACGATAACGACTGATGAATGAAGATAAAAATATATTGACAGATATTATTGATGGATTTGGAAGGGGGGTGGGTGGGGATATGATGAATAGTTTAGGAAAACCATGATTTGTATTTGTCAGGAGAAGGGTTTAACCCCCCATGTGATAGGGTTACAAACAACCCTCTTTTTCCTCTAAGCTAGCTAGTAGTGCAAAGTGTATCCAACTCAAATCCTCTTTACTTGCCTCTCTCTTGGATTTTTTTGACTTCTTTAATCATAATTTAATATTCATTATGTAGTTTTTTAATAACACTTAATTTAATTAATTAATCTTAAAATAGATTTGCTAGCTTGACATGTTCCTTTCTCTCTTTTCAAGGAAACTTACTTCTCAAGATATAATAAATCCCAAAACCAATTGCTTCCACATACTTACTTTTTAATATATAAATAATAATATCATCAAAACTTAGAAATTGTAAAATTATATGTGTACATATACTACAACGTTCCAAGAACTCAATGTATGTAAATAGTGAATGGATTGATCAAACGATCGTTACTAATTAGTTTTTAAGATATTAAAAATTTCAAAATAAATATTTTTGTATTTACAAAAATGAATCATACATAACTTTGTCGTGTTATTTATAAATTATACAATGGTTTATCTTTAACTACATCAAATTAATTATTATAAATGACTTTAAGCATAGCTAGCTTTTGATTTATTATGAAGCATTAGTGCCCCATCACTAGGTTCGTTGAAATAATGAAATTTTACAAACAAAAGAAACAGAAACAGTGTTGTTACAACCTCACCACTTTTCCCTGTTGGCTACAAAGGGAGACAATATCAACTATTCAACACGTTAAAATAACAAAAAAATAATGTATATGTTCTACAAAAAGAGACATATATATATATATATATATGTATATTATCTTAAGATATACATAAATTTCAACGTAGCCATCCAATCTATCAATACACATTTTAGAGTTTGACACCATGTGAACATGGCTTTAGTATTATTTTAAAAAAAAATTGGTTGTATAATTATATATATTATTATGAACAAAACTTCATGAATTATAGGGGAAAGTCAGTAAATATATCACGGGGACCATTTCATTTATATATAACTGCTACATTAAACAAAAAAAAAACTATCATTTTAATTAGACTTTCATTCACATACATTGCATATATACCTTTCCTCATCTATACTTAATTTATAAAAGTACAAAATATTTACATAATTAATAATATTAGATTTCAAAGTCTTCTATTGTAACAGTAGCTAAGAACGTGTTTGCACCCGTTAGCATGAATCATATGTAAGTTTACTTTAATATTAACATCGTGTAATATTAAGTTAAATTAATTCTTATAAGATAAGTAAAATTAGTCGCATATCTAGTGTCTATATCAAATCATATTCATTCTAGTTCAAAATAAATATTTTTTCGGGGAAGAAAGTTAATTAATCACATCTATCTAAGGATAATTTGTCATATATTTTCCATCTGTTTCTTTTCAGACTTTTCTTAGAACTAGGGATGACTTAAATTCCGTTGAAAGAGAAAAGCAATTTTAGAAAAAGACCAAAAAAGAAGTGCAAGTAATTAATTTGTTTTGCACTAGAGGAAGTATTAATTTACCATTGTTAGAATATTATGTATCCGCGGGATTAATTAAAAATAATAAAATATTATAAGCTTTTTAGCAAAATAATTATACTATATCTTTTAATTTATTTGTTTATTTACACATTTCTATATATATATACATAGTTTGAGACAATAGAAAAAAAACAAAGTTTATTCATTAAAACAAAGAAACAACTTTGGATTTCAAAAATAAAAAAATAAAAGCGAAGCCTCAAATTTTTATTTTTTTTTGCTTTAGGTTATCTAATTTGAGCCGTGTACCACCACTAAATATGTAATAGCTAATTAAGTAATTATGGATGTTTTGTCATAATTACTACGTTGGAAACATGCCGGTGGAAATATCTATGGTCTAATTATGTATAGTTTTCCTTAATTTTTTACACTTCTTTCCTTTGAAATTTTTTGGTAAAAAAATGTTTGAGATGTTATTTTCAAATATATTCTTGATTGAGTTGGTGAAATAAGAAAGTCCGGTAGCCATTTTTAGTATTTCAATGAAGTTTATTCGATAAAAAAATTATGTTTTATAACATAAATTTATCATTGATTCACGATAAAAAAATATATTTCTAATAATGATAATGTCATAGTACTCATTTTGAATTCATTTATTCTAAATGCTCAATTCATCTAGCTAGGCTTTTGCTCCTTTTATTGCTTGCAAACAGATCGCAATATAGGTGCTCTCCATTAATTTTTTAAAAAAGCAAACCTACAATAGAAGATATATCATGGATAAATTAAACAATAAAGGGCAAAAAGTAAAGAAAACAAAAAAAGATTAGTTAGGCCAGCACGTAAAGTTGTAATTAAACTTATTTGGCCAAAAGATTGGGCATTATTGTGTTCTAATTGGTGTAGAAACTAAGACAATCTTCAACTTTTTCACTTGAAATAAGAATAACACCTCCAAGATTTGCAAACATTTGCTTTATTTGTCACAACAATATTGATTTTGTTGGTGCAAAAGTTGTGCTCAATTATGATACATATAAAAATGTTTTAATTATCAATGATTTATGAATTCCACGCCATTTAGAGGGGGGAAAAAAAGTAGTAGAAAAGTTACTAACGGCAAAAAGGAGAAAATTTCCTAACTTTAATTAATAATAGAAAGCTAAAGGTTCTTGGAATTACTTTTTCTATAACTCCTTAAGCTTAAAATATTTTAAATATAGGAGTACTAATCTTGAAGTGGTATATGGTGCTGGATTTCCTTTCTCTTAACTTTAATTTTATATATTTAATTTCTTTCTCTCTTTTTAATTACATCACCTTTCGATCAATAATAATATATTTAATGAAATTCTATCAAGTGACTCTGAGAGAATAGAGCATACACAAACCTTATCACAATCTCATGAAGATCAAGACTTTTTTGGAAAGACTATCTCAAGTGTATCAAATCTAAGTAAACGATGAAAAAGAACATATTGATAAGAAAAGCAATTTAAAGTCTACACAAAAGAAACAATAAAAAATAAAATAGTGTGATAATCGAAACACAATAAACAAGAATATAACTAGTACAATAATATACAGTAATATACCTAAACCTACGCACGACAAGATGACACTCCATCCATACTTATCTTCTATTCTTATACTCGACCTCTACATAAGGAGTACATTGTTAATTATACAAATATAATTTGTTGACACGAGAGATTGTTCAGATGATAACGCTCACATAATTGTGTTGAAAAGCAGAAACAAGGATTTACAAAACTAAGGCCCACAGGCTCGTGATGTCGAAATATATGGGCTTGTATATGGCCCGATTTGATAGCTGGGCCTACTAATACTATTTTCTAACACACTTATTAGTAAAAGAACAAAAATATGTCCCAGTTATGAGTATTGATTGCTCGTTTGAAAACATTCTTTTGAATAACAAAACTTTAAAAATATTATATTACGAAAGTGGACCTTCACAAATAAAAATAATTGAAGTGGCCAAAACTTGTAATAACGTTCACAAGTTGCAAAGGAGAAAAAGTTTGAATACTAAAGGAAAAATAATTTACTATTAAAAATTAGTCTATTAAATTATTACTCAATCGGTTCGAAATTCAATATTTATATTCCATTTTTTATCATGTTATAGAATTATGTATATCTCATTTGAATTGTAGATTTTAAAACTTATGGAAGCTCTCAAGAATCAAGATATTCGTTGATTCTATATTTACTACTAAAAAGAAAAAAAAACAATTCGATTATATTTATTTATTTATTTATTTGTGGATTTTGGATGAATAGTGAAATGTAGAAATAATTATTTCCAAAACAAGTCTAAGGATTTAAAAAGGCTCGTGATGCAAACATTTATGGGCTTGTTCGACATGGGCCCAACTTGATTTTGATATGGGCCCAATTTGATGGCTAGACCCGCTACGAGAGCTCAAATATTCAATATTTCTTTCTATAATAATCTATTCTAAATAAGTTTTTGGTATTTTCTTAACTAATTGTTTGCTTCATGTCTAGAAATCTTCTTACTTCGAGAGGACTATTGATAAATTAATTTCCATTCATAAATATTGTATAACACTAATAAAATACGATGAAAATGATCTTTTATAATTATTTAGTAATAAATTTGTAAAAGTTGTAGTCAATTGATTATTAGTCTACTATGATTTAGAAACATTATATTTATTTCGTGGAAGTTGTGCCAGTAGAATTCAAGATATTATAATGACGCAAATACCTGATTATATTATGATTCTTGTTTAGGAATCAATAATCACCTCTCATATATAATAATCATATCTATTGTAGTATATATAAACTTAGACACACATACATATATATAGTGCATGTATGCTGTAGTTGTTGCATAAATGAAATGATGTCCAGATATATATCTCCAATATGTTTCTATGTAAAAAGATTTAGGCCAAAGTCATATGCGGCCCATCAAATCTTGTCCCAGATTCTTCATTTTAAGGGGATAGTGAGGGGAGGAAGTAGTGACCGGGCTGAATGTATGAAGAGAGTAGGGATAGTGAAAACAATGCGTCGGGAATAGAAAAGATAAGAGATATAGAATAAGGAGCGGGGGAGGAGAACAGGCGTGGTAGCAGCAGAGGGTGAGAAAATGAAAGCGACTGGAGAGGGGGCAGGAAGAAGTGACCAGGAGGAGTGTACGCAAAAGGGGTGGACGGGTGAAGAAGCAGAATAGGAGGCATCAGAAGTGGGGAGGGTGCAAAGTATGGAATAGGGGAGAAAGAAATATAGGGGAAGTCAGGAGGGGGAAGTAGGTAGAAAACGGGGGACGGGGCGCTAGTAGAGTCACGAGGTGAGAGAATGGGGGAAGTGGAGAGAAAAAAAAAGAGGGATGTGGGGAGCGGGGGGACAAGGAATATGGGAGGTGAAAGTTAGGTGATAAGTGGGAACAAGACAAGAGGAACGGAAAGATTAGAAAGTGGAGAACGACGACAGGGAAGAAGAGAGGGGCGGAAGCGGGGGGAGAGGAAAAGGCTAACGGAGTGGAGGGGTGTTAATTAAAAGAGAAAGCGTAAGGACGAAGAAGACGTGAGTAAGAATAAGCGATGGGAGAAGAAGGTTGAATAAAACGTGATAAAAGCAATGGAACATGCAGAAAGCAAAAGATAACTAGGACAATCAAAGTAGAAGGGAAATATACATCTCACCTCGACGTACTATCATTGAACACTTTAAAACATTCTGAATTTAACCATTGAACAGTTTTCGATAATAAACAAAAATAGAGGATTGTGTGAAATACACTCTCTCCGCGCTGACATGTCAATTTGACGAATTAAATAATGACATGTGTTCTTTTTTTAATCCAAAAAACATATTTAAACATTATATTATAAGTAAAAAAATTAAAAAAATTATTTTAAAGTACAAAAAATGAAAAAAAAAAAGTGAAATTTAAACAACCCACTGCCTTCAACGTCAACTGGAACAAACAATCATTTCCCTCTCACTCCATTAATGGGCGATTTTCCCCTTCCTGTCAGTTCCATCTTTAAACCCGATAATTTTTTTTTTTCATCAACTTTTTTCTTAATTATACTTTTTACTTTCATCTCGTTTTTTAGGTAGAGAAAGATGGGAAAAAAATCTCTCCAAAAAACATTTATAAATGAAACAAATGCTAAGATTTTGAAACCATTAAAATGGTGGGGAAAGAATATAACCACTGATACTTAGGAATTTTGAAATCATTAAATGGTGGGGGAAGAAAACCTAACCATTGTGTAAATGGGTATGGGTGTTGGGGTGGGATTGGGGTAGGATTATAGAAATAAGAAAGAAGAAGAACAACTATTCTTGTTTCTTTTTGTTAATTTTTTTTTAAAAAAATTAATTAGGGGTATAATTAAGAAAATAAAATACAAAATATGATTTTTAATAATTAACGCGCTCACGGAACGTGAATTACAACGTTTTTTTGTCATGTCAGCCTTTTTGGATCTAATAGGAATGACTTTGAAACAATAAAGTGTTCAATTGGCACAATGATTAGTTGAGGTGTAATAATGAATTATGCTGACAACTTTAGTGGTTGGAGATGACTTCGGCCAAAGATTTATATTAGTAACTCCTCCGTTCGAAATTATTTGTCATAGTTTTTATTTTTAAAGTCAAAATATAAAAAATTTAGTTAACATTTTAAGATGTATTTTTTCATCATATTAATATGCAAAAAATTGTAATTTATAATACTTTTCATTCAGTTTTAAAATATTTTTTTTGTTTAAAATATCAAATTAATATAATTTAATTTACATGTAAAAATTAATTAAATTAACTTTTGATAAGCGTAACGTGATAAATAATTCTGGACGAGAGAAGTAATACACTTGGTAGACATCACGAAGATCGAGAAAAATGAATTGATCTATTTAATCTAAGCTATAGTTTTATTACCAAATCCCAAGATATAGCTTTTGTCCCAAATCTTTTGGCTAATCTCTTCTTCACCATTTTACTTTGTTCAAAAAATTTATTGAAATTATAACTTTAACATCACAAAAATATCTCAGTTGCTTATTTTTACTTATTTATCATATTAAAAATAGATATTCATTTTTATTTGTGCAACAGTTTAAAAAATTAACATACAATTTATTACTTAATTGCTAATTTTTTCTTAATATTATTTTTTAAAATATTAAATTTATTATATTTAAAATGTGATATAATAATATTATTATTATATTTTGTTGCTCTCAGGACTGTCTCAATTATAATTTGTAACTAAAACAATCTCTTGAGCCCCAAATTTTTACTGAAGTATATCATGTTTGAAAAATCAAATTGTGTTAAGTTAATTATAACCTCATTTTTATGTGGCTACCAATTTTGTTGACCTACTTATATCTTGGCTATTATCAGGAACCCACATTACTATTCTTACATTTACCTCTTTTAATCCCCTTTCTATCTTTATTGTTTTATTATTGAATATTCTAAAGTCAATCAAATGGTCAAACATTTTACAGTAAAATCTTTTGTTGTATCTTATAAAAAGATAAAATATGTTTTTTGGTGTTTTCTTTAAATTTATCAACTTTCGACACAACTATTTCAATGTATATATATATATATATATCATTATTTAAACTTTTCAAATTTTTGAGCTAGGTTTTATTGTTACAACTTTATATTATATTTTTTCATTACTTACATTCTTACTTCATACATTTAATCTTTTTGAGACTTTATTTGTAAGATAATTACTACAATAAAAATTATTTTTAACGGTAATAAATATTCAAATTAACAAAGAGTGTTAAACCCTTTTACTGACAGTAGTTAACTATCGTCCAATATTGTTATAGGTTATAGAGACATTTACAAAAAGTATTAATTGCGCCTAAAAAGTCTTACGTGGCAATTAATATTTTCCTTCATTAATTGCCAATAAAAATTATTTTAGGTGTAGTATACATCAAGTATATATGTTATAGTTATTTATTTAAATATGACAACTATTTTTCTTTTAAAAAAAAAGGATGTTTGATTAGATCCTTAAATTTATTGAGACGATCCTGAATTTGTTGTATCAAAAGTGCATCAAACTCAATATTGGACAAGAAAAAATAAAGCAAAAAGTATATAAAAACTCATTGTAGCATTTCAAGAACTACATATGATCATGAGTAAGTTCATTTAAATTTCAACTTGCAAGAACTACTAACATTCCTTCACCAAACCAAAACATGTTGGTACTTGTAGTGATCTAGTACTTGTTAGAGCGTAAAACAGCATGCATCAATATCAATATTATAGGTAGTAGTATTTAAAAATGGAAAAATACAAAAAAGAGAAATAATTTTATTTTTTTTTATAAAAAAAGGGTTACCGTGTAGACAACGGAGTTGAGAAAACCAAGAATAATGCTTAGCTTTAACAAGACACACGAGTTTGAGAACTCTTGTCAACGCCTTTGTCCAATGAGTCCCCCCACCCCCCCAACCCTCTATGCCCCACCACTGTCCCGCCGTCACTCTACTCACCACCCCACCCTTCAAAAAAAATTATTTTATCACGAGTTTAAATTTTTTATATCGAACAATAATTAATTGATAACTTTATATTTGTTACATTAATAATAAAAATACTATTCTTTTATTTTTTAAAATCTCGTTTTATGAAAATATAGTGAATATGTTATTAGTCATTATAACAACATGAAGAATTAACTGAAGTATAATATATGATATTACACATACTATAATGTAATGTGAAAAGATTTAAATTAAGAAGTTAGAAGAACGTACAAAAGAAAAGGAACAATGGGATGAAACAAACATTTGGTGGATTTTGGCGGCCTCTTGTGTGTGTGTGTGGGGGGGGTGAACACGTGGCAAGTCTGGTCAGCAAATGTTTGTGCCACGTGGGATGTGCGACCGTTAACGTTGGTTAATGCACTCTCTTGTGTCCCTTCCAAGAGTAACAATGGAGGGTCTAGCACATGCAACAATGTCCCTATATCCATCTCCATAACACCAATTTATATTCCTTAAATTATATCTCTTCTCTTCTTCTTTTTTTCCTTTGTATGAATTCATTGTCCATTAGCCGAGACAAAGTCAGTATCTTAATAATTTTGATTAAAATTTAACTGAATGACGATTTGAGATATGAAATCGATGTTTAAAAGTTTATATATGATAAGACTTAATTGGATGATTTAGACGGATCTAAAAAAACTCCGGAGTGTTTCACTTTCACTCTTTACATTAACAAACTAATGAGTCACGATAAGAAATACACGCTCAATATGTGTCAACGAATCCCTAACATTGTTTTGTAAGGTGTTTTCATAGTGATTTTGCATTCTGAAGGATTTAGGTGAGTTCACAAATGGACATACCATTTTTTTTAAAATTGTTGGTGTAACCATTTGATGTATTAGGGGTACGAGCAAAGAAATTTGTGAATGCAAATATATTATATGTACCTAGCTATATTCAAATTTCAAGGTCGGTCAAAAAGATAATGAATTAATATCAGTGACTAGTCATATATTATTTCCCCGTTAACGTGTTTCATCTAGTATGTACAATAAATGTAGTGCTAACTGCTTAAATCTTCATGTCACAAATCAAAATACTCACTCTCTCTCTCTCTTCTCTCTCTCTCTATATATATAATATGAAGCATGCATGTGGAAGAAATTAGGGACATGTATAAACGCGATACATAAAATGTTGGATGACATATATCAATGTAAAAAAGGGTTTTCACTTTTTGTATAGTACCTTTAAATAGAATAATGTTTGTTAAGGATTTTCAAGATAAGAGATGGTGGTACCAAGCGAGAAACCAGGACCCATTAACCACAAAACCATAGTTTTTAACTTCATACGAGGACAAAGCCAATGAATAATTACCTCGGTCCATACAAATATCGGACAGGCTCTTGCTTCATTGTGTCTCTCTTTCTATACTACTCGATTTGTTTATTAAAAAAAATGATACATTTCTATATATAACTATTTAAACAGTTATAACTAATTCACATAAATTAGACCAGAAGAACGAAATAGTATATATTATATCAAAATTTAGGTAGCTCAAGGGTTCTGACTTTGATTTGTTTACTAAAATCTATTGAGAGGTTTATATGTTTGGGACACAATATATTTGAAAGAGACATATTTGTGGCCACCCATATCTTTATTTTGCCATCTTACTCCTATCTCCCTTACATTTGCATGTTCTCCTATCAAATCCCTTTTAAATTCTACCATAGTTGGCATTTAATGCTCATTTTTCTTGATTAAAGTATTTATATATTGGTAGTACGCGCAATCTTCATTCAAAAAATTCAGCCAAGTTATACCAACAATTAACAATTTTTATTTCATCACAATCAATTTACGGGGATTTTCGTTTCAAATGTCAATCACCAAAATCACTACTCTTCTCATGATGATTTTCCTTCTTTTACATGCATGTAATGCTCGCTCACTTGGTATAATGAACAAGGTTAGTTTTATTTCTATATATCTACATTCGTATTTAATATTTTCACTTTAATTCTTGATCTCTAAGAAATTAGTAATGACAATTACATTAAGTAGGGATAGAGGAAGTAGCTCGGATGATAAGCATCTTGAACTTTCGACTTTAAAAGGTCATGAGTTTGAGTCATCAAGGAAGCAAGAAAGTGATAAGTTCGGTGGGGGGAGGTTTTGAACTATCTTTGTAACTACGGAAGGGGATTAACTAGTTAATATATACATATACCAAAAATATCATTTTAGCCCTATTTGCTTAGGAGTACAATTCAATTGAACCACTTATTTGATTCTGGCTCCGTCATTGCCTCTATGTCATGGACAACAAAATTCATATAACCGACCCTTACTTGTGCATCGTTATAACTCTATTGCTAAGACAATTTGTGTATCAATTAACTATATCTTGATAAATTTGAAATTTATATAGTTCGTGTCTTGTCTTTTTTTTTTTCTTGCAGAATGAAGAGAAACCAAATGTTGCTAGGGTTCCTAGTACTCCATCGGATGTAAAATCAAAACACTCATCATCAAAGCCACATAAAAGTGTGAAGGAAAATGATGAAAAGGATCATCACTATGGAGTTTCAGTTAGTTGGAAGGTTCATCAACAGAAAAGGGAAGATCCACCACCAGAGTTTAACCTAGATTATTTACCAGCAAGAACACATCCTCCAGTTCACAATTAATTAATTAACAGGCTGCGAGCGACATGATTAATTTTCTAATCGAGTATCTAACATGAATTTTGGAGGAAGTTAATTAATTTTATCGTTATGAAAATTACCAGTTTGAGTAAATTAACTAATTTGATCCCAATTTGAAGTTGTTGGGCTCTTAATTATACTTTTTGATGGCTGATATATATATACACGATATATATCCCATGAACTTTTATATAACTTCTAGTTGTATGTACTTGCGTACCACCGTTTACTATCTAATGTATATTAAATCTACTTATAATGGAAATTTGAGTTTTGAGTTCTTGAAAAATATAGCTTTTAATTAGCAGTCTTATCTATTGGTTGTTAATGTTATTTTACATGCATTATTTAGTAATCCTAAGAAATGGTCATATCATGAATACTACTCATTTCCTTATACCTTAGCTATAACGTTCTCATAATTTTGCATGAAGGCCACACTTTTCACATGTTAAATTGAAGAACCTCTTAATCATTTCTTGTTGATTTTGGTCTCCATGCAGAGCGGTACGATTTTTTCTACGCTGATATATATGTATATGTATATATATGGCAACATACATATACACTTATACAATTCCATCAGAATTTGTTAGTACATATTGTCAAGGTAGTTAATTGTTAGTTTGATAAATTTACTAGGTACTTAAGACTTCTATATTTACCATTCATTCTAATTGTATGAAGATATTTCACATTGTTCATATCATAATATGTGAGTCAGTAATAGGATACGTATACAATGGTTTGTTGAAGAGGAGTAATAAGGACCGAGAGGGGTAGGTATTGGTTGGCCAAAAAAAAAAGGGTGGTAAAATGTTTGTACACATGCCTTGATTTGAATAGGAAAATGCGGTCTTATAGTATATATTTTAATTTCTTTTTTATGTAGTCAGAATATATTTTCCTGTATTATATTTGGGTTTTCTCTTCATCTATAATCAATTGTTTTCTTGTTGATGTATGTATAAATACCTAGATCCGTAAATGAAATAAAATCAGAAAAGATCCTTTGCAAGTTCTAATTGAGTGGAACAATAATATGTAATATAGTATGTCATTCTCACATATCATTAGAAATTAATGAATGGACCTTTCATTGTTTGCACCAAAATGACCCAAAAAATCATACAATTTCTTGGCGGAATTAAAAGATTTAAGAAGAGGTGTTATCTAACATCGGTTTAAAAAATAATATGTTTTTAAATTGAAGGTTAAACACATAAATATATCCCTAAAGATTTTTCATCTAAGGTATTTTAACTATGTTATTTTTCTATTGAATCATTGAACCACCCATAATTTATTTCTTTTAAACACCATTAGTTGATATGGAACCAAATCTTGTGAGGGGTATTGATAGAGGATACATATGTTGTTCCAGAACTTATTAGTCCAAACGATAGTAAAACTGTTTCAGAATAATTGTGTGTTGCTTCAAGTCATTTGAATACATTAGAAAACAAATGAGACTAACACACGGTTTGTTTTCATTCCTTCGATGAAAATCATTACAATACGAACACAATTGAAGGCATTTACAATAGAAAAGTCGATCAAAATCAGCCAACATTGTTTAAAAGGAACAAATTATGGGTGGTTTAATGATTCAATAGGAAAAAATGACGTAGTTGAGATATCTGTTTATGAATTCGGCCTAAATTGAACGATACATATACATTCAGTGAAACAAATACAGCATGAAAATAATACAAAAGGAAACACTAACAATTTGTGAGGAACAAAAGCCACAGGACAACCAACATAATTTTAGACTCAAACTCATTTACAAAGTAGAATTTTGATAATAGATGGATACTGCTTGTGTAAAATCCTGCATACACCACTAAGCACATTTAAAACCTTTTGGCACTTTCTTTCCACAAGAATTCAGAACCACACTGATGGCAATAGGAACTTTAAGCTTAAGTACACCCAAAACATTGGCCTTTATGGCAGTACATAAGCATAAAGCAGCTTCAACATCTGCTATTCCTTCTAATAGAGCACAACATTTGCTACTTGGTTTTGCTCCAATGACTTCATGAACCAACCCAAGCCAATCTCCACAAATACCAAACTTTAGGGTATCTTTGGGGCATTTGGATGGTGCTTTTGTTGGTGTTGGAGGGCATGGTATATTATGAGATGAAACACAAGTGAAAAACACCACATTCAACAAAATAAAAAAAGAAATTACCTTAGCATCAAACATTTTTAAGTAACTAGCTAATTACTAAACTTGTACAAATATTTTGATGAATTTGTGTACCAAATTTAGGTTCATTTTGGGAATTTATAGGGTTCAATTTGAAGGATATATAGGTATCCTAATTAGTGGTCAGTTATGGTTCTGGGGATGGTGTGGGGGTAGCTTAGATATTTGTATGAAATGAAGATAAGGAATGAATTGGAAGTGAATGAAGTTCACAATTATAGCTTCTTCTGTCATTTTTGGCTAACTATATAATATAACCATGTGCATTGTAGGGCTACAAGTCCTACAAAATCAATTGGTTATCTAAAATTTAGATTCCAATATATATATTGATGTTTTGCACCATCGCCAGTGTGATTTAACGTGATGATTTTTGTTTTTTTCTGCTTTATTCATATGGAACTAATTAATAAAAAGTCAAATGTAGATATTTGAGTAGTAGCCTATTGATGGAGATGTTTATGTCATTATAATATATTATAGGTGTGACAGATCAACTCTTATGTCCTTCTCTTTATATTTTTTTAGTTAACTCAAACATATTTATCCATCAGAGAAATAATGAGAAGAGAAAAAATATTGAGGTGGACGAACATCTTGATCTTGGGTGTTGTGTAGGTTTAATTAAAATAACGTTACTATAAAACTAAATGGAAATTGGAGTAACAAAGCTTTTGATGGTACACCGGTTCATATTTTAAACCAGGGTTTGAAATACAAATCACATCACTATTAGATCCTTTCTTATCTTTATTAGTATGTTAATTATCCAATCACCAAACATATACATGTTCAAAGTCAAACATTTCCCTTTTTATTAAGAAGATGGAAAGTTGACTCTTGGAGAAGGGGTTATTATGAACATTATTTTAAGTACAAAAATAAATAAAATGAACTTGGAAGACAAGATATCCAATTTAGAAACAGTTGCATGTATTTCACAATTGATATAAATAAGATAGCTCTCATACAAAACTAGTATAAGGCACAAACACAATTAACAAAACTTCAATTAATATCTACAATCATAAATGGGCCGTGGAAGAGGCTTTGCATTCATTTTGGGCTCTTTTTTTGGAGTCTATGTTGCCCAACACTACAAAGTTCCAAGAATAGGTGACTGGGCCCATTCTGGCTGTGTCAAGGCCCGTGAACTTGAACAGGCCTATCGCAGGCCCGAGCATTTCAATCCTAATGAACATCACCGGGCCCATGAGATTGATCAGGCCTATCGTAGGCCCGATTATTTCAATCCTGATGAAGGTCACCCGGCCCATGATTGTTGGTTCCGGGCCAAGTATCATGAGAGGAACTATCGGAGGCCCGAGAATTTCTATGGTAATGAAGAGAACAATGAAGTTGTCCATCCGAGCCTGTCTAGGCCCATGGATCTCAATAGGCCCAATACTTTAGATACCAATGAAGAACAAAACAATAATAAAGTTCTGCATCAAGATTGGGCCAGGCCCATGGATCTTAATGAAGTTCGTGAAAACCCGGATAAGAATTATGATGTCCATCCTAGCTGGGTCAGGCCCAGAGATCTCAACAATAAACCTTATAATAACAATGGGCCAAAGAATTTCAACCTAAATGAAGGTGGTCAAGAGTGATTCATTATTTATGTTGGGGGACTGAGAAATATCTAAAATAAAAAATAATTAATATTTCTTATATAAACCTAGTTAGAGTGTTTTGAGAGTGAGAGTGTTTTTTATTCAAGTGCTTGTAACTCTATGTATGAAATATAAATCTTGCTACCTATCCTTTACAACATTGATTTATTATTTAGTTGACGTAAACTTACCAAAAAAAAATCTAGTTAGGTGGAAAACTTATTGTGTGTTTTATTGAAATGTTTGATTACAATTTAACAGGATCTCTGCTCTTGTAGATTTATTGAGGTAATATAAGAAATGAAAGGGAGTGAATAAAAGTGTCTGGTCTTCGGGGAAACAGAGTATTGAAAATCTTACACCCGTCAGGTTTCCCAATTTTAAAGCAATTCTGCCAAGATGACGGATCCTGCCGTAGGTGCCTCTACATGAGCTTCGGATAGCTACTCTACTTAACTGAAAATCTAAAATGGCTAAAGTAAAATTCGTTGTTATCGAGTGGCAATTCAATAATTTAAATGATACGAATATTCATTGGATTAAATTTAAAATTTTGCCCTTCAACAATTGAACTTATGTTTAATGAAGAACAAGTACTTTAGAAATTGAAACCATGTGAAGCATAACAGGATAGAAATTATGATACAAAAAATGTATATTAATGCCTCACGATTTTTTTTATTTGTTACTATAGTCATAAATTAAATATTGACACAAAACAAGGACCTAAGCGACAATAACCCCAAAATCAATTAATAATGAAAAACAAAATCTAATATCTCCACAATGGTACGAGTTGATTGAGAATTGGGATTCGACTCTTGGAGAAGGGGTAATATTTTTTTAAAATATTATATACACTATACATAGAGATCATTCATCCACCTCACATGACCGATTTTAAACTAAAAGCAAATAAAATAGGCCTTTGGATTCATGTTGGGTACACTGTGTGGAGCATATATTGCACAAAATTATACAGTACCCAAAATCAATGAGTGGGTCCAATCTACATATGTGAAGGTTAGGGAGCTTGAGAAGGCCCATCGTAAGACGCAGAATGTTGATGGATACAAACGAGGCCCATAACTATTCAGGCCACTAACCCACCCAATCTCTGGGGGGGGGATGGCGTCTGGGGTTAGAACAGCATTACCAAATAAGTATTTTACTAAGCTGGCACTAATGAAGGTGGATTTTTTTTTGTCAAAATAGCAAATAACATACTGTAAATGATAAATTACATTCTATCCTATATATCAATCTTTATCAACAAGTCCCTTTTTTAAGAATTACGGATACTTTGTAAAATAAGAAATGTACTTAAATATAAATGATCGAATATTTTGTTCTATAACTGTAGTAGCTAAAATCAAGACGGGAAACTGATTTGCCTTCATTTGATTTAAGTAATTTGTAGCTAATTCACTCCCAGGGGGACTTTGGGGCAATCACCTCTTGAAAAATAAACATAGACAACAATAATAGTACAGGGTGACGGGGATATATTATAGACAATTTTTTCCGGTATTATAAAACGATGCCTTTGAAAGTCTTAGTGCCGGAGCTCGGTGAGATGATATAATTGTAACTAACATTTAGTATCAAATTTAAATTGAATTTGAGTATCTTTTATTTGGTGGACATGAAATTTAAATGTATCAAAGAAACATATTAAATTTAATTGTTCGTTATATCTAGATTCAAATAGTATTTGGTAAGTATTCACGTGATCAGTTAGAATGATTCTTTGTTTCATTTTTACTTATATTCGTAATATAAGGTATAAAATAATAAATATGTGTATAAACATTGATAAAGTATATAAAATTTAACGGATCTAATTTAAATTGTGAAACTTTGAGTATCTTTCTGATGTTGGACATGAAATTTATCATAATAAAATTTATTAGTAGATTTGGCTAAAATAAAGGGATTTTGTAATTTTAATACATCAGTAGGGAATTAATGAAATTAAATAAATTTAAAATAGTGTATGTTAGTATTTTTCCTTTTTTTTTTTCACAAGATATAAATTATTTGTTTTTATTGTTATGAAACTCATTGTAAATATTCTTCATAGAAATATTGTTTTTCCCATCATTTGGTTCTCTCTATAGGTTCATAAAAGGGGTATCCTTTGATTGTATTATTTGTTTTTTATAATAACTTCGATTTTGTTATTCTATAACTAAAATCAGAAAAATCAATAGATATATACTAATAAACAAATATTATATTTATTTTGTTGTTATATAACCTAAAAATATCATGAAAATTCAATCGGTATATACTAATTAAACAAATTTATATTTTTTGTAGATTGATACCATGACACAAAATTTTAAAGAAAAAAATCAAACTAATCAAAATAAAATTAGTGCAGATACAACAAAATTTAATGAAAAATAAATATACAAAATAAAAGAATAATCTTTGATCAAGTTGTGTTTTCATAGTATTCATTAAATATACAAACATTTGATGAAATGAATATCGATGAGAAGTCAAGTAAATCATATATATAAGCGATAAAATGATACAGAAGGAATTTTTCTCCGATTTCTTTTTTTGTATTCATACTCTCTCGATCTATAGAAACTTTAAAAAAAAAAACAAGAATAAAAAAAAACTATATTGTATAACATTCTTCTTAAAAAAGATAAGGCCAACTGAGACACACGTATCAAGTAATAATTAGTGTATAAGAAATTTATCTATAACAATGATAATCTAGCCATTTTACATGTATATCTACCATTCACAGTGATTCAGATAATGTATTAAGCATTTCAATGACTTATGCAATGTTTTAAGAAATATCACAAATCAACATAATAATATTTAAAAGTTTTATCACCTAACTATTTCAATTTCCATTGCAAAATATAATTATATAAAACATCAATTTTTTTTAAAAAATATTTAAATTATTCAAATTTATAGAATATCAAATTTTCCCTTGCACTATCATAAATTGCTTAATTGTGCCCTGTCACCTATGGTACAGGGTCAATGGTAAATATGAGAACTTTTTCATAACACATTACACATGTATATGTTGTAGGGTGATATTATATATAAAAAAAAATTCTCGTTCCTTTTTTTCTTTTTAAAACAGTTTTTGCAACTAATGAACCAATAAAACCATGAACAATTCGAATATATGGTTAAAATTATTCAATAAGCCTTCAAATTTGGGACTTAAGACATTTGTTTTAATAACCTAAAAATATCACCCAACACGATGATCAAGTTATCAAGAGTCCATGCAAAATCTAATCTAAAGGAAAAATATTTTCTAGCTAGTGACTTTGCTGTTTGTGTATAAGTTAAATTAGTAATCAATTTTTATTTTCTTTTAATGGTTCTTGTGCTATAGAAATTTAACTTATATGATATTTTGACTTCTTCCACTATTAATTATGTTTAATTTGGCACATTAAAAAAAAAAAGAGTTCAACTTACTACAAACTATCTGAGTCACAATTTGACACAAACAAAACAAATAATAGTAGTCTAATTTACTTTGGATTTGTAATCTTGGAGAAGGGGTAAAAAAAAAAAAAAAAAACTCTTGGAGAACAAGACACCGTAACAAACAAACCCCTATAAATCAAAGTCCAAAGTTTTGCAACTAAAAAAGCAAAAGCAAAAGCAAAGAAACAACATCTCAATTGAAGATGGGATTAATCGGGACGACAGTAACATTCATGGCGGGTACTGCTTTTGGAGTATACTTGTGTCACACTTATGATGTTCCAACTTTCAAACAATTCAAAGAGGCTGCTATTGTCAAGGCCAAAAGTCTTGAAGACACTTATAATCCTTTTGCCAAATCCAACAAGGTTCATACTCAACAAAAGCCAGTTTTCTTTGAAGATCGCGAACAACATTAGTCATGCTAAATGGGATAGTTTTTGATTATTTGTTTTTTTTAGAATTATTATTCCACAATCCAAGGGCTTAGTAGTACAGTTTGAAATTCCATGTTTTAGTTTTATCGATTATCAATTCAGTTTCTTTAATTTCATCACAAACTATTACGTCTTTTTATGTGATCTTGTACCTGCACCACCAACGTGAATAGAAAGAATATGAAGTTTATAATTCAAGAAAAGCATCAATTTTTGTTCACAAGAATCAAATAAGTCCAATGAATAAGAAGGTTGTATCCATCATCTACACTAGATCAAACCCTTCGAATGCCCATAATGGACTAATAACATTTTTACACTATAGATGACTGCATAATGAGCTATTTCTAATGAAGAAGTCTGTGAAGAAAAAAATAGAATTGTCGCAAGCCATTTAAGTTTTTCTGGGCACGTAACTAGTGAAACCAAAGAGTGTCTCCTTCCAACTATGTCTTCTTGATCAGGTACCCAACCAAAAGACCTATAAGACCAATCAGCACGACAAACAACATTGAGACGCCACCAGCGTTGCTTTTGTTGATTTCTTTTCTTACCAGCTCCTGCAAAATGGTAATAATAGTAAGAAGCTGTATTTACAAGTGTGATCATTCATGTTCAATATTCATCTCCAGCAAATATTCATGTTTCATGGGACACTAATTGTTCTGGTTTTCAGCTACAATTGCTGACTTTTGGAATCTTTGTGGATCCCTTCCTTCCACTCATTTATGAAAGACCAAGGGTACAAAAAAATAATATCAAAATAAAATTTCATGGATATGCTTCAGATATATGCTGCTCATTTTGATTGCACCATTGACCAGCAGTTACACAAAAGGACCATAAAATTTAAGCACAATATAAAACAATTAATTATAATGACATGATAATTTTCGCATGGGTTACAATTCTATCGTCTTAATTGGAACTACACCCTTCATTATATATATATATTTTTTTTTTGAAATAGCACCCTTCATTATACTTCGTGTATTCTGTAGGGCATAGGGACTCTGTAGGCATCCTTTATCAAAGTACATAATATCACATAATCTTTTTCTCGCGAGTAAAGATCACACCTAAATCAAATTGATGTGCAATTAGCCAAGCAAAATATCATGTTTCAAACTATGGCATGGACCATGCAACTCAGTATCAGAGTTGATAAGATTTTTATTTGCATTGGAAAGGAATAGATCAAAAAGAAAAAGTTGAAAACTTATGTTCTTCCCAATCACATTATACAAGTGAACACAAGCAATATTACATGTAACTGCTAGCATGTGTTCCCAAGTTGGTAATTACATTAGTATTTAAAGCACATAGAACTTCCCAAAAGAACTCCCTAGAACAACTCGTTTAATTGCATGTATATAAAGTCACCTCCTCATCATAAATCCCACTCAAAACTGAAAGCACTCAGAAATATCGCTCCTTACCCTCTTTCCAACCCCTTATTACTACAAGAACAACATACCCAGTGTAATCCCATGAGTGGGCTCTGGGTAGGGTAGGATGTAGGCAGACCCTACGTCCTTACCACTACCTTTGTGGGGTAGAGGAGCTATTTATGGTAACATATATGGTCAAGAAAAAGACGTTGAATAGGTTCCAACCACTAACCACCGCTTCACTCGAGAAAAAATTCCGATGACGATAATGTCTGTGGTAGCTTACGAACACCCATTTCACTCAAACTTCTATAGTTCCAAGTGTGAACAAGTAAGAAAATCTCAAATTAATATCACCCATGGTTCAACAAATTTACTACCTACACCTAGGGCAAACAAGGAAATTTCACCAAACAGAATGTACTAGACTCTAGATGTCTTCACATCCAAGAAGCAATAGCAATTCCTTCCATCATTTCAAACCAGTATTTATGAAGAGAGAACATCACCATCACAAGAAATAAAGTGGCAAAGTAGAAGCTACTTGAAGCATCATCATTATTATTCACTAAAAGATCATTTTAAATTATCATATTTATTAAAACAAAGATACTTTCATCTAGTCACAATCAAGCTAATAATAAATGAACTTTAACCAAGAGATGGGGAAAGAGTAGAATTCAATAAAGCAAATTCAAAAAGTGAGAAGTCAAACTGGAAGACTCATAATTTCATAATGTCACTAAACATACCAATTCCTGACGTAATTTCTGATTTTGTTGAAGAGCAGAAGCTTTTTCATCAGTCAACCTTGAAATCAAAGACCATGCCTAAAATGAAAGTATTCGTTAAAGATTGTTCATAAACTAACTTGATAAAAACAGCTTTCAGTTGAAATAGATTGTGCCAGGCAGCAGTTGTAGGAAGTAAGGATATTCAATCATCCAGGGGAAATCAACAGAAGAAAATTGTGCAAGCTGCTACAACAGATCATACATGTGAAGACTCGACTTGAAAATTTGTGGATGTCAATATGTCCTTGACGATCAACGAAATCAAATCAGGGTAACAGGAAGCACCAGACTCATTTAACTCAAGTTGGGCCTCTGTTGAAGGCTAAAGATGATGTCACAAAAATACAATGCGCATATGGTCTTTTCCCAAATATACAAGAGCTAAAAACTGAAAAGACATCTTTTTATGGTTTTAATAAAAGTTCATAATTACGCAAGAAAAAGTCTGGTCGCAATTTATCATGCTTCAGGTTCAGTAACGTCAATACACGATAGAATATTCGGGCTCTCGCAGCTCATGTTTAGTTTATTAATGTCAATACTCTTAAGTATAAACTAGTTAGTCGATACTTATAAGAGAAAAGGTGATGAGGTCTCTCCAGCAGTTCCCTTGTAAGTCAATTCACACAAAGATACATTGGACATGGTTATACTTTTAGCTCTTCACTGAACAAGTATCACTACTTTAGTTCCAATTTCTTGTTGTGGATTCTATGGATAAATTATAAAGTAGAATTATTCGTCAATATATCAAAAAATGCCCATGATACATAAATATTTAATCGATATGTGAGAGATCGCCAAGTGTTTGATTGATGATTAAGAAAATCTGAAAAACTGTTTCAAAAAAGGAGGAAGAGAAAGTGCCACTCTTATGTTCAATTTAGAATGACTGAAATTAACACAAGGATAGCCATTTCGACTTGTTATTCAGCCCCCAGCTACCAGGATTGATCAGTAATTATTCAAAGAAATGAAACAGAACAGATGATCATGATTTCATCTACCAAGTCCCAGCCTTTAACACCCTTATAGTCTTTATTTGTTTATAAAAAAATAGAAAAGGAGACAAGTTGAAGATAAGATTCTTAAATGCTTGCTCATCATCCAAACATTAGGTAAAATTATTTATTGCATTCTGGAACTACATAAAATCTGTGGTCCCACAATGTGTTAACCTTACTTATTACTTCTTTCTCTAGAGTAAGGCCCCTTCTCAATTGTCCAAAAACATAATCAACCAGAGCCCATCATCACAAACACAAGAATGTGTTCAATTCTTGAATAACCTGTGGACATATTGCCTTGGACAACCTTGTAGAGTTCATCAGGAAAGATGATCAAAATTCCAATAACATATTAACTTGCCTACAATACAAGAAACTGAAAATGTTGTGTATGTGATCAGAGAGGTCAATTGGGCATGATTTAATGACTTCGGGAAGATCTATTCTCCTTCTGTATGGGTCAGAGACTAAGTACTTGTACAGCAAACTAGATGCTCCAGGTAGGCACGGGTTACTAGAGGCGAAGGGAATGAGTATACTGGATCATTAGGACTTGCATTTTCTGAAAATTATCCTGTGAACCCGCTATTGTAAACATTTTGGCGTGGGAGTTAGTAGGTACCATGACCAAATTGTTGGGAAGCGTGAAATTGGTATTGCGGGGTTTGGTTAAAGTTTATCCATATTGGAATTTTCCATAAGGAGTCCAATGAAAGCTTAAAAAAAGAAAAAAAACTGGCCACGGAAAGAAAGTATGGAGGGCAAAAGGAAGGAGAGGATAGCGTGACAGTATTGATAAGAATAGGCTAAATTGTCAAGGAGGTATACAATAGGAAGAGCAGAATACATAGACTCACGCTAATATATGAATATCTTTGCGATACAGCCTTACCTTACACACATATTTAACCACAATAAATGTCAACAGACTTAACAAATTTCATTCTAATTGTACCTAAACTATATATTACTATTGCTTTACTTAAGGACGAAAATGAAGAGAAAAACCAAAGCGGATTGGTTTAAACCTTTAATGGGTTGACCCAACCCATTATATTCTAGGTGGGTCACTAAATTCCCTGGTCCACAGATCTCATGGGCAAGAAGGCTCCTTGTTCGCCTTACCCATGCCACAGCAAACCTTTTCCATCCTCTTCCTTCAACCTTTCATCCCTTCTCTTAACCATATCCAGCCCTGCCACGACCTCCAACTTTCCACTATTGACCTATATTCCAGCCACTCTCTTAGGTCCCACCAAAAGTGCAAGTTCCACATCACATGTCTTGTATGATCAGGCATTGACATAATTCTCAATTGCCGTCTAGACTAACAAATGCATACAAAACTGGGAGTTGCAAAATCAACTTCTTTTGGAATGAAAGAAAAAGCTATTTTTTCTTTGCACTTGTTTAAGAAGGTTAAAGGAAGAGGTTCAGAAAAGACGCTGAAATGGAAAATAGAGAATTCTGAAATCTTGTGCCGACACAGAGAAATTGTGGAGCTGAAGCCATCCAAGAAAGATACCAGACTGATCAGGGTTCAACCGGTTGATGAACTTCACAAATATCTGGCATGGGAAAAGCAGGAACCTGTCAACTTGTACCAAAATCTACAGGCATTCCCTTAATTAGGAGGCAGGTAAGGAGCATAGGGTTTCAGGAAACAAAGGAAAGGGTATTTAGTTTTGTAAATTATGGGAAGCACTTGAGCCGGGAATCTTTCAGAACCAGTCTCTCTACCTCCATAAGTAGGGGGGGGTAAGGTGTTGAATCCACTTACTACCCCCTCCCAAACCCCAATTGTGTGATTAAATGGGTGGAGGTTCTTGATGTATTCACCCTAAAGCTATATGAAAACCCAAATATGATCACCATTTCGTTAGGCATCAAAGTGCTGATAAAGGCACTATGTAAGGAATATTTTTAGACTGCCACGTCAGGTCAGGTCATTAGTTTTAAAAAATATTATGTGAGAATACACTTCTTCAAACAGATGGTTTAGAAATTCACTCCAAGAACTGATGTTCACTTCCCTTAACCTCATTTCCAAGAATAATTCTTCTAATGACCGCTCATAAAGTCAAAAGTGGATCGTTCTCTTCCCATAACCTCATTTCCTAGAAACATATTAACAGTGCAGCTTCTACGATAATACAGAACCAATAGGTCTGAAGCATGCATGCACAGATTGATGAAATGTTTTATTATGTGAAAGCAATATGTTTCACCTCTGAAGGGGATGATTTTGCTTTGGACTCCTCCAATGATCGTGACACCTAATATTAAGGTCAAGAAGAGAACTTTAGCTTAGCTCATAGTTGGGGAAGAATCACAAAAAAAATACAAAATTCAGACACTTACTGCTTCCGGAAGTGAAGTGCTTTTACTATCATCTTCAGTCAACGAAGTCCTGGGAGAACCACCTTCTTCAGACCCTTCAGGCACGGGAGACGGAGGGTTTGCGGGACATTAAACATCCCTCGTTAAATTCATCACTACACTTTCCATCCCATGTCAACTAGAAGCAAATGGAAAATGCCGATTTCAGTAAACCATAATACTATAAAGAGACAGAAACTGGCTTAATGGTTGTAAGCAACTCACAATCTCTGGAGTGACATCTTTATTAGTTGTACCAGTGGGTGCTATAGCACTCTGAATTAGAAACTTATCCTTACACTGCATATCAGGAGGTGCCTCTTTCTGCCCTTGCATTGTAACTACAAAATCCACCACAACTTATATATTAAAGAATTAAATTCAAACTACTTTGTAGCCGTATCTAATATGTCCCGCCTTCAAAATTCTATAATAATTTGCATGCAGAATATACTGAGTTAAAGACCATCATGTGACTTCCCAATTATTAGGATGTCAAAAAAAAGAAGAAAAGAATGTGTCAAGTAAATTAGGACAGAAGGGTAAATTCAAAAGGCGCAACAAACGGAACCAATAGAGGGGAAATGTTACCGTGAATTGCAATTGAAGATCAGGCAAAACAACACCAGCATTAGGCCTAACACAGTACTTCTTGGGGTTGGTCGTCTTAACCTGTCCAACACACAAGAGAAGAACAACTCAACATTTTGCACATCTAACATAACTCTGGTTAATCAAATTAAGCGAATAAATCTTCAAATTAGTTACCTTGAATGCAATGTATTGATCAGTCTTGTTACTTAATTGCATAGAACATGAAGTCTGCTTCCTCAACTCACCTTTTCAATACAAAACCCACAAACAAACAAAAAAATCACTAGCCCAAATGAATCCAAAAACTTAAGCTAAAAAGCCTGATTCTCCCCAATGGTTTACATTCCACCAAGAAATAAAGGGATAAACCCCACATGGTTACTCGATTAGTTAAACAAACCCATCAATAAATTGACCAAAAAATCGATAAAATCTGAAGCAAAAAGAAATTATTGAAAGCAAACATTTAAAAAAAAATTACATTGAATTTTGAGTCTGGGGGGGATAATAGTGTATGAATTCACCGGTGGTTCCATGGCTACGTTCTGAAACCAATTACCCAAACTTATCTGGCGTTTTATTTTTGTTTATTTTTTTTTTGTTCTTCACTGAGAATGATCGGAGATTTTTAGTCAGCGCCGAAGAACCTGACAATAAGGAAAATGAAATTAATTATTTTCTGGACTTGTTTTAGGTAATCTTATGAGATTTGAATAATAATATTTTCGGGACTTTGTTGGAAGGAAATCTTAGCAAATTAACTTTTTTATTCCATTATTACCCTTGTATCATTACTTAATTTACGATAACCAGTGATGAAGGAGATGTGGAAACTCGCGGGATATAAAGGTCCAAAACAAGTTGTGGACAGAACTCCTCAATGAGATTGGTGTTTTGAGTTGGCAAAACTCTTTTGCATGTGATACCAACCAAAATTGCAAATTAAATTTTTTAATAATAAGATTTAATTATTTTTGGTGTCCTAAAATAGATTTTTTTTTTCTACTAGAGAAAATAATAAATGAAACTATCACTGTAATGCTTAGAAAAAAAACAAAACTATGGAAAAGGGAGAAATAGTTTAATAGAATTGTTTTTTGTTTGACGGTCTACAATGGGACGTCCAAGTCATTCCAATATTTGTATTAATACAATAATTTATTTTTCATTTAATCATAATAAAGAAAAAAAAGTACAAACTTGGGATTAAATTACAGTTATTTGACTTTCTTCATTTCCAATTGGGGCTTTAGTATCTTATGTTGTTTTAAAGTAAATTAGGATTATAAAGAATCAAAGGGGGTCTTTTATTCATCGTATCTCCTTGAAATAGCTAAGTTTTACGTTGATTCAGAATTCATTAAAAAGTTATTTCTTTTGTAAGCATTGGATTATATGTAGTTGAAAATATGTTTTATCTTTTAGGGCTATTAATTTCAGAAATGATGTATAGCAAGCTAAAATATCACCATTGATAAAACATAAATAGAATATAATAATTTTATTTGTCAACACTAACAAAACAATATATTTCGCTTTTATGTAATTATGGCTGACCATTCATGGAAGCAGGTGAAATAGTGATGCATACTGACTCAATTTAAACTTGATTGCCATTACCCACTTACCTATATTGTCCAAGAAGAAAAAAAAACATTAATAAATTAATTCAAAGTGAAAATGTACTTGACAAAATACAAGGACCAAATCTTGAAGTTATTGATCATTTGAGGGGACTAAAAGTGAAAATTTACCTTTTGCTTTTCCCATAATATCATTTAACTATCTCTTTTTAAAAGTATTTATCATCTCAACAGGCAAGTCGGAATTTAGATGACACTAAACCCACTACCCAAAGCATGTTAAAGGATAAAGGGATTTAATCATCAAGTAGTGTTATATATAGATTTTTTTTTTGTATTTGGCGTTTATATACAACATACTACATTCTTAAATTTAATTTATACAAAAAAACTTCATAAAATTAATTTATTTGATGTAAAATATGAGTTTCTAAACGGGTAAAGTCCCGCATAGGGGATACGAGGTAGGGGGTTAACTTCTCTCAATCAGGACTAACGGGGCTCAATGAGGGGGTTTTTTTGGGCTACTCTGATAAAGAGATCGAGACTACAAAGGACTAAAGCCATCATTATTTGCTATGTCTTTGGGAAGAGGAAAAAACTGTTTATGACGACAAATTAATAAATTAAATTCATATGTTACAACCACCTTGATTAAATTTGTGCCTATAGCAAACCGTGTGTTGTCCAGTCATTTCTTCCTCACAACTCTCGCTCGCCACTCTCTTCTCTCGCTCACTCTCGCTCGCTTCTTCAATTTTATACAAAACAAGTGTATAAAATTGTTTCTATTTGTATTAAAGCGAGAGTAAATTGTATAATACGATATATTTTGTTCCCCTTCTCCTCGATACCCAGATTTCGCTCGTCACTCTCCCAAATCTCGATCGCCATCTTCATCGGGCTTATTCAAAAAGAAAGAAACGAAATGTATATAAATTGTGTTTCATTTGTATAAAGCCGAGACGAGAAATTGTATATACACTGCAAATACATATATTTTAGATCTGATATACAATTATAATTATAAATAAAATATCCCCTGCCCAGTTTCTTTTGCCTTTCTCTTTTTCTCGTTGTTATACAAAATCCAAAAATGTACGTAATGTCTTCTTTCTCGTTGACAATTCGATCAATTTATATCCCAGTCCAAGTCTCTTTTGCCTTTCTCTCTTTCTGTTTTATACATCAAAACTGTATATGATCGTTCTATACACTATAATTATTACAAATGCGTTTTATACAATTATGCCCCACGGTCTCTTCTCTTCGCGTTTTATTACACTTCCGTTCTCTATACAATTACGCTTCAATGTATATGTATAGCGATTTATATATATCTATATGTTTTATGGAGTGCAATATGCAAACTTTGTTATAAATACAAATATGAATTTTTATGTGGCTATATGTAAAAGGTGCCCATTTATTTGTTATTCAGGAGCATCACTATTTTAAATATAAGTTACCATTTTTTTTTTATTTAGAAAGTGTTAAGTCCCATATATTTAATCTACACTTGTATAAATGTACTCTCTCTTTCAAATTTACAAACATATCAAAAATCATTTTAATATATAAATAAAATATAAGCAAAAAGTGGGAACAGAAAAAAACACATCTGTATAGTTGTAAATTACAACTTCCAGTCCTCAAGAGTGGAAAAATCCAATAGGAGCTGTATTAAGAATAGTCATGCAACGTATAAATTCAATTTTAATTAGATGGATTCCGAGGTAGATATTGGGCAGATCATGAAAACTAAAAAAAATTGCTTTAGTACGTGTTTGATCATGTAATAGCATATCACAATATGGTATAGTGAGATGAAATCAGCGTTTGAATATATAATTTTATGCGAATTTCATTTCATAATACGACATCAAGAAAATATGATTCCATATTCTCCAAAAATCATGATATGGAATCATATGGAAATATCATATGATGATTCGAGATATTTTAATACAAAAATTGATCTATGAGTTTACACTTTGTTAAACTATCAGCACATTTATATCTACTAATCATTTATTTCACATGTAAAATATAAAAGTCAAATTATTCGACTTTTAAAAATTGTATATTCTCGCCCAATAAAATTTATTATTCCCGATCAACAATATAGCACGTTTAACTCACATGTCCGTTGTGAGTACTAAAATCTGAAACCCGTGACAAAGGTGGTTTATTTATACTCAAATATATGAAGAAACAATCTCAAGTGGCGAACAATTAATTTGAGTAAGAAATTATATGAATTTATAATTTTTGTTTATTGCTAAGAATACTTTAAATAAATAAACATTTGGACTATTTATAATTTAAAAATTTGTAATTTTATATTTTATTGAAAAACCTATACAACACTAAAATTTATATGATATGATCAAACTAAATACCTAATTTTATTTAATTGATACCATGTTGCACGGCAAAACTGCCCTTCGTCTAACAAAATCTTAGGCTTATGAATTTGGTATATTAATTAGGAGGAAGGACCAATAAGTTTTTTTAATTATTATTATTGATACTTCGATTTGTCGTTTTCTATTTTGATTTATCTAAAATTGGGGAGGTTCATCAACTAAAAATAAAAGGCTTAAACCCAATTTTCTTAGTCATTAAACGCATTTGCTGGTAATTAAATAATTATTTGACGATATATTCTTGAAAAGTTGAACAAATTTTGCTTGTGTTTTGATGATTCTCCCAAAGTTTTTAGATTACCTTTTAATAATTAAATTTGTCATAATAATTTAATGAAAATAGAATTTGGACCTAACTCATACATCATAAGCTAACTCAATAGAATAACGATTACTCAAATTTTATAAAAAAATCCACTATCTCAACTCGTCCTGTTACTTTTTAACTTATCTTCGATTTAAAAAAAAAAAAGAGTGTGAACAATTATAGGCAAATAAAGACAACTTTTTGCACTTATTCTGTAATGCACCAGCGTGAGCCAAAAACTCCAAAGCACTCAGCATGAGAGCTCTCAGTAGCAGGCTACCAGCAAATGGCTGTTTACTTAACATTCCAAACTTATTTTAAAAGGATATGTATAAAACAAATAATAAATTAAATAAAAAATTAATTGTTTTAATTAAGATGGTCAGAACTTGATATGCAGGAAATGCTGCACAGTTTATACAGAACTAGTTGTGTAGTGTGTTGTGTGTCTGGTATGAATCAGAGCAGTATTAATATGTGCATATTACAAAAATAGTTAGTTTGCAAAACGTTAAACAATGCAGTCAAATTTTTGTAGATTATATACCATCTCAATGTATTTTCTTAATATAGCTTGACATTAAAATTTAATTATTTTAAACTTATATACGAGGACTGTTATCAAGTACCTTTTATCTTATTTCCTAAAATAGGTCAGAGAAATTTTTTTTGACAAAAAAACCAAAGATATTCTTTTTAAATGGAGTAGAAAAATTAAAATAAAGAATTGAAACTGAGAGATTATTAGTTATCTTGACATTATAACAAAAATAATTTTTAGCGATAATAATTTTTATACACTAGTAAAAATCTAAAATTCTTGCAGGCATTAGTTAAATGTCATTAAAATCATTGTTGTTAAAAGCTTAGAATACATACAAAGAGTGTTAATTGTCATTAATTAACTGGTCAGTAATAAGTGGGTATTGAAGAGTTGTGATCATATCTCATAAACATTCCCATCAAAAAAATATTTTTACAAAAATGTTTTGAAATCTTTTTCATATCTGGCCTTTTCTTTAAGAAATTTGCAGTTTCGTTGAACCCTGATTGATTGGCGTTCATGCACTCTTCACAACTCTTATTGATCTGAATCCATTGATTAGTTACGATGTTATATTTATAATTAATTGATTTATTCGAATTGTAATAAGAATAAGGAAAATAACAAGTTAACTTTAATACATCTAATTTTTTACATTAATAAAAACCATTTTATTAATAGCCAAGAAATATTATAGGATTTTAGACAAGTAATATATTTACAATTTTTTTACTTTTTGTATCCAATCCGCTAAACAAAAACAAACAGTTATTAGATATTATTAATTTGAGAAAATATTCTGCAGAATGATTGTGGTTTTGTTTGGAAAACTGTCCTTTGAGGAAAACAACACCTTGACAATGTGCGACCACTAAAGACATTCTCAAAGTGACAACACAGTCACTGACACGTGGCAGATGCCCAGCTGATGCATACAAATTTTCCGTACCTCAGGTGATCCAAATTACATATCTGAAATTCAATTTTCATCCACATGGTTTCTGTTAGGCAATATAAGCCCTTAAAATTGATGTATAACCCCTACACTTTTCTTAATCACCTACAAAAATAAATAAATTATGAACATAATACAAATTATACTGGTGGAACTAATTTATTCATCGAGACATTTGAAATCATTTTTGTGATTTTTTCTTTCAAGAGTAACAACAAACGTATAGTAAAAGAGGTAATCTATTAATCTACAAATATAAACCAGTAATGGAAGTGTTCCAGTGTGTAAAGTAGGAGGGTCGTCTTTTGCAAATAAATTAAAATTAAACACATATTACTCCTTCTAGTACACTTATTTTTTTAAAAAATTAATTAATTAAAAATAAAAAAAATTACCTAAATAAACTTCTTATTTTACCATAATCTCTAAAATTTCATTACCATTTAAATAACATTAATAAAAATCCCCTGTTAGATAATTCCGAAGCTTTTGTGAGTTGGGGTTAAGATTAGGCGTTTTTACTTTAGTTAAGGCGCAAGTTTGCTTAGAACATTCTGAGTAAACGCGATCGGATGAGAAAATCCGTCAGAGCGGCTAGCTCGGTTTTTTGGGCTTACCTATGGTGGGTTAAGTAGGGGCCTTCATGTGGTCGAGAACTTAGGTCGTGCAAGGTCTCATCTCGCTGATATCCGATCGTTCTCTCCGGATATATCGTCTCCTAATCCTAGATGTATTAGTCCACCCATATGTATCCGGATGTATATTTATATATTTGAAAGTCCATTGATGTATCTAGATGTCCTATCACTCTCGCATATATTTCCTCTCCTCTTGAATACGTCTCTTAGTTTTGTATCCAAATGTATTCTAATTTATCTGGAAGTCCAATTCCATATATTTTAAGGAATTTTTATAATTTTAAAAAAATAAAAGAGATAACGAAATAAACTCTTAACATTATGAAATTTAAGTAATTTATCATTTCACATTTAGAAAAAAATGTCTCAATAAGATTTTGTGAAATATATATGAATCCTTCATA
This sequence comes from Solanum habrochaites, assembly GCA_027704765.1. NCBI lineage: Eukaryota > Viridiplantae > Streptophyta > Magnoliopsida > Solanales > Solanaceae > Solanum > Solanum habrochaites. The sequence continues at coordinate 83,662,717 of JAKWJA010002489.1, forward strand.
TACTTTAAGATGAGTAGAATGTTTTCTCACTTTATTCTTCTTCTTATGTATATAGTTTACAACAATTCTAAAATGCATATTTGAAACAATTAAATAAATATTGTAGTTCTTCTATAATATATAATATATATATTCAAATAGAAGTTTATTAGTAATTGCTGTATTAGTTATGCGTGTATTAGTAATGCATAGTTTATTTTTTATGCATTGTTTGATTCGGTGTATTAAAAATAGTATGTATAATATAAAAATATTTATTTACAAAAGTAATCTTCACAATTATGGTGGAAAAGATGAAAAAGTACTTTTGAGGGATAAGTGAATTTTTAACCATATTAATGCATGCTATAAACTTTTGCATTACTAATGCCATGAATTTCTAGATATTTGTAATACACTCCTCAAAACACAATAGAATACTAATAAACCTCGATAAAAATATTTATTTACAAAAGTAATCTTCACAATTATGGTGGAAAAGATGAAAAAGTACTTTTGAGGGGTAAGTGAATTTCTAACCATATTAATGCATGCAATAAACTTTCGCATTACTAATACCATAAATTTCTAGATATTGGTAATACACTCCTCAAAACACAATAGAATACTAATAAACCTCATTTATTGCAAAATTATACTCCCTCTGTTCTTATTTAGTTATTATCATTTTAGATTTGACATTCTTAACTTAGTTAGTATTCTCTTAAAATCAAGTTTTAATTTATTTTGATTAACTAATTTGACCAATGAACATGAATTGTTTTCTTAGTTATTCTATGTTAGATCAATTGTAACATACAAATGGTAAAATAAAAAGAATTAATGCATGAATTTCGTAAAATAACAAATAAAAAACATCTATTTTCAATAAAAACTATAAGTAAATAGCAACTGAGGGAGTGATAGCTTAACAAGAATGGTTGGTAACATCTCCACCTAATTAATCTTACTCTCCCTACTTCAATATAATTGAATTGTTGTTATTTTCGATTCAACAATAAATAATTTTTTCAAAGTTTAGCAAAAGTATTAACTATTTTTTTTTAAAAGAAAGTTATCTTACTGCTAAACAATCCAAAATAATGAATAGTCTACTTTATAAGAAGAAATTTGAAAGAATAATATTCACATCGTATCTTGATTAAATCTATAATTAGGTTGCAAACTTAATTATTGGAAAGGCCATTGACTTGAAAAAGATCCCTATGATTCAACGATTTGTTTATTTTTAAGAATTTCGATCATTTTAGTCATCGCTAGGTATGAAATCACAGAATTTGTATTATGTTCCATCTACATTTAGCACCAAAACAACCCAATATAATATTTGCAAAGATGGCAGTGACTTTATACTTGTAACATCTGCATAACATGAAAAAAAAAAAAAAGGCAAAATCACAGCAAACACTTTACCAAGAGATGTAAATTCGGAGATTACATTATATATACATTGTAATTTTCGACGATTATATATAACTTTATTAAGGCGTGAGGAGAAGAGACATAAATTGTGTAATTGTGTATTAGAAGGAGTCAATGGATATGTAATTTAATTAACCAAAAGAGGAACAAAGTGTACACTTTTTGAATATCAGAACTATATACTCATGCTTTCCAATGATATGCATCCAACCAAAATCCACATTATTTAATTACCTCTCTCAACCACTCTTTTATTTTCTATACATTTCAAATAACAACTCATTAGGACGTATTTCCCGTAATAATCAACTCTCAAACATAGCAATGCATCTTTCAAAACAATTAATCAAAACTAAGAATTACTCCCCCCATCAATCTAAAGAGTAGTATAAAATATTGTTTCGTTTTTAATATGTAACGATTCTGAAAACAAATTTAATAAAAGATATTTTAAACAAAAAAGATAGAAGTCAAAAGTCAATTGAGGACTAGTAAAAAGGAGTATAGAAAAAGTATTGCTTTATTGATTGAGTAGCTCAAAAGTTTGTAAGATGAAAACGAAAACACAAAAGGGCGTGATTTTCCTTTTCTTTAGGTAATAAATGATTGAGTAACTTAAAAAGTTGTAACATGAGAATGAAAATACAAAAAAACTGACCAAACACAATCGACAAAAATATCTAGGATAAATTATATTACTTCTAATAGAAAATTCAAGAACTCCCATTTTCTTTTTCCCTAAATTCGTTTTCTCTCTTTTTTATCCATATAAGTAGTAATTATTAGAACATTATGTGTGAGATCTAACTAATACTATCAAAATAGAATTTGTATATACTTAGTAAGTGTTTAGATGATATTAGAACAGATAAAATCATGAAATTTAAATTTCCAATATGTCGATTTATATTATCGGGTTGAGAGAATTATTTGTCCTTTTGGGATATGGATTATTAAATGTGAGTTTCATGAACCCAATAAGTGAAAAATAAGCCAATTATTGGACAGTGCGGACCGACCAAAAGAACAGAAACGATTTAACGATCAATAATTCTATATGGAACCTCATACTAATAAACTAAGCGAAAGCTTATAAACAAGGGACTTGGTATTTGAGAGTTCATCAGTTGTAAAATGATGCAACTTTTTCGTTAAAAAAGTGTAGCAGTCACCAAAATAAATTAATAATACAGTACTTAGCCAACTAGCCGGAGAAATACTAGCTTCATTCACTTTTATTTGTCTAATAATACGAAGTTTTTTCATGTTTTACTTGTGATATTGCTTATTCTTCAAAGGCATAATACAAAGATGTATATTTTCATTTGACTTCACTTCACGTTTATGCGCTCTAACTTTAGATATGTACAAGTTTGAGCAAGGAGACACACGAGTCTTAAATGATATGATACACGTTAGACACATGTAGACGGCAACGTCTTGTAGGATGCTTGTATATATATATTTCATATTATATAAATGTAAGTGTTCACTTATGTACACGAAGTAACAAAATATTAAATATTAGGAAAGCTTAAGTTAAGAGGCGTATTTAACTACCTCCATTTTAAAAAAGATGATCTAGTTTGCTTGGAACAGAATTTAAGAAAAGAAAGAATACTTTTAATATTTGGCGTTTTTGATAAATTTAAAGATAATATCCACTGTATTAAAGTTCATTAACTTTATGGTCATTAATCAGTCACGTTGAAAAGTTAGAGTTTAACGTGTATGTATAAGAAAAAGGACAATTCATTTTGAAATAGACTAACAAAAAGAGGAGGGAAGATTGTATTATTCGTCTTCAAATCTTATTCGAAAGAAAATATTCTCATATAATGGTGTGCCAAACTAAAATGTAGGAGAAAGAAAAAATGGGATGGAAATATAAAAACATGTAGGAAGACAATGAAAAGACTACAAAGATCTTTGCATTATTTCCATCAATATCAAAACCACCAACATGCTTTTGAATTTATCCAGTCGTGTGGTTAGTTGCAATTGATTTTTTCAAACGAATAACAAAGTAACTATGCATATCATCACACTCAACTTTGTTAATAAACCTAGGGAGTCTATATTACTCAGTTATTATAGATTTATATGCAAATAGGCAAATATTAACGAGGACGCTCAACTATGAACAATTTTATACATCAAATACTCTCTGTGTTCCAAATTACTTGTTATCTCTTTCTTCTTGAGCGTTACTTGAACGTTGATTGATATTATAAAATATAGGAGAGGAATTGTAGTTTACTCTTTTCTCTTTGTTCACTTTTAATTGTCATGTTGTGCTTTCCAAAAGTCGATTTGATTAATTTTTAAAGTTAAATTTGATTATATTAATTCAATTTTTTTTAAAAAAAAGAAATTTTACATATTCAAAAACTATACGAAAAATATTAAAAATTAGTAATTTTTGACATATCAATTGATAAAAAAAATCATCAAAATTAAAAAAAATTCTTAGACTTTGAACTCTGAAAAGAACTAACAATTATAATAGGGGACGAGGGGATTATACTCCCCTTGTCCACTTTTACTGTTACTTTTATAATTTTGAAAACAAAAGATAATTTCATTTTATATTTATTTGCCCTTGCTACTAAGTATTAGTAGTATTTATTTCTCAATGATTGATATCACTGATTATAAATATTTTTTTCTTAGATTCATATTGCGTAGGACCTACTCTAAGGAAAAAAATTGCCTAACCAAAGGAGAAATTAATACAAAATTCAAAATTAATATCTCTGCTTAAAAAAATAACTCCATCCATACATCATATTCTTTGATAAAAATAAAATAATAATTGAGTAAACAAGTTTTGAGGACAGCCCATATATAGGAAATAAATGGTCACAGGTCAGTGTGAAAAATGCAGCAAGAGATTGATCTATAAACTAATGACTCCGTTTATTTTTATTTATTCACTTTAATATATCACAAAACGATATAACTTTTTCTCTTATATTTAAAATTTAGTCTTCTTCCAAATTGACTCGTAAATATCTACCAGTAGACATTTCGGGAGAGAAAAAAAGATTTTCTGGTTGGAAATCCATTACTTAAATATTTATAGCCAAGTGATTGTCAGTATTATGTTGTAGGGAGGAGAAGAGAAGGAAATAAACAAAAACAAAAGAAAGATATCAGCCACACCTCTGTGTTTGAGATTACAGAAGATGTCCCTACCACTAATCCCTACAAACATTTTGCTGACAAATTTTAAAACATAGTTCAAGTATTGGTAACCAAGGTGTGAATTGACCAGATTACTAATAATACTCTATTGCATCAACTGTGTAATAAGGGATTCAATTTTCTAGCATGGACATTAGTTTTCATTAAATACTGGGTGGTCCTTCTTAAAAAACGTCACTTTTCTTATAAGTAGAAAAAATTAATTTTTAAAATTATCTTTTTAGGTTAATAAAAAAAGTATAGAGTTATGGAATGTCTAAAATTATTTAGATCATAAATTTCACAATCTTCATTCATACATTTTTTATAACACAGAGAGAGAACTTTGGCATTATTTATTTTTTTAACAATTATTCGCATATGAGGAATAGGGGTTGTCAGTTGTGATGAGAGTTGAAGTATTTATATTTAAACTACAGCATTAGTTTAATATTGAATATAATATTATTTTAGTTTCTAACTTCTTATATTATAAAATAAATACGAATATAAGTGAATTTATAGTTTCTTTTTGTTATATGTTCAAAATAATGAATTGGTAAAGTCTAAGAGAAGATGTTTGAATTTTTTGTTTAAAATAAATTTTTTCATATGTACTACAACATGAAATACTTATTTTCCAAATCATTTTCCAATATCATTCAAGGGAAAGTTTGATAAAATATTATCTACATGATAGAATTATTTTTAATATTAACATAATCGGGAGCAAATAAAATTAAACAAAAAAAATATTGTATTCTTACAAAGAATTCTAAGATACATGATTTTGAACTAATTTTTCAGCTAAGGTTAGTAAGATCTTAAAATTTTTAGATCAAGGGAGTAATGGTTATGTAATAATATCAATTATCTTCACTAAATAAAAATAAAATTAACCTAAACAATCAAAATATTAAAATATTGGTATTAGCTCCATTTAATTATGTATGCTACACTAGTCAATCTATATTACTTCAAAACTAAAAGAATGTAGACCACTATGTCTTGATATTTTCTCAACGGACACTTGATTGAATATAACTTAGGATGATAAGCAAAGTTATTTGTAAAAAGGCAAATTAGATGATCCATTTATTATTAGATGTAACTAATCATACATAATTCAAAATTTGAGTTAGGGGTAAAATAATTGTGTAAGTAGCACAAATCGAGCACATGCAAAAAACCTATAAACTCCTCAAAAAAAACAAGTTAATCTAACTTACATTGGACAACATTTACCTAATTGCATTAACACACCACTATCCGCATTACAACTAAGTGAGGACACCCCCAGTTTGCAAGCTGTAAATAAACCATAAATTTGCGAAGGATTTAACAACTTAGGAGAACCAGCAGTAATAAGAAAGGAAATCATTGAATTTAAATCGGACAAGTAAGCTTCATTAGAAGCCAAAAGCCAAGTACATGTCACCGAAAATTAGGTATATAAACTATACTATGTAATAATCTCATTCATAATAATTCCTTCCTATTCACTTGATTTATCTATTGTCAGATAGAAATTAAGCTTCCAATATGTCAGATAATGATAATAATAAGAGAAAAGAAAGAACGCAATTCTACAAAATTGGGGAGGTTTTACAACTTTTGTTTTCTTCCTAATGCCGCTTGATATTTATCTTAACCAATTCCAATAATCCCTCCCGACCCGACTTCCATTTTTCTCTTCCAAAGAAAACATAAAATTAGTAAAGTGGAGACCGCTGAGGCGTACCCTTCCTCCGGTTCAGCATAGAAACTGATATTCCAGAACCCGGTCCACAACCCGGTTGAAACACAGACCGGAACGCCGAAAGGGTACTGCGTTTCTTCCTTACAACCTCTGTTGTCGCCGTGCATCCAACCGTCCGGCAACCCACCTCTTCGGCGGCTCGCCGCTACCCACTGAACCAGACTCGGTTTTACAGCAACAATAGGTTCAAGAATTGTATACGGAGGTCATGTGACCATCGTATAAACCCTGGTTCCAGGCAGTGTCATGCTATCACACCTAAGCTATACATTCGTAGTTCCCTCTGTGTTCAGTATGTGTTGAACCGCCAACAAAACCAAGGACATACCAGATGAACAAACTTTAGCATAGAACAACCTGGGTCGGCGACGAAATTCAATTACTCCATAATTGGTAATTAAAAGAATGATGATTTACCTTGAGGAAACAGAGCAAAAGAGACTGGATCTTGACAGTGAGTCCCTGTCACAGATTGATGCAACAAACTTACCGAACCTCTACTAGCCCTTGATATTATGGTTGGTTTAAAATCCCACGTTTGCATTATTGTTAGTGTAACGACTGCCAGACAAACAATTTTTTACTACGTCTTCATCTCAGATATTACAAAAGAAATTCCAAAAGTTCGAAAAATTTTGTTTCCTCACTTGAACAAAAGAACAGTCTAGCAATTTATTAGCTCACCAAGCCTTATGAATTCATGATTACACAACATCCTTAATCTGCAAGTCAAGAAAAAACTAAACCTCCAAATTCAATGACATTACATGAATCTATCATGTTGTTATCATTCCAATGAAAACTGAATGACCGCACAAAAGGCGGTTGAGAAAGGTGAGGTGACACGCAATGAGGGCAAATACCCTCACAGCAAGCACATCCAAACAGAAAACATTTCTTTTCATGTTTCGTTAGCATCTTCATGAATTATACAGGCATTGAAGATTTCTCGTCAAAGTGTAACAAGCCATGAGGAAGTTTGCTGCGTAGTCCAACTACAAAACTTAACCACAAAAAAAAACGCCATCAGACTTAATATATATTAAAACACTTTGTCTGAAATAGAACTAGATGAGAATAAAAATCCAAAGATATTAATAGACCACCACCATTGGTGTTATAGGAATAATAATATCCTCTTCTCTTACCCTTCTGGTTTTGCTTTGGGATCTATGGAGAAGACTGGATTTGAAATTGTGATAAACAAAGAAAATACTGTTTTGGTAGAAAGAGAAGAAAAAGGGTATGGGGTTTGAGGGGACAGAGGAAAAAAAAAGGGAGGACGGCGCCTGCAAAAAACTAAGACTGGGGCATTACTGTTACCAATGAAAGATGAAGAATAGTAGTAGTGCTATATATCAATTTACTCTGGTGTATAGGGTGATATATACCTAACAATTCTGTCACAAAAAATAAATAAAATAAAATGCGTACTAGTACTAATAACTTATAATCGTAGAATTTTGAAAAACTAATTAACATCTTGAATGATAAACAGAGGAGTAAATAAAAATTTGTCTCTTGTTCAAGAAAGAACAGCTCGAATCTTCTGGTTTTATTATGGATTTTAATACAGAAAACGTAATAATTAGCCCACTGTTTACACGTTTTATAGCTGATCCCCAAAGAAGGCCTATTAAATGAGGATGTGGTGTGGTTTCTGTATGGCAGGTTCTGGCTAAGCACGAATAAGCAGAATCAGTCCTCATCTGCCTCTTTTTTCTCTCTTGCTTCTCAGCTAAATGCAAGACTAAGATGGTGGACTTTTTTTTTTTCACCCACCAGTAAAAAAACTATAAAAATAAATTGACAGAGTGAGGTTAATTTGAAAAAAAAATAATAATTTAAAAGTGAACATTTTAGCTTTGGTGACAAACCATGATCTTTTTTTTTGGGATATGGTCAATTTTGAGCTATGTTTTATTAGATAGACAGACTATTACATAGCTTATTATAATCCTATAAAAAAATCTACGTTACTGTTTTTAATCCCTTGAAGAAACTACGCGGGTGAAATATCTACGAACATTAGGTGTTGTGGATACCTGTTGCTTACGAAATGATTGAAAATGTAAGGATGATGTAAAATTTTTCAATTAAGAAAAAAAAAATTAAGTGATTTTTTTCATCGATTTTAGTATTGATATAATGGGAGATGATAGATATCTCATATGCTGAAAAAAGTTTAAAACGTATTAGATGAACGAAAATTTTAAGAAAAGTTAAAAAGAAAATACTGGGAAGTCATATACTAGACTTGCACTGTTTATCAAGATTTAGTAGTAGAAATTTCAAGATTTTGTGTATCGCTAACAGATATTGTAATATATAATTTTTTTTTTTATATTTTTTTTTATTGTTTTTCTACTTGTGTTGTGTTGTTATTATAAAAAAAAATATTGAAAGGATAATAATTGATGATAAAGAAGTCAAAGTAAGTTTCACATTGAAAGAGAAAAAAAGAGCCAAATTTAGCTTACTGTAATGGTCGCATGAACTCGGAAGGCAGCGTTGGAACCATGCCCTATTAACTATAACTAGTCATTTTAACACACAGCTCACACACCTGTGTTATAATTATATCTTACACAAATACTGACCAATTTCATTAATATGTTGATTGTATTTTTGACTCAATTGTCAATACTTGTCTTTTAAAACTTTGAACACACATATTTTATAGCAGTTTTCGTAAAAAAAGAAATAAAAAATATATAATTATTGTTATCATTGTATTATCGAGGTATAATTTATCACGACTGTTACTATAGGTACTTATTAGATTTCTATATGACCAAAGCGCAGGTATGCGATCTTAACATTTTGACTTATTTGACTACAGTTGCCACCAGTTGTTTAGGGAAGGATTAGCCTGGTTACTCTTCGACGTTTGATAAATTGAATTTAGTAATTCGTTTTGACTATTTATAGCGAGCGCAAACCGAATAATGTTTAAAAGTTCTTTTTACTTTACATAATGTCTGTATTAATAATACATTAATTATAAATAAATTATTTCTCTACATTTGTTATGCGTATGCGTTTTCAAAGTAACATATATTTGCATCAAAAAATTAATTATATAGATGTCTTTCACTATTATGAGAAAAGATAGAAATGGGGTTTTGACGTTTTGAGGGACAATATATGCATTAAATATTACATTGCTACTACTTAAAAATTATAACATTAAACATGCACGTCAATTATTATACTATCACACAATTAGTACTTCATCATTCAATATTAGTAATGCAGTATGACGGCAAGATAACACTAATAAAAAACGAAATTAGGAAATAAAATGTACATCATTTCATTTTGATTGTCGTATTTTGTCAACAAGTTTGAAAATAAAATAAGTCAAAGTAAAATTATAAATTTTGCTCTATCCAAAATAGATGTCTACTATTAACTTGACATAACAATAAAAAATAGCAATATTACTCAATTACCTTTTGAATATATGAAATTTTAAATGTACTAGGCGTTGAATAGCACTCTCTTCTTTCAACAATAGTAGTTCACCTTTGACTTGACACATGAATTAGGAAGTAGTAAATGAGAGTGATAAAAATCATAGTTATATTTAATATCAAGGATAGAATAGACATAAAATGATAAATTATTTTTTATTTTATAAATTGAACAAGCATTGTTGAACATCTCAAAATAGTAAATGTTTAATAAAAATATATTGAGTAAATAATATTTAATCTAGCAAGGTTAAAACATGATAAAATGGTAACTTTATTTGGATAATAATTTGTACGGCTAGACAAATAAGAGGAAGCTCTTGACTACTTTCACTTACGGAAAATTTAAGGGCAAAAAATGAGAAAGAAAAAAAAAACTTCAAACCATTACATGTAAAAGTTTGAACAGTTCATATATTTTAAACAATGAAAAACACCCAAATCAGTTAACATTGAATAGAAAAATAAAATAAAAATTATAAAAATATCGCTCAGTTTCCTAATATAAGATTTTTCTCACTATTTTTTCTACCAAAATTATAACTGATCTTAGAAAATATTTCTCAAATTATCAAGTGTGTACATATACACACAAATTAAGTTTGATACTTAACCATAGGTATTAAGTGATACTCTTACCACATGTAACACTGCGATAATAAATGGAAACAAAGATAAATTTAGCATGAAACTATTCAAAACTAAATCATATATATTCCTTTAATATGTTTGTGATCAAAACTACTCTTGTGCTGTCGTTGAAACTACAAATTACCCTTAAAACGTTATTCTTTGTCATTAGTTGACTATGTCGTCCAGGCAAAGCCGGCCAACATATGAAATACCTTCCTTCAATAATGTTGTTATTCCTGTTCACCCTAAACAATGAAAAATCGAAATATAATTATTTCATTGTCTTGTTTGAGTATTGTATCGAACATTTAAAACTCAATTTCAAAGTGTCCTGAAGTTATTTCGGGTTGTAATGCTGTTAAAAGATTGTCGGACTTCATTGTTTAAGATTGGCGGATATAGAATTGATATTTTTAAACTTTTCAAGCTTTTACTAACTTTTTCCTAAAATTCTTTTGGAATTCAACTCAAACTTTAACTAAAAAAAATTAGTGGTTGAAATGTTTAAATTTCTGCTTCAATGCAATATCGAAACAATTTTTAGTAACATTCAGCTAAATTTCTTCAAATTTGTGCACTTCAAAAACTCAACAAATGCCAGATATTTCTCACCAATAAACTTTTAAATGACTAGCTATTTTCGAGTTTTTAAAAATCTTTCAACACTGAAAAACAAATTTTCAGCCTTAGATTCGATGACATTGAAATCTAAACAATGAACTCGATCATTCAATACAAAACTATTATCTCAAATGAACTTCAACACACTTCAAAATTAAAATTTCAAAGTCGAAATAATAATTCAAACAAAAACAATGAAAGAACTATTTTTTTTTTGTGATAGAGATGAATAAGGAAGAATAACGTAATTGAGATCGAGAAAGAGATTTTTATCATGTCAGCAGATATTAACGATGAGACGAGAAAAGAGGATTTTTACAGTCAGCAGATATGACAAAAATGTTGGGTTATACACATCGGACGTTGAAGGGATGGGGTGGTCAATTTATAAGTGTGGAGGGAAAGCCTCAACCTTTGAGCTAACTTTTGGGGTTGAGAAAGCCCAAGACCACCCCAAACATTTGGTCTCAGAGGTCCAGGTGTCAACAAGTTCAGCCCACGAGAGGAACTGAGTTGTCGTTCTCTCCAGCCCAAAGCCCGAGGTGAAGGGGGAGATTTGTTGGGTTATCCCACTCGGACGGGAAGTGCGAAAGGGCTGGTGGTCAATTATACGTGTGGAGGAAAGCTGGAACCTTTAGCTAGCTTTTGGGTTGAGAGGCCCAAAACCACCAACATGTATCAGCAGCCAGGATTATAACAAGTCTCAGCCCACCGGGAGAAACTGGTTGTGTTTTTCCAACCAAGGCCCCGATGTGTGAAGGGGGAGATTGTTGGGTTATCCCACATCGAAAGTGGAAGGGGCTGGTGGTCAATTTATAAGTGTGAGAGAAAGTCTCAACCTTTGAGTTAGCTTTTGGGTTGAGAAGGCCCAAAACCACTCAACAAAAATAACATTTTAAGGGTACTTGTAATCCAAAACATAGAAACTAAAAATAGTTTTGATCTAAACATAAATAAAAAACAAATAAAGCTATTACAAAAATTTCAAAGAATAACTGAAACTATAAATCCAAATATATAAGTAAATGTGAACGTTGTCAAAAATGATATTCAGTATTTGAATTATGACTTGCGAGAAGAAAATTTCTCAAAAAAAAAAAAGAAACAGATAATCGAGTAGCAAAATATCATACTTTACTAATTAATAAATTTTTTTTTTTTTTTTCCACTAAAATTGTGATATATAAATAAAAATAGGTAAAACTGTTTTAAAAAATTTATTGTCTGAAAACAAGAACAGAGAAAGGCAAATTGCCTACCTAAAGTTTATGTGATTGAATCAAGTTAAGAGAATCACTGGTGAGTGTGAATTTAGAAATTTTATAAGAAATTAAAGTTATATTTATTATATGAAAAATATTTTTATTATATCTCTTTTGTATCTTAAAAATACAGGTTCTTGAATAAAAATATATTCAACTGGTCAATCTGACTACATATGATTAAGCCATGGAACAGCTATAATTGCGTTAGAGAAACGGGGAAACGTCACTTTTATTAAAACGGATTTGCTGCATATTTAAGTCCGTTGATCAGAAGGAAACAATGGTGAAAAACTACTTCTTTCGTCTACTATTATTTGTTATAATTTTTATTTCTAAAAGTTAAATTATATAAAATTTTTGATTAATATTTCAGAAGTAAAAAAAAATATAATTTATGTATTTTCATATAATTTTTATTTCTTTGTTGTTGTTGTTTTTTATGATATCGAAGATATTAGTTTAATTTTAAGTTTAAAATTTATTAACTTTCGAAAAACATAAATGATAATAAAAAAATAGATGGAAGGAGTAGGGGTGGGCAAAAACCGAACCGCCCAATAAACCGAACCGGATTAAAATGTTTTGGATTATTGTTATGGGTTATTGGATTTTTAATGGATTAGAAAAATAATATTGGGTTATTGGGTCGCGTCGTTTTATATTGGGGTGGGGTAAACCGATAAACCAATAAGACTCTAATTATTACTAATTTACCCTTTCTCAATATTAATTATGAATAATTTAAAATAAATAAATTCAATATTAATTTTTCAGGCTATGTGATTTTTGGTGAGAAATGTGAGAACTTTGTTGATTATCTGGTGGATCAAACAACTGTTCAAGATTGTCTATGGAATATTTTATTTAGTTTTAATTTAGTTCGTAATTGTAGTGATAGCTTTGCAAGTTTTGTGAAGTTAGTAGTTTGACAACATTCAAAAGTTTTCTATATGTTTGGCGGTAAATGGTAACATGTAATTATAACATACGTACATTAATATATTATTTGATCGACATTTTCTATTGGGTACGAAAACCGAACGATAACATCAAAAAGACGATAAAACGATAAAAAAAGTCTTTATGATTTGTTATTGGGTAGCATATTTTAAAAACCAAAAAATCGATAAACCAAATGTTATATGGTAAAAACCGAAAACGAACGACCGATGCACACCCCGGAGTGATGAATTGTTTACTATTCCTTGTCAAATTTCTTGGAGATTTTGAGTTTTTTTTTTCTTTTGATATTCAAGGTGTTTGATTATATAAAAAAAAATCTGTTTCTTTCAGAAGCAAAAGTAAAAAAAACATTTATTTTTATGTAAAAATATTTTTACCATAAATCTATATTTGTCAAATTATCCGTCTTTAATTTATCTTCCAGTTAAATACAACTCTTTTTTTTTCTCTCTCTTCCACTTCCTCTTTGGAATAGCTATCATAATTCATAACGATAAACTCTCTCTCCCTCTTTGCATAATTAATAATTGCGAAGCATTGCTAGAAATTTGAGTTAATATTTTCTGCACATAATCTTAAAAGACTTTTATAATAATTGTTTAATATTATTTTTGTTATAACAATTGTAATACTAGAACGTGTCAACGGTCATTTGGCATGATAGATAAAAAATAATTATCAAATAACTTTTTAGTATACATTAATCCTTTATCTAATTACGAAGTGTGAGATAATTATAGCAGGCTAAAATATTATGACCAGAAGAAAGAAAAGTAAGTACTAGGTAGAATACTAATTCGTGTAACTTACTTGGGATAAAAATATTTAAAAATACAAAAAGTTTCCCTTAAATTATTTTTTTTAATAAACAAACAACTTATTCTTAGAAATTATGCCAAGCATATTTGACAAACCAAACAACCAATAAAAAATAATGTCAACATAACTAATCCTTCATAAATAATCCCAATATAACTTATTTTCAAACCAATCTCCTAAAATCTTAACTAGTTATTATACCACGATTCAAAATCCCAAAATTTTTAGTTAGAAAAGATGAGACCCAAATTTTACTTATGTAATAGATTTATAAATTGATTATTTTTAAAAAAATAATATTAAATTAGAAAAAAGATAAGACCTACATTGAAGTGACTTTTACGACACCACCGCAACTATAAATCATGCATGCATATGTTGTATTTAGAATATCGCAGGAATGGTACAGCCTCCAGCACACTATTGATTTTTAGTTTGAAATTCAATTTTTTATTTTTTTATTCATACAGAGTAAAATTAAGATTTTTTTCACGGTAAATATTAAACTTATATATTTGAAATTAATAAAGCAATATAAAAACTAATTGAGGATTATTTCAAGATAAAAATTTCCAAGTAGTGTTTTCACCTTCAATTACATCTTCTTTTTTTCAAATTTTAATTTCAACATCAAATATTATTGATATATATATTTTTTCTTTCTAAAACTAAACCCGGAATATTACACCACCTTATTCCTAAATGGGCTAGGCTTCATAGTTATCATTATATAAACGGCCATTTGAATCTCAGTTCCGTGGCTTAACTTTAACGCATCATTTGCATCAAGGCCGCCCGGCTTGGTTAAGAAATTGTACAAACAATAATTTTCACGTGAAACAAATCTTAAGAATAAGAAATATTTATCATATTTATATGACGTTAGTAACTTATGTTATGTATTTATTATCAGCTACTAATATTTGAAATATTTAAAGCTATTTTTTGTATTTTCTAGTGAATTATTAAACCACACGCCTAACTGTACTTAAATCATATTACTTAAGTGTTGTGTGATCGTATATCTTCTTCTATAGTATATATGTTGATTCTTCTGTCAAATATTTGGAGAAAAAAAATCAACATACACAATATGTTATGTATTGATTATTCCGAATATGAAAAACATCTTTTATAGTATGTGTTGTTTTATTTAGCGATATACATATATACATACGTATTTGACAGTTTAGATAGGAGGGAAATAGTATTTTGTAGGTTTATATGAAACAATTAATTTGGCCACATATTTGAAAGCTTGTGCAGTAAAAATTTATTTGGAAGAAGCTGTGTTATTCTCAGGGCCCAAAATCATGCGGTAAAAGCCATCTACAAATTAGTGAAATTTTGTTTAGTTATAATTAAGAAATCCCCCTAGTGTTCATTCCATAATTACATTTGTACCCGACAATTTAGTATAAGTTTTAGTTTAATTACAAAAAATCCCTTTAAAATAGCTGAGCCGTGATACTTTGAAGTAGTTGATACATGGTAAATGAGACATAGTAACTTTAAAACTGTTAAGAAAATATAGGGGATAAAAATGTGGAAAATTTTAATGTTGTTACTAAATACAGATTTAATTGTGGAACAGCTCATTATCAGCATAAATCAGAATTAATGGATATTGAATTTCCAAAATTTGAAATCAACAGATTGTGTTATCAGTTAGTTGAAAACACAATTTTTTTAAAAGTCTGTTAAATTGGAGCTACCGATAATTTTGTGGTTTGTGCAGTGGTTTGTTGAAGATGAATACTTCGATTTTTGAGAGACATTTCGGAATTGGGTTGATACATGTCTATAACTGTACAGTGAATTAAAATAAAAAACATTATAACATGGATAATGTCTAATATATGTATCATAAACAGCGACTACTAAACAACATACACAGAATATATATCGTATCACATTATATTGATAACAGGCATTTATTAACACGTAGTGAATGATCATTATACACAAATTTCAAAAACATGATCAGTACATCAACTCTAAACAACATAATTACCTTACTGCTACATGATTAATTCAGCAATTCATACTCAATGCAAAACATGGATACATAGCATAATACATTGTATCAGGACATTGATAAAACAATGTACACACGGATTCTACATGTATCATCAAGCACAATTGATACTGTACTTACACTTATTGAATGATACATATAAAATTTTCAAAAACTTAATGATACATCTAAAATCTATGAAACAGAAAATTCAGCTATCAGTTGACCCTGTTGTGTAAACCACTATACACCCTTTTTAAAATGTATCAGCAAGCAACACTGATTCCTTTTAAAGTTTTACTAATTTAAACAACACCATTTTTAAGTACAACAAAATACTAACCCGAGACATGTAGGCCTAACAACAGTGTTTGCACTGCTTCTTTTTCCTTGTTGTTGTATTTTTACAACCTTTGAGTTCGCCCATGGTCTTGGTTGAATCCTTCTGAAGAAGGATTCCCATAGGATCATGCAAAGACTTTTTCCCTATTTTCTTCCCAATAAATCGGCGGAATCATATTCCTTCTATTAATTGGACGGATCCATTACTATGATGTCATAGAACAATTAAACAAAACAAAAAAGAGAAGAATCTACGAAATTGGATGAGGATTAATAATACAAGGGTTCTGGGTCATTACGATTCAGATAGGAAAGAAAATAGGCGAGATGGATTAAGAATAAAAGAAGAAAATAAAAAAATATGTGGGTGAGATGATGAGAAGATTAAGGAAAAAAAAAGAAGGAAAGTTGACTTCGGTAAGAAAAACGGTTTTAGAACGGCACTAGGAATTTACCCTGCTTCCTGATTTTTTGAATTGTGAAATTCAAAATTTCAAAATTTGTCTTTTATTTTAAATTTAATAATTCAAAATCAAAAAGCTGATTAAAAGGTTGAGCGTTTAAATGGATAAAATTTACAATTAAAAAACTGAATTTAAGAGTTGGTGTTTTAAATGGATGAAAAATAGGCAATAAAAATTGGTAAATGTGTATTATAAGAGAGGAGTGGTAATGTATCTAAAAACTTACACTAAAAATAAAAAAAAATAGGAAATTATGTATATTTAAAAAAAGTAGGAAAAATTGGAGAATATAAAAATTATAGTTGTGTATTTAAGTTATTTTTCCTTTTTTCTATGCGTTTCATAGTAATAGTTTCTTTATTTTGTTAAGTATTTCTTCTTTTTTTTGGCAACAATTTAAGTAACCAAATCGATCCATTAGAAAATATAATTATTGAAACTATAAGAATAAAGTAAAGTTTAAATCAAATAACAATAGAAAATATACAATGTTTATAGTGATATATTATATATTGCGCAGTCCATCATCCTCAACGACTGGATTTCCCATAGGAAGTAGACAGTATGCCACTCGAAAGCTAGTAGGCATGACTCTTTCCTACATGTGCATAGTCGAGGAACTGGCGTTGTCGTTCTCTCAACCCAAGGCGCCCGATGGTGAAAGGGGGAGATTGTTGGGTTATCCCACATCGGACATGGAAGGGGCTTGGTGGTCAATTTATAGTGTGAGAGTTGAGAGAAAGTCTCAACCTTTGAGTTAGCTTTTGGGTTGAGAAGGCCAAAACCACTCAACAAAAATAACATTTAAGGGTACTTGTAATCCAAAACATAGAAATAAAAAATAGTTTTGAATAAACATAAATAAAAAACAAATAAGCTAGTAACAAAAAGGTTCAAAGAATAACTGAAATATAAATCCAAATATATAAGTAAATGGAACGTTGCAAAAATTGATATTCAGTTTTAATTATGACATTGTGAGAAGAAAATTTCTCAAACAAAAAAAGAAAAGTAATCGAGTAGCAAATGATTCTACTTTACTAATTAATATTTTTTCACTAAAATTGTTATTTAAATAAAATAGGTAAAAATGTTAAAAAAATTATGGTTGAATAAAAAGAACAGAGAAGGAATTGCTACTAAGTTTTATGTGATTGAATCAAGTTAGAGAATTCACTTGGTGATGGTGAATTTAGAAATTTGATTAAGAATATTAAAAGTTATATTATTATATGAAAAATAATTTTTATTATTGCTTTTTGTATTAATGATATACAGTTTTCTTGATAAATAAAATAATATGCAACTGGTCAATCTTGATTGACTACATCTGATAAGCCATGTGGAACCAGCTATAATTGCTGGATAGTAGAAATGGGAAACGTCACTTTATGTGTAAAAAGGATTTATTTTATGGCATATTAAGTCCGTGCTGATCAGAAACAATGGGGGAAAAACGACTCTTTCGTCTACATTATTTGTTTAATTTTTTATTCTAAGTTTAAATTATATAAATTTTTATTAATATTTTCAGAAGTAAAAAAAAATATAATTTATGATATTTTTATTATAATTTTAAATATTTAAGATATGAATAATATAATGTTAATTTACTGTAAAAGTTATTAAATTTCAAAAACATACATGACAAAAAGAAAATGGATGGAAGGAGTGATGATTGTTACTATTCCTTAGTCAAATTTCATGTGTGAGGAGTTGAGTTTTTCTTTTAATATTCAGTGTTGATTTATATAAAAACAAGTTGTTCTTTCAGAAGCAAAAGTAAAAAAAACATTTATTTTATTGTAAAAATATTTTTACCATAAATCTATATTTTCAAATTATCGTCTAATTTATCTTCAAGTTACAACAAACTCTTTTTTTTCTATCTCTTCACTTTTCTTTGAATAGCTATCATTAAGTTCAATACGATAAACTCTCTCTCCGCCTCTTTGATAATTACATAATTGCGAAAGCATTGGCTAGAATTTCGAGGTGGAAGTTATTTTCTTGCACTACTATTAAAGACTTGTTTGAATAATTGATTCTAAAGATATTTTGTTATAACAATGGGTAAATACATAGAAACGTGTCAACGGTCTTTTGCAGATAGAGATAAAAACATTAATGATCAAATAAACTTTTTAGTATACATTAATTCTTATCTAATTACGAAGTGTGAGATAATTTATAGCAGGATGGATAAATAAGAAGGCAGAAATAAGTAATGTGGGTAGACTATTAATACTGTGATAACTTGAGAAATTATCTGCGTGATAAATTACCCTTGGGATGTTTAGGATAAAAATATAAAAATAACCAAAAGTACCCTTTAAAATTATTTTGTTTAATAAAACAAACAACTTATTCTTAGAAATTATGCCAAAGCATATTGACAACCAAACAATATAAAAAATCAATGTCAACAAACTAATCCTTAATAAGAATCACAAACATAATTATTTCAAACCATCCCTAAATCGTAACTAGTTATATACACGATTCAAAATCCAAAATTTTTAGTTAGAAAGATGAGACCCAATTTTACTCTGTAATAGATTTATAAGTGATTATTCTTAAAAAATAATATTAAATTGAAAAAGATTAAGACCGACATGAAGTGATTTTACGACACCACCGCAACTATAAATCATGCATGCATAGTGTTGTATTTAGAATATCGCAGGAATGGTACAGCCTCCAGCACACTATTGATTTTAGTTTGAAAATCAATTATTATTTTTTTATTTTCACGATCATTTATGCATTCACAGTAAAATTAAGATTTTTTTCCCGGTAAATATTAAACTTATCTATTTGAAATTAATAAAGTAATATAAAAATTAATTGAGGATTATTTCAAGATAAAAATTTCCAAGTAGTGTTTTCACCTTCAATTACATCTTTTTTTTTTTCAAATTTTAATTTCAACATCATATATTATGATATAATATATATTTCCTTCTAAACGAAACGACTATTGCACAACCTTGTCCTAAATGGGCTAGGCTTAATAATTTGTCATTATATACAAAAACAACGGCCCTTGCATCCATTTCCGTGGGCTTTAACTTAAACGATTTAATTTGCACCAAAGCCGCTTTGTTTAAAGAAATAGGGAAATTGTTATATAATAAGCAAGTAATAACTAAATTAAATGGAAAGCTAGGTTTGATTTAATGTGCTCATTAGCAACGTTGGCAAAAAATTCAGGGGCTCTCTCCCAGAGTCTCGACTCGCACTCTCCCATTCTCGCCTCTCTCGCGTTATACCAGAATGTATTAATTTCTGTTTTCTGTTGTATAAAGCGATGAGAAAATGTATATACACATGCAAAATGTATATCTTAGTGTATAAACTTAATTATAAATTTACACACATTTTACTCAAATATTGCAGAGAAAAAGAAAAGGCCCAAAGAATTATCAATTGTGATCTTATCAACAATTGAGTGTGAAATACAGATTTTTTCTAGCTTGTATACACAGAAGTGCTATATATTGTGTTTTCTGTTTTTTGTATATAAAGCTGAGAGGACAAAACATATTATCTTCTTGCTATAACTTATAAATGCAATATACATTACATTTCATTCGATTCAACTGTATGCAAAGCTAATTATACAATTCAGGCCATGCGGAATTATAAACTTGTATATGGATAGCAATTAGACAGTTTTTATGTTTGCGATTTGGGTTTTTTTTGTGTGGGTAGCGCAATTATGCAACGATGTACAAACAATAACTTTTCACGTGCCACAAATCTTAGAATAAGAAATATTATCATAATCTTATGACGTAAGTAAAAACAACTCTATGTAGTTATTTATATCAGCTACTAATATTTGAAATATTTATAGCTATTTTTTGTATTTTCTAGCGAATTATAAAACCATACGCCTAACTGTACTTAAGTCATATTACTTAAGTGTTGTGTGATCGTATATCTTCTTCTATAGTATATATGTTGATTCTTCTATCAAATATTTGGAGAAAAAAAATCAACATACACAATATGTTATGTATTGATTATTTCGAATATGAAAAATATCTTTTATAGTATGTGTTGTTTTATTTAGCGATATACATATATACATACGTATTTGACTAGTTTAGATCGGGGGAAAATATTATTTTGTGGTTTTATATGAAAAATTATTGGCCCATATTTGAAAGCTTGTTGCAGTCAAATTTATTTGGAAGCCTGTGTTATTCTCCGGGCCAACATCACTACGGTAAAGCCCATGCGCTTCATAGCAATAGTTTCTTTATTTTGTTAAGTATTTTTTTTTGGCAACAATTTACGCAATCAAATCGATCCATTAGAAAATATAATTATGTTACATTTATTGAAACTACAAGAATAAAGTAAAGTTTAAATCAAATAACAATAGAAAATATACAATGTTTATATGATATATTTATATATTGCGCAAGTCCATCGTCCTCAACGAATGGATTCCCATAGGAAGTAGACAGTATGACACTTCGAAGCTAGTAGGCACTGACTCTTTACCTACAATGTGCATATAGTCGAGTAACCATTTTTTTTTTTATAAACAATAATAAAGTTAATTTGATAAAGAAATTTGACTCGATAGGTATAAATTTTTTATAACTTTTAATGACGGCAAGCTCAATACGGTCGATTCTAAATTTTATACGAGAGTATTCGCCTTCATAAAGATTATAATACGTTATTGTGGTGTGGGTTTTATATCCCTGATGTTTATCATAAATAGAATTTCTTTAGAAAAAGGGTATTTTTTGGTAGGATAGGTTTTTTTAGGACTCTATAATTAGAGGAATGTCCTTCTAATTAATCTGCTTTTCACAATGTAGTCTAAGACTTTGAAAGTTTGGTAGGGGGGAGACATTTATGGGTCCAAGTTGATACGTGGATCCTTGGGTGAACCTCCATATATTCTGAAAGTGAATTAGTTGAGGTTGGTGTATTCTGTATTTGTACTCTCATTTATTTAGTATTGAATTGATCATTCCTTTGTGTACGTAGGTCGATTTTGACGAACCAGTTAAATCTTGTGTCTTTTGGTATCTTTCTCGTTGTCTCTTACGCGTGTCTTTCGAGTTTTATTGGAGCTTCCGATTACACCTACTTATTTTCGATCCTAACATTTATTACGTGTGATATTGAACATGAAGTGCGCTTTTCAATCGAAAAATGACACTTTCAATCGAAAGTCAATTTGAATTAATTTTCAAAATTAAATTAGATTATATTAGTTCGATATTTTAAACAAAAATTGTAAATATTCAAAAAGTATATGAAAAGTACTATAAGCAATTTTTTTTGCATATCGATATGATGAAAAATACACCTTAAAACGTTGTCAAAATCCTTGTTGTTTGATTCTAAAAATAAAAACTATGACAAACAATAATAGACGGAGTTGATTTATGCAAATGTCCCTTTTAAGTTAATTAATTTTATTTTCCCCTTATTTACGAAAGTTGCACAAAAATAGCCTTGGGTGTAGTGTTTATTGATATATTTCTAATATTTTGCAGATAAAACATTAGACTTCCGTCTAAAGTTTTCATTACTTAAAAATATTAGGTCTTGGTTTAATGTTTTCTTATAAGATTTTCGATTTACTCAAATGTGATCTTGAATTAGACAGTGTCTAAAAGGCACATAAGCAAGAGAAATAAAAAGAGAGTCATTTACTAAAAAAGAGTTCCAAAAAAGAATAGCTGGCAAAAAAATCACCATATTTGTACTTTATCCTTCTTCTAGAAGACCTTCTTATATTCTTAGTCAATTTGATATTAAGACTCATTAAGGTCCACCCCCCCCCCAAAAAATGTTTAGGTGATTGGAACATCAACAAGAGGTCATAATTAAAATACATTTAGTCTAAGCACCAATTTTACTTGTTGAATTCACTAACCAAAAAAAAAAAGATTTAGCAACCGATAAAGTTTGTAGCTAAACAATAAAATTCATCGTTAATCCTAGAATTAACAGCATATATTTCTGTAGCCACTAGCAAATTAACAATGAAATTTGTAGCTAATTCAGTATTTTTTTTCCATAAAAAAAGAATATTTAAACAAGGACATGAAATGTGAGGGCCGTGGTTAATTATAGTACTATATTAGATAGAGTTTTAACAATGTAATTGGTCATGATTTGGTTGTCATTTGTCAATGAATGCAAACGAACAACATATATAGATTTGACTCGATCGGCCAGTAACGAAATTGACAGTACATGAATTAATGAAAGTACAATTTATAGATAGATAATACAAGACAAGATTTAAACACCAAAAGTTAGGACCCAAACAGTAAAAAATAAATAAAGGGATCAGACCCATCTCACCCAATCCCAATGTTGGCCCCTGAAATTAAATATGACGTGGAGATGCTGAAGGATGACAAAAGTCCCACACTGAATGTTAATGAGATGTTTGGACTCTTTATTAGATTTGAGAAATAATCCTCCTTCGTACGAGCTAACTTTTGAAATGACCTAATTTAACGGTGTTTACAATACTTATCAACATACAGTAGGAACAGTATAGATATTAGGGGTTTCAGAGAGCTTAGTTATTAACATTAATAAACAACACTGTTTCAACAGAATACATTCCTTAGTACAAACGTTATTAGAAACTAAGCAGCCTGAAATAGTTAGAATGTCTTCTTCAAAGACACATTAAACTCTAGAGAGTGTTCTTCAAAGACAACATACAACATGAACCCTAATTTTTTTTTTATAGATAAAACTAATTAGATCATAAAATAGATAAGCAATTGATTCGAACAGACACTCCATGACTTCCTTAATCAGTAAGGAGATACACCAATGTTTGCTGGAGCAAGAAACCCTTCCTTCATCAGAACATCCTCCCCTTCCTACACATTTACCAAAATAATCAAAACCAATAAAACCATACATGTTCGAATTCATATGAAACTTTTCTTTTTAGTAAGAAAAAAATAATACATTTCTATATTAAGTAACAATTTAACTTTATAATACTTCATATTAATATTTGTCAACTCGAGATGATTTATGTAAGGGAGAGAAGGCTCTTCAATCATTAGTTGACCTTCCCTTGAACCAATCACGGAGCTCTCAACTGAGTGGTTTAGGTTCTGAAATTTCTTAGTCACACAAATATATCTATGACTTATTTACGATCATAAGTTACAAAAGTTAGAACTTAGGGAATAGTATTTTATAGATATGTACCGTGACAATATATAGAACTTTGATATCAATCGAATATATATGTATTTAAACTTGTCGTAGTATATTGAATGTATGATACTTCACTTCTTTAAAAAAGAATGACCTACTTTTTTTTAGTCTGTTTTTAATAAAATGCCCCCTTTCCACTTTTGGCAACACTAGCATATTAACTTTTTAAATAATATATTTTTAAGACCGCATGGTTAAAGAATATTTTGACACATTTAACATAACTTCAATTTAGAACAACGCAATTAAATATTCTTCTAACTAAGTTATTCTTTTTTAAACTAATAAAAGTTACTCTGATCCCAATTGTGATAAACTTTTTATATGTGATTATTTTTGAAGTGATTTGATAAAACTCTACAATAAAGAACGTACGGTTAACAGTTTTTAAAATAATTTTGTATGTACGTAAATAAATGAGATGTTTGTACTTTAATTAATTAGGTCATTGAAAGAAATATGTAGAGTACCTGTTGACATGCATTTGGTTTCTTCACGGGTTGATCAGGCATAAGTCCGAAATGAATGTGTGGAAAATGGGCCCACTGACAACACAACAAAACAAGACAAACACTAAATTCAAACACTTGTTTGTAAAAATCAACCAAACCCTACTCAAGCAAAACCCTAGCAACTGCTTATCCGTCCGTCTCAATTTATATGATTTACTTATCTTTTTAGTCAATCTCGAAAAGAATGACACATTTTAAAATAAACATTTTCCACGTAATGAAATGATTTATATCCACACAAGTATTAAATCACAAGTTTTGAAAGTCTTCATTTCTTTCTGAAAATTTATGTGAAGTCATATTATCTCATATAAAATAGGACTGGCGGAGGGAGTATTTATATATAATATAGTGCCTAAATTTAAAGAATATTTTTTTTTGTGTGTTAATATTAAATTTATATTGAATAATAAATAATTTATTTCTTACATTCTTTGCAGCAGCACTGAAGGCCTCCCTGTGACTTATATCGGGATTTCCAGCTTTGATACGTTGGATCTCGTCCCTGCATTGTTTTTTTCAATGGCATTTCTTATAAAAAATAATATGCTAACATGAATATTTAAATCTTGTATTATGTATAGGACATTTTGGTTTAAAGATTTAATTTTATTTTTTTATATAAAAAAAAGTGAATTTCATGAAGAAAGAATGTTTTTTAGTTTGAAAATATATGGTAAAACATACTTGATGAATCGATTGTAAGCAGATGGGACTCTCTGTCGCTTCTCCGGAGCTGTAAGATAATGAGACAAAGAAAAGAGTTGCGTTAAATTTAGCTTTACTCACCTCGGGACCAAATAGAATGGAGTGTACTACTTTTTGTGTCTATCACATCATTTCATGATAATTACCTAATCATACATCTATCTATCTAGATTCTTTGGCCATGCCAAAATCCAAATCCATCTAACTTTACGGGGGACGACATTATATTTCTCTTTTTTCACCTAAACCCTCAAAGAATGACATACAATAAAAAACAACAACGTATTGCTAGTCTCAATTTAACTGATAGACGACAAGTTTAACATACAGTTGGAACTTGAAGGTTAATCACCAAATAATTCATTCATACGCCCTACCCTCTCTGTCCACATAACCACAACTTACGCAACCGACAGCCAGTACTCCCATAATCACCACCATCAGACACAACAATAGAGAAGACACACCACACCTAAAATCCCGCCCGACCCAACAAACTCCCAAAGAAATTCCAACACAACCACCCTAGATCACCCACTGTCAACCACCACCCTACGTAGCGATGATGCAGCAAACCGACACCATACTTACTTACTCTTCCATCGCCAATACACCTGACAAGACAACTCATAACAACAATGAGAAGAATTACAGGCACCCTCTCAACCGTCATACACTACCAGACCGAACCGCATAACCATATAGAACACCACACCGCCCAACACCCATACACCCAAATACCCTCTACCCTCGTCAACCCACCTAGTATAGCCCCTTCTCGCCCCATACACTTCTCCTCAGACTATAGCATCAACAGCCGCACCCCTAACCCCTACACACCCCAAACCAACCCCCTCAACATTAGAGCTACGCACCCCCCCCCGGAAGCGAGCAAACCCAACTCACAAATGTAACCCCCGAGCCTCCCCATATCCGCTACACGACCACTACTTAGCCCCACTACACATAGTCCGACAACCCGACCGATCCCCGCCACGACCCCCCCGCCCCACCCCAGAATCAATATTCCACCGCAAATCACACAGCGACGTCGTTAATACTAACACAACACGGCAACACACACCATACAACACTGACCTCCTCCGTACATAGGGGCAGCTTCTCTCGACACCAGCCCCAGAGACACGGGACTGAAAAACAACGTCAAGGCTCCCAACCTCAAATCGAAAATCTCCTCATTTGCGCCACCACAGCAGGAAACTCAGCAACCTACGAACGCAAGCTTCCACCCCAACCCATATCACATTCGCTGCGAATACATTTCCCCAAGACTAGCCATGATTTATACATATCCTGCCCCACCACGCTCCTCCCAGCTAAATACGCCGAGCCGTTCGGGCCGACCCGCCAACTCTCGATCCCATACCCGCGTACCGGCTTCCCCAAGGGACAAACGCGCCAAAGACCTCTGACCAGAACCGTCCAAAACTGCCTGCCACACATGACTATACTGCCCCTGACAACAGCAGCCGAAAACAAAAGCTAATGGGTGCGCTCTTCCGGAGGATAGGGGGAAGGGCGAGGTAGTGAGGGGGTAGACGCGGATCGCCCTCCATTACTTCATTCGATTTCCGGACACTAGACCTAACTACCCGCCCTCGAGCCGACTTGGAGGCTCCTCCTTTTAGGCGAATTCGCTCCTTTCGGAGTGACCCCGGTTGGCTCCCGTGGTCTCCTTTACTCCTCTTTTATTCTCTTTGTTTAGATATGTCTATGTCATTCTTTTTAAGACGGACTAAAAAAGAAAGTATGTCATAACTCGTAAATATTACTATGTTTGACACTATATACTAAAAGTTTACCACATGTTATAAAGATTAATACCTAACACCTAAAGCAACTTTTCAGCTACAATTTTACACAGTATTCTGAAAGTACCTCTTTGCCAAGGAGATTCAACAATAGAACCTGCAACTTATATGCACAATATAACTTTTCGATGACGAATGACAGCTTTAACTGAACCCCTTTAAACTAACCATGTATTTTCACCATTCTTCCTAATGCAGTTGTTTGACTATCGTATTTAAAACTTAAACTGTTAAAAGTAGGGGCGGAGGGAAAAAATTATGCTATTTATGTATGGTTAAAATCATTTAAACTGTTTAGCCTAGTCCGTGTGTTTACTTCTTGTTATTTAAAACTTCAAGATGAAAAATTCTGACTCTACCACTGATTAAAAGAAGAACGTCTTTTAACCAAGAGAGAAGAAGTTCATATGTTAAAACTATCCCTTATGCAGTAAGGATTTTAGGGTTTTCCTGTGAAGATAAATAAGTAATATCAACATCATGTTAGGCACACATGTAGTACATTAAAACAGAAACTGTTGATGAACAATGCAAAAACGTTTAAGTAGCAATTTCTAAATTTGGCTTTTTTGGAAGTACTTTATATTTAGATATTTTTTGAGAAAGAAGGTAGGCAGAAAAATAGAAATAAGATGTCTCCGTCCCAAAATAGCCAAATATGAAAATAATATGCAAACAAAATAAAACTTTATAGAAAACTGTTGAGTGCAAACAATTTCACATTCTTTCTTAATTTGCTAAGAAAACCCTATTTTCTAGAAAAGGCTAGTTAGACCTGCATATTTTTATTTTTTTTTACTGTTCAAAAATTAATTTAATTTTTTATTTTTTTAATCTTACGTCTGTTTGCGACTGGTGGCTTTGGAATTTCATCAACTCCTCCTCGGACAGGCATGAGTGATTCATTTGGGTTAATTTGTTGATTCATCAACAAACTTGGTGGATTATTCCGAATCTCATCCTGAAAAACAAAATAGATTTCCCAATTAGAACGATACAGAAAAGATTAACACAAACAATTAACCAATAACATACATACCAGAAGATTGTGAGGTGAAAAGAAAGAATGTGGGAGATGAAGCTGATTAGCAGCAGTGGGAAGAATAATGTTGACAGAGAGAAGATTGGTGCAATGACCACATCTTACTGTCACATTTTTGAAGAAACTTGAGCAAGGAACACTTACCTGTACAACAAAATGTCCATTTTTATCATAGAATGCAACTAGAAATTAAGTAAAAGTGGTGAAAATAGGGTTTTTTAACCCCTCTCATTCTATATATATATATATAGCGATAAGAGAGAGAAGTATGTATAAAGAGGGAGGGGAAGAAAGTGATATGATACCGCGAGAACAGTGTCACAAAAGTTGCATTGGACATAACATAGTTGTTCTCCTGAAGGAGGAGAGAGGTGATGGTGGTGGAGGTGGTGGTCCGGAGCAAAAGCAGCAGATGAAGACGACATGATAAGATTCCTTACTAATTCCTGATTTGAGACTACTTCTCTCTTTCTTGATTTGATTGATTGATTGATCATTGACTCATCAACACTCACATTTTTATATTGGATAATCTCCGGGTCCTTCCTAATAATATACTTTTTTCTTTTTTTTTTGGGTGTGGGATAGACCGACCTAATGTAACAACACTATAGGGGCACTTTGATGGATAAACTATTTTTTTTCTCTTTGTGTGTCTAATATCATGTTAAAAAGTGTGTGATTATGTCATTTAAAAGTTTATGAAATGTTATTTAGTTATATTCTCAACAGAGTGGTCAAATCAAGATTGACTAATGTTATGTGGAGCAAAGTGAAAATGAAAGTTGGGGGTCAGATGAGAATACTAAGGTGAGTGTGTAAACATACTAGGAGAGATAAGATTGAGAATGAATTTTACGCAAGACTAGGTACCCGAGTGGCTCTCCGTGGTCGACAAATGAGAAAACGCAAGATTGAGATGTTTTGGGCATAAGAGAGAAGTGTGAGATGTATCTTACTAGGACATGACATTAGATATGGAGGTTCAGAGGTTGTAGATTAGGTTAGAAGCAGATGTTGAGTTAAAATTAGGAGTTTCGGGGTTCTGAATAGATTTGTTAGGGGTTCACAAATTAAAATACGTAATTTTTTTAAATTTTCTAATATAAATATACCTTCTAAAAAAAAACTAGTGGGTTTAGAGGTCGCACGTACCTAATAATATTAACACTATTCTCGTAATTTCTTATTCTTTCTTATTCTATTATTACGAAGTTTTTATGTTTTGCTTATTGCATTATTTTGCAATCGATGTACAAGGTATGTTTGGTTTTTTAATTGGTACTGTCCTAGTCGTTCTTAGATGTTATTATTTCATTGTTCACCTCCTACACATTCGTGACGTGAAGTGTTCTGTCCAATCAGATCATGTAAGAGGCTTTATAGTTAACTCTATAAAAGAAATAATGAATATCGAGCCTAACTCTAAGTTTTCAAATTTAGTTTTAAAGGTTAGGTTTGTTCAAAGTTATAATATAAAGAAATCATAAATTAAGATCGACTTGGGACTCTTCACACATCTCTTTACGCTCAGATTGGACATCTAGTGTATAAATAATTTATTATGAGGCTCAACATCTGAAGTAAGAATTGTAATAAAACTATTATAATATCATGTAAAAAAATAAATCTAACTCAACATATATTCAACTTTAAAAACTAGACCAGAATTTCTCAAAATCATATTAGAAAAACTACCCCTTCCTTAAAAGGAATGAGATGAAACTTTTCGCAGACTCAAACTTGAATATCCTCTTAATAATAACATCCAACACCACAACTAGCAAAAATTCCAAATCTTAAAAATAAGTGATTAAAGACATTCTTGATAAAAAAAAAAACGTTTTTTCTTATATGAATTTTATGTGCCCGTATTTAAATTAATCGGGCCGGTGAATTTTACAAGATAATTAAGAGTACACAAGTTGTAACTTTAATTTTGGTTTATGTACT
This sequence comes from Solanum habrochaites, assembly GCA_027704765.1. Lineage (NCBI taxonomy): Eukaryota > Viridiplantae > Streptophyta > Magnoliopsida > Solanales > Solanaceae > Solanum > Solanum habrochaites. The sequence continues at coordinate 83,692,961 of JAKWJA010002489.1, forward strand.
ATACTCTAATCGTGGTCCCAATACTAAATATAAATATTTTATTTTACTTACAAAAAAGTTTTATTATCTTTTTTCTCATACTATCTTGGAGTATTAAATAACATTGTGAAATAGTGATAGTCAAATTAAAATTTTATAATATCATTATTAAAGTTAGTTCAGTAATATACATTTTAAATGTAATATACATTTTAAATGACGAACATATTAGAAACATAGATCAAATAATATAAAACGTATTGACTAAAAAAAAAATGTGTGGTTGGCATTCCCAATGGGAGGTAGGGTTTTTTTTTGGGGGGGGGGGGGGGTGAGAAGCAGAGGCGGCAGAGGTGGGGGAAAGGAGTGAGAAAGGGACGTTTGCATGGGGTGATTAGCTTTCCCTCATTCACTTGTAGTTTTCATAGTTATGAGAGGATAGATAGTAAGACCCTTTTTTCTTTTGGTTTTTTCTTGTTTCCCCCATATCTTCATTTATTTTTGAGTCTACCAATTCTTAATTATAATATATATATTTTTTATTAACTACACTTGTGTTCGATTAATAAAGCCTTAAATAACGGGTGCCTATGATCACCTATCACCATTTTGATTTTTGTGGTCTAAGTTATTGCACCCAATAACATATTCTAAATAAAGTTTTGATGAACTTAATTTTATCTCTAGGGGAAAATCTTTAAAGTCAAAACTTCTTAAATTTGAAGTTTTATTCATGCAAAGAGGGATCAAAAGTTTAAAGTCATTTGTTTTTAAAATTATTTTTGCAATTAGATATTCCAAGTTCAAAACAACTCTCGTTTGATTTATCTGGTTAAGAATAGATGAAAAGTATTAAATGCTAAAAAAAAAACACTCTTTCAAATATTGATACCGGATTTGTAAATAATAGGATGACATGTTTTGATAGAATCTGTTGAACTGATAATAGGATTAGTATTTTCTCTTAACTAAACAATATTGTAAACCTATTTACAAAAAATTTGCCCGAGAGGGCATGGTTGAATGGTTGGGATGTGGGTCTCCCATGTGGGAGACGGTGAAATCTGATTCAATCTCCGTTTTTTATTTCATCATTAGTTCGTCTCATGAGGCTTTTTTTTATGAAGTTTACGTTTCATGTGCGACTCACGGGCTATTACACAGAAAATAAGTTACCACAAAATTCTCACTTGAAAAACATTGGTTGTGGCAAAAATTGTAGGATTTACCGGGAATTAGAAAAAGACATTAAATTTAAAAGTTCTTTTACATTTTAACTTTATAAGTCGTTTTAATTTTCACGTCTATATAAAAGGTAACATATTTCTTCAAATCGACATCTCAAATATTCCATAACTCTTGGGTATTCAAATATCTCATAACTCTTGAATATTCATAGAGAGATCTACATCTCAATATCCCATAAACTCCTCTAATTTCATAAAGCTGTGAGAAATCAAATACTGCCTTTAATTTGTCAAAGCACAAAGCTGCCCAATATTTATAGTGATCACATTCATTACAAAGGTTAAATCATCCTATATTCAAGAAATATGCAATCAACAATTCTTATATTTCTTCATTGAGAGAAAAATTAGCAAGAACGATTTTTTAAATTGTATCATACATAGATTAAATATATATAATTAAGCGGGAGGATAATATGGGATCAGAACAAGATTATTTTAGGGTTAAAACTAGTAAATTCCTAATCAACTAAAAATACATAAATTGAAAACTCTTAAATTAAGGACGATTAGTTTATTACTTTTACGTGATATTGGAAAAATAGTCTTTTTCTTAAAACGTCAAATATTTTGAAAGTAATTCAATTTTTCTTAAAAGTAATTCAATTTGAATAAAAGTCACTAAAGAATTATAAAATTTGTAAACACATATTAGGCTAGTAAATAGCATGAGTTTTTCTCCCTAGTTTGTACATACGATACAAGTCAACTAAGGTAAATATTCAGGAAGGCATAGTAAAATATCGATGGAGGTAAATTCTGCGTGACCCCACTCTGATTTTTATTTTTATTTTTATACATTATATAGATAACAATTCGTACGGTTTACAATTAACAAAAGTCAAAGTCCAGTTGTGTAATATTTGGAAGTGACAAAATACCCTTTGGATCATTTGATACACTATGATTCTCTTACTTTTAGTTCATGTAATATTCTCTATATATTATCATGTTTAGCATAATTTTAATTAATTTCACTCTTTGTTAATTTCAATTAAATACTGATAGAGTCCAATAAAATAAATATGTGTAATTAGGAGTAGCACAAAACATAGACTAGAGGTGAATAGATATAGGAATATGTTGTTAGGTCAAGAAGGTGGTTCCAGCTATGTAGGTATAAGCACATATATAAGCCATGCAGCTAGAACATGCTATACCAAGCAGGGCCATAAATAGGCCAGCAATTATTAATAATAATCCCAAACATGCCCTTACCATCATGGGAATAAAATGAAAATTGGATTCATGTATATTATAATAAAATGATTTCCAATTTCTTAATTAGTCGGGAAGTGATAATAAGGATATGAATAAATAATAATGAATGACCTAATTAGCGTGAAAAACACATAAATTATCTCCTTTTCAAAAATTATATTTAATAGGGTGTGAGATTTATGTCTAACTTATTACTATTAATTTGAGAAACACAATTCAGTGTGTCATGAGTATTGTGATATGTGTAATACATTCTTTTTTATTTGTGAAATTTTTTTGTCACATGGCAATTAACATGACCAAAATATTCTTCCTTGACAAAAATTAAATAAACTATTTAGTTGAAAGCCAAAGATTAAGTATTAATATTTTTTAAAAAAAATTAAAAAATAATTGGTCGTCATCCCAGGCAGCACCTCCCCCTCCCCCCTCCCTCACAATCCCCGAAGCAGAGGCGAAGTATAGGTGAGAGTTCATGGGTTCGGACAAACTTACTAGTTTTTTTTGTAGACCTTATATTTGTATGAAGGAAAAGCAATAAAAAATTACTCTATACGTAGTCTTAACAGGGAACTCCCCAAATAAAATTGATTTAGATATGAAAACTCCTCACTTTGATCCGTCTCTGCCCGATAATCCATGACCTTTTAATTGTAGCACTCCCACTCTTTCCATAAAAAACTCTGTTATTTAAAAAATAAAAAATAATGACCCGATCAAGCAAAGGCCTCTACTCCTTAAGTTGTTTTTATTTTATGTATACATTTTTCTCTTTTTAATTAAGATAATACGTGAAGCGGAAAAAATAAATACTATCATTTTAACTAATAGAATGAAATATAAATAATTTAAATTTTCAAATAACAAAAAAGAATTGAACAACGCAAAATAACAACTCTCTACTACAAGCGTGGTGTTTGAGAAAGGCATAAAAAGAAGGCGACTATTTACTCCATTTGACAATGAAATATTCTGGTCAAACTAACTAATATTTAATGTGAATTTATAAATAAAATTACCAACTTATAAAAATATGCAATTTACACATTTAAAAAGCTATATTGAACTGTTGAAAATACAATGAAATATAATAAAAGTTTATTATTTGATAAATTAAATTTTTAGATAAGATGATCATACATTACTTCAGTTTGATATCAATTTTGGTTCTGGCCTAAGTCGGTTTTATCTCAATTTCTAAATTATTAGAACCATAAGTTATAAAAATTTAACAAAATTTTTAGATGAAATGATCGTAAATAAGAGTATACGTCATATTAGTTGACAATTCAAAATACGAAACTTTGGTGAGAGAATGATTTGACAGTTCAGGCTGTTTCTCGCACACTCATACACGCAGAAATACAGAGATACATAGCTGTCAGTGAAGCAGAAAGACAGAAATCTTTGATCCTTATTTATGCATGCACCTCTTTGTCCTCACCCTAATCCCTCTATACAATTTTTCCAATATAAAATTATACAGCCCTAATTTTTAAATATTATTCTTAGCTTTAAAAAATATTAATTTCTAGCATTATTATTGGAAGAAACTAACTAGGTCATGATGTTGCCAAAGCACAAAAAAAAAATTTAAAAAAATTAAAAAGGATATGTTTGCTGAAAAAGATGGCTGGAGAACTATCACATCTAATCCATCATATTTTCATCATGACATTGTAAACAGAAATTAAATTAGTCTTGTCATCCCAAAAATTGCCCTTTAAGGTTAACTTGTTCAGACTCTCCGTTGCAAAATATTTGTGGTCCACCCCCTCTCCTCTGTTCGTCGAAAAATTACGTTATACGCTGATCCATGTGATTGCGGTTAGTGTTTTCGTAAAAAAATGTGGATTCGTATCTCTCAACAAACAATGTTCAATTTATATCACCAATTTATCATTATTTATTTTGTAAATGGATTGTTCCTTATCAACGTTACACTTCATGTGTTATTTTCTCACACAATGATAGATTCTGTGGATCACTGAACACAATAATTTGATTGGACAAGAGAATATGCTTTAATTCTATAGTCGCTCCAAATTTTTGAAGTATATGTATAGAATAAGCATATACTACAAATAGGCTACTGTAGCTCTATATGAATTTAAATTATCAAAAACGAATTAAACGTTGATCTTGTAATTTTAGACATTTTCACTAATCGAATAGAAAATTTACAATAGTTCAGTGACCATTTAATTAGAAATGAACACCTAGAAAAGTTGGAGATATTAAAAAGTTGTAAATTCCACTATTTAAATCCTTTAGGATATTATATATTTGATACCAATTACTAGTATATAGTTCTTATGCAATGTTTATTTCTGCACATTACTAAATAAGCTTCAATTTTGGAAACAATAATTGATCTTTATCTAGCAAAGTCAACTAATTAATGATTAATTAAGTTGTACTAATTAGGCCATGTTATTGGAGCTGGGGGTGAAGAGCAACTCTAGAAGTAGCATAGGGTTTGAGGTAAAAGGATTCTACTATTTTACAGTAATTGAAATACTAGTTATACTTTTTCAACCTACTTATCATTTTTAAAGTCATATTTACCCTTATTTCGATTAAATCTCAATGTCTCACCTTACTTTTGGCTTTATATTTTGTTGTTAAACTTTCCTAGTTTCTTCATGGGGATAAGCACATTCTATACTTAAAACAAAACCAACGTCATAGTACATTCATAGAGCGCAGCCTACAATCTATTGGTAAAAAAAAGTGTACCAATTTCAAAAATTTTGTTTTGAAAGTATACAATATGGTATCAGAAATTAAAGAGGCCTCCAAGTGTGTGAAAACAAACAAGGAAACCAATAAAGCTTATTTAATAACCTGCCAAAGACTGCTTAAATGTTTTGGAATCTAATAAAACACCCACCCATTCATTTAGCATCTTTTTTTTTTTAAAAAGTACGAACGAAAATAAAAATTGAGTAGGTATAAGGCTATACATATATAGATGGCACTCTCTTTAATTTGTGGCAGAAAAAAAAAGAAAGAAAAGGAAGCATGCATGCATAGAGTAGTGTGAAGCTAGTTAGAATTAATTGGAGGCCAAGACAACATTGTATTGTTGTACTAATAAAGAAGGGGTAGGGGGCCAAGCTAAACCTTTTTATATGTTAGTGTTTTGGCAATGACTAATTGGCCATACTTTTATGTTTTGCTAAAATTGTAGTAGTAAGAAAAATGTCCATGTACTTTGATGATATAAAGACTGTCCACTGTGCAGCGCTTTGGCTTTCTTTCTATGTGTTATTATTGTCTCTTTGCTATTTTCACTGCATATGACGAGGCAATCTCATCAACTACTACCCCACACCACTACTAAATCAATACTTAGGTTCCAAAAAAATGTTTTTTTTAAAAGAAAAAAATTTAATCGTCACGTACTAAATTCTTCACTGAAAACTTTTCATGTTTGATTATTTTATCGTGTGGTTACATAGTTGATTTCAACTAAATACTACAGAAAGTTATTTTCTAAGACTTGATGTTTGTTTACGATTCTCCTCCGCCATATATCATAAACTGACAAGTATAATAGCAGTGGTGTTAGTATAAAGTAGTAAATATTTATAATTTTAAAAAGTTAATCATCTTGTTAACTAATTAGAGGTTTCCACCTATTCGAAAAGAATCTCCGTTTTAAAAGGTATTATACGAGAACTCTAATTAAAGACAAAAAAATTCCTACCCATTCCAGCTCTTGCCTAAAGAAATTTACGTTCATTTTCAATGTTGTTGGGCATAAAATCATGTGTTACATTTGAAACTCACGTAAAATTTTGAGTTACAAACTACAAACTGTTCGTGGATACAGACAGTATTTACGTCAAACCAATTATATATCTTGCATACCTTTATACATTCTCAATTTAACTAGAGAATCTTTATAAACACCAGGTGCAGCTAAGTATTTTCCCGATCCACTCCCCCTTGATGCCATGTCAGTTTTAATTATGATCCATCCATTTTCAGGCAAGGACTAAATCATCATGAAAAACATGAGTTTTGGTCAGTGCATCTAATGCATATATATAGTCCACTGCCATATGGAAATGGATCCAGTCAGAATTGTAATAGATCACTTTGGCACCGAAATTCAATCATTGTAACAAAGTTATTTAACCTCAACCATAACTGAAACAAACCTAAGACGAATAGTTCTATACAACACCCAGTATCTGAATTGGTATTATTCTTGCTTCAGCTAATATAATGATTTGCTACAAAGGTAAGCAGGATTTGTATCATAATCTTGGTAGAGCAACAAGCCTCCAATCTTCTATCCTACTCACTTGGTGGATGTTTCTTAATGTCTTTTGGTACAGAGGCAGCAAGCTAAGTAAAGCTATAACTCATATTTGTTCTCTCCGGTGGAATATTCCACGGAACACTGAGTAATATTTCTTAAATGGAAGTCAGAAGTAAACAGAAAAGCTATATAGTAATGAACTCAAGATTTTCACGTATCAGGGAAATGGCAGTGAGTAGAAGCGCAAAATTCCTTCAAAATCATGATCTTCTGAATTTTCTTGTATTCAACAGATATACCTATTACTTCGAGAGCCAATAGATTATAAGAAACAAAGTGCAAGCTGCAATGACTGCTGATAGAATGAGTGTATCCCTTGATTTCTTCCTTCTAATTGAGCCTGCATGGATCAGTATTGATGTCAGCAAGAGATACTTTTAACCAATACAATTTGGTAGCAGAAATGGTCCCAAAAATAGTAGTACCAATTAGCCCACGAATGACAGGAAACTTGTCGCCCAGTTGTTTAACTTTTCCTTGAACATCACCAAATAAAGCTCTTTGTGAACCCAAGGCAGCCCTAGTTGTTTGAGCTTGGTTAATCACGTCATCAATCTGGACAATAGGATCAACACGGTTGAGAAGCAGTATTTGGGTACTGAAGTTCAAGCTTCAAATAGAATGTCATAGCTTTTGTTTTACATTCAGTCATGTCATGATAGTTGTTAACCAATATGATCAAAGCAGTTTTATGAGGATTGGCATAGTTCTAGATTCAAGGAATGCTCTTAAAGAATCATGGAAGAGCAGATATAAATGACAAGAGAGCAACTGTAGAGGGGAAATGATTTGGAATTCCTATAACAGCAACCTAATTAATGTATGTTGCAGATTGGCTATCACAATCTCATCTGTATCCAGATAGTGTTATGATGTATCCAAATTTTAGTTACTAGCTCATCCATAATACAGTAAATGCTATAATGACCGACATATCCAGTGAGTATAAGATTCTCTCTTAAAAAAGAATAAGTTGCATAGTTCGCTAGAATATATACATTGATTTAGACCCTAACTGCAGCCATGCTACATTCTACAATATGCAACACAAGAGCAAACACCACGAAGAGACAGTGAGAACATCATTTTTGTCACCTAATTATATCCAGTAACAGAAAAGAAAAGAGGGAAAGGGTTTCATACCAGGCCATGTCAATAATAGTGTCAACTGGGCCTTACATTACCATATAATTGCTTTTGTTTGTTGCATACTAGAAATAAAATATACTACTGGATAAATGCAGGAATCAGTAGTTATGCTGAAAGAGCATATAGGTGAACTTAGAATCTCTGAAGAATCTAACCTTGAACCCACCAATGACCAGTTCTCTCATGTGATTAGATTGATTGGCTCCATCTAATGCCAATCCTGAATATTTGACTCCAAGACCACAAGACTATCTCCTGGCTCTCAAGTGACAACTCGGCAACTCCTACCAAGTAAAGCTGACAAGCTCATTCCACGATTAATAAACTTTTCTTTTATGCTGGTGGCAATCAGGTCATTTGCTACTAATTGGCACTTCAACTAACGCACCAGGCAGCCTACTGAAGACCATAAGCACAGGTGTTGCTAGATAAACCTACCCAACAAGGTTGGAACAGCTGAGATAACACTTGAGTATTGTAGCTGCGATTTGAACCAGGAATTTCTAAATTGTTGCCCCTATGTCTTGACCGCTCAGTACTCTTCTTGGGGACCCATGATCAAAGAAAAAATCTTTGACCAGATTATAAAACAATAAATATCAAAAGCAAAAATCAGTAACATATTCTAAAAAGTAGCCAAAGCCAACAGTGCTTGGACCTCTACTTCACAATCTTCCTTTTTTTTTTTTCCTTTTAAAAAGATAGGAACTCTAGTTCACTATCGTAACTTTTAGAATTTGAACAAGAAAAAAAAAAAAGGATGAGTGATTCCTAATTCTCTCTCAGCTATTATGAAAAGTAGCTTTATCTTTAATTTATCACTCATTTACTAGCTTGCTGGTTTCAGGCTGCAATAGAACTCGTAGAAAAACACACTTAAGGACCTTTCATTTTGCTGCATGTTCCTCAAACTTTTAGGTTGTGCACTAACAATCCAGCTTAAAACGTGTTTTCATTATAAAAGGAAACATTCTTTAGTTTCACCCATCAAAAGCATAGTCATAATAGCATCCTTTTACTTTAGGTGTAAAGAAAATAGTCTAGAGGATGTAAAACAGTTGGTTGATTTGTTAAGTTCTTTGTAAATACTCTCTGTTTTTCATTTCTTTGGACCTGAAACTTTTTGGAGGTCTCTAGCATGTCCTTAACGCTGACGAATATAGCATTACCAATCTTCAAAAAGAGAAGAAAGTCATAATAAAATATTACTTAAAAAACATTGAAGTAGAACTTCAAAATAAAATTTTCCTGCTAATCTACATCAGCAATAAAGCCAAATTGGCTGTTCGGCCCGTATCAATTCCAGCAACAGAGCTAAGCTGAACTTTCTTCTTTGATATTCATGTAGTATTTCCATGGTAAAATGAAGAAGAAAGAGCAAAGAGATCATGCATCACGCTCACCAAGAAAGAAAATTGACTCGAGACAGAAACACAAAGTGAAACTTATAGAACTAAAACTAATAGAGAAGGGAAGAAATCCAAGTTAAATCATCATTTCCACATTCAGATATGTCGACATAAAACGGTGTTAAGACAAAGTAGCAGAAAATCTGGTGGACGGGGAGGAGGACGTAATGGATATCCGTGGAGAGGTTGACGATACGGTTGTTGCTGTGGGTACTGTTATGTGCAGGGATGTGCAAGGTGTTGTTTCACTGCTCATGAAGCCCCTGATGCTCTATCTGAAGATGATATCAAGAATTGATCAGTTTGTGCCCTACAAACTGTTGTTGTTTCTTCCTTTTAAGAAAGGCATGTTGTTGTCTTCATTTGTACACATTCATGTGTGTGTTTGTTCAATTGATTGACATTACCAATGCTTGAATAAATCACTATTGTTTAGTGAGGTTTTGTTGTGAGGTTTTGTATTTCTTTTCTCACTTTAAATGACAACGTATGCAATTTGGAGTTTTGAACTAGTAAGGTTGATTGTTGCGACTTCAATTAACTCATGAAATATACTCCTCCTGTTCCAATTTATATGAAATTTTGGATTCAAAAGTCAAATTTTTGCACTTTTAGTGTATAAATATTGGAAGAATTTTTCCTCGTGTTCTAATTTTTATGACATTTTGGGTTTAAAGGTCAATTTTTACACTTTGAGTATGAATATTGAACGAGTTCTTCTTGGCAAGCTTAATCGCATGTTCAAGTAGATTATTACGTAATACTAAAAGTGTCAACCTGCCCGCCCACCATCTTTTCTGCTACTTGAGAATTTATCATTTGATTGGAGCTCCTATCTACATTTCACAAGGTAGGATTATGTGTTAAGGGCCATGAATTACAGAATTATTATCGAGCTTGAGATGCACCCAGAAGTTAGCTTCAAGATAGGTTTTGCGCTTCACCTCACTTCACTGGCCATGCAGGAACCGAAGCGTTAAGGTGTGTCTCATTGTCCAAGTGTAGTGTCAACACTAAGCAACAAATATTTCATTTGATTATAATTATTCCAATCCGTTTGACTATGTAATGGTTGTTACGGTCTATAGTTAATTCGGAAACAGCCTCTCTACCTTCTCAAAGGTAGGGGGGTAAGGTCTGCTATTGTTGTCAATTGTGAATTTCTTCATAAAACACACAATTTTTTTGCACTAAAAAGTCTATGGATTCAGGAATTGTTTCGATTCACCTTGAAAACACTGTGGAAGGATATCTGAGTTTAGTTACACAGATACTCCAGTACCAAGACCCATCAGAGGATGAAAGAGAGCAAACTCAGTACAAAGAAAATGATGTCTGTAAAAACTAAAGAGAGCACTTAATCTTACATGAGATATGCTTCCATGTATAGCAGCTCTCTCCCTCAGGATATGATTGTGGGCCGACATATTCCTGGCATGAATCGATAAAATAATAGTTAAGAAGGCAATGAAAAGATAGACATCTAAAAAGAATTTTGACAATAAGCTTTCTTACCTTATACTCACTGATATCATTCCACAGAACTAGAAGTCAGCCTGTTCCCTGCATTGAGCTTATATTTCCCTTAAACCACGCCAAATTCCTGAAGATAAGATGATTGTCAGTCATAAAACAGTGACTGGCATAGCCAACAAGCAATTCAAACAACTCCAACATAGCATGCACTCTGAATGACAGCGGTTCAACATTCTTGTTATAACCAAAACTTTGATAGTTCAATTTTGAGGATATCTGACTTTCCTTGGGCTCTACTTACACTACATAAAAAATGATCATTAGTGGCAATTAATTCTTAATATATATTTTTAGCGGCAATTAACACTCTTTGTGTATGTCCCTAAAGCCTTTAGCGACATTGGTTCTAATGACACTTAACTAAAGCTAGTAAAGACTGAGACACTCTATAAATGTCAATATGTATTGCCGCTAAAAGTTGTTTTTGTTGTAGTATTAAGTACTCTTTTTCTTTAAATGTTAAATCACAATAATAGAGGTTATCTGATTAAAGAGTTCAGCCACAGTTAGTTCCAATTATTCCCACAAAGAAACTGACACTTAATCAATTAGCAAACCCTCGCCAATAGATCCTTTTAACAAGTATGGAACGGGATAGCTAGTCTGATAACTATCAGAAATGTTGCTTGCTAAACACATCAGGATTTCTAAGAGTTTAAGTGAATTAACTCAGTTGACATGGGCACCAGTTAAATCTGCAGCCAGGCCAGGGAAATGGATGAAATATTTATTCTAGTTCGTCTGTTATTTCAAATGTTCCATTACAAACACATGTTGCTAGTTCCAAAAGGGGATTGCAGTCTGATTGCAGTCTACAGAATTAGCATAAGAAACAAGAGCAGTGCAGTTACTTTTAGAAACTGCAAATGAGTAGTCGGACAAACAGAATTCATACTAGTTGGATATCAACAAGGCAGGAGAGATGTCACCATAGCTGCAGATTATATATTTTCTTTTTCCCACTCAGAAAAGTTACAATTGTTACCATGTAAAATCATTTATGGTGTATCAGTGACTATATTTAACATACTATCACATGGTTAGTAACCTGGGTAAATTCATGAAGTATGTCCCTGTGCCTTGCGAGTTTCTGAGTAACAGAAGTGGTAGATGCTGCAGATGCCGCACATCTACTCATAGAATCATTTACATCCAGTAGCTTCTCAAGTAATGATTGAATCTCCATTTCCGTGGACTTCCACGACCTGCTGGATCCTAAAGTTGGGGAACCAGCTTCAACATAACCTGAATCTGATAAAAACAAGAATCAGAAACCACACCACAAGCCGAGTTGTTCAACAAGTTCCAAAATCAGAAACAGGCCATATTTGCTTTGTTTGTTAGGTGAAGCTCAAAACCCAAACAAACCCATGACAGCCAATTAAGCTAGATGGGAATCAGTAAATAAAAAAAAGAAACAAAAAAAACAACCCCCCCCCCACCAAACACACACCTGTTGCACCTAGGTCTCATGGACAAAGACAAGCAACTAACAAATATCCACTGAAGTTTACCCCTGGTCTGTAACATAATTAGACTAATGTTGTGTCCTGATCAGTAACTAGAGTAATAATTTCTGCGATTACAATTTATAGTAATTATCTTTTTGCATTAGATTTGGTAGTATCGTACTGTTTCAGCTAGTGGCAGAAAATTACATGATTTCTAAACGCTATAAGTTATGAATTATTTCTTGGTAAAAAATTTCCAGTAATTTAGGGGTATATCAGGCCATTTTCCCTTAAAACTTAAATGAAGGGGTATTTGGTAGAGAACTTAAAGGTTTCACAATAAAAACCTTGTGTTCAAATGGTTGAGGGAATTTTATATTGAAAAGAAGGAACTATGGAAAAAGTCAAAAAGGTAAGTTGGCAATGTAAAATGGACAATCAATGATGCACCGAGAGTGTAACAACACCCTACAGATAAGCAGTTTGGAAGCAGAGAATGAAGCCAACTGCATTTATAGAACACGTAAAAACGCAGGTGGTAAATAGGAGGAAAACAAGGATGTGGCAGGAGTCAGGACAAATGACTGGAAAGCCAACCTCGTAAGGACCAATCAGGTCAACACCAACTAATGCAAGCATAACTGACTGCTCCAACAGCAGCAACTGTAATCTTAACTTTAGCTTACCTATTACTGAATGAATGGCCTGGTATTGGTAATGAACAAGTGAGATTCTCTGAAGTGGATGGGTAAAGAATGACAGAATTCTCACAGTTAAATCAAGCAAAGCACCAAAAGAAGGAGCCAATGAGGCCTTGGAAGCTGAAATTGAAAACTAATGTTCCAAAAACTGGCTGGATTTGGATGGATAGCACTCAATGAGGCCTGTCTCACACATGATGATCTCCAAAGGAAGAGTACAGAACTATAGCAAATCAGGCAGACAACTCCAGCATTGGTTCATATGGGATATCTGGTATATGTTCTCAGTTTATTTGGAGAGTTTGGGTGATGCAAGGGAACTTCAAAGGTGCAATTACTAGTTGGAATGGACAGAATATGGACAAATGACAGATGTGGATAAACATTCCGCTTAAATTTTGGACAAATGGATAGAAAGGACCTGCAGATGTCTTGAGGAAAGCTTTTTTTAGCTTCATCAATTTTTAAGTTCATTATTTATAAAACGTATAATTTAGGTGTAACAGAAGCTATACTGGACTTTTATGGATTCCTTACATGCATGAAGGACCTATTCCGAAACTATCTTCATTGTAACATGAAAGTACATACTTAGCACTACATTCAATAATAAGTGTTACTTTGCATTTCAAAAAATATCTAAGGTGGTTATTTACTTCCCTCAATTAGCCAAAGCTGCAGCAGAAACTTCTTGTCTCAAAAAAAACATTCATATAGCCATAAATTAAACATCAACCAACAGAACTGAACATGCAAAAAGGAAGATCTCCTAAATGATCCAGACCAACTCATAGACAACAACATTGAACAATAAAGAAGTATGATACAACGAATCAACATAGAAACAAAGTATCATAGTCTTACTCAAAAAAATACACACAAACAAAAAGGAGCATGGCATTGATCATTCAATAAAGATAGAAGCTTTACACTCCGGACCAAAACCCACTAACAAGTTGATATAATAAACCAAGGTAGAAACTGTACACTCTCCTAACCAAAACAGTCTCTCTACCTCCATGAAGCAGTGGTAAGGTCTGAGGTCACACTACCCTCCCGCGATTCCTTGGATTTCACTGGATATGTTGTTGTTAGATCAAGATACAAACTTCATCACTTTCAACATGAAACCCACTAAGCCTTCATCCCAAAATTTGCAATCAAAATAACAATGTAGCCCCTTGTGTACCAAACCATAAACACATAAATATAATGAATCAAGATAGGATCTCCACACTTTCTAAACCAAAACCCATCAACATTTTGACACAATGAATAATAGACACATATATTCCTGTCATATTACGAATTGAAGTTGAAATGCAATTGGGTATAAGCGATTTAGCAAAAATTGAACTTTACCTCCTTGTGTGACCCTAGCACCAAGCTTTGCATAAGAAGAGAGCTTAACATCAAGATCACCTTCGATCTTGCGAGCCTCTTTGCGTAGTTCTTCCCACCCAGATTCTTGCAGTATCTCCATACTCAGATCCTTAGACATTCGGATCTGATCCGGATCCGACCCGATCAATCTTGCAAGGAAATCCTTGGCTCCTACGGATTGGGAAAATTGAGTTTGTGATCTGACAGTTATTACAGTTGAGCGTCTATGTTTTTTTTCCCCTTTTGGATTCAGCAAAAGCCACCATTCATCCTTTCTCCAATAGCTTACACTCTCTGGTTTTTCATCTCAACCCCAAATAAGGGAGAAAATAGTCTATTCTTAATATCATAACATTTTACTCCTTTCCTCTCAATTTATATCATATAATTTGAACAGTTTAAAAAAAATATTTTTTTTAATAACTTATGATATAAAATAAATTAAATTTGATATCATTTTACTAAAGATAAAATAGGCACTTTAAAGTTGAATTTTTTTAATTCTTTTGTTGATAATCAATGTAAAATATCATTAACAAACAAAAATCAAATACACCTAAAGAGCACGCAATCCCCTAATCACCCTCTAAGAAAGGTATTAAGAGTTAAGCCTCGTATAGAACCAATTATATTTATTCACCTTTCTAGACCGTTTAATTATCTCAAGTCTATCTACAAATTCCTTCTTAATTTGTGTCATGTATAGTCATGCCTCAAACAATTTTCAATTCCTTACTCTCCAAACCTGGTATATCATTGCTCCGCACAATGCAGCAATAAGTTCTTTGAAACTGTTTTCAATTCTTCCTTTTGAGTTTATTTAGAATATGTTTGACTGTTTCAACAAAAATAAGTGTTCCAGGCCAAGGTTACATTTCAGTTTGAACTCTTACTATCCATTCACAAGTAGAGAACAAGTGAATATGGGTCTCCTCTACTGATGCCTCACACAAACAACATGTGTCATCTTCCACTAGAATATTTAATCTCTTGAGTCTCTCTTTGGTTAGTAATATATCTTGCACATCCAGACACAATATGAATCTATGCTTAAGTTGAGCAAGATCTAATTTATATTAAGTCAGCCACTCTAAGTCTAGCATGTTGCCTCGATAGTGTACTATAACTTTGTGTGAGTGAGTACTTTCCCTCAGAAATGAGCAAGTAAGCACCAGATGAATGTCAAATCTACATCACTACTTTCAAGACATTAACCTTCTTCCAGTACCAACTTGAGTCCAATGATGGAGTATGTATCCATATATTATCATTGTTTTTCATATATACTTTACGTACCCACTTGATCCATAACACATCTTCCTTCACATCAAGTTGCCATAGCAGTCTACCAACAGAGGCCATATTCCACAACTTACTACCTTGATGTTCAAGCCACCAAACTTATTAGGAATGCAAACTTGTTCCCATGAAATTAATGGCACTTTTTTTGCTTCCTCAGTACTTCCCCACAAATAATCTCTACATTTTTTATTCACATTCTTTAATATACTTTGAGGTAATATGAGTACAAAACTCTAAAAGCTATGTATTGAGAAAAGTACAACATTAATTATTTGAAGTCTGCCTGTATAGGACAATTGCTTCGAATAAGCACTACTAATCTTAGATGTTATCTTGTCTATCAATTGTTGACACTTCAGCTTACTCCAACCCTTAAAAGTAGACAAAGGTAAGCCTAGATATCTTATAGGAAGAGTACCTAAGACGAACCCGATCTTCCTCACCAATTGATCTTTGGTCTGATCGTCTACTTCTGCCAGGAACAAATTGGACTTATCCATGGTAGCTTGCAAGCCTGTGACATAACTAAAATGTGTTAGTGTCTCCATTACTCTAGATATAGAATTAATCTTGCCTTTACAAAAGATCATAAGGTATCCATTAATGCCGCCTCCACAAATTCCCAACTCACCATGTAATAGGCCTTTCTTAGGTCAATTTTCATTTGACATTTAGGGACAGTCTGTTTATTACAATGTGTAGATAAAGTATATATTGCGTACAATTCTTTCGTGCATTTTCAAATGATTCAGTAAATACCGCCACCTAAATATAACTCTTTCGTTGATACAATTGATATCATCCTGAATAACTATTTTGCGTTATAAAATTGATATCCTCTTGAATATCTACTTAGCATGATGCAAAATGAAGTCATTAACTATAACTATGTTTCATAAATATGTAAATTATAGCTATGTTTCGAAATTACTTTTAAAATAATCCTACGTCCTTATAGATGACAAAAAGTAAATGTATCATGCATGTTGCTTGTATTTGTGGTGCTTTAAATGGGCTTTAATCGGACACAAAACACCATTGTGTAGGTAATGGGCCAGATGATCCTATATTCTTTTTTAAATGGGCCTTTACATTATCATCACTTAAATTTCATATTCAAAATCAGGTAAAAGACTACTTATTTGTTAGGGAAAATTATGCAACAAAGCAAACTTATATTATTTAATTACTTATCATAGTTATAATTTGCTATAATCATCACTCGCGATTAAAATTATACATTCATTACGTGGGGCGTCGAATTTGATATTAGTCAGGGTTGTTAGTATAATTGCCATAATATATAATACATATGTATAATATACAATTATGTACTATATACAATATACAATTCCACCTCTCTCCCACCCCTGCCCTTTCGATCGCCTCTTCTCCTCCCTCTCCAATCTTCTCTCACCTCTATCTTCCATCTCCCCAATCTCATTGCGATATTCCAAATGTGATGTATTTATACAATTATATACAGCGATAATTCACCTCTCTCCCACTCTTGTCCTCTCTCGCTCACCTCTCACCTCTCTCTACAGTCTTCTCTGCCTGTCCTCCACCCATCCCAATATCTCTTGCCATATATACAAATATAGATGTATTATATACAATTATCTAACCAATTACATATACAATTCACCTTTCTCCCACTTTTTCCCCCCCTCTTCTCGCCCTCTCCTCCTCTTCTCCAGTCTCGCTCGCCTCTCTCCTTCATAAACATGTAGTACAAAAAAAAAAAAAAAAAAAAAAACTGTAATTAGTCACAAACTCTGCCTACGGAGAGTAATTATTAATTTAATTGGTTATATGTCAAAGTTTCTTATTGTACTCCCTCTTTCCAGATAAACCGATGTTTGGAGCGCTATTAAAGAAAATATCAAAGATACATAATTGAATTAAATTTTTTATTATTATCCTTCATGAAATAATAATTTAATTTTGTAAATCTCCTAGAAACTATAAAACTTCATTAGAGGTAAGGGCAAACGTGGAAAAAAATTTAAACATCTATTTGAACTTTGAACAAAAAAAAAATAATCCAAAACTCACTTAATATGAAATAGAGGGATAGTTTTATTTGTAGGTTAACATTATTGACTTTAAAATGAAATGAGAATTATCCATGTATTATTGTTTTAAGCATACCATTTGCGAAAGTTTAAGTGATTTATATTTTAACAAACAATTAATAACTCGTAAAGTAAGTAAAATTTAATCAATATGTTCAACTAATTTGAAACAATGAAGTAAAAAAATCTGATTAACAATCACTTTCAAATTTCAATGCACATTTCCCTTCGGTTTCCTTTTCTGTCAACTAGTATTGACTGATACACGTTTAAATTTTATACGTAGATATATCTAGTTAGTAAAAAAAAAAATAGAACTTTTAAAATACTAATAAAAGTTTATTATTAATTTGAGTAAAACAAAATACTACTACTAGAAGTTTTCAGTTGCGTGACAACTTCAAATGCCACTAAAAAAATTGTTTTATGTTAATGTGGTGGTACACAAAATATTTCATCCATAGTATCCAATTATAGTATAGCTAAAAACTGTAATATCTACTCCTTAAATAATTACTCTATTATGACAAACTATATAACCTCGTTATCATAAATTAACTTTGATTTCAAAACGTAGAATCTATGTTGAATTATCATTTGACAATACTAATTTAACTATGGAAGTATTAACTTATTATTGAATCTCAAATATTTAAATATAAATTTCATATAGTAAAAAAATAAGTGAAACATGATATTTTTTATATTTATTACTAATATAATAAATATAATAAAAATAGATGTAGTAGAAGTTGCAAATCAAACAATATACAACTTGATATGACAATTGACAAAAAGTTAGCAGGAGACGGAGGAGGAAATTTCATATTATATTATTTCGTATATTTATTATTGTAATGTAGTATTTATTTCACTAGTTAAATTTGTTCATAAAATTTCTTAATGATTTTTATTTAATTTTATTTACTTATGGGATTTATGTTTCGTGGGTTAAAAACAATTTATAATTTTGCCCAATTTAGTTGATTGATTTTATTGATATGAATGCATATATTGATTTTAGTAATTTTATTGATGCAAAATAAAATTCAGTCACTTTAGTAAATAAATTCTCTGAATTGAGTAATCTTTTAAAATATTTATATCTCTTCTAGTCACTATACCTTACTTATTATTTATATTAATTATTTAATATTTAAAATTTTATGAGAACCGATATTTAATATTTGTATCGTGTAAAATCAATACAAGGGAAAAGCGGTCCTTATTAATATATTATATATATATATATATATATTAAGAATCCATCAATCTCGGGGAGAAACCGAATAAATTATAACAAGAGCTACCAAGTAGGTCACCTCTATGTCTGAAATATTATAAGTTATATGACTAATTAATAATTAAATGCTAACCACTTTTTTAATATAAAAAAAATAATGAAGCAATATATTGTAAGGTTGAAAATGTTGTAATTTAAATTAATTCTGCTTTTATTTTAAATGAAAAGCCTAAAAAGTCGTCTTACATATTACTTAAAAACTCATTATTTAACATTTATACTAGTAGTAATATATATATAGCATGATAAAATATATATTTTCATCCAGCCTATCTGGATTGGGTAGGTTTAATTTGTCATCCTCTTCTCAGTTGTACAAGCAACCTGGAGTGGTAATAGTGGCTCATAAGTCTTTAGGGTGTTACATCGACCCGATTTAGTTGAATTTGAGCATGTTAAAATGAGTTTGCTCGATAACATTTTTAAACTAAAGGAATAATTATGTGTTTCACTTATAATTCGAGTTTAGTCAATTTCACTCCAACTCATTTTAATCTAAGAAGGTTTCATCAGCTTTCTTGTAATTTAAGTATATGATAAGTAACATTTTTTCTTATTTGTAACAATATATAACTCATCTAAACCTAAACGAATTGCTCATGTTATGATTTTATGAGTTGATTTTGCGACCCAAATAGTGGCTAGGATCATGTAATGTAGTGGTTCATTTATTTTCCCTGGTGTATGGTTTGAGACTTTTTAAACCCTCTTAGCAAAATTTCCAATCAAGATCAAGTGGCGTTTGGTAAAATTAGTGAAAAAGGCTCTGTTGAAAATAATTCTACATTTCATATTTTAAATCAATAAATTACTTTTCTTCCATTCATTACCAAATACTACTGAAAATTAGAACCAGGGAAGGTTTATTTGACACTTCTAGACTTGTATTATTGTATATTATGTATATAATTTGTATATACGAAAAAATCTGGACTACATCTCAACCACTCCAATTATCTAATTGTCAATATATTCTAGAGTATAATTTACTCCATTCTAACAATGAGAATTCGAAGGGCCGTTTGGATTTACAAAGTATACATAATAAATATAACCTTGCCTTATCAAACGATTGAAAGGGAAGTGCAAATATCAATATAAATATATATATAAAAAAAAAAATGTCCCTATTTCCTTTTTAGTTTGTTTTGAAAAGAATGTCATTTTTTTTTGCAACACTTCAACTTTAATTTTTCACGTGATATGTTTAAGACCACATGATTAAAGGATATTTTGATACATAGATATAATTTTAATTTTAAACCATAAAATTAAAAATCTTTTTTTTCTTTCTTAAATTTCATTCCAAATCAAAGTAGATCATTCTTTTTAAAACAAAGAGAGTAATTATTATTATAACAAGCAATGTGAAGTAGGTAGCTAGCTGGTACAAACCATCGTACACACATATGATTGACATCAGAAAGAAAAATATTAAAGATACAAACTAATTAAATTGATTTTCAAAATTTGACTTTTATTTAATTTTTTATTAGGTAGTTGTATCAGAAAGTGAATTTTTTACTTAAAAAAGGAGAGAGGGGAAATAAAGTTTTGGATAGATGGAAGACTACAATATTTTTATTCCAAAGTCTAAGCCATGTGAGAGGATTTATATAATCATGATAAGTTAACTACTCATCAACAGATGTGTAGCCATAAAAAAATGTGAAATAAAATATAGAACCTTGAAAGTTGTAAAATTTAATAGTATCAACTTTCTTTAGTTTATTCTATTAGTTTTAACTTATTTTCTTTAGTCTTAATCTTCTAATTAATTATATAACGTGACTCATAATAATTTTGAACATAATACATAAGAATAAGCTAGGCCATAGTCATATATCCTTTTCCAAGACAATGACATATATGATGAATTATTTGATTAGTAGTCTCTCTAAAAAGATAAATATAATTGTTATTTTAATTCTTTTCACGTTCATTAAAGAAAAAAATTATTTATCAATTTGTTCCTATTTTTTTTAGTTTTTTAATATAATTTAGTATTTTAATAGTTAATACTATTAAGAAGAATTGATTCTTCTTTAATATAAAAGTAAATTATTAATTATTATGTTAAATTTCTACGACCATAATTATTTTGAGACAAAGTTGATTTGTTTTTTAACTAAAACAACACACTTTATGTCGAGAAAATGCCTACGCCCTCGGTTTTTTTGTCACAATTTTCTTTTTGAGAGTTTATGAAATTTGACTGATATTTAATATATATATTTCAGCATATATAATGTGTGAAAAAAATTACAATTTATAGAATCTTCTATATAATTTTTAAACATTTAAATTTTTATTTTAAAATATCATGTTAATTTAGTATAATTTAAAATTAATTAAATTGACTTTTGAAAAGATAAAAACATGCCAATTATTTTGAAATGTAGGGATTAGAGTAGTATATGGCATGGTTTCTTATCACAATAATTTAAAGTAGCTAGTGCAAAATCATGTCATGAGATGCAAAAATTTATTTTCTTGTGTTGGAAAAAGAATGATTAACGACAATAAAATCTGGACCTGTCAATTTTTTCTTTCTTTTACTACTATACTTTTTAATTTATTTCTTAATCAAATCTCATCATATCTTAATCAGCAGATTTGTCAGGGTTGAATAATCTTTGTTTAAATTAAACGCCTCTTTATGTAAAGCAACTTGCTTTTAATTTGCGTCTCTAAAGTTTACAGATAAACCAACTGATATATACATATATTTACATACTTCATATATAATTATGTATGAATCATAATGATAAATTATAAGTGTATAATTATATAAGTGCGTACACAGATCTTACACTAAAGGACGTATAAATGCGGATAACAAATAAAAACCACAAAGGATATATACATAGGTGTTTTTGATATTTAATTGATATTTTGGCTTACATAATTTTATATTATATGTTGTTTTTGTCAAGTGATATTTGAGATAAAGAAGGCAAGAATATAAGTCCAAATTTGAGAGTCTGCGCATGCATGCATGTAGTACTTAACAATAGAATAAAAGAATGAAAGATTTGAATTATTAATCCAAACAAAAAAGCAAAATAAGAGCAGCCATTTTAAATTGACCCACACACCAACATTACTCAATTAAAAATCATATATTATTCGTAAGAAACGGAATAGTTTTGCCTTTTGATAATATTAATTAGTATGTATTTGCATAAATTTTCAAACAGTCGAAAGCTTATATGCATTTGGTGATGTGAATGCATTTTCTTTGATTCACTCTCTTTATTTTAATTTTTCGTTTTTAGCTATGAAGTTTATAAATATTGAATAAAATAGGAGAATGATTAGTTTTAATCTTTCTATTTCATGGTGCAAAGTAAATTTTAAAATCATCATTTTACGTAATATGCATCTATTAGAATCATCTAATTTATTTATGTATGAATATCTTGATTTTGTATTTTATAAAAATCAATATTCAATATATACTTTAACTAACATGCATTATCACCCGTAGTCTTCAAATCTGGGGTTCATAAAACTAAGACATCCAATCTTACCAATGATCTTCACACTTGACTATTTTTTTTTGTTAATATATTACCCACACCAATTGCAGAGAACAGAAAATTATGACATTTCCAAATATTTCACATATATAAGAAAAACTCCCATGCATATAAAAATGTATATATGTTGAAAGGACATAAAACGAAAAAATAATAATTCATAAATGACCTAAAAAATCAATCAAATGTGTCGTGTACGCTCTTGGCCATTGTAATCTAGTAGGGACTTTTATATTTGCATTAGTGGATGGTGGGGTTCTATTTTTTCCAACATTATATTACTTAAATATTAAGATGTTCGTGTGCATTCTACAACTTCACTTTTACATAGATGATAATATATGCTCTAAAAGATTAATAAATAACATAATCTAATTGAGATTTGACAACTTGATTCTTCTCTAATCTTGCTATGGCTCTTTTTAATATTTTTAATCCCTCCTCCCAATATCCATCTTTATTAGTTGGATACAGTCCATAGAGTGATTCAAAAGATATGTTTCTAATATAACGTGCAAATGGTAAATTTTTCGCCATTCATCGATAATTATTTTATTTTTTAATAACTTAGGAGTTAGGAACCTTTTTTATTTAGAAAACATCTTATTACAACCTAAAATTTTATTAATATTTTTATATTTTATCAGTCTCAAAAAATATATTAGTATATTTTTAAAAAATTCGAATCAAATTTAACTAATGACCTCAAAAGATATATCAATTTGAATCATCAAAAATTTGCAGCCTATATTTGTACGTAATCACTCTATTTGCACATTTACAATCAAAATATACAAACTGACAAACAAAATAGTAAAAATTAGGCAAATGACATACTAGAAATGAATAAAATTACATTTCTATTCCCATGTAATATCAATATTTACCAAAAAAAATCTCTTATGTTGTAAGAATCCGAATATTTTGATAAAAGAAATGAACTTAATATAAATGAAATAAATGACTGATTTTTTATATTTAGTATCAGCTATATGCAATTTTTAGTACAATTTAAAACATTAATATTATTATATGCCGCTCAAGACTTTATAAATTTTTTATATATTTTTACAATTTGATAAATTTATTTGTTTTATTGCAGAATATGAATTATGTAATTAAAATATTCCAACTAATGAATTACGTTTTATAATATAACGTAAAGGTTGCCCAAAATACATAACTTTTCAAGATGATTTGACCATGTGAAATAATCAATAAAAACACTTACCCGCCATTATGTGTTTGATAGAAATTCTTACTACTTATCATGGTTATTAATATGTACACATCACTGGAATTATAAATTTGCATGCGTTGGGTTGTAAACACTGAAATATTAAATTTAAATATATTCTTTCGATACATATATTAACGTCAAACCATAAAAAGATACTCAAATTCACAATTTAAATTGGTACTTAAATTTTTATAACTATCATAATTCATATAAAATATGATAATAAATAACAGATGTATGACAAAACATGGATCACACATATACTATTATTTGATTACATTAATCTATACTAAATATAAGTAAAAATAAAACAAAGAATCATTCTATAATGAGCACCAAAAAAAATGACTAATAACATTAATTGAACCGACTAACAAAATTTATTTCAAAAATCTGATTAAGATTAAAAGATAATTAATTAAAATTCCATCTTATAATAAATATTAAATACACAGGTTAACATGATACTTATAAATAAAAGTGAAGCTATATATATAAACGAAATATTAAATTTAAAATATATTTTCTTTGATACATAAATTTCAGGCCAACACAAGAAAGTTACTCAAAATTCAACAAATTTAAATTAGATACGTAAATTTTTATACAATATTATTATTTGATACCTTAATATATCCGAAATATAAGTAAAAGAAACAATAGATCATCTCTCACGTGAACTTACAAAATAATATTTGAATCTATATATAAACGGAAAAAATTAGTGGGAAAAAATTAGGAGAAGTTTGGGGGGAGGCGGACATCTGGAGTAAGGTTTAATTTTGGGAAGGTGATTTGATTTTTGGGGGGAAAGGAGTCATGCATTGGAGGGGGTAATATTCTGTTTTCCTGGTAAGGTAAATATGCCTTTTTAATATTTTCTGTTATAAAATTTAATTAGTATCATTTGGGATAAAAAAAGGATTTTTGTAATTTAATACATCAATAGAGAATTAATGAAATTAAATAAATTAAAATAGTGTATTTTAGTAATTTTTCCAACAAAGTATATATTTAAATCAAACTGAAAGAAACACAATTTTGGAATAAACCCGGCCCACTTCCACAATTAGTGCCCGTTTCTTCGAAACTTCGTGATTAACGTGGCCCACTGTGGGCCCACGTTGTTTGCAAAAGTATCACTACACTAAAGAAAAGTACAAATGGTACGTAATGTACGGACAAACTTTTTGATACTTGCAATTTATTTCTTAATTTAAAAAGGAAAAAAGAAAGTTTAATAAGAAGAAAATTTCAAATTCTTGACTATTAAGTAAGTGGGTGAAAAAGTGACCTTCTGGAATTGTAATGTTTTTTTTTAAAAGGAACTTGAATCATTCTCCACTTGCGACCTCCCCCCAAAAAAAAAACCTCTTCATTTGTCTTTTTAAAAGCAATTTACACTTTTTTTAATTTTTTATATGATACATAAAGAATTTTAAACTAAACATATAATATTTAAACTTATTTAATTTTAAAAATTAATTCATAAAAAAAGAAATTATCAAAAAAATTGATATAAGTAGATTATCAATCTATTTTCTAGCCCCTTCACATCAAGGCTCAATCAGAGCATCCAAAGAAGATGAATTTTGGCTCTCTGCTACCAGGGGTAGTCAAAGTCAACGTAAGAAAACCAACTATTCATTCCTCGATAAATGTGACCTTTAACCCACTCTATTTCATGATCAAGAGTAACATGATGTCTCTAGTGAAAATGTTTCATCCTTAATCAGATATTTCGAATCGAGTTTTGAGTATGAATAAAACTTTGTTGGAAGCGCCAATCCTGAATGATCATGTGGTGCTCGCTTCGAGTTTAATCGGAGCTCTAATATGGATTTCGGACATCAAGTGTAGAACCAAAAAAGAGTCGCATGATATAGTTGGATTATTACTTCCTAGAAGGTACAAGTCAATAGTTATATTAATTGATTAATGTAGATTATATTACAATGTTGTTGAATTTATGTAAAGAGAGTGATATTCACGTTTTTATCTAAATATTAATTTATTTTTTAATTGTAATTTATGATGTTTGCACCAATATTATGAATAATTAAGTTTGTCTCGGAAATACCGGAGTTTAGTTTCAACACCATGATGAGTCCAAACTCCCAATGAAATAATTCCAGTTTTTTTTTTAAAAAAAAAAATAATTAATTGGATGAAGAAAATAAGATAACAAAACCACTTCTGTTGATTTAACCTAGGATATTAAGGCCTTTTATATCAACACATAAATAGAAGAAAAATCACTTTCTTAATTTGACCTATAAATATTAGAGGTCCAATAATTAACCTGACCGAAGACACATCACTTTTTTTCTCATTATCAAACTTTATTTGATACTTTATTCTTTTCATTCTCTCCAATTACTCATTGTTTTTATGCTTGTCTGACTTGTAACGATAGTTTATGCCAGAAATCAACCTTTTTTCAATTAAATACTAATGTGCTTTGATGTCTTATTATACTAAACATATACTTATCAAAATAAAAATATATAGGGGGAAACATATACTATATATTAGCGTGTAACCACTAATCAGTTGTTATCTGAACTGCACTTATTAATGAAGTTATTGAAGAAGTCAAATCTTTTAATTTAATTTGGTGCTGCTCTACCAAAATGGCAAGTACTTATTTATTTGTCTAATGGTATATTGTTAGTTTCTTATTTAGCTACTTGATATTTCTTTTCTGGAACATAATAGAAATTCATTAAGCTAATTAAAGATTCTGAAAACTAGACATACATTACCTAACAAAAGAAAAAGAAAGTGTATTGGTCAACATTTAGGAGACGACATGTGAAAAATCAAGTTTAGTCGTAGTTACCTCTAGCAAAAATCAACCAAGGTTTTAGTCGGGGTTATAAATACTGTTAAATTAGGTCTTAGGGGTGGGTAATTCACATTCCAAAAGTTACTTCAAAGGAAGGAGTATTACTCATAAATCTTATAAAAAATTCACCATCTCATTAACCACAAATGAAAAACTTTTATCATTCTTCAACAATTATATTACGGATTCTATAAAATTTGGAATTGCTTTGACAATTATACATACCTAACGGACTCAACGTGCATAAAACATAGGAACAAATCTAGGAGGGAGAGGGGGGTGAAAGTGTTCAACCAAAACCTCTTCGATAAATCATAATCGTCATCGACGTATGGAGAAAAGTTTAGGTAAGATAAGAATTTCAAAAGCAAGATAGTGCACTTACGAAATTAACAATTCTAACAGGCCAAATGCGCTCACTAATGAGTAAGCCCCACACACACAAAACTTCCCCTATTTGCTGAAGCAAAACGCCCACACACTTATTTTACGTATCCTCACCTTATTGGTCTTCTTTAATTCAAACTTATCTTTATTTTTTCCTTTAAATACTTACCAGTATAAATATAAATATCCACATTTAATTTTCTTCAGCCTCTTATATATATTCCCTTCAGATTGCGTACATAATTTTTTTTAAACTTCAGATTGCGTACATAAGCCCTCCAACTTTGAAAAAAAGAAAAAAAAGACAATGACGTGACTGTGGCATGCCTTCACCCCCAAATCGTAACCTCCAAATACTTTCCAACATTCATTTTTACTTATTTATCTAATATTAATTTAATATATCTTTTAATATGTAATAATTAAAGAACAATTCATTATATCATTCCTCGAATAATGTAAATTTAATTTTTGTGATAAAAAAATGACTATAGCTAATACAAATGAAATTTAGAAAATAAAAGAAATTGTATGGGGAGGGATGGGGAGGTGGGGGGTGTGGTTCAAGGGAAGTATTGCGAGGATGTGGTTGTTTTTAGTAGGGGTGTGGACTGTTATTTTAGATGAGTGTGAAGATGATTTGTTTTATTTTAAGACGATGTGAGTGTAGTAGTAGGGGTGATAGGGTATCTGGTGTTAATTGGTGTGAGGGAGGCGGGAAAGGACGGTGGGGTAGGGATGAGTGGCGTAGGGGTTGATGTTTGGGGGAGGGCATATGGATAATATGGAATTTTTTATTTTTCAATCTAAACAAATAAAAGTAAACTACACTAATACTCCATAATAAATTTAACATCTATGGAAATTAATAGAAACTTAGTCATAAACAATAAATAGAAACTCCTTTTTCTCAATTTATAAGATATCTTTTTTATGTTTTGAGAGTCAAAATTTAAATTTAACCGAAAATCTACATAAAAAGTACTATAAGTCACGATAAATATAATTCAAAATGTTTAAAAGATCTATAAAAAATTTATGATCGATTATCAAAATATTTAAAAGATCTATAAAAAATTTACGGTCAAATATAAACTTGTTTAACTTTTGAAATAACATATAAAAGGTATTATAAATTAATGAAGGGATGGTATTAATTATTTTCCTAATTTTTTTTCTTAAAGTCAATATAGTATATTGATATTAAAAAAAAATTTGTTAGTTGTATATTATTAAATATTTAAAATTTTCATTTTAAAATATCATATTAGTATAATCTAATTAAATTTTTAAAATTAATTATTAGCCTAATATACCAATTAAAATGAAACGGTAGGAAAGAGAGTTGAAAAGTTAAATGTTTTCCGTATTATACGTACATGTACTATTTTCATTCATTTTTTTTAGTGACTATTAGCCGCACATTCCCCCATTTACAATTCAACATCAACTGAGTTATCATTTACTATATATAAATGACTCTCTCTGCTTCACCTTTGCACATATTCAATTTCACTTTACCCAACAACAAAAAACTGCTCAAAGAAAAAGTGAATAATCACAACTCTCCTTTACCTTCTTCATCTTCAATTTTCTTTTCTAATTTTCATTATTTCAGATGAAAATCTCAATTTGTAATAGCCATGTTGGATATACCAATTTCTCTTTGTTGTGAAATTTGTTCTTAACTCTTTTACCGATTGCGATAACTATCCATGGCCTTTTTGCTTCAAATTAAGACTTTCTTCTCTTCTCGATTTTTCTGCTACGGTGATTAAAAAATGCGCAGATTTCGAGGTTTCGTGCTCAAACACCGAATCACCACACTTTTCCGATGTGTTTACCGGCGACGGCGTTTCCCGGCGAAGTACCGCCGGCTGGACAGACATCCGAGCTGGGGTTCGAATTCAATTTCTAGGTTCTTAAATTGGACTCGCCGTCTCAAAACGAGAGCTAAGGCTATTTGCAGCAAGGGTAATTATTCCGGGTCGGGTCGGGGTTACATACATGTCGGGCAAGACCCGATTAAAGAGGAAAGTGTGCCGAAAGGTCACTTGGCGGTTTATGTGGGTCGGAAAGACGGTGATTATAAACGGGTTTTGGTACCGGTAATTTATATAAATCATCCTTTGTTTAGTGAATTGTTAAGAGAAGCTGAAGAAGAATACGGGTTTAATCACCCGGGTGGTATAACGATTCCTTGTCGGATCTCGGAGTTTGAGCGTGTTCAGACCCGGATTGAACAGGGTCGGGTCGGGTAACCCGGAGAAGGTGTGAACATGGAGGTGGTGACTGGTGATGCATGCAAATATCATTTTGATAATGACGATAATTATTAAGAGATTTTTGTAGTTTTTATTATTTTCTTTTTTTTTTGTCTTTTTTTAATTTTCGGAGGTTTTATTTGTGATGTAAGAGTAGTTTGTGTATGTGTACAGTATTTATATAGGAAACTTCCGATCTCTTTCCTGTTTTTATTTTTATTTCTGCCTTTGAAACTGATATTTCTTTCAGTTTTTTGTTTTATAAAAAAAAATTCTTCTGTAAATACTATTACCATATATGATATATGATATAGGTACTCTGTTTGGCTATTACATAAAAACAAAAATTCTCGATCAATTTGTATAAATAAAATATCAAAGTGGATAATTATTTCAATCTCATAATAAAATTTATTGAGGAAAATCATTTGATAATCCTATAGGAAGACCATATTTCATTAACAGTAGCTTGGTGTGTGTTACTATAATTTCTCCGCTATATTAAAATTAGACGTTCACTTACTCGAACACTTTTGGCATATTAGGTTTAAGAAACATCAATTTTTTCATATTTTTTTCAATATTAATTATTTAATCTCAAATTGTTTTCATGAACTAAGATTATACATTAATTAACTTAAATACCCATGTTAACCAGTGGTTTTAAAAAATGTGCAAAATTGAAAATGAACAGAAAAAGTAGTACTTCTAAATCATAATTTAGAAAAATAAAATAGCGCATGTAGGCGACTATTTAATTAGGACACTTATTATAATTATAATAGTGCAACTGTTAAGATGGAAAATTATTTTTTAATGAAATTTTAGAGATAATTTGCCTCATTTTTATATTCTTAACAACAATAAAATATACATAACAAAAGTAAATCTTATTATTAAAACACAATACAAATATATATAAACATCAATGATCTTTTAATTTTTTAAACTGAACAAATATTATTGATTAGTCTAGGCAATTGGCAGCATGTCCATGATCTCCCCTTTCTTTCTGATGTTTATCCCCCCCTTATGAAAAGACTAGTTTAAACTTCCAACATCATTTCTTTTCCCCTATGAAAGTGGAATGTAGTACATCTATACGTAATCATTGATTTCTTAATACTAAAATGTTTAGTCTTCCACTCTTCTTTACATTTTGTTATAGTTATACGCGCACCGATGTACATATCTTCTTTTTGAGCACTTGTACACGGTCTCGGAAACTTACAATAAATGGAGAAGAAACAATTCAGAAAATAAACGTTACTTACAATCGGTGCATATTAAGTGTAATAATAAGAAGAATATTAAAAGCAAATTGAAGTGATTTAATTAGTGTTTAATTGCGAAAAAAATTACAGTTCAGATTTTAAGTCAATACAAGGAAGAGAAATTTTCCAATTCTTCATACCTATCCAGTAGTATCTTGGAATTCACTTTCCGACAGTTTTTAATCTTTGTCATTAATAAAGTTCATATTTTATTTGAAATAAATGAACTCTACATGATAAAATAATTTAAACAGGAAAAAAATTACTTTTTACTATGGTCAAATCTAATCCTGGAACAAAATTACTCAATTTCATAAAGTAAAAGAATAAACTGATCCTTTTCCGAATTATTTATTTATGGTAATATTAGAAAAAGTGCCTAACGCCCTTCCTAATATAGCTTATTAATTTTATTATTCTTTAATTATTTTGTTTCTATGCAAATAAATAAAGGGCTCTCAAACTTTGTCATTTATAACTAATATATCCCTTATTATGAAAGTGACTACTTATAACGAATGACTCACATATACCCTTTTCTTTCTACGAAATGAAAAAAATTTAATCTAATTTTTTTCTTCTAAAAAATAATCCCATATAGTAAATTTAATCTCGGTCAATATATTTTTTTGATTTTTGTTGCAATGAATTAATTTAGAATTATTATTTTATTATCAATTTATTTTATGTTTCATTACATATTTATTGTAAAACTTATTGTCGATGACCTATCTTTCTCAAATACAAAAAAATCAAATTACAATATAGACAAAAAAATAATTTAATTTGTTTCTCTTTTAAATTAAGGAAGGGAAAAACAACAAAATAGAAATTCAATTAATTATAATAAAAGAATTCAATAATTGTTTTAGAAAAAATTAAAATATCCTTGAACTTTGCTAGAAGAATCATATATACTCCTAAATCATTTTTTTTTTAAATAAAGTAAAATATAATTTAAAACGATTTTTAACTTCCGTTAAATGAAGGGTATGTGAGCTCTTTTTGTAACGGCAAGATATTGTGAGCCGTTTTGTATAATGGATACGGACATATATGAGTCACTTTCATAACGAGAAATTCTACTAGGGGGGGACTTTTCCGCCCCCAACTTCGCCCTATTATTTTTGTCTTCGCTCGCGTTGTGGATGATGGGGTTAATTTTTAGTCTGTATGTTGTCGATGTGCGCCGGCTGGGGTTAGAGTGCGCGGTGGGTGTTGGGTTGGGCGGGTTGGGGTATTCAGCTCCAATAACACAGTTGAAGGGTATATCAACCATTTTCCCTAATAAAAACATTAGAATATTGTGCAGTTAACAACAACCTGCTGCTAAATACTTGTTAACTATAGTTATTATTTTCTTGATTTCAATTTATATAATTTACTTCTTTTTTTTTTTTACCTATTTTGAAAAGAATTAGACAGTTTTATACAAATAACAATTTAAATTTCAATATTCATATTATTCTTGATGAAATAATTTATAAGCACACATTTTTTAATCATTCATTTTAGACCATATAAGTTTTAAAATCTTTTTTTTTCCAACTCTCCTTGCGTCACGACTACCTTAACATAAAAATACAAACGTGGACAGGAGTATGAAGTAGTAACCGTTTTATTCTAAAAGATCCTAGGTTAAAACTTGATAAATTATGCACTAGATCATCTATAAAATTATCAGTTATTGTGTTCAAACTATTTATAGAAAGAATATGCATGTAAAATGATACAGGTGGGGATATAATTAAAATTTTATTAAATGTAATGGTTCGACACAAGTTTTATCATTTAGAGTATTTAAAAATAAATGAGGAATAGTTTTTAGTACCAAAATTAGCAAGAAGATATTTTGATCCTTTTCTGGGTTTTTTTCTCCCCCCACAAACATATTCTCGTAGACAAATTTCATTTTCACAAGAAATGTATTAGGTACGTATGTACTCATTATAAAACAGAATGTGTTGTTAGAAATTTGTGGTCATCTTTTCCTATGTGAAATATTGGAATATATAAAGTTCTATAACTAACGATATTTTTCAAAATTGACCCATTTTTTAAGAGGGAGAAAAATTAAAAAGAATAGGAAGAAGAGTATTTGCCGTCAAGGAGTTTATCTCCACAAGTGTCGTTTTCCACAATAGTGGGAGAATCCACATATATTCCAAGTAATGAACAAATTAATGTAAAAGAGAAACTTCACTTGCTCAAACTTAGATCCTTGTCAAATCCTATTCTCGTTTTATTTTACTCGGTTCATATTGACTTGAGCAATTTTCAAACTAATTGATCTTATTAATAATGTTTTCTGCTTTAAATTTGAGTATTATCATTTTATATAATTATGTACGATAAATAGATATCAAATTATTTTTTTCGATAATTTTAATTGCGAGCAAAGCAATACAAATTTAATATCATTATTAACCCACATGGTGCATTATGTGATTATTATAGAGTATATTTTTATTAATATTTAATATTTCTCCATCTAACATATATATTCTTCTAATCTTCTGCATATTTTAGATTTTCGTAAAATGTGAAAATTAGGGAGTAACACCTCTATGAAACTAGACTGGACCAAAGAGTAATTAAGAGCTTAACATAAGTGGTTCTCCATTAGGCAACTAGAGCATAAAGTTCACCTCTTTTGATTTTAGACACCTTTTCCAAAAGGTTTATGTACATTAATGATCTTGAAGTTCTTCGAAGCCACATGTATTGTCCCAATAAATCAAATCAATTTTACTCCAATAAATGATCTACGTTAGATATGTTAAAAATGAATCCAAATATAGGCAATTCGTTTAATTTCGCCAACACATTTAAAAGGTGGTAGACGCAAAATATTTTGAATTGGGGTCCATTGCAACGAACTCACTACCCTTCAAGATTCTGAACTCATTTTCTCTTATATAGCTTGTATTGAGCCCATGCAATCTCTAATTTCAACCCTTCTTAAACACTTTTTTCAATAGTTCCCTAGATTAAAGGTATAAATTATTATCTATTTAACACTTTTTAGGATTTATCTATCACTTGGTTTACTTTTTTCTAACCAAAATTTCTTGAATTTAAATTCAAATTATATTATACAAAGTTAAATATCAATATGTTCCCATTACTGGAGATTAATCGGATCAAATTTGGGCGATCAAAGGAACCCAATTCGTTTTTTAGCCCATTTGACCTTAACCCATTTTAACCCAAAGTAAACTTGAGTGGATCAAGATTCAACCCGATTTCTATTCAATTCATTTTAATATTTCAATTTTAACACAACTCGCCTATTTGACACCCCTAACCTACATATAGCAATATGAGAAATTAAAAGTGCGGTACTTTTAATTAATCAATGCATATACCACCACTCATTTTACTAGTATTTATTTTGTAATTTTGGACAGGAAGAAGCGAACTGTTACATATTAATCAACAAATAACTATTCCCAATTTTTAGTCATACAAGAAGTATAGGTAATTAAATAGAAAGTTCATAAGAAGTCACACCATTTAAGGTCTATTAAAGATGCAAAGAATTTTCTTCATAAAATGAGAAAAGAATAGTTGGACAAAACTGTGTGTGAAAATGAGATTTGTGTTACAGATTACAGTAAATTAAAGAAAAGTCTCGTTGGTGTAGCTGTTTGACAATGGTTAAGAAAATAAATGATCGAAGGCGGAGGCCAACATTTTCTCATATGAACAAAATTAGTTGAGTATTTAAATTAAAGCGCCAGCTCCCTCAGTTTCATATTATTTGACTTATTACAATTATTACCAGTATAGTTTTATAGAGTTATTTAATATGACCTATTACAATTGTTACTATTATTTTATAGAGTTATTTAACACGAAGACACTCCCATCGTTCAAAATAAGAGGTGTTTGTAGTTTGAATACACATCAAGCAAACTACTCAAAGTTACTAGAATTTGACATATACTTTTACTCTTAATAAATACCTTGAAAAAAATGTTAGACAAAAGACCCTTACCATGTAAAATGTAAAACGATAATTAGAGAAGAGAAACAACATGGAAAAATCTTAACGTAGTTGGATCGCAAAATTTAGTCCTCACACTTAGTGCGCATCACTAATAGCTATGAGTTTCTAGGTATTTGAAAGAGTGACAGTGGACCATGAGTTGTCATATTGATACAGTACTACTTTCGTTAGTTATTTTAAATTCGTAATGTTAGTACGTCCCTAGAAAATTCTAACGAGGGATTAATACTTATGCAGGGATCAAAATAATTAAAAAAATAATAATAATAAACAGCTTGATCCCCCATAGATTTCCCAAAGAGGAAAAAAAAAAGTGGTTATCCAAATGGGGTTTTCAAATTCGAAATTTTGTTTTTCTGAGTAAAGTATATTGTACTAAACATACCTAATGTGAAATTTCTTATAATAAATACTCTCTCTCCCGGCTTGTCCGTCCAGGTTAAGGGTCCATGTACTCCCCGTCAAGAAAATTTAATACAAGGGTGATTTACTATATTTCCTAGTATATCAAGAATATAAAAAGTCTACGTAACTTTTTAATTGAAGAAAATAGAGTAATTATCAAGGGTAGAATTGAAAAAAATGACTAATTATTTCTTAATTATTTAAATTGATAATTAATTTTGAATATTTATTTTTAGTATACCTGACTAAATAATTACGGACGGACGGAGGAGAGTAATTAAAATTGAGCAACGTGTGAAAAACAAATTATGACCAAATGAGTTGTTAAGGAACAGACACTCATTACTTATCATTCATAAGTCTTCAAATCCCACTTGATAAATGGTCCATATAATCTATCACCAAGGGTTATTATTACTACTAGTCCGCGACGTGCCCACGCAATTCCATATACTATATTATTTAACTGTTATTCTCTCGACATTTTGGTTTAAGTTATTTCAACTTATATGGTATAGATAAAATGTGAAAGTTATCAAACTATTCCTAGCTAGAAGGAGGCATGTTAGACTAACGCTTTATTTGATCATCGTTACTTATTATTACATATTATATTATATTATATTGTACTCTATTATATTTATGTATGGGTGATATCATGTTTGTCTAGATTGTATTATTTCTTGTTGTTAGAACATTTTATGATATGTTTTTATTGTGCGTAATTGTATTGTAATTAAGAAATTTACTTAATATACTTATTATTCTAGGGAGGAATTTGACTAAATTTAAACTTAATTAAGGCAAAGGTTAAAATAGTATGTAAAGATATAATCGAAAAAGAAATTAATAACAATGGGAACACACCGAATTGGTTGTCCCAGAAAATACGAGTTTTCACATTTGTTCCGAAACAACGTAGTGTGTACAAGTAAGTAGTGCACTAAACGTTTTAAGAAATATCAAATAAACATTTATAAGATATTGTACCGATACAATCCCAATACACTGGATTAATGGAAATCTTCCCACAATAGCTGTAAGTGTTACTGCTGGTAGCCTCTCTGTAAATAGTAAAATAATTATTTCATGGGTGTTCATTTATTAAATTATAATTTTTTTAGTTAAAACTAAACTATTGAATCAATGTGCAGTTTTAAATAACACCTAATTAAGTTGGAAATGTTTTATTAAGAATAAATTTTTTTATTTAATTAATCATTTTTAAATATTATATATTTATTCAATATTAAATCGATAATTTGTTTGGTCAAGATTTTAAAAGTGCTAATGTGAAAGAAAATATATAAAGCTGAATATCAGCTCGCTGATGTGGCATGTTGCAATGATCAGAATCACTACTTATCTATATTTTCAGAATTTTCAGTTTTTACTTTCATTTTTTGTTCAAAAATGTTTCAAAATTATTATTATGATTATAAATGTACCATATACTAATAAGAACTCTTTCATGCGCTCGTTTAATTGATTAGTAACCGCTACATCGTCATACTCAAAATTTAGCGCGTGCATCAACAAGATATCATGTTAAGTTGAATATAAGTAAACATAACTTAAAAGAGCGCGGAACATGACATTTATTCTTTACAATTTAATATAACTACTACTCGAGGTACTGAAACCACAAAGGAACATTTAATTAGATTCAGCCCAGTAAGTTTATCTTATACCAAAATAACTAATGACTTAGATATTAGCACTAATTAAGAGATTTTAATTTTTTCTTAATGTTTGAAACATAATGATTCGCCGTAAGTTTTTTTTTTCTCCTTTTATCCCTTTTTTTCATCAACAATTAGTTGTTTTTCAATTATTCTTGTACTATATATAGATAGAAATGTGTACTTTTCTCTTCTGTAAATACCAACACACTTGCTTTACGGGTATTTCATATTTTTATTTTGGTTTTCATTCCGTTATCCGTAGTGCCCATGCAACCCGGAAGCTCCGATCTAAAGTGTTCAGATCGCAGCACTGGACATGTCAGCGATCCTAAGTATTGTGCGGGTGGTGCTGCCTCAACAGAATTTTCTCCCATAACCCAGGGCTTCGAGACGCAGACTTGCTGTTGTAGCAGGATGTAAACACTCCCACCAGTTTAAACCCAAGCCATGTTGGTTATCTTTCATATTTTTTTTAACTGAAACACAGGTTTTAGTCTAATATATTTTTCTTTCTTGTCTTTTTTTTTTAGAGGTAATCATTATAACATACATCTATTTGTGTAAGGAATTAGATTCAAAGGCCATTGTGAATTCGATTTATTGTCAGACAAATGATATAATTTTTATAAATTTTCCACTTTTGGCATATGTAAACTAGTGAATCTAAACATGAAATTCTTTTTTGTATGTTCAATCTCTTATTTGACTTCTTGATCACCTTAATTCTCATAATATATTATGAAATTATGTATATTGAAGTTTTTTTTTAACCGAATGTCTTTGACAAATGGACTAACTAATGTGAAATACAAAGGCATCTATGAGACAATTAAAGAACAAATTGAGATGATTAATGTGAAAATTTGTGAAAAAGGCTAGAAATCACGTACAAGTAAAAGTTGAGAATTAATCTATATAGTAATAATAAATTTTCCGGCAAATAATTTCATTAGATTTTTGAGTATAAGGACACCAGTACTATGAGCTCTTCTGACTGGTAAGTTATCCTAAATTAGATGATCAATCACTTGCTTTATTATTACCATAGAAGTTTGCTAAATGAGTTTATAAAGCAGAATTATGCAAGTTTTTCATAGAGCCATGGGTAATTATGATTGTTTCGTCAACTACATTACTGTACTTTCATCAATTCTTTTGAAGAAAAAAATTTGTGCTCTCATAAATATATTGTCTCAAAGCTTGTATTAAATATCATTATAATAAAAATAATTTTTAATGGTATTATATATTGATATTAATAAATATGTGGTAAGTTTTCAAACATCGTATAGTTAAGTTGTCCATTTAAAACTATATCGCGAAACACAGACGTAGAACATATACAAAAAGTGTATACTTGTTTGCTAAAAATAACATATTTAGGAATAATTAAAAATTATTTGCCGCTAATGATCATTTTAATTGTAGAACCATTTAACTATCCACTGCTTTGTTTAAAAAAAAATATGTGGTGTGATTTGTGTTTATATTTAGTTTGATGTAGATTTAATTTTATTTCATTTTTTCTTTTTTTAACATGAAATAACTTATTTTTAAATGCGGTTCATATAACACTAATAAAATATTATTTTTATGTTTTAATCCATATAACGAAACTAACATTTATTTTACCCGATATGAAGTTATAAAAATATTATTTTTAATTTAATATTTTTTTATAAATCACGCTCAAATTCACTAGATTAACATATAAAAAAAGAAAAATGAAATTTAACTATCCTTAATCTCCACACTTCTCTCCTCCTCCCGTCGTCTGTTTGGCCGCCATCGCATCACGTTTTCCATTATTAAATGCGATGGAGTACGCTGTCCGACAAACTTTGTGACTACCTCCAGTTTTACAAAGCCCCCCCCACTTTTCTTACACCAATCGTTCGGACGTGTCTTAAAGTCGTGGGCCTGCCAAAAAAAGAAAAGCATACGTTTGTAATTTTAGGGAACATCGATCAAACAACAACTATTTTTAGGTCTGGCTTGTGGCGCGACAGACCGAAGCTGAGTAGGTATAGGATCGCTCGTTGTGATTGTAGGGAGTAACAAAAGCGTGGGGGACTTTGGGCAAATGCCAAAAGAATGGCGCTCGGCCGGCCGGAGGGGGCAGCTTAGGGACAAGTGCGAAGAAGAAGAACTAAGGAAAAGAGGAGAATTGGGGTGAAGAGAGAGCGGCCCGACGTGGATCGAAAAAAAGAAAGAACGGGAGACCTAAGAAAATAGGGGGGGGCGGAGGAACCTGGCGGGCGGGCCATTCGTGCAAGTGTGTATGACGGGGCTTATTCAGGGGGGTGGAATGATGGGGGCTCCAAGAAGATGGGGGAGACGAAGTCAAGACAAGCGAGGTGGACAGGGGGAGACAAGGAGCAAGAGGAGCCACCAAAGTCAGCATCGAGAAAGGCAGAGATAGCAACAGAGGCGAAGAGGGCAACCTAGCTCACCAAACAACTCCAAGATGTGTTGTTGAGTGAGAAAGTCATCCACCGAGAAGTAAAGTCAAGGTGAAAGAAGTAGGGCAGGAGGCCGGCGACGGACTGTGGACTCTAGAACGGCGCCAGCAAGAGGGAAGGGTAAACGGCTGGCATGAAGGTGGCAAAAGTCGATGGATAGACGACCATGAAAGTGTGCTCAACGGGGACCTTGCAAAATGGGAAAAAACGAGAAAGTACGGCACAACATTGGACAAAAATACGGGACGGCAAGGGGGCCGGAAGGAAGGAAGGTGACAAGTACTGTATGAAATACACAGAAGGGGAATAAAGAAGCGACCGGATATATTGAGAAAATTTTATCAATTATGGCGATCTATAATATCAAAATTAAACATTTTATAAACCACTTCATACGGTTACAGAATTTTACTCTCTTTGAATCACCTAAATTAAAGATGAACCAAAATTGGGTCAAAAGTGAAAATGACCCTTCTTTTAGCCCTGGTATTCCCCAAAGCTTAATATGAGATAGGAAAAATAATGTCAATTTCAGCCCAGCTGGATTCAAGCCCAAGCTCTTAACCAAACCAGATCCAATGAGTTTGACTAAATTATTGGGCTTGGTATTTTGTGGGTTTAATTATGAATTGATGTATACATGATACAATCAATTGACATTCACCAATTACAAATAGTAACTTTTTTTTTTGAAAAATTATGCAGAATAAAAAACATTTAATATACATTAGGAACTATAGCTATAATTTAAGAAAATTATGATTTGTGCATGGTTTTTGTGCCAGTTCTGTTACTTTCAACCGGAGTTTTGGATATTTTCTTGATTAAGGCGATAATCCCTAAAGTTTAATAATTTCGATTTCCTGATTGTGGATAGAATAAGCAAGAACTTTTTATATATGGCGTTATCTCGCGGATAACTTTTTGTCAACACATTTATAAAAATATCATAATACACTCACCCTTGTCTTTTTATATTGAGATCAGAAGCCGAATATACCAATAGACTTTGGCAGATATCATAATTTGTATATCTTAGCCCTATTTGTTATTCGCAGCCATATACACAAACTGACCATAAAATAGACCCACTGCAGTCCCGCCCATAAAACAACAACAACACTCTAGCTATGACTGCAATTTCGAAACTCTAACATTAAAACCTTTATTATATTTCTTGCTATTTTTTTTTTGTAAACTTTATATCATTTTTTTTTCTTTGCTTCCTTATGTTAGTGTTGATTTGATCACGATATTTTAAATGGGCTGGCCCAACTTAATCCATGAGTCTACAGGAGTCTAACTATAAACGAATAGGTCCTCATAGACCCTTCTAATTTTGAGGACTACAAGCATATTAAGATTATGAAACAAAAAAAAAAAAAATACATACAGGGGTTTCCCCTATTAGAAATTTTATTCTAAGAAAAAACTCAACCCTGGAATAATCTAGAATCCACTTGCTTGGACTTATCGTTTGATTATCAGAATGAGATAGATAAAATTATTTTATAAAATTACTTCTGTGGATTGGATATAGCTACTATAATCAATACAATTTAAAACATTAATGTTTATATTTCATTATCAACGTAGATAAAAATAATTTCTTTCGATTTAATTTTTGAGATTGTTTATTGGTTTTTAGCCTTCGAAACAAGAACTATTAAATGTATATGTACTAAAAGAAGAGTTAGCATATAAAGCTAAAAACACAACACTTTAATTTGTTTAATTTAAAACTATTTTCCTCGAAGTCCACAAAATCAAATTAAATCATCAAAACCAAAAAATGAACAATATAAAAGGAAGACAAATTCCATAATATCCCAAATTAAAAAGAAATCCAACAAAAGAACGAAGAGAATGGCGGATTCACAAAATCTCCACACAACTTTGTTACATGTTATTTTATAGACTATCCTTCTCCTCTTTCAATTTTCTTTGTCCTTTTACTTCTTCGTGACACATTTCTTACTTTTAATCCCAATTAATAATCACCCGCTTGTTAAAGCTCACAATGTTTAATCTATGCTTCAGGTTGTTCACAAGACAAATATCAATCAATTTCTTTCCTGTCTGTTTTCCAAGTTTTTTAATAAAAATTCTCTACTCTTTCGCTTCATTAGTGTTTACTACTCTTCTTCACAATCCTTACAATACGTTTTTAATGCACAATAACATTGGTCAACACTGACACTGTCTCAGGAGACCTTTCTCGATACACAAGACACTCGTCTATATATATGTGTTATGTACTCATGTACACCGCTCTGGGACCTACAAATTAAAAAGATTGGTTCCCAACATGCTCACGCTAGTGCTGTTGGACAATGAACCATCGTCCTGGTCCCGTACAATTTTGGTGCTATTTTGCAATTAGATGATTGATGAATTTCAGATAGGAACACTGAAGATTTTTAGATTGGTGAAGAACCACGACAGCCATTTAAGGTTTATAGGTGTCCACTCACACCTAAATTTTTTTTTTTTTTTAAAATTTTACGATACTTTTATTTACTTAATTATATTATGTGATGATGTTAACAGATATAACAAGTGTAGTAAGGATCAACTACGAGGAGACGGAGAGTTCATTAGGCATAGGGATGAGGTTCTTGCGGGATTAATTCAAGGTGGTGGTGGGGTGACGGGTTCTAAGGTTAGCGGGTCGGGTTCAATTGAAGGATTTGCACAGTGTTTGGGTGATTTGAGTCCTGAAGATTGTTCTGCTTGTGTTTCTGAGGCTGTTTTGAAGTTGAAGGACATGTGTGGTGATGCTGCTGCTGCTGATGTTTATTTGGCTCAGTGTTATGCTAAATATTGGGGTTCGGGTTATTATCACTCCTTCGGTAAGAGTTTAACTTCTCTATGCTGATAGCATGATAGTATAGTGAAATTTTTTTACCATTAGTTATTCTTTTCATCGTGAAGAATGAAATTATTATTATAGATAGTTAAAATAAAATTGTATTATCAGTATAGATGTTAGTTATTTTATTTTTTTGAGTACATTTTTTTTGAGTAATACAAGGATAGTGAAACAGTTTTTAGATGATTTAATCGATAAAGAAATTTAACTTGAAACTCACGCATGATATTTAAGGGTATTGACTCATAATAAGTGGATTCTCTTGCTATCTATGACAATAGTGGTTTTGTCAACCTTTGCTAATAGGTAATTTATACTAGCTGCAATAAATTCTTGATATAAAGCACATGTGTCGAACTCCACAACCCTTTCAACTGCTGTTACTTTACTTCCTTCGTTCCATGTTAATAGTAACTTTAGCTAAAAAAAAATTGGTCCTAAACTATCATTCATAGGAAAATTTAAAGGATTTTGAAGTTGTGTTATTACTTTTTCTCCCCTCCGTCCTAAGTTAGCCAATTACTTTTAAGAGCCTAAATAAAAAAAATGGTCACAATATCAATGTTTTAGTAATTTTAAGATAAACTTTTTGCCAACTTTTTTTTCAACTATAGGACCTGTATTTTTTAAACAGAAATCTAATCAGTAGGATATTTTAATAAAAACTGTCTTGTATTTTTTTTATGGGCGTACAAAGAGCTAAAACAATATTAAATGAACCGAGGGTTATAGAACTTTGCTATAGCTAGTTTTTTCATTAAATTGATTTTTTTTTCTTGTGGTGATTGTTTGTGTTTAAAATTAACAAAAACTCTTTTCCAAATTAGGGTCCGTGGGATCTCCCTTGAAATGGGCTTATAAAAGGCCTCTATTAAAAAGTACTTTTGAAAGTGCTGAGAACTTATTTTTAAAATCACAGTGTATGGTGTTTTGGAATAAAAGTTCTGAAGTTGCTATGCAAACGTGAAAAGGGAAAATGGAATAAATAGATGTGGGTTATGTTGTAATTTGAGATTGGTTATCAAATATTAAGGCAAAAACATAAAAAAATGTGGTCAACTTAAACAGCTATATCTAAAAAAAAAAGCAAACCTCTACCACCCCAGCTTTAACTTTTGGCTTAAAATAAGTTTTTTTAAACCTTAAAATATTTATTTCAGTATTTGCCCCAACATCTAAATAAGTCAAAAATCACTTTTTAAGTCATTTGAACCAGCTTTAAGCCTAGCCAAAACCATGCTCTAATTCATGAGGGACTTTTCAAGCCACTTATATATACACCATAGGATAGAAAAGCAAAAGAATCAATCACATTTTCCGAAAACAAATTATATCCAAAAATATTCTTTTCCTATAGCATATATAAAGTTAGGAATAATTCACTTTAATTTAAATCTCTAGGGAATTTGTCCAGTGGGATATCTTTTTTTTTGTTTTTTAAAGTTGTTATTCCCTCTTTCTTTTAAGCTTCACCTTCCACTTTGTTCCTATCGTACACACATAAAGTCCCTTTATATCATATCAAAATTGCACAAAGTAACATTTGTACAAGAAAATAGGTCAAAATCCCTATAGTATACAGAATTCATAATGCTTATCATATCTTCTATGATTTGCCTCTAAAAAGTAGCGCTTCATATATCGTCAGTTAAAAAATAAAAAAAATTATCTTAAAAAAGTGTCTATTAATTCAGGATCAATATTCAACCACTCTTGCGTCAGAAATAAAAAAGGGCTAATAAGCAATTCAGTAAAGCTGTGAAATGTCA
Source organism: Solanum habrochaites (assembly GCA_027704765.1). Taxonomy (NCBI): domain Eukaryota; kingdom Viridiplantae; phylum Streptophyta; class Magnoliopsida; order Solanales; family Solanaceae; genus Solanum; species Solanum habrochaites. The sequence continues at coordinate 83,736,813 of JAKWJA010002489.1, forward strand.
AAATACATAAAATAAATCAAGGAAGAACAATTTTTCCAAGTTAATTTTATGCTGTAATTATATTAATAACCATTTTTTTTTGTCTATTAAATGATGAGTTGGGACTTGTTAACATTATTTTTTGAAAAATGAATTTTGACTATAAATGTTTACTCAATTTGTGAACAGATCGTACCAATGACGATGACGTAGGGAAAACAGTGGCAATAATCGTTGGAGTATTAGCTGGCGTTGCTGTTTTCATCGTTCTCCTCTCAGTTTGCCGCAAATCTATAGGTCAAATTTCTATACTAAATTAATTTATTATCGTATCACAATTTATATACGATGTTAGGTTTTACATTATGTCTTTCCGCCATTATCTAAACTTTAGTAGCCATATTAAAGTATGCGAGTTTTTGAACTAACTTTTGAAATTGAGTTAGTATTAGAATCAAAGTTTAATTCCTTTTAACGTTTTATTACTATGTTATAAAATTTTAATTTTTTTTTCTTGATTCTTTCTAGGGTAAAAAGAGAAAAGAGAAGCTTAAGCATGGTCAAGGAAGTGAAAGGTCGAGTTTATGTAGTTTTATTTGTTAGAAAGCAATTATGAGTTCCACTTTTATTTTGGTTAATTTTATTATTGCAAATTGTTAGGTGTATGGACTTCTATTTTTTGTTTATTAGAAGCTATAATCATGAGTTCCACTTACTTTTATTAATCTATTTATATTAGACACAAACTTTAGGTTGAATTTCATCTTTTGGCATATATTTTATATTTCAGCGACTGATGAGACCAACTTTGGCATAAAGAATCGTCATCCTTTAATTTATCAACCATTTACATTTCAGTGAGGCAATCTTTAGTGGGAATATTTTAGAGATTTTCTTATCGAATGTGCAATCCAGCATATTGTTAGATTCTTCTACGATAAAATATTACTTTGAGTGATTAGGTTTTATCTCGTCTTCTTTTAAATTTCAAGTGAATATTATCATAACTAGTTTATGTTAAAAAATGACAAAAGTCTCACATCGATGTGATTAATGAGATGGGTGGACTCCTTATAAGGCTTGAGAAATCCTTCTCCCTTTCAGCTAGCTTTTGGGGTGTGAGTTAGGTCTAAGATCTAATTTAACATGGTATCAGATGGATGGACTCTTTATAAGGCTTGGCAATCCTCCTCCATTTGAGCTAGTTTTACATTAATTTTAATTTTAAGAACTCAATTATTCAATTTGATTTTTTATTTTTTATAATTTAAATTTTATTAATCGAAAAATCAAATCCATTAATTAAATAGTATTAAGGTTGGCTATAATTTGTACTATTTTTACAATCATGTGGGTTAAACCAAGGACATTTTGGCCCAATACCACTTCCACCATAGCCAAGCTGACTTTCCCATTTAACTTTTTGTGTTTGACTTCAAACTGTAAAAGCCCATCATCAACAAAGGGCCGAATATGGTGGAATCGACAATTGGCAAAAATGAACCGAAATTGTAACAACCGAACTGAGCTGAATATATTTCAGTCTGGATTCGGTTAATATTATCGAAAAATGAAAAATCGAACTAATTTCTAACCAGATTGAACTCATGGAACACCCAGCTCTAGTTTTAACTCTTCTTCCACCATATTAACATCGAGTATTTACAATTTGCTCTTCAAATGATTTTATCTTTAATTTTTGTACTTTAAGAAAATTGATTTTAAATTTTATACTTAAAAAAATGAACTTATATCTAATCGGGGACATATATAAATTCTTTAAAGTAAGCTGCTATATAAAGTCCCTGTTTTAACTGGATTGAATCACACAATAAAGATAATGCTGAAACCATAAAAATATTTAATAAATAAGAAGAGACGTGCATGATTATACAATGGGGAAAATAAAATTTAATTTAAGTATTATCATGATAGAATATAGCAAAAACATAATTGGTCTAATTAGCCAATAATTAAATATTTGAAATCTTTGAGAGAGACTTTCATTAATCCCAATCAAGTAACTATTTTGGTTGGTGACCTATGTAATACATGTTGTGTGGTACGTTAACATGATAATGCGCACTTAATGTGGTGCTCTTGACTTAATAATACATTACTTTATGTTTATAAACCACAGTTTTTAACTTACTTCTTTTTCGAAAAACAAACAATTGAAAAAAGACTTTGTCACACTTCCTGTATTACATTATTCGTTTTAATAAACTGCTACATGTGCTTATCATTTATTCAAGGTTTTTTTCGCCTAAAATGTAGCTGATAATAATGTTTCTAATCACATAATGTACCAACAAAGCTTGATCATCTGGGTTATTGATTGGATCCCGTAATGGGGCACAATGAATTGAGATTAATAATCCCCCCCCCCCCCCGCACTTTCATCCCACTGTGGTTAATTGATTACTGAGTGGTGTTGAAATGGTAATGGATATAGACTTTACTTTATAGTGTATTCGGTACCCAAAAAAAATAATATTTTTCATTTTCAGTTGATTAAAAATTTTGAATTTTTGTCTTTCGTTTATATGACATATTTCTAAATGATAATTGTTGTTGTTGCTTGAAGTATAATTTCATTAAAAAAAGACGAAGTAAAGAAATTATTATTTCCTTTAAAAGAAATATTCATGTTCATACCAAAAGCACCCTATTATTATCTTATAAATAATTGAAGGCGCATTATAAACTAAAAATGACACTCCTCATAAATGCTTTTTTCGGAGTTGATCTCTTAACTACCTCTTCCTATCACCATTTAGTTTGAATTATCTCTCTTTTAATAGGTGTAAATAATATAATCTAGTTTTATATTTAAAAATATCCATAATTTGTGACACATATATCATACGAGCCTATTATAACAAATAAAAAGTAATATGATGACATGCACTTTTTGAAGTACACTAAGCATTGATATGATATTTTTTACAAAAGTTTTTAAAAATTTGTGATCTATAATGATCCTCAAATATTTATGTGACGGTAAAACATTTCACTAAAGCTAAAAAGGAGAATTTTAAGTTAAGCTTGGTTTAAGTTTTAACCATAGTAAGGTGATATTTATTTTTTAACGGACTAGAAAAAAAAGTGTCATATAAAATGAAATGAGGAGTATAACTTAAACTCATACAATGCCAGGAAGCCTTTATTACTATACCTATCGGTCACTGAAACCACTATGGGGTCTATGTTGGCTTAATACGACGAAGACAGACGGAAGTAAAGGGCCATATACCCAGATTGGCTACCTTTTTCCGGGAATTCTCAAAATAGATGTTTCAAAATAACTATAAATAATACTCCATCCGTCTCATTTCACGCGACATCATTTGACTTGACACGATATTTTTTTTTAAAAAAATCTTTTGAGAACTTGTGATCTAAAACAAGTCTATACTGCAATCATTTTTAGGTAAGTGTTAAAACGACAAGTTAAAGTTTTTAATTTTACTTTTATAATAGGTTACATTTTTTTATTCCAACCATACGAAAAAAAAGTGTCGCATAAGATAAAAACAGTAATATTTGTTTCCAAACAAGTTCGTGGCCTGAAAAAAAAAAATGTAGCTAAACTAGAAATGACCATGGTCCGAACATTGGAACTTTAGTAAAATAGAGTGAAATAATCTCAATTCAACCCACCTTTCCCCTTGCTAGAAAGATTAGCTGGGAATACAAGAAAAATCAAAAGGAGGATACAATTACAAATACAAACTAGAATTGCTCAATTACACATTGCTTTCTATATTTGAGCAACATGAATTATTATTTATGTCCATGCTACTTACAAATTGACAATTTTCAAATCAGTATGTATGATAGTCCACAATAACAAACACATTATACATAAGATATATACCAAATCAAAGACCAGAAGTGAATGGCACATTGGTGGCTGGAATCCATGAATTTCCAGCAATGAAATTAGCAGGGGTAAATTTAGATGCCTCAGCTGAACTCGTAATAACTCGATAACCTCCCCAATTAACTCGATTTCCAGTCGATGAACCAGGTCCCGTGTTCAAATACTCTCCATAATACAACGTATTCAACGCGAAATTACCACTCCATGGCAACCATCCTTCAGAACTAATCAATCCATCAAGAAATGTTTTCATCACAACGGTGCGTGAATATTTTTGCCATGGCCTTCCTAAATATGTCCTAGCTGATTTCGAAGAACCAGCTCCAGTGATTCTACAATTATGTATCGAAATTCCAGTGTTTTGATTCGGGTCGGTTCGGCCCTGGGCTGTCACAGTGTTGATTTTATTCGGAGGGTCTCTAGCGAAAATATTACAATTTTGTAACACAACTGCTGCGTTACCAAATATAAAATCGACCGTACCATAAATATCACACTCTTTGTAAAATTGCCTATTGGAATGAGCATACAAAGTGTCTTGATACCCTTCGAAGCTACATTGATAAAATACTGAAAGATCAGAGCCAGATCGTAGGGCTACTGCTTGGTGCTTTTGGGGTCCAGCAGTGTTTCTAATTGTTATGCCTTGAGCAATAAATCCGTCACCAGAAGCACCTAACATTTTCAGAAATTAAAATAATATAGCATATGCAATTATACAAGTTACATTAATTAGTACTAATTAATACTTTTTTTTTAAGGTACGAACCAAAAATAGTAGTAATATGTAGTTGACTGTCAAATCGGTTTAATATTTAATGCACGGGTGGCATTAATATTTCTCCGTTACAATTTATTTTTTTATTTGGAATATAATAATCTAACAATGTTCATAATAAATTTAATTAAAATATTATAAGTCATAATAGTTAACAATTTAAAATAGTTCAAATGTGTTTTGTTTTTAACCTTTCATTTCAAGTAAATCAAAACAGAGGAATACTCTGTTGTTTAGAGAGAAAATTATTCTCTCCGATCCAAGTTTATGTGCTTGCTTTTTTTCTTAGTTAATGTTCTAAAAAGAATGTTATATACATTTTTATATTTCGAAGGAATAAATACACCTTTAAAATTCTATTTTACGCTGAATAAGATAATTTATAGCTATATAAATTTTTAGGATTTGCGTTGGACCACAAATATCTTTTGAAAAAAGTCATTTTTCCCCTTAATTTCTTTCCTAAAAGTTAAATGATGCTACAAAATTGAAACATAGGGAGTATAAGTACTACCTACGTTGCTATAGCTCTTTGCCCTCCTAATTATTAAAGTCAATAAATTATTCAATGATTTAAGTTACCAATTAATAAACGTTTTTGCACAACACAGAAAAAAAGACGGTAAAACCCAAACTCATAATAATTCAATTTCCTTTTTCAGTTTTGCCTTTTGGCCAAAGTTTTGTACGACATGATCATTTTGTGTGTTTGGTAAAAAAAATACGATATATGTTTATCCTAAACTAGAAAACAAAGCACAAAGAACTTAGTATGGTCAATTATGTAATATTTTTTTGTTTTATCTTCTGTCTAAATTTATATAGTATTTTTCAATTTTAAAATTTAAAAAAATATTTATTTTTTTCTAAAATATTTAGTAGTATCAATTATTGTGATATTATTTTTTTTTCACGATCAAAATCAAACTGTTTGACTGTGTCACAGATTATACTTACCAACTGTGGCTGATCTAAAGGTGGTGGATCCACCTCCAACACTTTTGCTTCCAGTAATAATAGTCTTTCCAATGCCATCTCCAATCAACATAACATTTTTCACCTTTTCTCCAATCTCCACATTTTCATTATAAGTACCAGCCTTCACATATATCACAAACCTCCCACTTCCTTTATTCTTGGCAGCAGCATCTACAGCTTCTTTCACTGTCTTAAAATCCCCTGAACCATCAGTAGCCACCACTACATTCGCCTGAGAAGCCGTTGACGACGACGACGACGACGGCGACGATTGCAACAATTTTCTATCACCAGGAGATACCCAAGTTGGAAATCCATCAACTTGAGTAGTAGTACTACTTTTAGTAGGTTCAGTATAATAACCATGATTTAAAGCTAAAGCGTTACTTATTAAAGATGACACATTATTATTTGATATTAGTGGCATAACATAATCCGTAACGCCTAATTCTTCGAAACCTGCTTTACATGTTTCAAGATTTGTTAAGGATGTACTTAACCATGTTTGAGCATCAGTAGCTGAGCATTTTGTGTTTGGATCAACTGTGCTTTTGATTTTGTTGATTGAGTTTTCATAGAGTTCAATGCAATCAGCCCATGCGTTTTTTTCGCGCTCGTTACGACATTTTGAACCTAGTGAATATGTGTTCAGTTGGGCACGTAACGCACGGTCTAACACTAAGTCTAGTGACACTTTTAGAAAATCTGATTTTTTTATGATAGGAGATGTAATTTTGGGATTTTGTGATAAGAAGTATTCACAAGGTTGTGGATGAGGTGTTTGGGTGCACCAAGCTTTTATGATTGCGTTGGAGTAGCCATTTGTTGTGGATGGGAAAATGAAACAAGATATAAATAAAAGTGGGAAAATCAAATGAATATTACCCATCGTAAGGAGTTTGTAATATGTTTTTTTTTTTTGAGAGAGAGACTGTGATTGTATTTGGTGTCTTTTGGGTTCTTTATATAGATATAGGAATATAAGAGGTACAAAGGAATGTCAAAAACTAAGTGATGGGGATGCACCATCCTCTTTTTTATTTTTTTCCTTAAGGCATGAATAGTGAGAACCATACGTGTGTGGCTATTTCTTAGGTTTTGGAAGAAAATAATCTAATCATAAATGTAATAATAATAAAAAAATTAAATTCTGCGGGTAATTATGTGTGTTTGATGACTTGACAAGGAAATTAAACTGATGAAACAAGGAACCAACTTAAAAAAGTGGAAAACAGGAAGCTAGAGAGGGCGTATTCCTATATGTATTACCTACCACACGTTAGATTTTAACTAATTAACTAACATTAAATTATCACTTAATATATTAATAATCGCTTAAAGTTACTAATTTTTTTTTTAGAGAATCGAATCACAATATGTTATTTCAATTGAGATCTAAAAATATGATAGATAGAGTGTTTTTATTAGACATTTTCAGTTCAAGTTTTGAAAAACTTTTGTGTGTTCTCAAACATACCAACTAAATAGTAGCTAAGTTAAGCTTATTCCAGTTAAGCTGGTGGCTAAACATGTTACAATCTATAGTTTATACGCAATATTTATTGTTATAGTAATTTTTTTTGACAATTGAATAAATTTCGTTGCATAAAAAATTTCTAAAACTTTTAATAGCATTATATATGAGTCCGAAACGCAAGGGTAGAAAATATTAAAAAAATTCAAAAACGGATAAAAAAAATTTATATTAACCAAAACGTAAAATCGCTGCCGGGGCAGCGATTTACTTCAACTGAAAAAGTAAAAATCGTGTATGAGGCAGCGATTTTGCCAAAAAAAAAAAAATTTTTTAAAAAAAAATTAAATCGGCTGCTTGGGCAGCGATTTCAAAATGTTTCTTCTTACAATCGCTGCCAGGACAGCGATTTGATATTATTTTTAATTTTCTTTTTTTTAAAAAAAATAAAGTAGATCGCTGGCATGGCAGCGATATAAAGAAATTTTTTTTATTATATATAAATCGTGTAGCAGCGATATATTTTAAAAAAAAAATTGTTATTAATTTTTTGTTAAAATTTATATTGTTAAAAATTAAATTAAATAATTTTCTCCTTTAATTTTGATTTAAAAATTAGATTGTGAATGCAATTAGTTTTTACCTTTTTAATTTTCAAAATACCATCTTGAAGTTCAAAATAAATTATTTTTTTTAAATAAAAATTCAAAAGGAGAAAATTATTTTATTTCATTTTTAAATATAATTTAACAAAAAAATTTAATAACAATTGTTTTTTAAAAAAGATCGCTGCCGAGCAGCGATTTACAAAAAAATTTTTTTTTTTGTAAATCGCTCTCTGTAGCAGCGAGGTAATAGAAAAAAAAAAAAGTGAGGTATGAAATCGCTGCCAGTGCCAGCGATATACCGTAGGGGGGGGGAAAAAAAAAGAAAATTAAACAGAATAGTATAATCGAGGGCATTTACGGCAGCGATTGTATAAGAAGAAAGAAAAAATTTGAAATCGACGCTGCTGCTTGGATTTTTTTGGCAAAATCGCTGCCTCAGCAGCGATTTGATGTTTTCAGTTGAAGTAATACGCTGCCTCGGCCAGCAAGTTTGACCGTTTGGTAATATTAAATTTTTATATACCGTTTTTTGGAATGTTATTACATATTTCTACCCTTTGAGTTTCGGACTCATTTTAGATATACCGTTTATTAGAAATATTTATATGTATAGTTTTTATCTCTCTCTATCTCTATCTATCTATATATATATTATTACCATTAAATAACTGTTATACAATTTATTACGTGTAGTGGATATACTATTGGCATTCTCTTTTCTTAAATTCTTTTTTTCCAATACCAGATAAGGTGCTCCACGAACTTGCCGCTCGTTCACATTTATGATGGGATATAAATATAATTGGATGATGTCATTTTTATTTTTTGTTTTCCCTTTAATCGTATCAAGAGAAAATAAGCAAATCTTCACTATGTAATACAAAAAATTAGGAATTTTTTTTAAAAAAATTATTTTCTGTCTAATTAATTACGGACCAACACACAATCGGTTAGTGTAGCAAACTTATTTCAAGCTGTCTTAGCTTCCGTAACTAGCTTGAACAATTTAATATTTTATACATCGAAGTGAATTGGGAAAATTATTTTCTCGAATCAAGCAATGAGAAATTTTTTAAGTAAGGTATGTTTCGTTTGGTAATTAATCAAACTATAACTATAACTGATTAGAACTCAAAGTACTTCTGATATAATTTTCTCAAAGATTTGCTTAAATAAAACATTTTATTAGTTTCAAGTCATGGTCCATATTCCTTATTAAAATTTAATGACCAACTCTTAAAATGAAACTTTTTCAACCAACTTAAATTTTAATTTCTAGGTAGCTAGCGCCCCCATATGGCATATTTTTCTATGGGAGCGTTGAGTGATGGTTGCACCTTCAAATTTGTGTATATCATTTTCAAATCATCGGCCTTAAATGATGTCCTAATCAAAAAATTAACTTATTTCAATTGACTAAAAAGTACAAATAATTTTCTTTTTACAAAATCAGTAGAGTCCAGCTAGTCATATATAGAAAGTAGTAGAGTTATTTTCTAGCCAAAACCCAAATTAACGTCCTTTAGCAAGTAAAGTAACATTGTATACTTGTACCAATTAATTCCTATACTTGACAATCTACTCGTAGTAAAAAAACATTCAAATTAAGAGATATTTTATTCACGTTTAATTTATTGAAGTATACTTTTTATTATAAGACAATTTAGGAAGTTCCATATAAGATAAAGAGAGGGAGGTCATCGGATTCACGTGAATCCATAATTTCCTTCAGAGATCATACATAATAGTGTTATATTTTTAAATCAATATTAAAATATAGATGTGTGAATCCTTACTTGGGGTATCACATAATGAAATGATGACTGGGTGTTCCTTTCTCTGCGAGGTTAAAAATTTGAGTCTTATATTTATCTTGTTTTATTTTTCTTTTTAAAATTAAAGATTCACTTCTCAAAGTGGTAATTGGTAGTACTTTTGTAATTTATATATATATATATATATATCAGAATTGATTTTAGACCTATAGTTTTAAAATTTTAATGATTTTTAGTAGTAAAAACCTAATTGACGAACCGATCAAACTTATATCATAGATTAACTTCTTTACATTAGTGTATCTATCATATCAAAATTCGTGGAAAATGCACGCACCTCTTTAAAAATTGAAACCATATGAACAACTATGTATGTACTTTTAAGGATACGGAAAACACAAAAATGGAATTCTCAATTGACTCACACGACAAATTAAACATAGTTGTTCTGTCCTACAATTTGTAGTAATTAACTGCCTCCAATATGAATCGTGTTATTTTGGGTAACATCAAATTCATGAACAACGTTTAAAAAAACATAGTGTGATGGGGATAATAATGGTAGAATAGTTCGTATTGATGAGAGTATAAGAGAGAATAAATGTTGAAGCGATATATATGAAAGGCCTAAATCCTTTAGGATAAAAGTGTGAGACACACACTCGTGTGAACCTCCTTATCTATTCTGAATGAATTGTATTAGATTTTTTTTTTACTCTCGATATTTTATATTTTTATATTTTAATATAGTGAAATGTTTATTTTTTTTGTAAATCTAGATACATTGACTAAATCACGTACATGTTTGTATTCCTTCTGATATTTTTTTTTCATTTTTCTTCTTATTCAAGGTCTTCCAAAATTCACTTTTCTAACTTTTGTATGACACCTAACTATTTCGATCCTAACCAGAAGCTACTCCCATATTATTGAATGCATGCCCTCCTCTCCAAACACATTCTGCTAAGAAATAAGTGTTTCGAAACTTTGATAAATAAATAAAAATACTGATAATTCCAACTAAATATCATTAGTTATACCATATTAACATTACAAATATAATTATTGTTAGTTAACATTATACTACAAATTAATGATTTAACGACCATAATTTTCGAATGTCACGAAGATCGAAGACTTGTTTAATTAATTTATTACTATATCATTAAACAGAACCAGGGGTTCAAAATCTCATCAAATAGACACGCGAAATAGTCGAAGAGGGTATAACATCTACTATATACTTAAAAATTTATGTTAACAATGTACAAATAATATAATTTTTCGATAAAGAAAATTTGAATGAACCCCAAACTATAAAGTGGCCCCGCCACTGATATTATATATGCATGTAAAGATAACTTTAACTTTTTTTGGGAGTATACATGGACAATATCATTGTACGTAGTTAAAATTTTTGTCGTTACCTAACTTGAAAATGACAATTAAATAAATTGGCTACAATAATTTTAACAGTTTGGGAGGGGGGGCTGTTTCAGTTGCTAGGAATTGAAATTATTGGGTGCTTCAATTATGAATGAAAGAAAATATGTCAAATCATCATAACTGAATTATTGAATGGATAGAGTTGTTTTATTTTCTTTATCATCACGTAAAAGCACATCAATTTCATGCAACTAATCTTTTGATTGCGTGTGTGGTACACCATTATTATCGTTGAATCGTATACATATTTCATATAATAATTACTATGGGCTTTATAAACAAATTAATTAGAAACATCTGAATCATATTAATTACATGGAAATAATAAATTTAAAAGTGTTCATACATACATGATTATTGGTTGATTGGTTGACGTTATGATTATTTAAATTAGAGGAGGATGCAGAATTTGAACTTTAAAAGTTTAACATTTGAGGGCATATTTTAGTTGTTATAATTTTAAAGTTATGAATTTGTGCCTATTGTTATGATTAATCTTGCATTTTGTTATGAGACTGTTATTTTTTGTCCTCGTACTAAACGATCCCTTAGATTGCATTCTGAAAGGGGAAAAAATTGACCAAATTTTTCTAGGAAAAAAGTAGAGTTTTACTTATTTTCTCGTTTTATAAGTAAAAAATATTATCCTAAAATAAAATCTAGATAAATCCTATGGTGTGGAGTGGGTGGGGTGGTGAGGATGAGGGTGGAGGTGGAGTGTGTTAGAAGATAGGAAAAGCACACAAAATCAATATGAACTATTTAGAATAAATTGATTAATCAAACTGAAAAAATTAAAAAATATTCATTGTAAAATATTTTTCTTTAGTACGAATTCACTTTTAGTTAATTTTTCAAAATTAAAAAATATTCATTGTAAAATATTTTTCTTCAGTACGATCACTTTTAGTTAATTTTTCAATAGAGTGCCCGTTAAGATATAACTTATGAGTAAATTAGAAAAAGAAAATTATGATTTTTTGTAAGAGAGAAATAATGAGGTGATTATATATGGTGTTTTGCTGCCTTATTATCAATAAAAATATTATTTAGTGGCAACCAGGAAATAGGAAAAAAAATTTATCTAAGAAACAAGCTCATCAAGATTCCCTTATTAAAAAAATGGTAACTTTCACAATAGCAACAAAAATTTATATTGTCTGGATAAAAATTTTGCCATATTGCGTCCATAGCAAAAATAAAACTGTTACATAATTGTTATACAATACAATTGATAATTCGCTGGCCTAAATTGTATAATTTCGCTGGCCTATGGCGTGCAATTGTATAATTTGTTGCATACGTTGTTGAGCGAAATTTAAAATATATGGATTATTGCATAAGTATTAAGTGTTATAGCAAGAAGGATATTAGGTTTTTATGCTTTATACAAAACAGAAAACACAACTATACACTTCTTGTATAAAGATAGAGAAAATTGTATTTCACGCAATTGTTGTATAATTGCCAATTGTTATCATTCGTTGGCTTTTTTCCTATGCAATATTTTGATAGGTAAAATGTTTGTAAATTGTATAATTAAGGTGATAACACGAGATATACATTTTTGCATATGTATATACACTTTTCTCTCGCTTTAGACAAAACAGAAACAGAATTGATACACTTCTGGTATAAAGCGGAGAGAGTGCGAGGCTGAGAATGGGAGAAACGGCAAGCGAGATTTTTGGGAGAAGACGCTTGGTCAATTTTAGCCATGTTTGCTATGGAGCACAATTTAAATCAAACAACTTAAGCCTATTTCCATTTAATGAGGTATTAGTTACTATATAACAATTTTCCCTAAAAAACATTAGTAAAAGTAAAGAGAATAATAATATCGTATAAATATTAGATCATTAATAACAGAGATTTCTTTGTGTATATGATATATATAAAAATATTATAACACAACACCAATCAGTCGGAAATGAAGAGAAATCAATTGTTTATAATAATATATTAATTAATTATTAGTGTAATTATTGTTATGGTTGACTAGTTAATTCAGGGATTAATCTAATCCAATGGAATAGTATGAGAGATGACTATATGTTATATATCCACTAATTAAATTAGTTTTGAATTTTGATACGTTAATTAATTAGTTTTGAATTTTGATACGTTAATTAATTAGTTTTGAATTTTGATACGTGAGCTAAAAGTCTGCCTTCTTTTTCCCCTTCAGAATCCAGATTAATTTTATGACCATAATGTATGTATACTTTTCTACTACCTAGTACAACTCATTTTAATAAAAAATTGATAGGCTGCCTTAATAGAGAAATATAATTAACCCACAGTTAAAAGGTTTCTTTTTCCTATTTATTCTAACTCCACCCCAAATAAAAAATAGAAGAGATATTTAATAATAATAATAAAAAATTTAATAATGAATTATTACATCTAAATTTTTTAGCAATATTCATATAGATTATAAATACTCATGATACTCCATAATTTATGTGACACTGAAAATAATATAGCAACAATTTATGTAACTGCCACAATTTTTTATATTTGTTATAGTGTCCAGTAACTGCAGTAATAGTTCATCCAAAAAATCATGAGCCTAACCAAGTGATTGGTACTGATGGCAACATGTTAACTGCTTTAGTTTTGTGGATGACACAATTCTAAATAATTTTCAAGCATAAATATTTGCTTTAATAAAATTTCAAACAAGTCACACATAGAGAACAATTATCACTTTTAGTTTTTTTTTCCTTTTTGTGGGGTCAAATTCTTTTCCATCAGATGGAAAGAAACTAAGGAAATTTGTGGAAATAAATACTCCCTATTCCTCAAATTATTTGTCCTTTTACAAGCGTAAGAAAAAAATAATATTTTTTCTCTATTTTATCTTGTAGTAATTGTCTTTCAACACTATAAATACTTTAATAGGATAGAATATTTAATGAGCAAAATTAATACTAAGACACAAATAAAAATAAAATATTAAAATTATCTTTGAATTAATGCTTTATTAAGAAGCATATAAAAAAGAGAAATACTACCAATATAATTAATTATCGCGGTCGTTTAATGGAATTATGAGGTGTTAGATTGGAATTTTGGTCATACAAAGAGGTAGAAAAAATGTCAAACTAAAGAATGAGATGACTTGGCAATAACAACGTAATTACGTAGCAAATAAGGACTGAAGTCATATACTATTGATGAAAATTCTTCTATTGGTCACAATCATGTACGTACGGGAACATATTAAAAAATACGTAAATTGGAGTTTTTTTTTTAAACTAAAAAAAAATAATCAAAGTCTTTTGGAGGACTTTACCCGTAGGGGACAATTAGGGGTTGAATTACAATGGGGAAAATTAAACAAATCTAGGTAATGACTTATTAGCATCTAGCTAGCGAGTGTTTATTATTATATTAATGATTAATCTGTTATCCTTATCTATCTTCTGCTAAATTAATTAAATCATGTTTAGGTACTTGAATAAGTAAGCGATACGTGTGTCGTGTTGCATTTATCCTCTTAATATATATAATAGTTGTTTGGTTACTGGTTAGAGTTACGCAGATATTAGCTATGCAGAGTTTAGTTATGCAGGTATTAGTTATGCAGGATTTAATTATGCAAGTATTAACTATGCAGGGTTTAGTTATGTACGTTTAGTTATGTGGGTATTAGCTATGTTGATATTAGTTATGTAGATATTATTTAGTTACGTAGAGATTACAATACATGAGTTATTAACTATTGAATATTAAACTTGTTTGTAAATTATTAATCTAGGTTTTTACAAAAAATAATACAGGCTAATAAAGTGTGGAAAATATATGAATAATATATATATTATATTGATCAGATTATGTACCGTTAAAAAAATATACAATCAATTTTTAATATTAAAAAACATATTTGCATAGTCAATAAAATGGTAAGTAGATAAAAGAAAAAAAATAATCTCGTATATAATAAAAATAAAAACAACACATGTTGAAAGGAAAAAATAAAGTTTTTAATTAAAAAATAAAATAAAATAAAAGAAATCAAAGGATGTAAAGAAAAAAAGAAATAAAAACAACAAACTTAGAATAGCAAATACAATAAAGTTTTCAATTAAAAATAATAAATAATAATAGGGTAAATATGTATTTATAGTTTTAATACATGTAATAACTTAATACTCACATAACGTATTTCACCTTCTAGACTGCATAACTTTATTAAATAAATTTCCTCATAAATTATGTGCGTTACTTAATTCGTAGGACTACAAAATGCAACCACACATGGTACTAAAATTATGTGGACTTTTCTACCTATACCAAAAACTTCTACCAGACACCATTAAAACCAATGCAACTTTATCCTGATGAATAAGATGTCTCTTATACAGTAACCAAACGGCCACATACTACACAAGTATATGGTTGTTATCTATCATATTGTATTGATAGTTTCAATATATTGTTTGTTTTGATTATTGTTTAAAATTCTTGTATCATATTATTGTTTAAATTTATTGCTAGGTAATAACAAAATGTCTCATTTTTTGTGACGATCGATCTAGTGTGATTATGTTATCACCTTAGTATTTTCTTCTTGCTTTGTTTTAATATATTTATTTCTGTTAAAATAGTTTTATTTATCCTTTACCCTATATGTAGCATTATCTCGTACTCTATTCTCTATTTTGTAGGTTTATCAATCAAATTATAGATGTATGATAATGATATATGTAACGATACAACATGATACAATCTAATTAATCAAATATTTTATTTAGGGGTGTACAAAATCGAATCGAAAATCGAACTAAATCCTAAATCGAGTCAATCCGGAAAAAAAAACCTGACTAGTGATATGATTTGACTTGATTTGGTGTTGAAAAAAAGTCCGACTATAAAAATCTAAACCAACTCAATCATGTACAATCCTAATTATATTTATTAAAATAATATAATATGATATAAAATAACACAATATATATAAATAAATGTAATACATTATGAAACAATAATAATACCCGTACAAATAAACTGCAAGTATTCTTCGATTATAATTAATTCTTTGACACCTGTCTGATCTTCTTCTGGCCCCTCTCTGCTAACTAATTAGAGTTCTTCTATCTGGATGATAATTTTTCTAGTTAAAGCTGTTAGTTTGTCCCTTAATTGTGTAATAATTAATGCCTAAACTTGAGTTATCATTTGTTGTTCAACATATTTTCACCTAAAATGGAAAAGGAAACTTATAGCGGAACAAACCCCTAATTGGTTGAAGACAAATCCTTGTCTGTCTTAGCACGTTATGATATGTTTTGCTTTTTATTGTGTCAAAAACAAAAATAAAAATAATTAAATATATATATTTTTTCTTTAATGCTAGCTCAATTATTTTTTGATAGACTTTGATTCGATCGTCGATACCATACCACCCCTTCGAACACCATAAATATGTATACACGTCTATTTGCTAAGACAAATATTTTGAATGATTTACTATGTTTTGCACTCTTAATATATGTATTTTTGGTGATTGATATTTTGTTCTATTTTTTTTTTAATATTAACCTCTTTAAATTTCTTTAGAAAATAGTAAAATTAATGTTTTCAAAAAAAAATAACTCAAGATGATAAAATTGGAGTACAAATAATTTAATTTTAAAAATATGCTCAAATCTAATCTCATCCTACAACTAATTCGTCATCGTCTTTTGTCATCAATAAAAAAAAGAAAAAGTTACAAACGTACTTTAAATCCGTCATATGTGTAAAATTCTATATTTCTTAGCCGTATATACAACTATGAGTAGTCTTCATCAAAATTACTTAGATATGTTTCTAATATAAAAAATGAGAATTTTCGCAAATAACCTTTATATACTCAATAGTTATAATTAGCATATTTATGGGTTGTAGTCATAATTTAAGCTACATTATTTATATAATTTGCAGGTTTGTATAATTCACGTATACATTTTTATAATTGAACTATTTTTGTGTCGACTCGAAATAACGAATTTATACAAATACAAACAACTGAACTTTAAATATCTATACAAATTATATAATATAATACAACTTTACATTATACAAAATCTATACAAATTATATATTTTTTTGCTTAAACACGGAAGGATTTTATTTATATTAAAGGATGAGTCATACAAAAGAGGAATTGATCAGCCTCCCGCTGAACATGACTCAATGGCTGTATATTATACAAATTATGAATCATACAAACTTGAAATCGTGATCTACGTAATTATCACTGAATATTGATTGCGCGTTGTAATTAATGTCACGTTCCGAATCTACATTTTGAATGTGACTGACTTTCGAGAACCATTTCTGATCCCCGAGCAAATGCTTGATCTTACTACATGATTTATATGACATTAAACAATATGTGGAAGCTAAAAAAAGAAGCATCTCTATCCCAACTTTTAATTTTTGACTTAAAATAAGTTTTTTTTAACTTAAAATAAGTTATTTTGAATATATTTCAACAACTAATAATCAAAATTATGCTTTTAAGTCACTTTAACTACTTTTAAAGTAGCCAAACCAGGCCCTAAAAAGAACCAAAGGAAAGGGAGTAAGTTTGGATGAGAATTGAGAGAGAAATTGCGGGGTCCACTTTAAATTCAATTAAGTAAACTAAAAATATTTTATTCAAAGTGAAACAGTGTAAGTAAGAAGGAAATAAAAAGTCATTATTAGCTGATAGATATTTTTATTTTTTATTTTATATCCATATTTATTTGATGCAGTGAATTTTTTATCAAAAAAATTATTCTAATATTTTAAAATATAAGATAAAATAAAATTTATTTACACTCTATTTTCTTTATATTTGTGTTACTTTTGAAAATAGTTCTATATATGCAACTTATAGAATAAGATTTGTTGATATTTAAAAGTACATTTTCCATATTTTACCATTATTTAAAATACAGTAAAGTATTTAGTATATTGACATAGAATAAAAGACTTGAAAAATGCAACAAAGTGAAAAATTTAAAAAGTATCTTATGATCTAATGAGCATATTATTATAGTATTATTTTTATCTTAATGATGTTAAATGAATAATAACATTATACAGTACAAATTTCATTTTAATTTGAGCAAAATAGTCAAATTTCTACCTATTATATTTCTATTAAATCGTACACCATTTATATTAAATTTATTGAATACGTTTTTTTACTATAATTTATTTCTAAAAATAATAATAAATTCCTTCAATTTGGGCACGACTTATTTGACATTTTTATTAAAATATATTTTTTCGACGTATCAAATGACTATATCCTTAGTTACTTTTTTACTGAGTTCACTTCCAATATAATATTTTGAATTTATTTAATGAATTTAACGTGGACCCCACCAATTCCTCTTCCTATTCCCATCCAAACTTTATATTCTCTCTCCTTTTGGTTTCATTTTTCAGCCTTAACATGGGCTCCACAATCCACGTGTCAAAAATTTAATGGATTCTCATATAAGTTTATTGGTTGTACTTTGCCTTAAAATAAAATT
This sequence comes from Solanum habrochaites, assembly GCA_027704765.1. Taxonomy (NCBI): domain Eukaryota; kingdom Viridiplantae; phylum Streptophyta; class Magnoliopsida; order Solanales; family Solanaceae; genus Solanum; species Solanum habrochaites. The sequence goes on from JAKWJA010002489.1 coordinate 83,755,257, forward strand.
TTTCGCTTTAGGAATATATATTGGAGTGTTAATTGTCGCTAAAAATATATATTTAGCGGTAATTAATAATTAAATGTCGCTAATTGTTATTTTTGTTGTAGTATATCCTCTATAAGTTTTACAAATATTTAAAATTCCTCACTTTTCTCTTAAATAAAAAATGTCATTAATGTATCTGACATTCTTTTTAATGTATCTGTACTTTAATTTTTAGCCATTAGTGTATCCGATACTCTTTTTAATGTATCAGTGCTTTGATTTTTCGAACATTAATATATCCGACCCCCCTTTCATGGTATTCAATGCTTATATTATTATCAGTTTTTGCGGATGATTTACTAATAAATTCTAAATTTAGGAGATAAATTTAATTTACCTTTTAAAATAATGTTATTTTTTGTAATTACCTAATAAAAAATCACAAAATTTTTCTTTGATAACACAAAAATCTATACTTGGGCTTTTGAAGCCCAGTATACTTGGGTCTTGGGCCAATGCTAGTTCAAGTCCGCTGCTAATAATAGATCTTTTGCACACAACGGCACAAAGTAACATGAATGGTCAAAAGTTAGACATTGTTCAAGTTTAATACATCTTAATACATTCTTTGTTGAATTGTTTCTTATTATGTTTACTTTTTTTTTAACAATACATAAATATTTTAAAGAAAAAATTACATAAATTAGTAGATTTTAATAAATAATTACTGATTTTAGCAATATTTTTAATTTATTACGTTGTTTATACATACTATGTAAATCTGCAATAATACATTAAAAGTGAATTATGTATGCATAATATAGTTGGTAATTATAGACTATTTTTTGAAGTATTTATGTTTGTTTTTTGAAAAAATTTGACACATTGTATTATAATTGATATGAAAAATGTGGTGATAAATGGTATTATCTATCATTAAAACTTTGTATTAATATTTGAATCATAATTGTTCGTTGTAATATGTATAAACTTATATTATAAATGAATTAAAGTGTCAGTGAAAAAAAGATTATTATTTCATGGTATATATTTTTTTTTTTTAGTATAATTTATGTAATTTATCCTATTTAAAGTCTACATTCACTTTAACTCTTGCCTCAGACTTTGCAATAAGATTTATTGCTAATAATACTAATTGACATAAATATTTTATCATAACTATACATATAAAATGGTGTTTAATTTTAGATTTTGAAATTAATTTTTAAAAAAAAGTAAAACATAGAAAAAAATGCATTTTTTTTATTTAATAAAAGTTACAAAATAGAATTAAAAAATATTTTTAATATTATAAACAAGTAAGAATAAACGACGTAGGAATACTAATGTTCGATCTAATCAGCAATTCGAAACCTCGTGAAGTTAGCTAGCTAGCTGTCTCTTGCGTGCATACGTCGACTTCTAAGTAATGCCATCCTCTTTAAAAATTTATAAAACTTTCGAAGTAGCCAAAAAAAAAAAAAAAAAAAAAGTATTTCTCAAATTAACAATATGTGTATCCTCTAATGTTATAATACACCAATAACTTAAAATATATTTTAACTATTAAGTTACACTTATAAAGTTAACGCTTAACCCCTCCAACGTCGCTCATAATAGTTTGTCAAATATAAATTTGCGATTATGTTTATAACTTAAAATCTAATTCGAATATTTGATTCATATTTTTTTGAACTTGAAACTAGATACTAAAATCAAAATATTACAAGTTGCAATCCTTCTAATACTAATATTAAACTATTGATCAAAGTTTAAATAATTTCTCTGAAAAATAAAATATAGCTAAGTATTTTGGAATAAGAGTGATTATGTTTAAGACAATCTTGTTTGGCAATATTTACTTCCGAATTCAGTCTTTGGAAAAGATATGGCATTGTTATATTTATGATTAAGTAAAAGAACGTTTTAAATGTCAGGTGATCGAGGTGTGTATGATAAAAATATGTACTAAAACCACAATTTTAAAATCAGTATTTCCTTTTAGAATTTCTTTTATTAAAATCAAACTAGGACAAACAACAACGTGGAGTGAGTAAAATAATAGTATTATGTTATTAATTAATTGGTCAAACATACATAAAATAGGAAAATTTCAAACTTTTAGCGTATGCAACTTAAATCCTAATTAGCTAAAATCTAAGGATGGATAAATACAACTGTATAAGTATGACGTACATATATATGATGATGCCTATGTTTTTCTTCTATTTAATACATATACATATATACACCCACACAATCTTATCTTTAATGTTGAACACACCAAAGAAAAACAAGTTTTACTTCATATATCAAAATATAAACAATGTACATTCGTACCTATATACATGTATCTGTATTGGAGTTCAACTAATTTAAATTCATGTCAGATAGGATTTTTTCAAGAATAATAACTTTTTACCCTGGAAAAAAATCTTATCCAAAATTTAAACTTGAATACATTTTATATACATCATATATCAATTTATAAAAAATGTACATTTGTTGGGTATGATCGACAACTATTTATGACAATTTTTTCTCTGGTAAAAATGTGTTGAAGCTTATCATGGATATATGTATGCATGGCTTATCTACTTTCCTACCCTTTGTTACAAGACAAAATCTGACTTCAAATAGCTAGGTTTCATATATAATTAATGAGTCTTTAATCATAATAATCTGTTAAAAAAGTGGCATAGAAATTAAGAACGTCGTGACAAAACATATATAGTATTGTTGTATGTCATATATTCGAAGATTTGATTAATTAATGTGCACCGTTTCCATAGAAACAAACAAATTTCAATCTTCACTCAGCAACTAGCAAAATCATGGACACATGTCTTAGACTTCATCCCCTTTATCTATGAGTAACCGTTTACAATTCTACCTTTTTATACATATATAAATAAAAACATGTCTAACTAGTCCTTCTAACAAATAATTAATGTCTTCAAAACTGTCCACTTTCACCACCTTTCTTCTTCTTCTTCTCTTAGCAATTATTGTTTCTAATAATATTAATAATGTCACTAGCAACCAAGATGTTTTAATTAATAATAAGGTGGTGAGGGTGTTAAGTGCCATGAAATGGGCTAAGGGTACTCTAAAAGGACAATTATTACTTAATAAAGAGGCAGAGGACCAAAGCTATAATGAATGTGTGAAGCTTTATGAAGAGACTGAGCCAAGGCTAGCAAGATTAGTTGTGTTTGGTGGTGATAATCACAAGTATAATTACAGCCATGATGATGCTATTACTTGGTTAAGTGCAGCATTAGCAAGTCATAGGAGTTGTTTAGATGGCTTAAAAGAAAAAGGTTTAGCTACTTTTATTGTAAGTAGAAATGAAGAAGCTCAAAACTTGACTTTGTTGCTTAAGGATGCATTGTTTCATTATCGACAACTATCAACTCACACAAGAACGGGTGAGTTTCATTTTTTTTTTTTCATATTTATCACTTTACTGTAATTTTTATCGGTGATAAAATTAGCCCAAAATAATGCATGATAGAATTTTAACTTATAAATGATGCATGATAGAATTTTAACTTATATACATTAATTTATAGTATGACGTTATGTTTATTGTGGTCTGTCTTTCTTTCGTTCTAAAATATTTGTCATATTTTATATTTCGAAACATAATTTAATTAATTTTTAAAATTAATTTAATATTTTAAAATTTGTATTCTAGATATTCGAAAATTATGCGAAAATCATTATATGTTGTAATTTTTCTTATATAATTTAACTCTCGATAGGTTTTTTCGTTCTAAAATATTTGTCATATTTTATATTTCGAAACATAATTTAATTAATTTTTAAAATTAATTTAATATTTTAAAATTTGTCATTCTAGATCTTCGAAAATTGCGAAAATCATTATATGTGTAATTTTTCTATCTAATTTAACTTCTCGCTAGTGGAACTTGAACAATATTTTTTAACTCGATAGAAATATAATTTACTGATGTGAAAAGATATTTACCTTATTATATAAGTTACTAGTATTAATTTTATTTTTCCCTTTTAATGGTCCTTTTGGGTGGGTCCACATTTGTTTTATTTAATATTTTTTAATACTTAATTTTATCAGTCGATACACCAAATTATCATACTATTTGGTTCTCTACATCATAATTACATATATAATTGTTCGAAAACGTAAATAGTAGATTTTACGGTAATATAAATTATAATATGAGAATCAATAGTGACAAGTTTATGTTATTTATATATTTTTGGGATGATGCTTGGTTCATTGGAAATTTTCTTTAATGAAATCTATGGGTATAATATAAAACATGTCTTTTCTTTCAAAATTGGGAAACAAATTTTTTATTTTCAATTTAGCCTTGTCACGGCGAAGGGTAGTATACATGTTTCATTGGAAAATTATATGGTTTACAAAAGTAAAAATAGTACGAGCTATTATAAATGTATATTTAATTTTCACACTTTTTATATTATTAAGAAGAAAAGTTGCACACTCCTAGTAAAATTTCTAATTTTGCCAAGAAAAGATTTTGGAGTAATTGTGTCATTATCTTGTTTTACTTATCTCGGAATTGTTATCTCAAGCATGTAAGTGCTAGTATAAATAATCCGAAGAATGCTAACAAAACTAACCCTTCATTCATATACATGTATTTTTAGTGACAGGGGAACAACTAATACCAATTAGCTCCAATGAAGGCGGCAAAGGGCTTTTGGCATCATGGAATGCAGCTACATCCAAACCTGATATAGTAGTTGCACTAGATGGTTCTGGCAATTACAAGACCATCAACGACGCGGTGGCTGCGCTCTCCAGTATGACACGACCAGAAAGAACAGTTGTGTATGTCAAATCTGGTACATACCGCGAAAATGTTGAAATTGGAAAAGGACTCAATAACTTAATGTTTGTTGGTGATGGCATTGACAAAACTATCGTTACTGGTTCTAAAAATGTCCCAGATGGAGCTACCACCTTGAACTCAGCTACATTTGGTAAGTACTACCTATACTAAAAAATATAGCACAATGACTTTTGTTTATATAACAATGATGTTCGAGCCAGTTTGTGGATATATTGATAATTTCAATATATATGTTGTTTCTCACTAGTCATGAACCAAACTTTAGTCATATATAATGTTATTTTTATCATAGGAGTGTCTGCTGATGGATTTTGGGCCAGGGACATGACATTTGAGAACACAGCAGGACCACACAAGCATCAAGCAGTGGCACTAAGAGTAGGCTCAGATCTCTCGATTTTCTATCGTTGCAGCTTCAAAGGTTATCAAGACACGCTCTTGGTACACTCTCTAAGACAATTTTATCGCGATTGCCACATATATGGTACCATCGACTTCATATTTGGTGATGCATCTGCCGTTTTTCAAAATTGTGACATTTTTGTTAAGAGACCAATGGATTCCCAATCCAACATGATAACAGCACAAGGGAGGGATGATTCAAATGAAAATACAGGAATTGTTATACTAAATTCGCGAGTTTCTTCATCTTCGGAGTTCACTGCTGTTAAAGATAGTTTCAAGAATTACCTCGGCAGACCATGGAAAAAGTATTCAAGGACAGTGTTTATTAAGACGGATTTGGATGGATTGATTGATCCGAAAGGATGGAAAGAATGGAGTGGTGATTTTGCACTTTCGACGTTATATTATGCAGAGTATATGAACACAGGGAGTGGAGCTAATACAGGAAACAGAGTAAATTGGCCTGGTTTTCATGTGTTACATGATGCCAATGAAGCAAGCCAATTTACAGTAAGAAATTTCATACAAGGTGAATCTTGGATCCCAGCAAGTGGAGTGCCATATTGGGCTGGCATATGATATGTTATTTGTCAAAGACACTCAAGAATGTGGAGGGTATTAAATTGAGAAATGTGCATGTTACTAATAAAGTTGTATTTATAGAAATTATGTTCGTTCGGTAGGGTGTGTACAAATAGTAAAATAGGTGTACTAATAAAAATAAGAAATATGACATAATTTCTACAAATATTGTTCGCTTATAAATATCCGCTATAAATATGGACAAAGGATATGAAAAAAGTTATGACGGACAATTACGTTTAATAAGTATCTAAGAATATATAATTCTTTTGTTCTTTATGTAGAAATAGTTTTCATTGAACCTTTTGAATAATACACAAAGCCAAGCCATTCAACATTTTGAATATCAGTCATCATCTCTATAACATGAGCCACTCAACATTTTGAATAATACACACACAAGAGTATATATACGTTTGAAATTATGTATTATTTTAATTCAACAATTTAAATATTAATTAAAAAATTATATCAGTATATCTAACCGTGTCTTCGAATAATACGACTATGAATGTCATTTTTTTTTATATATTTTCAAACTGTTTCGTATTTAGTTGTTCTATGTTATCAGTATATTTTTATAAGTCATATTTTTTTTTTTGATCTTAACAAATTTATATATTATACAATTTCTTCTCTTTTAACAAACACTAGATTTTAGATAAATTTAACTTGATATTTGATTAGGTTATAAATATAAGTTAAAAATAATTTTTTTTATATTCATCAAATGATATCAAATAAATTAAAAGGAATGGAGTAATAAATTAGTCAACTTCAATGTATTTTGAGAGAAATAGTAACATGATTCTTAAAAGTAAAATCTCTAATCATATTTGACAATTTTATTTTCATAAAAGTGATATATAAAAGAGTTTTGTTACATTATCAAACATTAATAAATGTTTAATTTACCTTTGTAACGAAAACAAATACAATTTGTTGGAAAAAATTAAAATGTTATTGCTCGTAGGAGTATATATTAAAGTTTTTTTAGTACGTAATATCTACTTTGTTTTTAGCGGTCCATATATGTAACATTTTTGTTCTTTTTAAAATTATTTTTTCGAGTTGATATATTAGTCCTTTTTCCGCTAGAAAACCCTAACCTGAAAAACCCTTCTTGCTATTCTCCACTCCCATAACTATTTTCAAAGGTCAGCTTTATACAGCTTCAAAGATTCAACCATTTTAATCCATTGTTTTAATTTAATTTGATTTAATTTTTTTATATGTATATTGGGATGATTAATAATGATTTTGTACTTTGTAGAGTTATTGGAAGAATCCATGGCAGGAGGATCAGAAGTGGTTGAAGCTGCTTTATCTTGTGCTAAATGTGGCAAGCCTGCTCATCTTCAGTATGTATCCACTCTTTGTAATTTTTATATGAGTTTTAAGTATTTCTGCAATTATTAAAAAGTTATAGTTTGTAATTTCCTTTGTTGAATTTGAATATTTGGATACAAATAAATGTTTTCAAGTATTCAACTGTGTTTGAGCTTATGCGAATGGCTTATTTGTGTGTAGGATTTAAGAAAGAGATAATGTTTTGAGGGTTAAGTGGATTTTTCAAGGGGTTAAGATGAAATAGGATGTTCTAATTCTAGTAGGTAGAAAACAGTAGTATTTTTAGTATTATGACTTGAAGATGGAATGGAGGGATTGTCGTTAGCTCATACATTTAAATACAAATGATCTTTCTCGTAACTTGGGGATTTTTGTGCCCTTTATGTAGCGGTGATAGGCTATATTCATTCTTTTCAGTTTGAGTGAGGTCTATTGTTGGCAAAGGTTATACGATGTGATATAAAGTCCCGAGTTTGAAATCCTAGCTGGTGGGAGCAAGTTTAGTTTCTAATGGTGCTGATAAAGAAAGTCTAGTATCTAAGTGGTAAAGATTAGAGGGCAGGCCCATTATCCTTTGGGTTTCTGAAGAACCAGGGGATTTCTCGTTTATAAAAAAAATAGTATAGGTTCTACGGTGGTTTAAAGCTGAATGGTTGATGATGCTGATGATGTCTGGATGTAACAGAGTATTTTCTGTAAGGATATCATCAGCTTGCATTTCTGGACCTTCTTATAATTATCCTTGAACTTTGAAGTTCAATGCATCCAACAACTGTTTGCAGTTGCAATGTGTGATCTTTTAGCTGTTGTAGTTTGTAATTGCGGTGTGTAATCTTTTAGCTGTTGTAGTTGTACTGCCTATAATTGTTTTATTCAGTGCTATTATTTTCAGAGAAGAGTTTCTGCCAGTGATATCTTTGTTAAATTATTTTTTCTTTTATTTGAAGGTGTCCTAAGTGCGTGGAGTTAAAGCTACCTCGTGAAGGAGCTGCTTTCTGGTTTGTAGCTTTGACCATTCTTTTTTCTGAACTATCTTCTCCATTTTTCATTATATAGCTGAAGCTTAAATTTGGCATTACTGATATGTATAGTTTATAACTTTATATCATAGCCGAAACCATCCATCTGTGGGAAATAAGCTAGTCTTCTTTTTAGCAGTTTATACATGGTATGTATTAGTTCGGTGTAGCTGTTGTGATGTAAGAGAGGGATAAGTGTGTACCCACTGCTTGTTAAAGATTTGATATGTGAATAACCTGTGCTCCTTCATGCTATGTTTGCAGAACTTTTTGTAATAGGTTTATTGTCTATTATCTATTAGAAAGCTGGACTCCCTGTTTTCATTAGTTGTTCAATGTCAAAAACTCAGGTTTCAGTAGTGGAAAGTGAAACAACGAGAAGACATTAGAAGAATATAACATTGTAGCTACTAACAAAATGTTTGGAGAACTGCAACCTCCTGTCTGATAGATCAACTCAAAGTGGATTTGGAAAGTTATTACTGCTTAAATGTGAACAGAAAAAAAATATGAATTGCTAATGGGACGAGAATCTCTTCCTATGATAATAAGTTAGATCTTTATTTTCTCTGGCTATTAGCCTAATACCTTGATTTTAATGCAAGTTACTTCTTGTCAGCACGCAGGATTGTTTTAAGGCATCATGGAGTTCTCACAAGTCTGTCCACTTGAAGGCAAAATTATCATCTCTGGCAACTGAAAGTTTAGGTGAACAAAATGCAGCCTCACCTAGTGATGGTTGGCTTTATTGCTTGAGGAAAGGACAGGCTCGAACACCGAAAATTCCGCATTTTGACTGGACTGGGTATGTTGGATATTGTTCTTAATCTTCGACCTTTGATGATGTAATATATACGTACTTCACATCCTTGTTTGGATTTTCATGGTTCCTCTCCAATTAGAAAAGTTAGAACTATGCATTTATTCTATAATGGACTACTTTCTAATTTGATCCTATCATGTCTTGCATAAAACTTAAAAAACCCCGGTCATATTTTAGTTGGTCCCAAAACATCTAACTCTGTGAATGACAGTAAGACACTGTTATGGCATCAGTGAATTGTCCTTAGAATGCATTTCTCACTGACATTTATTTCCAGCGACAGTTTCGTTGAACTGTCCTGCTCTCAATGTAGAATTAGTAAAGGCCCTGAGCCCCTGACAAGTTCTTGGTGAAAATAAAACTGGCTAGCACAGTGTATTTTGGAGTCAGTCTGTTCATTCTTCTCCTTTGATTGTTCGGATGCTTGTCTTCCTTCTTGTCTATTGCTCCGTTTGAACACTTTTTTTGCTAGGCGCAGCTGCAAGGATGACGGAATGACTCTCCCTATTCTTTTCTTAATCTTTTCAGTCTTATTTTCTGGAAGTTGGCAATTTGCATTTGTTTGTTGTCCAAAACCTAAGGTGCTTATGTTTTTCAGGACACTAAGGCCCTATCCAATATCAGAAAAGCGTGTTGTACCTGCTCACATTGATCTACCTGATTGGGCAAATGACGTGAGTCATCTTTACTGATTTCTGCATATTTCAAGTGTTAGTCCCCGTTTAATACACACACACTCAAACTTTACACATACACAGGCGCACATGCACACATGTGTTTTGCCCTGTCTTTTATGGAGCTAGATACCAAGAATGCTGACAGCTGCTTCAATTAATTTGCTTATCATTAGGAACTTTGGTGCCTAAAATTGCACGTTTGATTATGATTATCAATTGTAGAAAATATGTTCTTTATCTTAGTTCGTTTCTGTTATTTTTGTAGGGTATCCCAAAAATTGAACCCAGTAGTGATTTGCAGCATGTTGTTGAGGTACTAATTATGTTGAGTTAGTAATGATTTGCAGTTACACTAGATCTCTTTGTAGTGACAAACAAGGTTTTTGCTCACCACCTGCTTCTTTTTTCTTTAAATGTTCTGAAGATCAAAACTCCAGAGCTGATTGAGAGAATGAGAGAAACTTGCCGAGTAAGTATTGCCACTTCATGTCTCTTGATTGTGTTCTACCAATAAATTGTCTTTTTAATTAGTTTTCCAAAAGATCATTGTTGTCACTTAATGAAGCATAGACATTTACGTTTGCTCCATCCTTTATTAGATACACAGTTTGTGAAGTTGATATGAATTAATTCTTGGAGAGTTCATACCATTCTTTGGAGTATTGATGTGGCATAGGGAACTTGTCGGGCTTTTGGAAGATGTGTTGACATTTATGACTACACCAACCAAAAGGGGACGAAATAATGAGGAAAGGAATTATGCAAATGGATAATGGAGTTGAAGCAGATTGTCAATAATATACTACTATATTATGCTCTGTTATATTTTGGTAATATATGCAATTGCTTCCTGGCAAGACTTTTGTGGAAGATCTGAGTGAGATTGAAGCCTAGAAATGTATGAGTTCACATTTTATTTTTAGAGATCAGATAGAAACCAAGTTAAGAGGACTTGTGTAGGATGTTACAACTAGGGGTTAGTTTCAATCTGATGTGTGAATTTTGAGAGATCAATCAATAACTAGGAATCAAAGTCTTGAATGTATCTCTGGGACTACTGCCAGGTGCTGTTTCCTTCCTGTAGCAATGCTTTTTAGATAGTAGATTACTTGGTTTTACTAGCACCTAAGTTTCTAGAAAAGTTATCTTTTCCATCGTCTATTGTCAAGTCGACAACACTCAATCACCCATCACTTATTGTCTAATCAAAAACACTCAATTCAATGACATCCCAAGCGACAAAGGAGTTGTTACCTTCTCTGCATTAGTGTGCGATGCCTTCTATGCTAGCTAAAGCACAGCTGTACACTTGAACTGATAGTCGTCCAACCTAAGGGGACACCACATACATCAGCCTCATTTGCCAAGTTCTCGTCTTTCATTGAACGTACTTGTCCTATTATACTCAACTGGGCTGGGGACCTGATCAATTAATCGAAAGAGATGAAGGGTGGTTAGTGTCCTAGGTTATAAAGTTTTCATGCCCTGCTGCTTTGGTGAAGGACCATGGTATAAGCATGTTTACTTGGTTCTTCATCAGTATTTTAGATTCTGTGCGATGCCTTCTAATGCATTATGTTTAAGAATTCAATTCTATATCAGAAACAGGGATTCCTACAATATTTGTGTATTATACTGTTAGTTTATGATTTTTAAGTACCTGCTTGAGAGATGGTGAGGGGATAAATATCGGGCATGGCGGGCAGTGCTTTGGTTCTTCAGCTTAATTGTTTTTGTTTGTTTAGAGTTGTTGTTTATTATATTACATATATCTTCAGATAGGAAGGGAGGTTTTGGATGCAGCTGCTCGTATGATTAGACCTGGCGTGACTACTGATGAAATTGATGCAGTGGTCCATGAGGCTACTGTTGCTGCTGGTATGTTGATAAAACTCTTATTATTAATTGATTCTCATGCTTGCATATTTTAGTTGGGGTCATTTCCACTTACCAACATGTTACATTTAGTGTTTTTGAGTTTATGTTGATATGTTCTTAGTTTGAATCACTTAATCAAGTTATTATGTCAAAGCACAATCCTTTAATTCTTTTCAACTAGTGTATCAAAAGCTCAAAGGTTCGATGGGGCTTTAGGCGCAAATAAAGCGCGGGTCTTAATGATAAAAGGTGCAAAGGGAGAAAAAACAAATATATATGTACAGTCCAAGACTAATTATAGTCAGGATTCACAAAATATATGAACAAAGAAATTGGAAAAAGAAATTGATAAAGTCAATTATCAATTGTTTCGTGTCGCCTGTTCAGAAGAGGCTCATCGGCAAGGAAAAGTATGTCTTAGAACCTTGATGACAAGACTGAAGTAAGCCAGGTGAAGCTCTCAATACATTTTGAGCCTCCCTTCGGGGCTTACGTGCGCCTTTGACAACATTGCTTTCAACTTGCGCATATTCACTTTAATCACATAAATTATGATACACTGATGATACTGGTCTGTATACTTGGTACAAGATGTTTTCTTTGCTTCCAAAATTGAGAACCTATGTGATCTAAGTTATTGGTTCCATAAAACTTGTTACTTGCCTTTTTCTTTCAGTATGATGCTCTGTCAAGATAGGTTGGCATATTATCCTAGCCGAAGTTTGTTTGCTTCATATTCTATCAATGACAGCTCACAGGAAGTCCTGTTCTTAGGGATATTGCTATATATGGGATCACTTAGTCTTCTTATATGTGGATCTGGTGCTTTAACTCTTTTTTTTGGTTGCATATGTAGGTGGATATCCGTCTCCCCTAAATTATCATTTTTTCCCCAAGTCATGCTGCACGTAGGTACTTTACCTTGCAAATGTTCTTTATGCACTGTGTAGCAGGTCCTAGAAATTACTAAAAGATGGAAATCTGTCTGCCTGTTGCAGGTCGGTCAATGAAGTGATCTGCCATGGGATTCCAGATGCAAAGTAAGTCTCAGCTATGAGACTAGTCTTATTTGTTCATTCAAATTAGGAGGTCTAGTATGCCCTTTGGTTTTTAGTGAGGAGGAAAGAAGTTACCGCTCTTACCAAGTTACACTTTCTGAGAGCTTAATAATGCTGAATTATCATTGGATCTGGACCGTCTTTTGTCAATTTCCGCTCGTGTTTGCTCTTTCCTTGGCGCATTTTACTGTGTCATATGTGCTTACTGTATGTATCGTTCTGAAAAGAATTTGTTTCTGCTGTATGTCAATTGGCTTCTCTTTATTTCAGGAAATTGGAGGATGGTGATATTGTAAATGTTGATGTTACTGTATATTACAAAGGGGTTCATGGTAAGAACCAATTTTCATGTTGATCTGTAGGTAATGTTTCAACTTTTTGCAGAATTGATGTTTAACTAGTGCACTGCTGATTATGCAGGCGATCTGAATGAAACCTTCTTTGTGGGTAATGTTGATGAAGCATCTCAACGGTTAGTCCAGTGCACATATGAGTGTTTGGAGAAAGCAATAGCAATTGGTAGGTGTTGTATGTTATGCCTTGGATACTTTATGTACATAGATTTCACTGTTCTAAGAACCTCATACTTGATTTAGAAAAAGACCCTCATACTCAATGCCCTCGATTCATGCAGTAAAAGGTCTTACTTCTTAGTAGGGGTATTCATGGTTTGGTTTGTATGGGTTATTGATTAAAACCAAAAACAAACCAATCTAGTCGGTCTTTAAATTTTTAAAAACCAAACCAAATCAAATAAAAACCATTGGTTTGGTTCAGTTTTTGGATTTATGACTAGCTAATGATTGATTGATCATAGTAAAACAACATACACATGAGACAACTATTTCAAGTAAGGCTTAGGAATAACAAATTTCTCTTTCACAAGATGAATATGTCTAAATCTTCTATTATGTTTTAACACTATTCTAAAGCTTTTGCATGGAGGTTCCTCCACTTCACATGTCTAACATCCAAATCAATATACAACTCTAAATAGAATGATCAAACCCTTCACAAATCAAACGGGCAAATCATTGAAGAGTAAACGGATTACTTAAAAATTGGCAATACAATACACCACACAGCATACTCACAATTAGATAATTAGACTTAGAGACTACAGTGTTAGACAATCAAACTTTTAGAGGGTTGGGTTTGGATGTTTTTCCAAGAAATGGGGTTTTAAAAGTGCTACAATGCATGTGAAATAAGTTGACTAAAACCAAATTAATATTACAAGGTACAAATATTCATAACTATTTATGAATAACTAATATCATATATAGTCATTATAAAATTAATTTGTATAATTTATCAGTTTGTTTGGTTATTTTTTAGTAGAACCGAAGCCAAACCAAATATTGTTGGCTTTTAAAATTCAAAATGAAACCAAATATCAGTTTGGCTTGGTTTTCTACTAAACTGTGAAAACCCCTACTTCTTAGAAGGCATGTCCAGTAGCTTTTATAAACAAATGCAGTATGACTCGTCAATTTGACTCATTAAATATGTTTTCTTCTTTGCTATTGGCCTGTGGTTCTCTTTGCGCCTGTCTATGACAGCTTTTACCTTTTTTCTTTTGCATCTTTCTGTATATATTTACTTGGTGGTGATGAATGTTCTTGCTGAGAATTGTCTTTTCAGTATGTTTTTTAAGAGTTAAGGAAGTGAAGTTCTTCTATGTCATTTTATAATCGTTCCATTTCATTGCAGTTAAGCCTGGGGTACGGTTTCGGGAAATTGGAGAGGTCATCAACCGACACGCTTCTATGTCTGGATTATCTGTGGTAAGATAAAACAAAAAAAGGATTGCCTTACTACCCCATCAATTGGACCAGGAGTACTCAGTTTTTGTTTGGAGCTGACATGTTTTGCATGTTCACGTTTTATTGCAATCTTGGGTGACAGGTGAAGTCATATTGTGGTCATGGCATTGGAGAGCTTTTCCACTGTGCCCCAAATATTCCGCATTATTCAAGTATCCTCAACAATTTCTTTAAGATTTTATGGTTATTAAATTTTCTTTTTTAATATTTAAGCCTATGTGTTGGGTCGAGCAGTGAAATGTAAATGCATCATATATTTCCTGCAATATCTAGCACTATAGAAACAGCAGTACTGATTTAAGTTATGGTACAGTTTAGTACCTTCTAGGATTGTGGCGATTTGAGTAAACGCGGCTTTACTTCTGTTATTCATCCTTTGGTTACCTTAGCCCTGATCAGGAAATAAAGCAGTTGGTGTGATGAAAGCCGGCCAAACATTTACAATTGAACCTATGATTAATGCTGGTAAGTTCGTCATTGCTAAATTCATTATGTACTATTCAATATAAATTCTCTTTCCCCTGTGTCTTGATTAATTCTATTTCAGGAGTTTGGCGTGATCGGATGTGGCCTGATGGATGGACTGCTGTGACAGCAGATGGAAAAAGAAGTGCTCAGTTTGAACACACACTCCTGGTATGATGTCTCGGATTGAATTGAGATACTTGTCTTGATGAATGGTCTTGTTGCAACTGAACACAATATATTTTACTAGAGAAAACTGTCTCATCTATTTTACTGTGATGAGGTTGTGTTTAGGGGATGGCATAATTTGTGTTAACAGAGCACTGGGTGAGGTTGAAGAGTAAGTACGAAAGGACGCCTCTCTACCGACATCTCCCAAGGTGTTCCCTTGGTTGAGTTCTTGATTTGTCTTTTGCCGGTCATAAAAAAAAGTTTCAAGTTGGTCTGTTTGTGTAACACAAGTATTTTTTAGTTGATGAATTTTCTGAAATTTTGGTCTCAAACTATATGAACAAATGAGCTTTTATCGACTCAGGTGCTATATTAAAAGCTGATACGTTTTGGTTACCTGATTTCTATTATAAATTTAGCTCTCTACCTAAGGGCTTGTTTGGTTTGCCATTAAGAAAAATAACTTTGTACAACTACAGTGATATTCATATTTTGATATAAAAGTTTGTTTACTAAGCAGCTTCTGTGTTATGAATATTGCGATTAGCTCTTCGGAAGTACAAATATAATGTCTGGTTTATGGCTTAAATTTTGCATTATACATAACACGTGTGAAATAAGACGTGACACGTGAACATGTAAAATGGATATTGCTATTTAAGTTGATTATTTATTTTGATCTTGCAGTTTTTAATATAGCAATTCTTATATTATCATTTTATTGTGTCTCAGTAATCATTATCCACTGTAAAACAGTATTAATACTATTATTTATGATTACAATAATTTGCAGAACTAGTATAACCAACGGTCTATTTCACAAGGTTACTATACATACAATAGGCTTTCTTAATAAAAGGTAATGGTTGAAATGATCTGCTTTTCTTCTGTCACTTTCCACCCGTGCTTGTATAACCACAGAATAATTTAGTATGGATAAATAACACGTTTAACAGTGAAAAAAAAACTTCATGTCGAAAACACCTTACGGTGCACAACCGACTAAATTATCATTTTCTACCAAAATAATATTTTTCATAAACCAGCGCAGCGCCCCTACTCTTCCAGCTATATTGCAAAAAAAAAAGGTCCAATTTTCTAAGAATAGTGTATAAAGAGTAACTTGGTGTAGAATTCTGCATTGAAGATCGCGTGAGTCTTTACATTTTCTACTAATAACGGAAGCAAGATAGCTCTTTTGATTCAGTTGAATTTAGAAAGATTGAACAGCTAGAAGAATCAATCACCTTGACAATCCAAATGAATCATTTGTACATTCGAGGCTGGGGTACCGTCAGAGTAGGAATACACCACACTTGAAAACACGGCAATCACCATATCACCTATTTAGTGAAACACAACATTTCAGCAATTTGCAATAATGTTACAAACCAACCCTAGACGAACTCTTTGTTCCCAAGAAGTGATTTTGAACAACACAGCCAAAAAGGAATGGGGGTGGGCTGGAATCCAGAGCAGTGGCAACCAACTCTGTGATAGCACAACGTTCTGATTCTTATATGCATCTGCAAGGAACTAAAACCCAGCTGATCCAACAAGTGAAGAGTATGCTGCATTTTCATCACCGGTAGGTGCCTGTTCAACAACTCTGCGGGATGTTCCAACATCTGCTTTCGAAAATGTTCCAACATCTAGGTTGCATGCAGCACAGAGTTCTAAGCGCTTCTCTTTTGCTTCTACAACATCACCGTCCCAACAAGTTTCAGAGATAATCTCAAGTGCTTTCTCTAGCTTGTCTTCTGGCACTAGAGCATCATTTTGTTGGAGCACAAGATAAACTTGTTCAGCAGCGGCCTTCCTGACCTGCAAAATAGTCACAAGCAATTTATTGAGAGGCGTCCAATTCATTGTTTCATGTTCTTCATTTGTCTATTCACTCAGACTAAGTTTCTCTTGTTCAGGTGCTTTCTGGTACCTTTGGAAATCGATGGGTGAGGAAAGTTAGTAAATGACTGAATGCCTGGATATTGATCTGTTCTGGTACTGATGAAATATATCCAAGTATTGCAATTCCAGCATACAGCTTACTGAAGTCTTTTGATCCTTTCAACTCTACATTCAGAGCTTCTAAAACTCCAACGCAAAACACTACAGTCTGTGCCTGTTCAAAGAAATGAGAGGGGGTAGGGGGCAAAGTCACATCATCAGTACAGCAGTGTTTTGCAGAATAAACCAGTACATATAAGAACAAAGGGGAAGATACCGTACATGAATGATTAGATACTATAAAAAAGACCTAGATGGAAGTAGACTAACCTCCATAATTAAGAAAATCCTTTTGCTGAATAGGTTCTCAATAGTCTGCAACAAAATAGTAACACATCAGTGTTAGAAAACCCGTTCCACATTGGATGTTTAAGGTTAAATAAAGATACAGTCTTAGTTTACTTTTTCTTTCTTGACAACTAAGGTGTTGGGTGAACTTGCACACACCTCGACTACACTTAGTTTACTTTTACTTTTTTTGACAACTAAGGTGTTGGGTCAACTTGCACACACCGCGACTAGTTACACATACCTGCCACCTCCCACAAACAACAGATATCAAGTAACTCTGTCTACCAAGGCTAAGATAGAAGGGAAGAGATCCCCTACTGTTTTGTCTTTGCTGGGTTTGAACCTGAGACCTCATGATTCTCAACCCCACTTCACTGACCACTAGGCCACACCCATGAGTGCGTTTCTTAGGTTACTCCATCCATGGACTTAAGATTGTGCGTTGGATACTGTAATTCTTTCACATGATACCAACACCAAACACATTCCTAATATCAGTTACCCAATGTTAGGCCACTCATATAATGTATGTTATTGCACACCCATAGCCAATTCTGAATGTGCGAGGATGTCAATATGCCACATTAGTTAAGCGTATGAGCTTTTGGTCTTCTTGTATGGTCTTGGTATATTCTCACCATTGCACTAGTTCTTGAGATTGGGTTAGACTTAAGACCCCTTAACTTAGTATCACAGCCAAGCTTTGGTTAGTTTGTTTCCACAACTGTCTTGTCTCAACATATTTTATCACTTGGATCTCTCTTCACTTGAGCAAATTGAGCCATTAACTCTCATGCGCAAACCCTATAGAGCCAGGTTACGCATACAGAAGGGTGTTATAGAACCTCTGGGATATTGGCATAGTAAGAGTTTTCAAATGAGCAAATAATTGCCCCTGGTTTCACCACCCATTACTTTACGATTATAAGTAGGATGCTTAGATTCTTTTTTAGCCAGAATATAGGAACTTGAAGAATAACATAAAGAGTGCTTGAAGTTTTCCAAAAAATGAGATGTGCAAAGGACAAAACAGAATACTGACTTCTTTTACAAATATCCAAAAAATAAAATGGAACTTTTTAGAAGAATTCGAGAAGGATTAGCAGAGGTTCCTGCAACAAGCCTGTCTAAAGATGAAGCACAGATATGAGAAATATCCATAGAGTAGAATTTGATCAGAAATGTAGTTACAAGTCAAAGGGGTGGAGAGCGTGAGATTATTGGCAGGATTCACGACTACCAGACTTCTATTGTGATGGCAGATTTCACTACTTCACATTTTAATTCAACTATAGTGCACACTGTCTAGCAAAATCATGTATTACATATAGCTCTGAGATGCTTCGACAAATTGTTCAGTTCACCACTAAAGATCCTTGGCATTGGAAATAGTAAGAGTCACTTGGAAGGTGAAGAGCCATTCCACATTTTTCTTTTCAAAGCAGCTACAAATCATAAATTTTTACAAGAAATTGTTTTTTACCAATGAAAAGGCGAATAGATAAGCTCAGGATACTGCATAGACAGTCAAAAATGTAAATTCACCAGAATGCCACAGTAAAAATAACTGCTTCATAAATAATAATGTGGTGATTCTAGAAAGATAAACAGTGATCTACAGTTAAGGAATGAGCCGACAATCATCATTTGCAGAAACAAAATTTCCAATCAAATTTACCTTCAAAGTGGGTTCCACAACTCTGTCACACCTTTTGTATTTCTGAAGAACCCAAAGAATGTCATTGGAAAGATTGTACTCTTTAGAATCATTTACATTTTCATCAGTTGACTGAAGAAATTCAAGCAAAGCATTGAGTGATGGCTTCCTCAATGAATCTTGCAAGCCACCAATGGAAATAACCAACCCCGATATCACATATTTGCTGTAGCAACTGATACCAAGTAACTGAAGAAACCTAGGATATGAAAAAGTAGGTACCTGCAGGATGGCATAGAAAAGCTTGTTTGTTATATACCTTAAGATATAGCAACCAACAAGACAAGCAATTTTAACCTACCCCCCATTTCAGATCTGCGTCGTCAGGCACTATTTGTTCTAGTCTCTCTCGATGGGGAATGAATGGTACATATATTGATTTATTATGCAAAATTCTTTGAAGAACCTTTGCAGCTAACTCTCTTAATTTATCCATCTTCTCCACTGCTTGTTTAACAATATTTCCAACTAAATGGGTTGCCATATTTTCATCAAAAAGAAAATTCATCTGGTTTGTAACATCTGTCTCGTCCAACTGAGGAACAGATCCAAGTTCCATTTGTTCTGACTTGCTTGAGACACCCTTGAGTCCTCTTTTGCATAGAATATATGTGCATCTCTCAAGGCCATCTAAGGCAGCCTCACGAACCCAAGAACCAACATCACCTCTGTTATCTTTAGAGTAATCATCCAAAGCTTTAAATAAAGTTTGCATAACCTCATTCTTTATAAAAACATACAGAGATATGCATTCTTCTGCAGATAATAGATGAGAATGATCTTGTGTATTGGTTAAAATTTCACACACAGATACAAGTCCTTTGACAGCATTTACCCGTGATTCAACATCTCTTTCTTCAGGGTTATCCTGTAGAGCATAAAGTTGTTCCATCAACCAAGATAATGTGCAGCTTAGTTTCTCCATCAGCAACAGCTAAAACAGAAGCACTTCCTTACCTCAATTTCACAAGCAGCACAAAGCTTACGAAGTATATCCTTCCATCCTACACATAGAAACTTAAATGGCAAAATACCAAGCGCAAGTGAAGATCCTCGTCTAGCTGCCACATTAGGATCACTCAATTGCTCAAGGTATCTTAATGTAATAGCATTGAAGCCTTTACTTTCCAAAGGCACAATGTAAGCAGGAATGAAGCTCTTTAAGGCTGCAACAGCGACACCCTATAAACAAAATGGAAAATCAGCCAATTCACTCAGAGGAAGCTATAATCAGCAGGAAATTGAAAAAATCATAAGATTAACCTGTATCTGAGAATTAGGATGTCTCAGATTCTCGTGGAGCGTATCAAGCAGACTCCGTTTTATTTTGTCTGTCAATTGGACCCGAGCTGATGAAATGCATTCAATGAAACGGGAAACAGCAGAACGCATTATTTCTCCTCCCTTTCCACGATATAGCCGTGCTTTCTCAATTGCAAGAACCACACCAGCAAGTTGATTCTGCAGCTCTGTAACGGAAAAATAGAGGGACCACAATTAGCTTTTGCATAATAAACACAGAAATAGACCATGTCATAAACCTTAACCAGATGATATTCTCTTTTTATTAATTTAAACAAGAATTGTGGTAATTAAAACTTTAGAATGGCTCACATGGTAATAGCAACGTCACAAAAAATAGGTCTCCAGTTGTATGTGATGGAAAGACAATTAAATGCATGGTACAAAAACAATGAAAAATGAGTACTATTGTCTTAGAATGTAATCCTCTTTCCCATAATCAATGTCCATTACATCTCGACTTTCCTGCTAATCCAAACTTGTGGAACTGAAAGAACACTTCCATTGTTCTTCTTATAATAATTTCTGGGAATTACATACTTCAATCAGTAGCTCACTTCTATTCAAATAGTATAGCAGGCTAGCAGCTATCACTCCCATAATATTCTTGTACTCTTTCCCTCAGGATGATTAATTAGGATTGAGGGACTTTTTAGCTATGCAAAGAAGAAGAAAAGGGCAGCTCAGTGCATGAAGTATTCCATATCCACACAGTGTTCGGCAATGGCAGCCTACCTGGCGCAAACAATAAGCACTGATAGGGTCTAAACATCTATGACAGAAGTTAGACACAAATAATTTCACTTGGCATTCCTGATTTGATTTCACAATGAATAAGAAAAAAAATCATGTTTCATACATGTATAAATATATGAAATAACATGTAGAATTTACTTGCACAGATTGAGTACAAGTCATTATTACAATCTCATATATTTTAACAATTAAGTTGTTTTTTAATGTAAAATAGTTATAGATTTCCAGTTTACGAGCACCTTTTATTTTCCAGTATACTGAATAACTATTTAACTCAAGTGAGGCGTAGAAAAACTAAAACTTATAAACAAAGAGGTAAAACACTCGAATGAATTAGGGCCCGTTTGGATGGGCTTAATAAAAGCAGCTTTAAAACAAATACTTTTGAAAGGCTGAAACTTTATTTTTAAAAATAAGCATTATGTGTTTGGATAAAGTGCTGTTGAAGTTACTATGCCAAACGTTGAAAAGGGGAAAAACAAAATGGAAAAAGAGATGTTAGGGGTTGTGGGTAATTTGGAGTTGTATAAAAATAATTAAGGGCCAAAAAAAGAGTAACATGTGGTCAACTTACAAACAGCTTATAAGATTAAAAAAAAAAAAGCACCACTACCCAAGCTTTTAACTTTGGCTTAATAAAAATAAGTATTTTTGAGTATTGCCAAACCAGCTAAATAATGTCAAAAATAGATTTGTAAGTGAATTGGACAAGCTTTTAAGAATGTGAGCAAAACAGGCTCTTAGATTCTTATTAAACGAAAATCAATGCCACCAGCTTGAACTTTGATCTCAGATACATCAAAGAAACTAAATCTTGAAAAATAAAATGGAGACACCAACCTGGGGGAAGAACATATTCACGTTCATGTAGAGCCAATATAACCTCCCCAATAGCTAAAGTTGCACCATGACGCATGCACAAATCAGAAGACAATGTGCAAGGCAATAATTTCCCCACAACGGTACTAGAAAAATGTCCAAGATCATACTTAGCAAGAGAAGAAAGGGCATTTGCAGCAAGCTCTCTCAAACTCTTATCCTATATTAGAACAGTAAGGTAACAAATCAAAAAGACTCATCAATGATAGAACTAGCAAGTGACAGCACATGCCAAATTAGTGCACAAATAGATAAGTACATTGGCCAGCTGGTATGATATTAGCAGGGTCTTAATTCTCAGATTTAGACTGTTATGCATGCATGTCTAAAGCTCAATGGGAAAAGGAACCAGAAAAATTACAAGGTGGTGAAATATCACTAAATGACCCTATAGTTTGCCATAATTAGGGCTACACCTTTAGTTTCCCAACTAAAAGATCCTTAGCAGGATCAGCATAACCTCCTCTGCTACTATCTTTTCTGAACAGACATGTCGTCAAATTTGTATATATGAAAGAGAGAGAATGATATTTGGAAACAATATCGTTGGAGGGGGGTGATTAGATCGGACATGACACAGCTTTAGCTTACGGAGGATACAACCTTAGATATAAGGGTGTGGAAAAGATGGATTAAGGTAGAAGGTTAGTAGGTTGCAGTGCTATTTCTGTAGTTGTCTTGCTGTCCATTCATATAAGCAGTTTCTTGTCCTTCGATTTCTGTTACTATCTATTGTTTCTTGTACCTTGATCATTGTATAGTTTTGTTTTAGTTTCTGTTCTATTACAATCTGCTATTTTTTGTTTTGTTGTTATTTCATGTACTTCTGTTACTTTTCTTTAGGGACTGCTTTGGACTGTTTTTATTGAGCTGAGTGTGTATCTGAAATAACTTCTCTACCTTTGAAGTAGAAGTAAAGTCTCTACATACATTTTACCCTCCCCAGACCCCAATTTGTGGGACTAAACCGGGTATATTATTGTTGATATTTGTAAACAAATTCCTATCACATTTCTAATCCAATTCCTACCATCTTTTTTCAGTTCCATGATATGACAAAAGTTTTCAGTTGTCACAGTAGTGCTTTTGCCAAGACCTCAAAACTTCGGTGAGGAATCAGCTATAAACATCTTATGTTTGATAACAAACTTATATAATGCACCTCAGTGAACCACAAATAAAAGGCACACTCAAGCAGACCATAAACATTTTATAAAAGAAGTGTTTTGTCTGAGTAAAAGCTAGCAATCAAGCAACTAGCAAGTATAAACGTACCCAGTGACAGATTTTGTTGTTCAGAAGCTGATCAACAAAAGTATAAAGATAGCCATCATATTGAGCAATGCAGACGGCAACGTGAAGATAGGAGTTTGTACGTGAAGAAAGTGCAAAGTAATCAGCCGTATTCACTATATCGATACCATGAGGATAATTTCCTTGTCGTCCAACATTCTCTTGAAAAGCAGCAGCAGCTGCTCTTCTACAATTTACCTGGAAAGTAATAACAATGTTGCATCATTTTAATTGGAGGAAGAAGCACCTTGACTGGGCAAGGAATGATCCCTGCGTTTTTGGTACCTCACGGTCATAGCAGGCCACAGTCAGAAGGTGTGGAGCAAGCTGTTGGAGTATACTTTTCATATCTGCATGGCAATATGCACGGCCAAATGCCCAACAAACATAAGCAGCAGCATCACGTACATGGGATCCAATGCTATGTGGACCTCTTCGAATGTCATAATGTAATGCCTGCCACACCAAACTTTCCATCATTATTAGGCGACAAAAATCCAGCTTCAACTAGGGAAGAATTGCATGAGTGGATAATGCAAGTCTAATGCATTCCATTATCTCGATGTGGTAGTCTACATTGAATGTCTTTCAGTAACTCATCCCCAAAAATTAGGCCCACCCATATATCCATTTGTCATGCATACCCATTAGTAAACATCAAAAGAGGATGATATGTATTCTGGATGCTAAAAATTGAATGGTAATAAGGACTGGTATTTCAAAGGTGAAGATTATATGCTCATAAGTACACAATAGAAACATCGTAAATGACATAAATACTCAATAATGTGATTTGGACCCATAAACACACAGCAGTCAGTAAACAGGAGTCCTATGGGCGTCTGTGCTTCTGATTGCTTAACCAGCATGGTCATCATGGGTAAACAGGGATGCTTTCTACTTTCCTCTCCCTCTTCTACTCTTCTCATCTGTAAGTAGGCATCAGGCCTTATCTATCCTATTTCTGCAGTAAGAAACAATGTTTTCTGCGACAAAACTAAGAGCGACAAATTTTCTGAAAGAGAGATCTCTGTTAAGATGTTTCACTCGAATATCAAAGTGTATGACATACATAATTCCAATTAATATATTGAATTTGTAGCGATCGCTTGAAGCTGGAGGAACAACCGAGCAACATGGAATAGAGCATAGTCAACTAAGGTTGCCTGCTAATAATAGCCTATACATTTCCTGGAAGGTAAGATATAAGGAGAAAGATAAACACTGATGCAGCAAGTTGTGTATCATTAGCAAGTTTTGTATCATTAGCAAGTCTATAAAGAGATAATTAATTGCTCAATCGCAAGGTCCAACATATAGAGTTAAAGAGAGATCAAAAGTACAGAAAAAATTAGGGAACTTCAGTAAGGACAACCTTAATAACAACAGGAATAACTTTGTGAAAACTAATAGGTAACAACAATCCTCTACGTGCCAATTCAGCCAGCGCCAAACAGCCACCATGCCATGAACCATCGCCCTGTAACACTAGAATACATAAGCATAACCTAAACAAAAGAAGAATCAAGACAGATGAAGTGCAAGAGAAACTATTAGCTTTAAAAATCTTGGTCTCGTTAATTAATATTCTGTATTCAGACATAGTGGCTATCTCATAAGATAACAGAAAAAAAAGTTGGTAAAAAACAACAGCAGTAACACACCTCGCTAGGTGAAAAGAGCTCCAGGACAGATGAAAGGATTTCATCGGAAAGCAAGTAAGTTAACCGTGAAGTAACACGACCAATGCCTTTTGCAGCAGACCAACGCACAACAGTATCCTGTAATGCCATGATAAAATCTCTAAGATGAGAAAGTTGAAATTAAAAAAAAAATCGCGGAAATGTGAAAAAATAAAAGGAAGCTGTTGTAGCAGTAATATACTGAAATGGAATCAAATGATGCTAATGCATGAGAAGACATAAACCTGTTTCAAAATAGCAACTGCAGATGAATAAAAAAGGAGACCAGTTAGCCTGAACAGAAGTAAATAAATGTTTGTTTCTGTTCCATAATGTGAGTTTCACTAAGAATCTCCTAAAACAGTAAGGCAATGACGCTTTATGACTGTTCAGCTAGAAGAAGTGTCATTTATTAACTGCTTTAGGAGATTCTTAGTGTCAGTCACATTGTGGAGCAGCGAGACAATTATTTACTTCTGTTCAAGCTAACTGATCTCTTTTGGCACATGTGCGCATACACAGAAAGAGAGAGACACAATCTTGCATCAACATATCAAGTTCCTTTAAATGCACTAACTCAAGGAAGAGAAATACATGTGGATATTCAACTTAAATTTATCATGGTTCTTCCATGGCACATGAGGAGGAGGTGAAGGAGCTTTACCAGATAAACATATAAATAAAATAAACCATCCAAGGAAAACAGATACCAACTTGAATTTGTCTACAGGTCTCGCGCTAAATACTTTAAGATTAACGAGGACAATCAGATAAGTAGAAGATGGAAGCTCACCCTTTAGACATACCGTATCACGCAGTCCTGACAGCAGTAATTCAATTATCTCTTCTACTATATCAGGGACATCCATGTCTTCTTCATCATGACAGTCCGGCTCTTGGTAGAAATTCGATAGATCATTGTTTCTATAATTATTGTATTGGTTCGTTTCAATTCGATCAGCAGTAATATGCCCTCCAAGCGTGCTGGTTCTACCCTACATGGCAAAACAAGCATTGCTACTAACTAATTTCCCACACTCTATGGTGAGTTTATCAGCACAAAGTATTTCAGGGGAATACTGTAAAACACAGGAATGGAAAAAGAAAAGTAACCAGTAAATGAACAAATAATGAAGGAGCTGATAAACATGTTGCTCTTTGATAAACATCAGAGTACTGTAATGTTTTAAATAAGAGCAAGTAAGGATCACAATGTTTAAAAATTACATTAAGATCAGTGAGGCAACATAAAAAAAAAGGATGCTACCAGACAAAAAATTACATAGACGCTCATCATCCTGTTCCCCCCAAATCGTCATAATTTTTTCTTTTAGAAAGATAGTAGGACAACTGGCTCCTAGTAAATGATACTAAGCTAGTTAACTACACGAGTTTTGAAGCAGAGCAACCATCACTCTGTAAAACATTTAAGTCCCATCTTTTGCATAATTAGCAGTCTTACCACATATCGCCATGACTGATGACGTGGAGGGAGACATATCATCCCAATCCTTTGAGTTAGCTTCACAAGATACTTGCGAAGTAAAGGACTACGCGCTGCAGTGTTGGACTTCATCAGAGCTGATGTGTCATCCCAAACACCAGGAACCACACTAAGCAACACTTTCGGGCTTCCATTCTGTATTAAGGAAAACAATAGTATTCTAAGAAGTACACATACTAAAGCAAGACTGCAAGATCACCAAATAATGAAGGGGTTAAATAACATCTTGCACAACTGTGCCACTCCATAGTGAGTACAGCGAAAAAGATTCCATGTTATTAAGATATTAGACTTTGTAACATGATCAATGTGTATCTTTCAATCAGCACCTGGTCTCTGATATAATGACCTCAGGAGATGCTTTCAAAGATAACTGAAACTTCAACTTGGCATTTACTTGATAAATTTAAATTGATTTTCCAACCCTGTCCATTTCTTTTAAACTTGAATTTTACCACACACTCACAGATAATTACCAAAAGAAATGAAGAGCAGCTACAAATACATCGCGGTCTGAAGGACGAAGGATAAAAGATGAATTCATTTCATTCAAATTTGAGTTTGAGGGGAACGTCTAAGTTCTAAAGTAGAATCACAGATTCCACAGATAACGATTGTGCATAAAGAAAGCTAGGAAATAACCAAAGTTGGGCACAAAGAAGAAGATTGAACCTTAAACATAGCACCTAGTGCTTCAATTGCACCCAATAGCTGGAAGTGATTGACCACATCATTTGACATACATGACATAACTTCATGCGTCCAGTCCACAAAGCTGAAAAACAAAGTTATGGGGATGCAAATATGCAACTCAAACATATCGTGTAAAAGAATTTGCAAGTGTTAAATAATTATCAAAGGAGGCATAAAATAGTTAAATCGTACATACTCAACATATTTCATAGTAGAAGATTTTATTCCTTTTTACTGCCCACACAAATAATATTTAACATACAGAAAAATGAAACAGAATGTCTCAGCAGGCATTATGACAATTTGCAAGAAAGGACGAGGATTTTGTCTGCTGATATCACATACAAGTTAATTGCATGAGTCACATAACAAGCAAAGTGAAAATGCAGTAAATTATACTCCAGTGAGTATCATGTCATTTGCATTCACAAACATAATGTGCATGCATGAAAATGACCAGACAATTTCATCTATTTTTACGTGTTGTTTCCTTTATTTTTTTTTATTTTTTTTTGGTTGTTGATATTTTCATCTGCTTGATTGCAAGATTTTAAATCATGAACTGTTAGAAATGGCAAGGGTTTTGGCAGTTGGACCTGGTAAAAGCCTTTGTCATATCTGGGCGCGTAAGAAGCCTTGAGAGCAGCAAACCCGATATGGTTCGCATAGGACCCGCATTTGAAAGGTAGTCTTTAGAGATTTCCAGAATTTTTAGAACAAGTGGAGGTGGCTCATCACCTCCAGCATAGTTATTATTCCCAGCACTAGTATCCATAGAAGCTATATCAAAAGGGATCAATACAAGAATGTATAGCCACAATAGTATCACACACTTTGCCTCCATCTCTCCAGTACTTTCTTGTCGTAATGATGTTCCAGCTTGTGTATTATGGCATTTCTCCAGGAGAGATACTGCAAGCTCCAGGTCAGAAACCTGATGAGGGAAGAACTTGACAACAGCCTTGTAACCACAGACCGTCACCAGAGAATATATTATGATACACACAGGATTAATTACTTCAAGAATCTCTTCCGAGGCAGCAACTCGTTCGACAGCTTTTGAACGGACAATGGACATTAGGGGCGAAACCATACTCTCGAGGTAAGGCTCCAGTAATTGACCTTGCTCCTGATATTTGTCCATCTGCAAATCATATTTAAACAAATAATTAATGTATTACCAAAGAAAAAATATTTTTTATCTAAGCAACTGGTGTTTTAGGAATTCTGTACTCAATCATTAAGTCTTCTAAGAGTTTGGACTTGGCATCATCAAGAGTGTAGTGTCCAGCATCAACACGAGTAAAAGATAAGTAGAAATTTGAAACAATACATTCTTCAAATTCCTTCTCAACAAATACATCTCTTCACAGTCACCTCTCAAAAAACTAAATCTCTCCACAGTTCCTCTACAAGCTCACTTTTAGGCTTAGTCATCAAGACCAGCAAAATTCAGATATTTTCTCACCGATGAATCATCATATCAGTTAATCATAGAAATTGTTAAGAAGTCCCACATCAATAGAGGGATGGGAATTTGGTCTCGTTATATGGGCTTGGACAAAACCTCCCCTCTTGAGCTAGCTTTTGAGGTTGAGTTAATCCAGGTGTCATATCTTTACATGGTATCAGAGTCAGGCCCATCCCAATTCATTGTTCACCGATGTTGGGCCCCATTTAGAAGTGTTCACGCTCCAGTTGAGGTCTGGCCGTACGGGGGAGTGTTAAAAAGTATGACATTGGTAGAGGAATGGGAATTTGGTCTCCTTATATGGACTTGGACAAACCTCCCCTCTTGAGCTAGCTTTTGAGGTTTGGCTAGGCTAATGTTTCATATCTTTACACAAACAAACTTTCCTTAAAACACAAAATAAAAAAAAGCTTCCTGCAATTCAATATAGAAGGTGGTGTTCGACTGAACTTGGAATTTAAGAAATAGAATAAGACTTTTCACTCATAAGCAAAATATATAGTCCTACAGAAAGTATCCTCAGAACTAGTGGTCTTCAACGTGCCATATTAATTTGCATAAGAGCATGTCATTAAGGGCAAAGTAGAAATGTTAATACAACAAACTTCCAAATATAGATAGGAGTCGATCTTTTCAAGAGAGATCAAGGACGTATGACTGTCATATAAAATAGAAAAGAGAGCATAATTATCAAGCTTGAAGTTCAATAACATTCTTCAGTCACAAATGTAGTTCAGCTCCTTTAGAAGCTTAGTTTTTAATCAAATCACACAAAGTTTAAATCTTTGGTCTAAATATATTGCCCAACAATAACAACATCCAGAATTATGCCTCAATCTCAAACTAGTTGCAGTTGGCTATATAAGTCCTCTATATATAATATGCTCCATTTATGTTTCTTTCATTCAACTACTCAATTGTTTGTCGTATAGGAGAAATTGGGAAGAAATTTAACGAAAAGTATTTTTTAAAATCTGATGCCTTTTCTTAGATTGTAATACAGTCTTTAACCAAACTTAAAAGACTCCATCAAACACCAAACCAATGTAAATGTGCTAATAACAAAATATCCCAATCCCAACTAGTAGGATTGCCTATCCATACGTTCCTCCTGCATCATATCTTACCCTTTACTAAGTACGCAATGATCCGAAGAAATTGAGGTACTTTAATACAACTTACTTCCATCATGTGATCTGTCATGTACACGTGTTCCCTTTTAATACCTTTAATCATCACGGTGTCACACCAATGGGTCAATGTCCTTGGAAGTCTAGGTAAGACACAATTAAAGCATCTCACATAACCTCTCACCTTTTGCTCTATATGTGCTATTGTACATCATGTTAATCTTTTTAATCTTGTACGATCACACGTCATTTTAACATTCACATTTTTGCATTACTCGTCTTGAATACATAAGGCACTTAGGCCTTAGAGACCAAATCTCACTTCACATAGTATCATTAGGCTCCCAACCATTCTATATCACATAAATCCATCCTACTCAAGCTCTATTTGTTCTTTCATCTTTTGCCATTCTCCTAAGAAAATGAGCCAAAATATCTGAACTATTTGCATTTATATTGTCAAACAACAACAAATAAAAAAAAATCAAAAAGGCAAAGATAAATTTTACAAGTATTTCAACTACAAGCATAGCATTGAACTAATAATTATGCAGTTCAAACAGACAAAAGAGATAGAGAGAGATTACAATAGATCGGATCTTATGAACAGAGGAGATATCAGAGACACGGCCATTTGAAATGATATCGTCGAGGAGTGACTTAACAAGCTTCCATTCCTGTAAAAAATATCTCTGTAGAACACTCTCTCTTAGAATCGTTTGTTTCATTCGTCTATCCTCAACTCGGTACTCCCATTTCAATTTTCCCTCCATCTTCGAACTTCTTCTATTCTTCTACGTCGACTTACTAACATACTCCCTTTAGCCGCTAACAGTCCCGAGAAGATATCACTGTGGACGATTTTTTGCCTCAAAAAAGAATTTACTAGTATTTGATTTTGATTTTTGTTTGCCGCTGCTATTTTGCCGGACTGAGATTTTCATCTGCTTAAGGCATTATTAACGTCGGGGTTAACTGATAATCGCTGTCCAGCCCACAATTGATATGGGCTCATGAATGTTTGAATTTTGTTGGGCTCTGTGTTGGTAAATGGAAAGAGCTAGCCCACGTATCAAATTTAGAGAAAAAGCACTACATTGTAGAGCCCAATTATTCATACATAATCCATTATAGGGGTTCTTTCAAAATTAGCAAATTTATTTATGAATTCCTTTTAAAAAATAATTACTTATTTTAAATATACTCTTTAATTATTACCATTTATAGCAACTTTTTAAATTTATTTCTTTTCTATGACGCCGCTCTTTCTCCTTTCTGTCTTTCTCTGTTTCTCCATCTCTGTCTTTATCTTTGTTAAATCCTTTTTTCCTTTCTTTTCTGTTGTCCTATTTTTTCTTGCTTTCTTTTTTGTGCTCTTTCTCTCTCTTTTTCTATTGCTTCTTGTTTCCCTTTGTTTTTTCGTAGTTGTATTCAAACCGATTTTAATACTGTATACAAGTTAATATATCAATAGTTAATTAGATCAAGTAAATATAATCTACACCATGCCGCGGCCTCCCCCCTTACAACATTCATTCCCTTTTTCCTTCAACACACTGTATTACAATATATAAAGTTGAATTCTTCGAAAGGAAGTAATAATAGTCCTAACATCTGAAGAGACATGAATTAACCTTGATAAAAATGTAATTCCAAAATATTACAGCTTAAATCATTAAACGTAATTAATATGAATGTGAAGTAGAAAACAAAAGAGCATTCTTTGGGATCTTCATGTACTTGAAACACCTTGTATCATAATGAATAATAACCAGTAAACCCAAATGTTTACCACAATCAATCACTTAATTGCACTGTGAATTAAATGTGTATTTAAAAAGTATAATTAGCGAAATATTTAAGTTGAGACAAAAAAAGAAAATTAAACATAACAAAAAAAAATGTAACAATGAATATCAGACATTGATTATGTGCATTAAAACTTGTATCAATAATGAATTAACCAATATCCAATAATACAATAAGTGATAAAAACTCAAAATGAATTTAAGGTTGTATTAAAACAAAAAACTATTTCACCTAAATAAATATATCAATTACTCCTTCCTCCTTCCCAAGTAACTAAAGACTGACAAGACAATTGTATCTTTTAAAGTGAATTAAAATAAACTTGTTCAACAATAATGAACGTAACAAATATGCAATAGTATAAATAATTAACAAACTATAATGAATTATTTGCATTAAATTGTAGACAATCTATAAAAAGTGAATTAGAAGAAAAATTAAAGAATGAATGGAGAACTTAACCCTACGAACGACATTACATGTACTATAACCTGATAAGTTATATCATGATGAATTACCCCGCAAGCAAGTATCCAATAGTACAAATAAATTTTTTTCAAAAACTTCAAATGAATTATAATTTGCATTATATTGTTAGTATCTAATTCAACTTTAGACAATTTTAATGCTATAGTTAATTCATTTCAATCTCATTTTCCCACCTAATATTCAATAAAAACCCTTAACCGAACTCTCTAAAAATTGATATAACTTCAAACAACAGAAACGCATTTTCAATTATTTGTAGTAACTACCTATTTCAAACTTTATCACAATTCGTAAACTTCACAAAAAATCAAAAAGTCAAAATTTGAAGCTTTATAAACCATCCATGGTGAACTCTGCTTATATGTAATTTTAAGATTTACACATTTTGCTTAAAAAATGTGATTTTAATATCTATTTCACTATTTTTTCCCTCCTTTTCGATCTTGTTTTTTTTTTTTTTGGATAAAACTAGTTACAACCTGGGCAAAAACTGATTGGAAGATATATTATTTTAACTGAAACATTCAAAGAAGCCGAACAAGAATTACAAAAAAAAAGAACAAAATAGGAAGATGCTCAGATATAAACAAATAGAAAGTTAAAAAAAACAGAAAAACAACAAAGAGATAAGGTTCAAAGATAAAAAGAAATAAAATCACTAATCTCAGAAGAGAATTAAAGAAGAAAAGCAGAGAAAGGTTGCGAAAGAGCGAATATTGTATAATTTTTTTTTAATTAAAAAAATGTTATATTTAATTTTAAAAAAAAAAACAAAAAAGAAAAAAATTATATTGCTATAAATGATAAATATTTTTATAATATAGCATATTTATGTGATTTACCCATTTATTTATCATACATAACAATAGTTTCTTTTCAAAATGTATCATTTGTAGCAATTTTTTTATCATCATACATTTATAAGTGCGACGATTATAATCTTTGTTGATTGTATTTGTTCGCATGACAAATCAATCTATGTTAATTGTTTTCATCATTCGTAACACATGTGTGCAACAATAACATCGGCTGAGTCAGGGAAAATGCATGAAAACAAATACAAACCAATAAAATTTCTGGATATAAAACACATAAACCACCAAAAATACAATAAAGATAATGATACAACCCACCCATATAATACAGTCAAACAGAATACTAACATAATATTTATTCCGGGTAGTTTGTGGGTGATAAGGGTGGTGGTGGGGGATATGTGTGTGCTTCTATGTCTCTTCTATCTCTATATTACGTGGCGTATGGGTCGGGGGGGGTCGGTTACTAGCACAAAATGTGGATGTAAAATTGAGTGATTTGTGGAGCAAAAACTTCATTCAAAGGGGGGCGTGCGGGGCAAAAGTGGACATTTAGTAGGAAAGAAACAAAAAAGTTCTCGCTGCCATACAACTTTTTTGTCCGACAGAAGAATATAGTATTTGGTTGATATTCTGTATGATAACAATCAGTTTCTCCTTGATTAATTTATTCTTTAAAATGATCTTAATAATTTTTCGACTTTTGAGTGAAATAACAAAACTTGGGGGTCTGGAGGTACTTTTAGTTTATAATTGAAGCAGGAAGTCGGGCGTGGGGATTTTTTTTTTCAAGTACAATAACAAAAAGGGGGGTCAATGATTTTTCGTCATTAAAACAAAATTATGACGGTGACTTTACTGACTTTACTCACTTATTTTGAATAGTTCACATCATTTAATATAGCCATGAAGTACTCCTAGAAAAAGATGTCGCAACTTAACCAAACAAAAGTATTTTCCTTTGTTTTAAACATATGCAAAATATCATATTCACACATTGATCGATCATGATATTATTCAAGTTTACAAACATATAGTATATGCTATGTATACACCACCAAGACTCAAAAGTTCCCATCACCACACTAGCTAACTAAATCACTCTCATAAATATTTGTTTTTTTTTATATATATGTAACCTTGCTTCTTGCTTTAAGGTTTACTTTTAAAGCCACCATTAGAATTATCTCTATGCCAAGCTGCAAATCCATTAAACAAAACCAAAGTATTGCTAGTAACTTGTGCAACATTAAGTACCCTAGCTTTAATCATAGCCATCATTTTACCACTCATTGGGTACCCATAAAACCCATCCATACAAATATATGTATCAGTCAATACAGTACTTAGCCAAGTTTGCACATTACTTTGACACCAAGCAAAATCCCTTTCACTATATTCTTCACTCTTCATGTGTTCAAACTCTTTGAATGAATTTGTAAGCTGAGAAACACTGTCTGATATTTGATCTAAACAATCTTTAACCGCTTGATATTCCTTAGCCTTTTTTTGTTTCAATTCTTTTGATGCTATTTGCAAGTAATTTTTTGTGTATATTGCCTTAACTATACTCACTTTTAAAGCAGCTTGAGCTATTTCTTGAGGATCTTCTGAAGTTGGATTTAAATGTGTTGCTAATGAACTCACACATAGACCTGGATAACGAGTGTGCTTACATTGTGACTCTATGAATTTAGGTACGATTGCACTTGATTCAACAATAAAGATAGAAAAAATGAAAAGTAAAATTAGGAGAAGGACAAGTTTTTCCATTTTTCTTTTTTTTTTGGAAATATAAAGGTTAAGCTAAGAGTATATAATTATATGAAGAGAGAATGGATTTACGTTGTGTACGTTATTGTTTGATGGGGAAATTGTCAAGAAGGTGCTAAGGTTTATATAGAAGCTAAGGGCGCTATGACATGAATATAAAAATCGTGAGGAGTTTAATTAGTGCGCAATACTTCTTCCATTTCATTTTTTTACCGTATTGACCTGACACAATCTTAAGAAAATTTTAATCAGAAATGTATTTTATTAAACTAATATTGTTTGTGAAGCTTTGAAATTTTAAATTTGATTCCTTTAATTATTACTAAAGGATAATATACGTACAAAAAAGTACTCCACAAATGATAAAAACTCTCTTAATTTGTTAAAAGTATATAAATAATTAAATATGCTCCCTCATTTAAAAAAAATGATCTTATTTACTTTTTAGTATGTTTCAAAAAAAATTATTCCTTCCTTTTTTGGCAAAACTTTAACTTGAACTTTTCACATGACATATTTAAGGCCATAAGATTAAAAAACATTTTGGTACTAACATAACTTTAATTGAAAATCACAAGATTAAAAAGTCTTCTTTCTTTTTCTTAAACTCTGTTCCAAATCAAATTAGATCATTCTTTTTTAAACGGAGGAATAATTAATTTTTATTTGATATAGGTAAAGGTTAAGTAAAATGATACCATAAAGAATAATAATGGAGTAATGCATGATTATTTAATTTTAGTCAATATTTTGGGGAAGGTGTTGATGTTGGGGTTGTAGTAAACACAAACCTTAATTCTTGTCGGAGCAATTTCCTATTTACGTAACTTATTATTTTAGTTATTGCTTTGACACCTAAAAAGTAGGAAAAAGTTATCTCTTAAATCACCTGTCTTTATTTTAAGATTTTTTCTTAACTAATTTGATAAACCAATGAGCTGAAGGTAAAATTATGAAGAATTAGTATAAGGTTGTGAAATTTTTTTGGAGATCGCTTGACCAACATAGTACTGGCATTTTGGGCATTGCGTTCTATAATATATAAAATAATTATAAAGGTAGATTTCTAAGTATTTCAAATGTTAGAAATTAAAATTTCCATTGAAGATATTCAAAATTTAATATTAACAAATAAAAATGTGATTTTTTTTATCCTTATATAATATAACAAAATCAATTTTAGTTGTAATTATTATGCACATTAGTAAAGAGTGCTTATTAATTTTTGTTATTAGATTCAATGTTGCTATAGATTTTGGAAATTTTATTTTAAAAATAATATCTGATTCTTTTTTGAAAGCTTTTAAATTTTAATTTTTCATATGATATGTTAAGGACTTAAGAGAACAAAACTAAGAGATATTTGTATATTTTATAGTATATCGTTAATTTAAATCATAAGATTTAATGTATTTTTTATTTTTTAAATTTTATATCAAATTAAAATCAAACAAATAGATTGAAATCGAAGATAATAGCAAATTGCATTTTTATGTTCCTTTAGGTGATTTTAAAGCAATTTCAAATAACTTATCGAATCTTCTTGCCTTTATTTTCGAATGAGAAAACACACTACTAGGTCGAGGAAGAAGGGATCTTTTCTTAAAATTCAATCAACTAATTAAAATAAATTACTATAATTTGTCGTTTAGTATATACATCAATTAATTGTCTTCGTTATATGACAAATTCAATTATCTCTATATATTAATCCCAACGTTACCAATTATTAAAACACACTACAAACAGTATTTAAATCTCAATGTCTATCCTTCAAAAATAAACAATTATAGTACTCTGATCACTGATTCATATAAGTAAATTATTGGGATATAGAATATAAATACGTAAAACATTTTTTTTTCTTTTTATTATCACTCTTTTGATTTTTTCTAGACGATTCTCTTAAAAAAATGTAAAGTAAATGATAATAAACAACAATTATCTTGTAATTTGAAAAGTTTATTTATTTTAAACTACATAAAAAATTACAAAAAATCACTTTATATATGGACTAGAAAGAGTAATGATGAAGAAATAAATAAATTGTTTGGAAGTGAAAAGATAGGGTCAAGGATTTTATTTTTTCAAGTGAAGTAGAAAAATAAATTGATCGTGCAAGATAAAGCCAAAATGACAAAATAAAGCAAATGATATATGGAATAATGGAGAGACCAATTTATTCCCAGGCGAAGAAAATAATATTACATGCGATTGACATCTCTATGTTATATATAAAATATATTTTAATGCCCAAATTAAAATGCGTAGCCAGGACCTTAACACTTTATTTGGATTATTATTATCCATTTTTTCATAATGTATTGTATTGTATCGTACTCTATTGTATTGTATTGTATGATAAATATAATGTTTGGCTAGATTGTATTATTTGCTGTTATTGAATAATATTTTAATTGTTTAGTTTGATTGTATCGTATTGTATTGTAATTTATAAATTTACTAAAATATCCTTAATTATTCTAGGGTAGGAGGTTTGACTAGATTTAAATAATTTAGGTGAAGGGTAAAAATATTATATAAAGTTATAATTGAAAAAAGAAATTAAGTAATAATGGGAACACACCAAATTAATTGTTCCATAAAATAGGGGTTTTCATTATTACATAATAATGAAATTTAATAATACAGTACAATAAATTTTAGATAACAATCAAAACAAACATTATAGATAAAGTAACAATACAAATACAATATAATGAACAATAATAATCCAAACATAATTTAAGTTACGTCCACATGAATGAGAAATTGACTTTTATTTCCGTAACGTTGTGCCATATGCATACAGATCCAGAAGACCATAGTATTCACAATTGTGATTTAATTAATCCTTCACGTGCAATTGATTATTATTTTATTAAGTTCATCTTTTATAACTTAGGTGAACAGGATTATTATTCAACGTTTTACTAGCTTGTGCTGAGCAGGCTTCCTTATCCGTGCATACCGCAACTTGTCTTACACAAAAATACAAATAAATGAAACATGGACTAAATATTGGACCAAATTATCAAGCTACATTATTAATTATTTCATAATACATCTATAATTGTTTATATAAGACTATATTATATCTAAATGAATGACACAGAATTTTTACCCTTTTAATCTCTTTGATTACGTTTGTAACGGTTAATATACCTTATTTTTAGAGATTCAACCTTTTTTTTTTTCTCTTTAGTTTTCTTTCCTTTTTAATTTTCCTTTGTCTTTTACGTATATTAACTATAGAGAAAGTCAAATAGCTCATGAGCTAGTGAATATAAGTTGGTATAGGATACTCAATAAAGTAATCGGTAAAGTTATTGTTATATAATCAAGATGTCATGAATTTAAGCTGTAAAAATAATCTTGTTTAGAAATATAAAAGAAGATTGTGTATAAAAAATTCTTATGATCTATTTTTTTTTTTAATTTTATACATAACAAAAGCTTAGTGCATTAGACTGTTCTAATTTTACCGGTTTGTTTAACTTGGTGAGTGGTGCCAACGGTATGATTAGCTTGAGTTAGTAAGAAGGCAGCTTTGTCACCAATTCATGCGCCCACTTGTATAGACAATATTAAACAGACAAAATCATGCTGGAGATTGTTTGACCAACTTTGTGCTAAGATGATGGCAAATTTAATTCTACAACCTTATAATTATATTGTACCAGCCTACCAGAATATCTCATAATTTAGATTCTACACCATTAATATATTATTTAGCCTACGTACGTTACATATTTCTTTAAAAATTTATTTAACCAAGCAGCCAACACATTAAACTTTCTCCACTAGTACTATCGCCACCCACAAACCACCCGAATGCGAATAATCAGTTTCAACCAAAATGTTAATTAGGAGTGTCGTTTTGATTGAATTTGGACGGATTAAAATGAACAGAGTAAATAATGAGTTATATTATTTATTCCACATTATAAATCTTAAATAATTTTAGTAAAGACTAAAATAAAATAAGATCGTCGTGCATCTTATATCAATTTTTTGGTTTGAAAACTATATTAACAAACCACGATGGTTAAAGTTAATACTATCTCGTCTCATTTTATGTCACTTTTCAAATTTCAAGAGTCAAACAAGTCTTTCTTTGATCGTAAATTTTTCATCGATCTTATAAACATTTTGAATTATCAATTATTACAAATATATGAATTTCATTTCAAAAGAATTAAAGATTTCATGAGCAAATTTCTGATCAAACTTAAATTGTTTGAATCTCAAAAACATTGAAGGTGTCATATAAAATATGATATAAAATTACATGCAAAAGTAAAAGGACGAAAGTAGGAATTATCGCCTACTCTAGTATCATATTAAATTGTCAAATATATTTACCATTTTATTTAAAAATTAAACTATTAAAAATGACACTTTTTTAATTTAATTTGTTTTCAACACTCGTATTATGATATTTGTATAGGATATCTCATAATTTAGATTCTACACTACGTTGAAGTGTATAGTTGGTCACATAAATAATTTGGGCATAAAATAAGGCACTTGCAAGTTGAACGACTTTCCAGCAAATTCTAGAATGGCCTTGACACAATAATTCAACCCTTTTTATTAAGATTTATGTCAGTTTTATCTTTTTAATTTGTAATTTAGATGGTTTGTTGAAAGAGAAGAAATTGATGTTGAAAGTTCGATTGATTTTCTCTCCGACAATAAATTTTATAGCAAATAATACAAACTTCAAAATTAAGCATAAAAGTTTTGCTAAAAGTAACAAACACCTAAACTCTAGAAAATATTATACTATTCAAAATTCAAAAAAGAAATCAATTTCTAAATAGAGTGCTCAAGCGTAACTTAATAAAATTAATGTAGTAACAAAAGGTTTGCAATTCGAAAGAAAAAATAATCAACAAATTTGAGAACAACCAAACTAACGGAAGGGAATGAGACCTACTAACGGTATTATCATCAACTTTGTGAGAGTATATATTTCTCTGCTCGTTTCAAAATACTTGTCATGATTTTTTTTTAGAATCAAAAGATATGAATTTTAATTAGATTAATAATTTAAGATGCATTTTTCCATCAATTGATATAAAAAAAATTGCATTGTATAATTTTTTAATATTCAAATTTCAACTTTAAAATATCAAATAAATTGAACATAATTCAGCTTTTAAAAATTAATTGAATTAACTCTAGAAAGCAAAACGTGACAACTATTTTAAAAATAACTAACTATACATCTTAGTGCTATAGATCATTTATAGGGAGTTGTATTTTGACGTGTTTTTGAAAATGCAAGAAAAAGAAAAGTATCAAAATATATTATACAGATAGAATTAATGAAGTTACATACGTTTTGACATACATAACAAAAAAAGAATA
The DNA here is from genome assembly GCA_027704765.1 of Solanum habrochaites. Taxonomy (NCBI): domain Eukaryota; kingdom Viridiplantae; phylum Streptophyta; class Magnoliopsida; order Solanales; family Solanaceae; genus Solanum; species Solanum habrochaites. The sequence goes on from JAKWJA010002489.1 coordinate 83,795,345, forward strand.
AATATAAAATCAAATACAAAGATTGTAAATTCAAGTAGCCATATATAAATTCTAGTGCTTGTTAATTTTGCCAGAGTTTGAGTGATGAGAAGCCTTATGCCTAACAGCATATCCATTGAACAAAGCTAAAGCATTGCTAGTAACTTGTGCAACATTTAGAACTTTAGCCTTAATTGTAGCCTTTACTTTATAACCACCAAATTTGTAACTAGACATCCCATCCATGCAAGTGAAAGCATCAGTTAACACTGTGCTAAGCCAAGTTTGAACATTACTTCTATGCCATACAAACTCACTTTCCTTGTCTAAATTCAAATGTTGTAGCTCTTCCACTGAGTTGAAAAGCAAGTTAACTCCATTTGAGATTTGATCTAAACAATCTTTCACCACTTGATAATCTTTAGCCTTAGTTTTTTCGAGTTCTTTGCACACGTTCTTCACGTAAGTTCTCGTGTAGATAGCTTTAAGTAAACTCACTTTCAATGCTGCATGAGCTAGCTTTTGAGGTTCAGATGCAGTAGTGATATAGTTTGACAAAGATTCCGCGCACAACTTTGGGTAACGTGTGCGCCTGCATTGTAACTCCACAAATTTGTTGGCACGAGGTTGTGCGCTAGCGCCCTCAACTGTTGCAACAGAGGTAAAAATAAATATATTGAAGAGAAAAAAAAATAGGGAAAGGGTAATTTTCTCCATTATATTTTTTGGAAATAGAAGGAAGCAAAATCTATAGGTATATAGTTTAGTTTTCTTTGTGAAAAGAGAATGATTGATAATTGTGTTGATTTGAGTGTGGAAATGTGAAAATAGAATTGGTGTTTATATAGGGAAGTATTTGTCACATAAGAGTTGACTTTGTTTCCTTTAATTTAATGATCTTACACGTGCAAGAACCTTCAAAGAACTAGGTGCAAAAAGTTTGATATTAACTCCATGTAAAGCAATTGGTTTATTTTCTTATGATTTACTGAATAGTTGCTTAATTGATATGTCCATATATTAACAATGTTATACTTTCCGTTCATTTTTACTTGCCGATTAATTCAAACAATAGATTTCTTTATGAATAAAACTACGACCTAAGAATATACATCAATTAATATCTATTCTTTAACAAGTTTTTCACTTAAGTTGTTTTTAATTATACAAATATGATATTTTTTAAACGAATTAAAAAGAAAATGTGTCACATAATACGATAACAATCTACGATAGTAAGTTAAATAATGTAAAAAATGATTTAAACTGGCTTGGTATATTTAAGTTAGATTGGTTGTCTGGTAAGTGATGCCAACTGTTTGATTAACTTGTGCAGAGAGTAGGCTTTTTCATCCATGAATAACGCAACTTGTCTCAGACAAATTAAATAAATTAATATAACATAGAGTAAACTGCTGGCCAGAATTAATGCTTGTATCAAGCTAAATTATTTATTAGATTGTATCATGTTATAAATTTTAAATAATACTATTAAAGTATAATGTAGAGATCTGAGATCTCATAATTCAGATAGTCACTTTTATTTTGAAGATCAAATGCACTCATTACACGGTAGCTGGAGCTTACCAGTTTAGAATCCTTCCAGCCAATATTTCGTGTTAAAATAAAAACTCAGCAACAACTTACAAGGTTGAAGAAACCCTTCAATAATAAAAACGGATTTAATGTAATCTCGCAAGTGAAGTTTGGAGATCTGCGCAGTCTTATAAGGTAAAAATACTGTTTCCATTTGCCCCTAGACTCAAGTTGTGCAATATAGAAATCAAATATGTAAAACAAGTACATTATAGTAAAAAATCTATTCGGAAACAAAGGAGAAGAAAAATAATAATAACAACAAATAATATGATCATCGAAATCAATGAGATAATAAGATCGAAGAATAAGATAATATAAAAATAACAAATCAATACCGATACGAAACTAGGCAACACTCATCCTAATCTTAACCTACAAATCTCCAAGTCATATCATCGATAAACTACAAATACGTCATCTAATCATCTCTATTCAGTATTCTTCGACCTACTTTATCTCTTCTCTTAGCCAAACTATATGGTCAACTAGTTGAGTTAAAAAAAGATACACGTAAGGATAAAGATTTTGTGCTTGACCTCCTTTTCATAGGTCTGTAGGAAATTTGCTAATCAAGATAATAGGCATAAAAAACTTGGAACTTGTTGAATTGGTAGCTTTTTCTCAAATTATTATTATCATTTCAAAGAAAAAATATACTTTACCCTTTCGTTAATTTAGGTTGGAGAATTTTGTAGAACACAAATCAAAAGATTGAAAGTGAGACACGACATCAATTTAGGTAGAATTGAAGGAAAAGGTTTTCCTTAAACCGTCCAAAAATTCAGAACAAAGTTAAATTAATACTCCTAAAATATGCATGTGCTAAAAAAACTTGAAGCAGCTAAGATGACGGTCCATGCATAACGCATCTAGGACATACTCAACCCCATGATCACATCGCGATCACTTTTATCGCGACAAAATAATATTGAATAGAAGAAAATGACCTTTTTCAGATCTCTTAAAAAAAAGATATAAAAATAAAACATTGTAAGAATCTATGAAATCATAGACTTATAGTTACTAAGATTCATTTCCATATCATAAAACTTGCACAGATAATGTACTATCATTGACATACCGGCAAAAATATATGCGATACACATTCAGTTTTGGAACCAAAATGTATTTTTCATGAATAAACGCAAAAGTTCATGAGAAAACTTTTAGTCGGGATACAGACCAGACCAACTACGTCTTGAAATCATGTGGATGAAAGTTTTCCAACTCATAATGTTTGAGATATCTAGGCATTAGCTCAAGACACATTTTACATCAAACTGACCAGCATGTTACAAGAAACACACCTGCTAAAACGTAAAGCATATGATAAAGCAGAAAACACGATATATATAATATCATTCGGTAACCTTCACGCCAGTTAGGTAGACTTGGCACTTGATCGCACTGCCCCCGACATAGAAACCAGGCATTACCATTAGACCAACCTTAGGCTTCTCGTTTTCGTCTACAGTGAAATTTTCCAGAACACATTCCATATAAACCTCTGAGAAGTCGGTTCCCCTCTTGACTTGGAAAACCCTGACTGGAGGATCAAATGAATATGCCAACCTATGCAAAAGCCAAATTGACTTGGTTAGTTTCAGAAAGGCCTGATAGAAAGCTGTTCTTGGGTGTCCACCACTCATAATATAGTTTCGCTGATCCAAGTTCCCAAAAAATGCAGACTCCATTTTCGAATGAACCACCTCCAAATATTTCTTCCGGCAAAAGTTCCCAAAGAGGGACTTGGGATTTTGAACTACAACATCCAGTGGATCTGATTCCCGTAATGCAAGATACTGGTGGTAAAAACTATCATTGGGGACAGCTGAATTCTCATATTTCACAGAGAAAAACTCATTCTGAAATTCAGCGAACATTCTTTGGCAGATATGTGATTCAAAAGCATATTTCTTGTGAGCTCTCTTTGCATAAACTAGATCTGGCTCTATGGAGTTTGCTGCAGCATCAAGATCCCAACCAGCAGCTTTCATCATGTTGATCAGTGGCTTAGAGAAGTCGTGAATGGCCCTATAAGCACCTTCCACGGCTGACCTGAAAAGCTCAGGAGTTAGGTCCACAGAGAAATGCCCATCCTCGTTAACTGCATTCTCCGATTCTTTCGCTGACAAGCCCCTGAGCTTAAGGTTTTTCTCCAATTTAATCCGCTTCTGACTGGCCTCTAGTATCTGCTGCTGCAGCTGAAGAATCTCAGAATCTTTGTTCTGAATCTCAGATTGAAACTTCTTCACCATAACTTCATATGTTTTCAACAAACTCTGCTGTTCTTGGATCTCTGCAGCCAAGCGAGAATCCTGAGGTGAAACACACACAGGTTTGGGATTATGCTCCCTGTAGAAGTGCTTCAGTTCAGAGAGATTCTTCAGCTCTGAAATTACAAGTTTATCGGCAGCTTGGATTTTGTCAGGGTCATAAGGAGTATGAGCAGATTGGAGTTGAATGTAGGCAGATTTCAGGGAAGAGATATTTGTAAAAATCCTAGATACCACAGCTTCAACTGCTTCAGGATTTTGGTTTGCGGCTTCCTCCATAGGTTGTGGATGGACCTTCTGGCTGTTGCTCTCACGGAGTTGTGTATCTTTTGCACCACTGGGTTGCATAGCTACTTGTAATGAGAATAGATTAGTCTAAAGCCCAACCCCTAAAAGTTTGCAGTGATTAACCTGTAAAACCCAAACTCCGTCACAGATGCATCATGAACCAATCACAAAACAGGCAAATAAATTTCCAACACCGAACAGTTGCAGCGTCCAGATCAGCCAATGTTGAAAACAAATCTTTAAGCAACTAGCAGGAGAGTACACTTGGGTAAGCAACCAAACAGCAAGAAAATAAAAGGCTAGGCGACACCTATGGAAAAACAAAAAACTGGTACATCAGCATCCATTCTGAGCAAATTTTACCATGAGATCTCGCAAGGAGATGTAAATGTTACTAACACGTCCAGATCATAGCAGCAATTCACTAGTGTCAAACAAAGCAAAACTACAGGGATCCCCTATCTTCTTTTTTTCCTCTGACCCTGCAAAAACCCAACTGCCTGGTGTTGGATTGACACAATATGGGTGCGAGTGTGGGACACACACCAGATTTAGTCAACTTACTTTGGGTGCCTTGACTACATCTATGACCAAGAATTTTAATAGGTAAAGTATTCGTTAATAGGTAATGACGGTAATAATAATCAACTGACATCTTCTCTTCCACCAATTTCACGCACAACTGCTTGGAGTGCAGAAAACATTCAAAAACAACTAGTATTTAAGTGAGCACAAGATAGAGTGATGACTCATGTCCCGCCAACCCCCAAACCCCAGTCCCCCCACGGCCCCACCCACGCCTCCACACACAAAAAGGACCAACTGAACCAGGTTGGGTCAGCTAAGCTTCTCAGCTAACCTGGAGAAAATATATCATGTTGGCCCAACTAACTTAGAATTCTCTCTTTACCCCAAAACCTAAATGAAATGAAATTATTTTCCTAGGACGATTACATATAATTTACAGTCTGAATCATTTTCTATTCTTCTTTTCCAGATTCGTTAAAAGGATACGCGATATTGCTGTTCCAGCAAGCTGTAGTCCTGTCATTGCCGATCTTTGGTACTTCCATTCCTCCATCACTTGTCCCAATGTCATCGCACAACCCATGAAATAATAAACAATTTGAATACTTATCCATAATTGTGATGTAGACCTACAATGGAATCGTATACGGCATGTGTTTTCCATGGTTCCTTGTGTAAACTGGACCAAATCACCATGATCTGTCTCCTTTCCTTAGAAGTTTATTGTTGGTATTGCATCTCCAATTGTATACAGTATACCAAGTTCCCTTCTTTCCAGGGTCGGGTGGGGGGGATAGATCAAGAAACCATTATTATACACCAAGATCGTCTTAGCAGTTGAAGATGCAATTATAAGTGTTGTTTTTACCTCACAAACATCAACCCCGTCCTATGCAATTACCTACCAAGTGAAGAACGTGAACTTCCTTACTTTACCCTGTTCCAACAGGTTCTCTATAGAAGGAACCCACGGAGAAAGATTTGAACCCTTTTCCCCTCCAAAAATCCTCCCCCACCCCATGCCCCCATCTACAAGATAGATATCATAAATTCCATAAGGAATTTTTCCCAGCTCCGTCCATTCCCATTTGAATGGCCTTTTAACAGTTTATAAACACGTGATACCCTGCACAGGGCTCCTTGAGTACACCTGGACTCAATAGCTTCTTTACTAGTCACCAATGTATACAGCCACGGTTATTCATGTTTCGGTATTAGTCCATTATAATACATGTTATACCAAAATCATGTACTCCTTCCACAACCAATACCAAAGTCAACCCACTCAATGAATTCCTTTTATTTCATAATTCTTCTCCATAAACTTATCCCACCGGAGTTGACATTGTGAACACTTAATTTTTGCACCATTTTAATTCATCCAAAAGTTTTTTTTTGAAAGGTAATTTCTCCAAAAGTTGACAATGTTTAGCTTAATTGTAGTTATTTTTAATAGATTTCCCAACTTTGATGCATTTTTTAATTGCATCTCACATTCACACACACGCGTGCGCACGCACACACACACCCCACCCCACCCCACACACACACACCCAAAAAAAAAAAAACTTCCATTTAGCTTCAATAGTCTTTAGTTATCAAGTTTAGTGTGATTGTGAACACCTAATTTGAGCATGTGTTTCAGTAGTGGATTTGGTGTGAAAAGCTTAGCATTAACACATTCTCCCGGTCAACAAAATTCCTTAACAGGTTTAGTTTTCAGTCTAACAGAATTCCTAACCAGATCACACACCAATAATTCAAGAGTCGAAAACTTTCCTTTTGCCCAGGCATTCAAACAAAAGTGACATGGAGCACCAAACTTAATTCCAAGTGGCAACTCCAAATAAATAATTCCTTCTCAAAACGTCACTTCAAATAGAAAAACTCTTCTAACTCATTTCCTTTAAAGGGATGAAAACAGGGATATGACGGCTCAAATACACGGATGTGAACATAAACAAACCAAAACCTAACTAACCCTTGTCAATGACACATGATATAAGAAACCAAAAAGACAAAAAAAAAAGGTAGAATCATAGGCAAAGGCTTGAACAAGACAAATAGGAACAAAACAAAATCTTTGCACTGGAATGTAACATTCTATCAAAGAGATAACGTTCAATACCCACCAACAAGCTAAACATTTAATCCGTCTTTGATACTAGGAAAATTAACATAACAAGGTTTTCAGATTTACCTTTGAAACAAACAGCAATGAAGAACTCTGTTTTCCACACAGCAAAAAAACAAGCACCACCACCACAGTAGGAACAACGAAAGAAGAGCTTACACACTCGGATGTTTTTTGCTACTTTTGAATCTAAAAGTTGCTTCCCAGATTTGCTAGAGAAAAGAGATATTTTATAGGGTCAAAGAATTAGGGTTTGGCAGGAAATTCCAACCCATGCCCTCCGCTAAAATCAGCCAAATAAGCAGGACAAGTATTAGCCAATAGGAGAATCCCAGATTTCAATTTGCTCACTCTGAGACCCTTTTATCCCTGCTTATTTAAGCCCTAATATTGTTCTCAAACAGGCTCAAAAAAGAAAATAGCTGTGGTGTTTAATCCTAGTTTAAGTTACATAAGGCTAACCAAAACAAATTATATTGAACCCTACTTAATAATCTATAATCATACTGCCAAACAGGGCTGTTCAAAACCAAATTGTAACCAATAACCCGAACCGAAAAAATGACATGGTCTACTAAGGTTATCTTTTACCGGGTTATCGGTCTAGAACTTGAGTTGTCCAATTTTCTTAACGGGTGAACCAACAACCTGGTAGTAAAAATGACTTCATTCCAACCACCATCGGTTAGTGGCCACTTACAACCTTCCTAGACCTTTGTTCATCGACCAAAGAACACATGAAATTCCATAAGATATATTTTTCCCTCAACTGTGACAAACTTGAATCCAGCGTTTCAGTTAAAATTAAGATGGAATAGGTCAAATTAAGAATGTTATTTTTCTCAATTGTGATTAAATCCCCATTTTAGTTCAAATTAAAAGGGTTCAGTTAGCACAAAACAAATAAAAGCAGCTAATGACCAAGACTCGAATAACCAGTAGCGGTGATACAGTGGTGGAAGGGTGATCAGTCGAACACCCTTCGCTGAAAAATTACATCGTATATATAGATCAAATATTGTTGCAAGGACTCTAAGATTAAAATAAGAAACAAAACTATTGCTAGCTAAGGAATAGAATTATTTATAGTCTTTGCCATTAAAATATTGATTCATAGGCATAACAAAAGTAGGTGCAAAGCAAAGACACTTTTTATTGTTTGTGGATATTTTGGTGACAACTACACAACGACTTGGGCTATATTTTACATCCTTTTACTGTTATGATTTTGTCTTATACTCGCTAAGTTTCAATTTGTTTGCCTACTTTCCTTTAAGTCCTTTTAAAAAAAATGTCTCTCTTCTTTTTTGGCAACTCTTTACTTTCAACTTTCCATATGGCATGTTTAAGACCATAAGATTTAAGGATATTTGGTACATTGTACATATCTTTAGTTTAAGACTCTAAAACTGAAAAGTCTTCTTTACTTTCTTTAACTTCGCGTCAATCTTTAACTTCGCGTCATGTCTTAAACCATACAAAAAATTTGAAATGGAGTAATTATTTTTCTAACTAGAGTGCCTTGAAAGCAGTTAGAAATTTCAATAGAGAGACATTTGCCTTAAATACTGAATAATTTTAGTTTTACATTACATCCGATAATGAATGATGATTTTTTAGACGATTTGAGTATATTTCGAAAACAAGAAATACCTCGTATTGTTTCTAACAAGAAAATTATTAAAAAGAAGTCAACATATGAAACCTCCTTGCATATGATTGGAATGACAAACACAAACAAAACCCAACTATCACTTAAAAAGGAACTCAAAAGACTTTATTTTAGGACAGAACCAATTTTCAGAGGAAAAAGCAAATACAGAAAGAAAGAGCACTAATTCCCCAATTGCAGCAGAGCTCAATAAGACTCCCTAGAGCTCAAATACCGGCTTCCTAACCTAAGGCAACCAGTAATCCTCTTATCTTAGCCCACCTTCATTCCCCGTCTATGATCACCGCAACATGGTTCGGCATCAGTTCTCGCCTGAGTTCTGGAGGCAACAACACTTCATCCACCGAAGAATTAATTGAACTGTTAGCAGCACTGTCATCGATGTTGCTAGCGGTGTCGTTTCGATCAGAGGCAAGTGGATGAATCAACAGTCATTTTGTTAAATTGGGAATAATTTGAGGGTTTGTTGATTATGGTTGGGAGCAAAATCTATATAATTTTTCCTTTCAGGCTTCAGCTATATCAAGAGATTTCTAACAACAGATTTTTTCTTAATCAGACACTCATTCCTACATTGACATACAATCTCTAACCAAAGACCCTTCATAAGCATCAAATCCTTTATCTATAGTCCTGGAAAACGCCTAACCTAATGATTGCAACATCAACAACTAAACCTTAACGCTACCAGTTGCTATGCCTTTAGGGATTGCTTCTATTATGTTTTATCCTCAGTAAAGTCAATATTGATTCACAAAGATAGTAGATTTTTTTGAGAAAGCAGAGTCTAACTTTTATATATCACCTATTAACTTGATGTTACTACATGGTCTTTAAAATTTCAGAAACATGTAGCTCTTTTGACTTGACTTGAGTATACATTCAAAGAATAGTTAAAAAACTACATGACTTAGGTCAGTTTTTAACCTTTCCCCTGATCATGAAAATGAAGATGGTTTCCACTTTCCACACTATAAATCTTAAAACCACTTAAATTCACAGCAGCCCCCAAAAGCAGAGGTTTTTACTTTGTATGGCAACAAGTTAGGAAATGTTTCATCAACTCATTTCCATCATCACGACTTCACTCCAATTTTTGAAAGGACATTTTAATATATATTTTTACACCAAAAATAAGAATAATTATGTTTCTTGACCAGGCACACTCAGGAAAATTGATGTTGTTCACTGTAATTCCATAAATCTAATCCCACTTACAAAATTTGGGTTCTCTTCATATCACAGTGAAGATTATTCTACCAAATTATCTCACACATGTTCTTTCACTCTTAAGTTGAAAAAAAAAAATAGTTCACTTCTTGCGGAATCTTGATAATTAAGAAAGACCTCTTATCAATGAGTTTCTTGAAAGTTGATTAAAGACATATCACCCTTTCCACACCAGTCTTGAATCAATTTTCTATGTCCAGATTTGGCGTGGTGAATTTTTTTACATTCTACAATGATTTAGCACAAATGCTTTATTGAAGTACCAAAGTTTCCCTGAATTTTCTAACTTGCTATCACGATTCCTCTCAAGAGGTAGCTTCTTCTCAAAGTTGACTCTAACATATTGGCAGATCAAAAGCTTTGATACTTCTAATTTAAACCACGATGACCATTGAGATAATGAACAACCTAGAATAGATAACACAGGGATGTATACCTGAAAAGTAAAAACTAAAAGCAATCCAATGTTGAATAGCCAGAAGGTTCCAAAATAAACTCAAAATCAGCACAAACTTGCACAAAACTACATGAACAGACTCAGGTAGATCAAGAGACACAAATCATATACATATAAGGAACGTAAGAGAAATTGCACGTAAAAACACGCGCGCTACCGTGAGAATTAAGTAAACACAGACACGGTCTTCTGAGTATGATAACAAAAAACATAGAATAATCCAAATAACATACCTAAAAAAACTACACATCAATGATTGAAGGTGTCCAACATACATAATAACCTGAACACTGCAAAAAAAAAAAAAAAAAAAAAAAAAAAAAACATAAAGAAGCAGTCTTGATTAATCTGCAAGATTAGCAATATAAACATCAAACTGACACAATTCTTTCACAAAACAAAAAACACCCATCACCCCATTTGTTTTTGCAAGGTCAAAAATCATATTACCCCCCCCCCCTCCCCCACCCACCCACTTCTTTTTCTTCTTGTTCTTGAAATGGATGTGTTAAGGATGTCCTTCTATGGAATCACCAAATCAAGTAAAATCCCAATTGTTTAAAACAATCAGAGATTAAGGCAAACCCCTTTAAAAAGCTACATAGTAAGCAAAAAAATGTTACTTTTTTCTTCTACATGATGGTAAAACCCTAGGAGATGTAGAATTTAAAAAAAAAACCTTTTTTGAAAAAAATGTGATGTAGTGTTAATTTCTTCAAGAAAAAAAAAGTTTGGTTTGAAGAGAAAAAGCGGTACCTGATCGGAGATCCGTTACCGGAAGTGAAGAACAGAGTTTAAAAGTTCGATGGTGGTGGAGTTTTCCGACAGTATCTCAAACATTGGGCAAGCATCTCTTTTGAGTCTTTCGGTGCTCTCACGCCTTGTGGAGTTTGGTGCTTTCTATAATTGATTGCCTTACCCACTTGCTATTAGTATTCTAGTACTCCCTCTCTCCCTTCCTTTTTAGTTTTTTTTTTTAAAATATTTAATTAATTTTTAAAGTTAAATTAAATAGAAATTTTTTTATTTGTATTCGATATTTACATTAAATTAATTTAATTTTTATTATTACGTGATTTGATAAAGTAAAATATATGTTAATTAATTAAGATTAAATAAAATAAACAATAAATTTAAAAACACATAACATGCATATATTGAATTGATATAAATATTCAGTACGAATAATTAAATATTTTAAAATATAGTCTCGACTCTTTAAAAATAAAGAAATTATAGCAACTAAAAGAAGGGATGGAAAGAATAATAAAATAGTGTCATGATTATGAGACACTTTAGTTTGTTCATTTTTACTTGTGATAAAACACACAAACCTTTTATTTTTTAAATACGTTAAAATTGATAAATACGGATGAATATCTTTATTCAAATATTTTAGATAAATAAACGAAAATAGACAGAGAGTGTTATTAATAAAAATACTACAAAGATAGTAAAATGTAGAGAAAGAAGTTGGGGAGAGAGGTTATCATTCTTTTGAGATTAATTAATAAATAAAAGAGATTTGAATTTGATTTATAAATAAATTAATTTAGATTGTGATTTACACAAAAAGGAAGGTTATTATAAAACCTTTTAAGCTGCATCAGAACTGTCTGATTGAGCTATTTGCAACTTGTAAATCATTTTACTTGAGATACTTATAAATTATATGTTTGATTTATAAATTATTTCAAAAAATTTAGAAAATATCATCAATTTTCTTTCTGTAAAAGTAACATAGGTACTCTTAAAATTTGATGTCTTTTTTCTTTCTTGTAATGATTGAATGGCTGACCTTATACAATTGACTTCAAACTGAAAATTGGATAGTGAGAGCTCTCTTACAAAACCCTTCCCTTCCACGCGTATCTAGAAATTCGAAATGATAGGTGCACTGTTATGAAAAGATGAATCTAATTAGTTTGACATAAATTTTTATCATTGAAATAATTAATTTTTTTATAATTATAGGTCCAAGGTTTAAATTCTTAATTAATTAGAAGGCTAAAAGTGTTACTCCCTCCATTTCAAAAAGATTGATCTAATTTGATTTTGAAACGGAATTTAAGAAAAGAAAGAAGATTTTTTAATTTTGTAGTTCTAATTTAAAGTTATGTCAAATGTACCAAAATATCCTTCAAGCTTGTAGTCTTAAACATGTCACGTGAAAAATTAAAATTAAAGTATTGCCAAAAAAGGAAATGAGTCATTTTTTTTAAACAAACTGAAAAAGGAAATAGAATCATTGTTTTATAAATAGAGGGAGTATCAAATAACCCCTTGGAAAAATGTTACATCGAATTTTAATATAAAAAATAAAACAAAATAGACACAAAATTCAAATTTTAAACATTCACTAAGAGATACATCCAATATTTTCGCGATATATGTATGGGTTCACGCTTCTATATTTAACAAAAAAATTAAAAATATAATAATACTATATATGATTTCAAGAGGGGAGCATGGGTTCACGTGAATCCGGTAACTCCCTATTACATAAGCCTCTGCGTTCGACTCTTTTGAAAAAATCTTTTTGGCCAGAAATTTGATCAGAAAGATATTTTTTCTATGTTATTTTACATTTTAAAATATTTTTATCCTTTTAATTTAATACCTTTTAACTAAAAAAAATTAAAATAAAATCTCTTTTATTAGTTTTTGAAATTTTGTGGCCATTGCACTTCTCGACTCTCTTTATCTTTTTAGTTAGGCCAACAAGAAATTGTTAAATACTTTATACTGGTCGTTTTTGCTTTCAAACATTTTTAACCCAGTAACTATATCCAACAAAAAGAAAAACTAATCATCTAACACTTCTTTTTTATATATATAAAATTAAAATTTAAACCCTGTTTAATTAGAATGTCTATCATACCCTTGGGGTGTGAGACAAACTTTTTGTAGACAATATGTTTAAAATGCCATTCATGATAGTAACATCAACAGCTCAGGCAACATTTTGATTTAAGCAAAAGAAGTTATCATTCTAATTTCTGACCATAAAAAAACACCAACCACCACCAATGAACACTTAACCATTAAAATAAAATTAGCAAGGCTGCGGGGGAACGAGAGGAGGAATCGCAGGGAGAAAATAGGGAAAATATCATTTGCTAAGACTGATATATGAAACTACAATTTATATCAGTAACCTGAACGTATTCACTATCTATGAATCGAAAACAATCAGTAAATGTCCACCCTTCAAAGTCTTTCACCTCATGACTAATATCTGCAGTGCCATATCTTATACTTATTGATGCTCTAGAAGTTATAGAGAAAGACCAGAACTGAGAGATAAAAAACAGAAACTTAACAAGCCACATATGGACGGATCTGTGCAGACTACAGAAGAGATGTTGCAATGCTTGAAAGATGGAAGAAGAATTGTAATGATGGAACTGGCATAAGTAAAAGTTGATAACATTATGGGCATAGATTCAACTGTGGTTCCTAACTATATAATGTAACATGTTAAGACATACATATTCTTCTACCGTTTAAGTTTTAGGATTTTTATTTTCTTCCTTTTTCTCTGAAAAAATATTAGTGAACCTTCTTGCTACCTAAAATTTATGTGAAAATCAATGTGTAATAGCTTTTTATATTAGTGAAATTGGACATAATGAGCAAGACAACCTTCACTATTCTTCAGATCATGCATCATCGCTTGGGCCTGGGTATGCAGGCAGACTCATTATCCTCTTGTCAACAACTGGACCTCCAACTGTAAAATGATAGAGGCTCTGAAACTTTGATCCTTTCAGCCCAAGAACCTCATGTACTGGCAACGATCACAAAAAAAGTAAAAGTTTAGTTGCACTAAAACATTCAATTAATCTAGTCGAATAAAGTTATCAAGCCAAAACACGACACCACTTGCTAACTATCTGGGAGAGGAAAGGGGATGATAAAAAGGGACACAATAGAATGAATAGGTATATTCACATAAGTTAAATGACAAAAGATCATGAAGGATGATAAATGCATATGTTCAGGTTCACATTATACCAATACAATTACTAAGATGTTTTGTGCTTCAGAAGTAGTACATACATAAAGTTTTTTATGTGACAGATTGAAAAAAAAGGTGATTTAAACAGAAGTTTATGTATTTTCTTTACACTAGAAAACGATATACAGTATGCACCGCAGTAAGCTAACCCTACAACCAGATTATAATAGACTAATGCCTGAATACATGTATCAGAAAAAAAATATATAATGAAGTGTTACACTGATAAACCTCACAGTCTCTAACTCTACCTTCAAGTACTGATTGCTCTGCAATTCTAATTCAGTGTTCATGATTCTCCAGCCTCTTACATCTACCTATTCTAGAAAAGAGAGTGGTGACGATACTCTTGCTTCAAGTAGACAGTGAAGAACTCTTTCCGTTTAGAAAAGAGATGCTAGATTTTATTTTCTTTGAGCTATAGTATAGTCATACACATGTGAACCACTTACTACTACCAGTACGTAGTCCGACTGATAAGAATTTCTTCCTCTTCCGGGTGCCTATCTATTTCAAATTCTTTTATTCTTTTCTTCCACTGTCCGTTTTTCTTTTGGGGGAAGGGAGTTGAAAGTGTGTCATTGGTGAGGGACTGATTGGTGCATCATTACGCAAGTTAATAGCTGGTTCAACCTGAACTGGAAGGATATGACATGTCAAGTTCAGGTTGTCCTTTCTCTTTTATCTTTTTAGGTGTCTTTTTGTCTTTAAGACTGAGAACGGGCAATATCTGAAATCAGATCAGTATATCTTTTTATGCATCTTAAGCAGAAATTATAATTCTAAGATGTTACTGAGTCCAAATTCCATGAAATTATTACTAAAAGAGATATTGCAAGGAAAGAGACTAATTTATCTTAATGGTTTAACAATGGTCATTTTGACTTTGAGACTTCTCTATAATTTCTACCTAATAGAGTTTGCTGGAAGCATGTACTAAAAGGATATCTATAGATAGCTGTACTTTTCATGGAAAATTTTGTAGAATAAAACATTACAACACAATAGCAATCCAATTATCTGATACTTGGCTTCATTTAAATTTTAAGCTCATTTGCCTTCAAACTTACTGTTATTTATATGGAGGAGATAGTTAACATCTATATAAATAACTCAGAAGCCTATTTTTTAATAATGATATTAATTTGCGGATATATATACTGCATGACACAACATCCACGTGCAACGCATGTGCTGTGAGACTAGTACTTCTATTACAAGTCAAAGAGAAAAGAGAGGGTAGGGAGGGTATACCAGGATCATCAAAGAAACAACCAATCCCGGTAGCAGAGATGCCAACAGCATGTGATTCAAGATACAAAACTTGTCCGAGCACTCCTGTCTCCCAAAATAGCCGTGGGTACATCCAGGAACCCTTGTTGCGCAAAGTGGGCTCGAAATGTGCAATCATGCCCAAGCTGAAGCAGCCATCACTAGCAATGTCCTGTATAATAAATATCCATAAAAAGAGGTCACTTGAAGCATCACAAGCAACGAATGAGCTTGATCTGACTGTAAAGTTCAGCTAGCATCACAATTCTACATAATATGCCATTAGATAGAGAGAAAACAAGTAAAGGATCATCTCCATGCTACCATGATCCTGCCACGGTGGAGGAGATAGTTCACTGTTTTGTACGTGGGTTGCGGTACTGCTTGAGGGTTGACACAGAGCATTTGGTTTCAGCCGGCCATTCATTTCTTGATGTGGCTGACCATGCCATGGAGCATATTCATCGTGAGGCCCAAGGGGGCAGCGATAAGAGGGCACGCTACCAGGGCAGCTACACTAATATGATCAAATCAAAGAATGGAAAATACATACCTGATGGCATGACAATCGTTTTGAAAGCTCCCTGCAGTCTCCACTTGCAAGCTCATATAAAGGAAGATCATCCGGACAACCATCTGGTTTCACCCATTTAAACTCGGCTCTAGTATCTTTCTTAAGATCATCCAGATGGTTCTCATTTCTCACCAAAAAATATAGTCCTTTTGGCAAGCCAACAACTCTATGAACAAACAGAGCAGCATGGACTTCACTATCCCAAGCAAGTGATGCTAAGGGCAATTGTGTGAGTTGCCTAACATGTTTCTTTCCACCGTGTGAACCAGATGGCATACAATGCAATAATATCTGATAAAATGTTTCTTTGGACATCACGGTAGAACCATCCATATCAACTGCGCTCCTACGCTTTCTAACTAGTTCCCTTAAACTTAGATCCTTATAAGAGCTTTCACTAAATGTTCCACTACTCTGAAATGGATCAACTACTGATAAATTAGACATTGTTAATGGCTTTTTTGTTGCTTCAGCTGTTCTATATATAATATCCCAACAAATGTGCTCCTTACTAAGCACATTAGGCTTGCCCTTCCAGTCCAAACCTGAAAACTCCGAAACAGCGCAACTTAACTCCTTATAATCCACTTCAAATTCACTCAAACCACTAGGGAAAACCAAAAGAACACAATCTGGATGCTCAAACTCAATCTCTGGCATTGCCCCTTTCACAGGCCGAGATGGCATTTTAAACTTGGGAAAATTTTCAACGCCCGTTAACTTCTCTAACTCCTCGTAACCTAATCCATCTAGAACTTTCACATCCCATCCAAGCCCTGCTGCTGCCATTGAAACAGCAGCAATAGCATGACCCACGTCATGATTACAATACCTAAATGCCCTTTCACCATATTTCCAAGCTTCCCTCCAAAAAATAGAAGATAACCCAATAAGGAAAGAATTTTCAGGGAAGAATCTTGCGAAAATCCTAGATGAGAATTGGGCTCTAATTTCCAAAGAATGTTCCTTTGGCGCATAATGACCCACGAAACCTTTGTCTGACACTGATTCAACAGGTGGACAAATAATATACGCTTCAGGGATGGAGATTCCCGCTACTAGGGTTACCCGAAGGGACCAAAGTGAAAACCCCAGTCGCTATTCCCAAGCTGCTAAGGTAAAGAATATAGAAAAGCTGAGAAATTGTGGAGCGAAAGGGGTGTTTGGGAGGAAAAGGGGCGAGCGTGAATGTGACGAGTAAAGAGAGATTCATCAGAAATGGAGGGTGAATCAGAGGGTAAGTGAGAAGAAACATAACGGCGAAAAAGGGGTTGGGTGATTTGCCCAATCAAGACCACGAGGGCACGAGGGTAATTGGGAAGGCATGTTTCGTTTCTTTATGGTACTTCAAGATTGGGGAATGAAAGCTTGTTTTTCTATCGTTCTTGTTGATGCGTTGTGGTGATGATGAAGTGACATGGATCGAGTTTTGGTGTTGGGGGGAAGAAAAAGAGAGGTGGACAGTGGAAGGGGAGAGGAAATCTGTGATGGAGAGAGGCTATTTGCCTCTGTTTATTTTTGGTTTCTGCAACTGTCAACCATATTCTGGAGAAAGAATTTCGGAATAGTGCTTGAAAGTAACTCAACTCTCTATAACACACAACACGATACTAATTAATACTTCTTCTGTAATAATTTATAAGGTATAGGATTAAAAATATCCTAGGTTTTATAATTAAAATAAAGTGTTTTTTACTATTTTATATTTACTCTGAAAACTCAAAATCAATTAACATTATTCAATTTGATTTATACATATATTATCTGGTGGTAATGTATTGTAAATAGCGTGGTCCGTAGGCTTAAAAGTATTTGCCGTTGACGAAACCATTTAAACTAATTAGATTGAAGAGGAAGTAATTTAACATAATCGTATGGATACGCTATTGAATTTGATGGAGCAGAGCTGCTACTCTTTAGATAGAAGAAAAAACTGCATGAAAAAAAAAATATTATATGGAAATAATGTAGAGCATTCGGAGCTGGACAGTAGTGAGAGCTCTCATACAAAACCCTACCCTTCGACCGGAGGCGTATTCAAGAATTCAAAATGATAAGTGTACTATTATAAAAAAGTGGATCTAATCGGTTTGATATAAATTCTTATCATTGAAACAATTAATTTCTTTTTTTTTATAATTATAGGTCCAAGGTTTAAATTCTTAACTAATTAAAAGGTCAAAAGCGCTATCAAATAACCATCCGGAGAGATGTTACACCGAATTTTAAAAACTAAAATAAAACAAGATAGACAAAATTCAAATTTCTAATATTCACTAAGAGGTGCACCCAATCATCGTCGCAATATATGTATAAATTCACACGTCTATATTTCACAAAAAATTAAAAATATAACAATACTATATGTGATTTCAGGAGGGGAGCATGGATTCACGTGAATCCATCGGATTCACCCCTATTACATAAGTCTTTGCCTTTGACTCTTTTGAAAAATCTTTTTGGCCAGATATTTTTTCTATGTTATTTTACATTTTAAAATACTTTTATCCTTTTAACTTTAATATTTTTTAACTAAAAATGAAAAAAAGAACAATTTATTTTCAAAAATCTCTTTTATAGTTTTTGAAATTTTGAGGCCAAATTTTCTGGCCATTGCACTTCTCGACTGTTTTTATCTTTTTTGTTAGGCCAACGAGAAATTGTTAAATACTTTATACTAGTCGTTTTTGCTTTTCAAACATTTTTAACGCAGTAACTATATCCAACAAAAAGAAAATCTAACACTTCTTATTTATCTATATAAAATTAAAATATAAACCCTGTTTAATTAGAATGTCTATCGTATCCTTGGGAAGTGAGACAAACTTTTTTTAGACAATATATGTTTAAAATGGCATTCATGATAGCAACACCAACAGCACAGGCAACATTTTGATTTAAGCAAAAGAAGTTATCATTCTGATTTCTGACTAAAAAAAAAACACCAACCACCATCAGTAACACTACCAATAAATTTGAACTTAGCAAGGCTGTATGGGAAAGAGAGAAGAAATCGCGAGAAAATCATGTAAAATATCAATGTTACTGACTTGAATATATGAAACTACAATTTATATCAGTAACCTGGACGTGTTCACTATCTATGAATCGAAAACAATCTGTAATTGTACACCCTTCAAAGTCTTTCTCCTCATGACTAGTATCTGCAGTGTCATATCTTATACTCATTGATGCTCTAGAGGTTATAGAGAAAGACCAGAACCGAGAGATTAAAAAACAGAAACTTAACAAGCCACATATGGACGGACCCATGCAGACTACAGAAGAGATGTTACAATGCTTGAAAGATGGAAGAAGAACTGTACAATGATGGAACTGGCATAAGCATAAGTTGATAACATTATGGGCATAGATACAATTGTGGTTCCTAGCTATATAATGTAACATATCAAGACATACATATTCTTCTACCGTTTAAGTTTTAGGATTTTTGTTTTCTTCTGTTTTCTCTGAAAAAATATTAGTGAACCTTCTCGCTACCTAACTTATGTGAAAATCAACGTGTAATAGCTTTTTATGTTAGTGAAATTGGACATAATGAGTCGATAACTTCACTATTCTTCAGATCATGCATCATCGCTTGGGCCTGGGTATGCTGGCAGACTCATTATCCTCTTGTCAACAACTGGACCTCCAACTGTAAAATGATAGAGGCTCTGAAACATTGATCCTTTCAGCCCAAGAACCTCATGTACTGGCAACGATCACCAGAAAAGGTAACAGTTTAGTTGCACTACAACATTCAATTAATCTAGTCGAATAAAGTTATCAAGCCAAAACACGACACCACTTGCTAATAAAGGATCATCTCTATTTGCCATCATGATATATTAAGTTGCGCAAAAAGTTTGTTTTATCATTTTCTTTAGCTTTATTTCACTGGAAGACACATATTGATATATAGTTGAAGAATGGAAACCCTTCATTCAAATATACTTAGATTTTTAGTCTACATAATAGAAGCACTTCGTATGAAGGCGAGGAAAAGAAATAAGATTTTTCGGCTACTCAACCATGATTCTTTTTTCAATGGTAACAACTATTCATAAATCTTACTATTAGTTTTATAATGACAACTTTTTCGAAGAACTCCACAAAAACAATACTATAGGAACCATAACTGTAATATGGATCTGTGAGCAAAAGCACATAAGAAGGAGATAATAGAGAAACGGGGGATGAAATTGTGGATATGAAGTGAAAACAAGTTACGACACTATATCTTTTGGTCCTGAGAATCTGATCACAAAATACGCACTGAATCAAGTACGTAAAAAGTTATTTACAAGTATGATCATATATTCATATCAAAGAACAACAAACAACAAGAAAAATAAAGCTTCAACCCAAACAAATAGAGCACCGCTCTGTGAATTTCCAATATCTGTTCGGATCCATTTGGTCCTGTTTCTTTCCAGAATTTATTATTTTTTGTCCCAGCTGATATGACTTGTAAAATAAATCCTCGCTAATTAATCATATCAAAGAGCAAAAAATAAGTACCTGATGGCATGACAATCGTTTTGAAAGCTCCCTGCAGTCTCCACTTGTAAGCTCATATAAAGGAAGATCATCGGGACAACCATCTGGTTTCACCCATTTAAACTCATTTGTAGTAGCTTTCTTCAGATCATCCAAATGGCTCTCGTTTCTCACCAAAAAATATAATCCGTTCGGCAAGACAACAATTCTATGAACAAACAGAGCAGCATGGACTTCACTATCCCAAGCAAGTGACCTACATGGCAATGTCAATTGCCTAACATGTTTCTTTCCACCATGTGAACCAGAAGGCATACAATGCAAAAATATCTAATAAAATGTTTCTTTGGACATTGTGGTAGAACCATACTCCTCCGCTTTCTAACCACTTCCCTTAAAGTTAAATCTTTATAAGAGCTTTCACTAAATGTTCCACTACTCTGGAATGGATCAACTGCTAATAAATTAGACATTGTTAATGGCTTTTTCGCTGCTTCAGCGGTTCTATATACAATATCCCAACAAATGTGCTCTTTACTAAGGACATTAGGCTTGCCTTTCCAATCCAAGCCTGAAAACTCCGAAATAGCGCAGCTCAACTCCTTATAATCCACTTCGAATTCATTCAAACCACTAGGAAAAACCAAAAAAACACAATCTCTGGCATTGACCCTTTCACGGGCGAGATGGGATTTTAAACTTGGGAAAATTTTCACATCCCATCCAAGTCCTGCTGCTGCCATTGAAACAGCAGCAATAGCATGACCCACATCATGATTACAATACCTAATGCCCTCTCACCATATTTCCAAGCTTCCCTCCAAAAAATAGAAGATAACCCAATAAGGAAAAAAATTTCAGGGAAGAATCCTGTGAAAATCCCCGATGAGAATTGGGCTCTAATTTCCAAAGAATGTTCTTTTGGCGCATAATGAGCCACGAAACCTTTGTCTGACACTGATTCAACAGGTGGACAAATAATATAGGCTTCAGTTGGATGGAGATTTCCGCTACTAGGGTTTACACGAAGGGACCAAGTTGAAACCCAGTCGATTTCCAAGCTGATAAGGCTAAAGAATCATAGAAAAGCTGAGAAATTGTGGAATCCGAAAGGGGTTTCGGAAAAGGGAGAGTCTTGAAAACTGATGAGTAAAGAGGAGATTCATCAGAATATGGAGAGTGTAACAGAGGGATGAGTGGAGAAGAAACATAACGGCGAAAAGGGTTGGGTTGATTTGCCCAATCAAGACCACGAAGACCACGAGCGTAGTTGGTAAAGGAATGTTTCGTTTCTTTGTGGTACTTCAAGACTTGAGCTAATGAAGCTTGTTTTTGTTCATCTTCTTCTTGTTGATGAGTTGTTTGTGATGATGAAGTGGACACTGGGATTAGTTTTCTGGTGGTGGTGGGGAAGAAAGAGAGAGGTTGATGGTGGAAGGGAAAATGAAATCTGTGATGGAGAAGAGGCATATTTCTTCTGTTCTATTTTTGTTTCTGCAACTGTCACCATATTCTGGAGCAAGAATTTTGGAATAGTGCTTGAAGTTTTTGGAATGTTCCAAATTCTAGTTTGAGATTCCAAATTAGAGTTTGAAGTTCTAGAGTTAACTCTCATCAGAGTTAATCCTTGTACCAGGGTTGTTCCCAGATGCTCCATCAGTGTTCAGCTTAAAGTCCCATTTCTTGGCATTTCCCACCTGATTTTGGCTGTTGCAGTAGTGTGTTTGGTGGTTTCCGACCCATATGACAAGAAATGTTATTCCAAGGCCATGTTAATGACGTGAGAGGTGTCCACCTGATGGTTATTTCCCTTGAAGACGTTGTCGATTCTGCTAATCCAGAGATTCCAAAGGGTGAAAGGAAGCCAATGATTGAAAGGCCTACTCTTCATGCTACCCCAGATGGCGTGGATATCGGCAATGTCTCTGCTGGTCCAATCCATGGACTGATGTGGTACAGTGTGCCCCATGATTCCATCCCAATAAGCTATTGCCTTGGGGCAATTGAAGAGGATGTGATTAATATCCTCAGTGATAAATTATATGAGATATGCTTCCATCTATAGCAGTTCTCTCCCTCAGTATATGCATTTTGGGGGACATACTCCCTGATGCCTGAATCGATACAAATAATAGCTTAAGAGGTTATTGAAACTATAGCATCAAAAAAAGAATTTTGACGATGAAGCTTTCTTACCTTATACTCACTGATATCATCTCTCACAGAACTAAGAAGTTCAGCATGTTCCCTCATTGAGCTTACTTATATTTCCCTTAATACGCCTAAGTTCCTGAAGACAAGATGATTGTCAGTCATAAAATAGTGACTGGCATAGCCAACAAGCAATTTAAACTACTCCAACATAGATAGCGGTTCAACATTCTCATTTAACCAAAATTTAGATAGTTCAATTTTGAGGGTCTGACTTTCCTTGGGCTCTACTTAAGTATTCCTTTTCTTAATATATTAAATCACAATAATAGAGTATCTGAGTTCAGCCACAGTTACTTCCAATTATTCCCACAAAGAAACTGATAATTGATCAATTAGCAAACCCTCTACAATTCATTATTTTAAGAAGTGTGGAACGGGATAGCTAATCTGATAATTATCAGAAGAGTTTGCTTGCTAAACACATCAGAATATCCAAAAAGTTTAAGTGAATTAACTCAGTTGACATGGGCACCAGTTAAATCTGCAGCCTGGCCAGGGAAATGGATAGAATATTTATTTTTGTTTATGTTTCACGCACTACATTGTATTTCACAACTTTGTTTCGTCTTTTTTGTTTATGTTTTATGGCCTACATTCAATATCACAACTTTCTTCGTCTTTTAGGCACTTAAGTCTATCTAAGTCACTGCAATTTTGCTCGTCTTTATGCACTTTGGTAAATATTGATAGGTGGGTGGAAGAAATCACATTGCCTAAAACGTTACTGTGAAATACGTTTATACTAGTTTTGTAAAAAAATTTAAGAAAACATATTATTTTGGTGAATTACTTTATATAATGACTTAGTTTGGTCAATACTTCCTAGTTTTGGCTAGTGCACCATAGTTTTCACATATGTTTAGTTTTGTAAAATTTTAGAAAAATATATTATTTTGGTAAATTGATTTATATAATAGCGTAGTTTGGTCAAAAATTTCCAAATAGTACTAGTTTTCTTAGGATTCCTATTAGATTTGATTGGTTTATATATAATTTTGACTCATTTTTAAAAATCAATTCACCAAAACAATAATACTTTTAAGTAACATTTTAGTTTATGTTTTTATGTTAAAAAAAAATCAATCATGTGAAATATAAGGTTGACGGTATTAATTCGTTATTCGAAGACACGTTGCGACTAAAACATTTTTCACATATCGTTTCTTTAAAATCAAATCACAGACCATCAAATCCTATAAATCTAGAATCAAAATCTTGTAAATTTATCTATAAAACGTCGTGCTAGGAATCCTCTCGTAATATTCACACTTCATTAAGTATTATGTGTTTCATGGTGGTTTGAAAATCCCTGGAGAGCTAGCGCAAGAGAAATTCCTAGACGTAAAAGAATTAACGAATTTTCGTAAGAGAAATGTTGGTAAGTATAATAAAGTTTAACATTGAATTTTTTTTTAATTAATTTTTCGTTGGTTTAGACAATTGAAATATATAGTCTAATTTTAATTCCTTTTAATATTTAGTCATTTAACTAATACTTATTAAACCTATTTTAGGATAATTTAGTACTTTTAAATTATGATCCGTAAGTATTTATTTTACGTGATTTCATTATTATTATTTTTGTTGGATATTTTAGTGTCATTAATCATATCATATTTTGTGTTATTTTTTTAAATAAAACTCAGAATCCTAATTCCAAAGGGAAAAGCGGACATGCGTTAGTTTTCTTATAAAAAGAAATTTAGCGTGTATTTTTCGGTCCGAGAAAAATAACGTGTGTTTTGATTATCCTCTTTGGATTGAAAAGAAATCTCTATAATTAAGGATTATTTTGACCCTTGAAGATGAGATTAGTTTTCTATTCGATGTTTACCCATCTAAGTATTGAGAGAGTTTGATTTGTGAACTTGAGATAATTGTAGGCACTGCAGCAAAAATAACTTTTAGCGGCATTAAATATTGACACTAATAAAGATTGCTAACATCTTTACCGCCATTATTAAGTGTCATTATAACCAATGTCGCTAAAAGTTTTAGGGATATATATACAAAGAGTGACAATTCCCGCTAAAATATATATTTAGCGGCAATTAAAAATTGAATGCAGCTAATGGTCATATACAAAGAGTGACAATAACTGTTAGCAAAATTTTCTTTCTTCTTCTACTAAGAAAATGTATCTTTTTAAAAAAAGATAATCTTCAAGTTATTTAATAAGGAATTAGGTTTTGTGATTTGAGAAAGAATGTGATTTGACAAGAAGATGAAGTTGAAAGGGGAGGATTTGTGATTTGTGAAAGAATATGTTTTGAGAGGAAGATGAAGGGGGATTGGGGTTGGGTGGGTTCTTAGAATAGATTGACATTTTCATTATTTTTTTTTAAAAAAAAGCTAGATATAAAATGTGTTTAAAATAATTTTATAATTTTGGAGGCCGAGTGTAACATGTCATTGATTAATTAGTTGTTTTGTCATGTCAGCGCAAGTGTATCACACATTCTTCATATTTTTTGATGGTTATCAAAAAAATGCCTAATAAGAATAATTTTGAATAGATAAAAGTGTTCTATAGATATTAGTCTTAGTTAAAATATCTAAATGAATATAAGGATAACTTTAAAAAGTCGTCGATGACTTAAACCTTCATTTTATTTCATTAAGTTACGTAATAATAAAAATTATATTAATTTGATATAAACAATCGATGCATATTAAAAAAATTCGGCCGATAATATTTAACCATGATGTTAACACCTAACAGAGAAGTTGGCCAATGGGCGGGTGTCAGCGTTAATGACACATAGAAGTTTGTGATACAGCATTGGGAATTGAATTCGCCAACTTGTAAAAAAAAATGGCTAATTTACCAAACACAAAATAATCTGAGATACATATATTTTTTTCTTAATAAGCAACACTAAGATAATTATCCTAAAATTATTTAAATATTAATTCTAAAAATGAGTTTTGCACGTTTATCTCAAAATTTTAATTCAACATATTGTAAATGATAAATTCCATATATTAAATTAACTGACTTATCTGTGTTATGGATTAAAAATCAAAACATACAAAAAGAAAAAAAACTAAGTTATATTCTTTAATTAGTCTACTAATTCTAACCTTACTATAGGAACAATAAGTTCATTGTTCCTATAGTAATCAATTGACTTTTTCTATGTATTTGATAATTATCACATGGATTTGGTTAATACTATTTAATATAATATTTAATGCAACTTTTTAAATCCTTTTTTTTTGTATACTGATGATAAAAAGTTATAGAATTAAAAGATGTAACTGAAGCTGGATAAAACCTCACATAAATGTGGATGCATAGTTTGGATTTCATGATAAATTGTGCTTAAAGGCTATAAACTAAAGTAGCTAAGTTGAAATATCAATAATTTCAATTGAACAAAATCTTACATATTTTCTCAGTTAGAATATCATTCTTTTCTATTCCAGGTATATTATATATTTGATCATTTATTTTTTTTCTTTATTTTCCACTCGATTATCGAAACTCATATTGGAGCTTAGACAAAATTCAGATCGTGATAAATTATGCTTAAAGGCTATAAATTAAATTAGCTAAGTTGAAATATCAATAATTTCAATTGAACAAAATCTTACATATTTTCTCAGTTAGAATTATCAACCTTTTCTATTCCAGGTATATCATATATATTGGTCATTTACTTTTTTTTTTATTTTCCCTTCGGTTTTCGAAATTCATATTGGAGCTTAAATAAAATTCAAATCATGCTTTTAACGTGATTTAAATTATACTTAGGGCTCGAATCTGAGATCTATGATTAAGGATGTCCCATGTTGATAACATTTATGATATATGCTTTATTCATAGTCAGTTAGATAATTATTTAACTTACAGATGAAGTAAAAAAGTTATGTAAATATTTGAAAAATGACCTTCAAATTTAATATAAATAATATATTTTATTTATCTTTGACTCTAAAATACTTTAATGTCAACCTATTAGTCATGAAATACTCCTATTTTTTAAAAAATAAAAATAAATTTCTCATTTATTACATGTCATGATTTATAATTAACCTAAACTAATTAGATTTCAACCAAACCCGAAATCAGGTAATAACCTTATATCCGCCATCTACAAGGCTACAAACCCCATTAAATTAAAGAAAAAAAATTATTATTTTAGTATGTTGGTTGGATAAGTCCCTTTGAAATGGATTGGCTTAATCAGTCGGTGATTACGTGTAAATTGTGCTAAATCTCCGTTGCCTAATAACAATATTTCCATTTTCATACTCCACCCGCTGCAAGCACCAAATCCCATTATATTACTACTAAAAACGACTGCATGTCTTCTTCTTTGTTAAACTCAGCGATTGCCTTCTTTTTTTGCTCTCATCACTCTTTCTTGCAGTTGTAGGTATGATATATCACTTTCTTGCTTTGTTTCTCTTGAGGATTAACCTTTTGTTCTTTAATTTATTGCTGTTTTTTTAATCCCCAAATTTGGATACCTTTACTATTTGTGGGACTCTGTTTGGTTGTTGAGAAAAGTTTTAACTCTTTTATGAAAATAATAATGGGAATTCAAAGAAAGTTGCTTTCTTTTTTCTATTTGGTGATACTGGAAATTGTATGGGGTATATATGGACATGGGTTTGGGTTTGAGGAGATAAAGTCTCCTTTTTGGGATTTTTTTTTTGGTTTTACATAGGTAGATGCCCTGCAAAATCTTCTTGATTCCCTTTTGCTTTAGATGTTGCGCGTTTGCTTTCTTTGACCAGAGTGTTTATTGGAAGCGACCTATACTGTAGAGAGTAAGGTTTGAGTATACTCTACACCTCGGACCTCACTTGTGGGATTATACTGGCACGTTGTAGTTTGATGACATGACTCAACAGTACTATACCTTTCTGTATGTTAAACAATTTTGTAGACAACAAACTTTTTTACCAGATACTAATGCAGAGGTGACAAGCTCTTCTTGAGAGAGTACAGACTTTTTTTTATCTTAACATGCTTGTGGAGGATGCAAAATAAATTGTGCTCTCTCTTTTGGGGATATCAATAGGAGAAGACAGGGTAATTTGTGTTTGCTCATAAACATGGTACTATTGAAGATAGATAACATACTAAGTATATGTGGTTCATTTCTTGTCTACTTTGCAGCTTTGGATTTCTGGGTAAAAGGAATTTATTTTATTTTGTTGGGGTTTTGTAGGATAATCAGAATAAACAAATATGAAGA
Organism: Solanum habrochaites; assembly: GCA_027704765.1. Lineage (NCBI taxonomy): Eukaryota > Viridiplantae > Streptophyta > Magnoliopsida > Solanales > Solanaceae > Solanum > Solanum habrochaites. Next base: position 83,823,302 of record JAKWJA010002489.1, read on the forward strand.
GTGCTGGAAGAATGGGAATCCATTATATGCAGAAATTGCACGCGTCAAATGTTCCAAAAGAATTGGTAGAAAAAGGACAGAATCGTGTTATAGAGGCATCTCTTACACTTATTCGTGAAAGAGCAAAACTTAAGGTATGTTATTTTGAGTTGGGCTCATAATGAGATGCTTCATATTAGTATCACTTAGTTCTTTTCAATTACTACATTTAACTAATTAATGAATTAATATCGTGAGTAGAACCTTTGTGTAAAAACTCTTGAACCTTTTGGTTTATCTTGGTGATCCTTGATGGTGTGGGTATGTGTATAAATTCAGCACTGCTAGTTCTCATGTATATTAGTTTAGTTGTGACAATAGTGTCAATGTCATTTTAAAAGGAAGTTCTATATGTGATTGGAATTGATAAGCATGACTAAACATTTTGTCAGCATCAGAGATATTTCAAGAATTTTGGTATTGTTTCCCCACAGCATGATCTGTGTCCCTGCATTGTCACTTAATCTAGTCACACAAATGAAATGGACAAGTGGTAGTTGTATCCTAATATGATAATGGGCTATTTCTTCATGATGGTTAAGGATAGATGGAACATAGGTTTGTGAGGGGAGAAGGGAAAGAAAGAAGACAAGCAACTACTTCGGTATTTTCTTACAATACATTAGCTACCTTTTAAGGGTTGTTTTTTCTCATTTGGATTGACCTACTGGTTTGCTGTAGTGAATTTTTGCTATAAGACTCTTTACACGTGAATGATTTATTTATTTCCTGATCTTTTCAAGTTGCTTTTATAGGGAGAGCTTGTTCGTGCTCTTGGAGGTGCTGTAGCCTCAACGTCTCTTCTTGGAGTCCCTCTGGGACATAACTCTTCATTTCTCCAGGGGCCAGCATTTGCTCCTCCTCGTATACGAGAGGCTATGTGGTGTGGCAGTACAAACTCTACAACTGAGGAAGGTAAGTAAAGTTATTTATCTGTTAAAATGATTATTCTTCACATTATTTACTTTGGACAAGATGAGTTTCAAAACACTAATTTTGTTTTAGGGATTTATCAATCACAATCAAATAATCAGTAAATAGTGGGTTAAGCTTTATACTCGGTCTATTCAATATTTATCTGTTCTGGTTATGGAGAAAACAAACAATGCAGTTATTTCTTTTGTGCAGGAAAAGAATTAGATGATCCACGCATCTTAACTGATGTTGGTGATGTGCCTGTGCAAGAGTTAAGAGATGCAGGTGTAGATGATGATAGGTTGATGAGTATCATAAGCGAATCTGTCAAGCTAGTTATGGAGGAGGTAAACCATAATTTATGTAATAACTTCTGGGGAAGTATTTGTGTCCTTTCTGCAGGGGAAGCATACTAATACCATAGGCCGCTGGCTACTTCAAATTTACCAAAATCATTTTTATTATAATGATATATCAAACTTCTAGACCCCCATTCTCCCCATCCAAAGCCAGTAAAAACAGAAAATATATTACAATGTCTGAGTCCATACTGAAATTTTGGCTTTAATTGTATCTCTTCATTATATTGTTCAGAGTTACCAGTGTAAAGTAAGCTTTCTCGCCTTCATCCATATGTCAATTAAAAGTTAGAAAGGAAAAAGTGAATTGTCTTCATGACCTCATATGTTGTTCAAAGGAGCTCTTTTATCCATAATATGATTTTTGAAGCTGGAAGGACCTGCTCAAGACTGTTAACAGATGTATATATGTTTAGGCATCAAACTATTGTGCCTTCTCTACCCTGCTACAGTAATCCTGCCAATTTTTCTCATCTCGTAGTGAACAAGAGAAAGATCTTTTGTTGCATGGAAGATCTTCTGCCCAACTGTTATTCAATGAAGCATCAATACTCACTGTTATTGTATGACTTCCCCTTGCTTCTGAATCGAAATATTTCTTACACTATGATGACTGAATAAAATATTGTTATAATTAGGAACTCTACTCAAAGTATTCTCTTCTTAGCAAGGCCTGTATGCTTCAGTTCTAACATTTTTTGCTTATTTTAATTCCCATTTTGACTTTTTCAGAATCCATTGCGCCCTTTGGTGTTAGGGGGTGATCACTCTATATCCTATCCTGTTGTAAGAGCTGTGTCTGAAAAGCTTGGAGGGCCTATTGATATCCTTCACCTTGATGCTCATCCTGACATTTATCATGCCTTTGAAGGAAACAAATACTCACATGCATCAAGCTTTGCACGAATAATGGAGGGTGGTTATGCTCGACGGCTTTTGCAAGTAATATATGTTCTTTCTATAGACCAGCTAAGCATGTATAACTTTGTATGCTATTTCTTGGTTTAAACAATACAAAATATTTACCAGAACACTTGATCTTATATGTAGGTGGGAATTAGATCAATTAATAAAGAAGGTCGAGAACAAGGAAAAAGGTTCGGTGTGGAGCAATATGAAATGCGAACATTTTCCCAAGACCGACAATTTTTGGAGAATCTGGTCTGTATATCTTTACCATCGCTTTCCTTTTCCTTACCCTCTTGTGTTTTCTGTCCAAATTATATACTTGCAAATGTGTTCATCACTTCAGGAATTCTGAATGTGATGAGTCTATTCCAGATGCCTAATACTCTCACATTTCTCTCTGTCTCAATATATCCTACTATAAGCTATGATCCCCTTCAATTTCATTATATACGCTGGAATTTTGTTATTTATTTGCTTCATTGATAATCTCAATTGTTTAACTATTATTCTTGTACATTCAGAAACTTGGCGAAGGTGTGAAGGGCGTGTATATCTCAGTGGATGTTGACTGTATGGATCCAGCATTTGCTCCTGGAGTATCTCATATAGAACCAGGAGGTCTCTCTTTCCGTGATGTTCTAAACATACTGCATAACCTTCAAGCTGATGTTGTTGGTGCTGATGTGGTTGAGTTCAACCCGCAGCGTGATACTGTTGATGGCATGACTGCAATGGTTGCTGCGAAGCTGGTAAGAGAACTTACTGCCAAGATATCCAAGTGACCTGTAGTAATTCTAAAATTATGAAGGAAGAATTACCATGCATCCAATAGAGACCACTAGATTTGTACTCATCTTTACTGGGGAGGTTTAACAGAGAATAAGCACCAAAATGAAGTGTTTATTCACCTTATTGTAACTCTAAAACTAAAAGCTGTATTTGCAGTTCCTTATGAGGAACCTGTGACTCTTATAAGTTATATAATCTTTTAAGTGGTGCAGATTTTGATGTGTTCTGTTAACTTGTGTAGGGATGTTTTGAATCTTTTATAGTGTTTTAAAATAGCTGTATGGAAAAGTGTGTCGTGAATTTTAGGCAAAAGCTAGATTATGATTCTACTCTTACACTACATTTAAATGTTATAATTATTTAATAAATTAAATATTTATTCTTTTAAAGTCTGTTAACCTCCTACATTTATTACAAACTAAAGAGTACTCCTAAAGAAATTACACATTGATTTAGGAAGTGATACATTGAATCAATTATTAATTTAATTAGCACGTAATTAATAAATTTATCAAGAAATTAGATAGAACAATCAATTTATAATAAACTGGATTTTAAATACTTTTTTGTCATATTAATATTGCTTAATCAGCCACAATAATTTTTTTAAGTTATAATATTTTAAAAGTCACATATCTACCTCAATCTTTTAACCTTCTATTATTTGCGGTGAGAAAGATCAAAAGTTACTTTTTTAATTATACAAATTATTAATGATTTTAATGATACTGGAAACAGAATTCAATGAATCACTGCACCTATAAGTACAATTATATATGGAGTTCTCATTATGTATGTGTCATGCTTCTCTTTTACTTCTACAAACAACATATTTCTCATTTGCATCTCAATTTTTAGTTATGATTGAAGATTTTTGTTTGTGCTGATGAGTTTGATATTTTTTTTTATGCTTTATAATAATTATTAGTACTATTTTGCATGAATTTTATATGGGCAATATTTACGTATAGCAAACATAAAATTCATATTTGTATGCTATAGCAAAGTTTGCACAATTGCATTTCATAGCAAATATATAAATGTATAATTCGCTATACATATACAATTGAAACGAATTGTATAAAACGAAGTGTATAAAACGAGAAAGAGAAAGAGACTTGGGCAGAGAATTGTATAAAAATGAATTGTATAATTATAAGTGCATAGAACGATTATATATAATTTAAATTTGTACAAAATGAGAAAGAGAGAAAGACAAAAGAGACTTGGGGCAGGGAATTTACAATTGAATCGAATTGTATAAAACGAGAAAGAGAGAAATTATATACAATTTGAATTTGAATAATACGAGAAAGAGAGAAAGGCAAAAGAAACTGGGCAGAGGAGTATTTTTATTGTATAATTATAAGTGTATAGGACGAAAATATATATATTTACATGTGTATATACAATTTTTTCTCGCTTTATACAAACAGAAATACAATTTATACATTGCGCTTCTGTTCGTATAAGAGAGAGAGGCGAGGGTGGCGATCGAGATTAGGGAGAGTGGCGAGCGAGATCGGAAGAGGGGAGAGAGGGGAATAAAAATATACGTATACTTCATACAAATAAAAACAAATTTTATACACTTCTGTTTATATAAAAGGAAGAGGTAGCGAGCGAGAGATAGAGCTAGAGAGGAGAGTGGCGAGCGAGAGTTTGAGGGAGAGAGGTGACTGACAAACAGTTTGCTACGGGACACAATTAAATCAAAGGATGAATTTATTAATTTGCCATTATATACAATTTTCCTATTTTACATTGTTAAGAACTATTTTTTATTCTTTTCAAAATTACAAATATTATATCAAAGTACTTAGGGTCAAAAACTAATATAATTCAAAAGCAATAGTTGTACAGTAATTGACTTAACTATCTGGACATAATCCATAAATTAAGATATCAATTTAATAATCTTAGTACAAAAACAAGTTTAGTATTTGGAAATACTTAAAGAGAAGTTCAAACACAAAATGTTTGTCCGAATATAGTGGCATAATGTTGGTTGGTTTGGGGCAAATATCTTTATGTAAGTCATTAACTTAATATAAGTATGACAACGATACAATTATTGCTAAACCTGCAATGGGATTAGTGTCTCGATTCCTCTTTATTTTTTTATTTTCTCCAAGTTTCTATTTGAAATGCTGGCACATGGCATATAATTAATTTAATAATTAAAATTTAGTTGATTAAATAAAGTTCCAACTATGCTTATTTTAAAAAATTAATTACTTCCATACACTTCCAAAAGATTTTTACAATCCCATCATTTAAAACATTCTATTTTTCTTAAATATTCATTCAAAAATTCTTTCTTGCTTTCTGTAAATTTCTTGAATATATATTGAAGAAATTTGCACAAAGTAATAAAGATTTCTTGACATATATTCAAGAAAAATATAATATTGATTAAGAATTGTGGAATTATAAAATCTTTTGATAGTAAATATATGAAAATAATTAAAAAAAATTTAATAATAATAGTTAGAGCTTTTTTTAACTTAACTAAATTTTAGCCATTTAACTAATCATATGTCATCAATACAAAGGGAACTTGGTGAAAATAGAGAGAAGTCGGACCCTCCAATGTTTACCTTGTTTGGATTGATACCCATAGTAGTGTATGTGTGAGTACTATTAGTCACTTTTTCTATTTTATATTAATTGAATTTTTGAAATATATTTTATTATTCAAAGTTTAAGATGAATATTTTTTTTTTTTTGGAAAAACGCATAAATCTCCTTTTGTATTTGTCCTGAAAAGTCAGTTGCACGTTTAAATTATTGTCGTAGCCTATTACGCATCTAATCTTGTTCAAAGTGATATTAATACCTCTTTGAAGGTGACATGACAAAGAAAATATCTTCACCTTCTCAAGGTGTGGTGCATGAGAAGAAAAAATATATATTAAAATGACAAATTTAAACACATGAAACTTTTTTATTGGTCATTATATAATTAAGTATTATAATTTTTAATATATTAATTATGTCAATTTTTTTTATATCTTTTTATTGGTGGCCCAAACTTCTTTAAATTTTTAGATTTTTCTTTATTTTGAGTTCTTCTTCTTCGATAATCACTGTAATTTGTCATTATCAATTATTTGATGACAGCACATCAAATACTCTACCCTTAGAAGGGAATTCTTAAAAAGAAATAGAAAGGAGTAAAAAATATGATTTTCATTAAGAAATTAATAATTTTCAACTTAAAGCTTATGATTTTTTCGTTCGAATTCACAGAGGATTCACCAGATCAAAAGCTCACCAAAACAAAATTATCATTGAAAAATCGGTGACATTTATACATAAAATTCATGATTCTATTATCTAAATTTATCAAAAGTTCATCAAGAAAAATAATTTTTTAATATTTATCTTTTTTATTTTTGTTAGAGCACTACCTACAATCACTATAATGTCATTTTTATATCTTAGATCATCACCACACATAGAGAATAATACTAATGAAATATTTGATTTACATACGAGTTATTAAGTTTTTAATTTTTTTTTACAGATTTGAAAGTTTTTATTTATTCCACTAGCAAAAATGATGTTGCCCGCCGCCGCCAACATCTGTTATACTTCATAATCGATTTACTGTCTCCTATTATCTCTTTAAAATATATTTTTTCCTTCCATTTATGAACAATGAAGAAAAACGAAGAAATGAATTTTAAAGAGATATGTATGGTGAGAGCAGAGCTAGGTTCTTCTTTTTTCTTTTTTTTTGCAAAAATCTAAAAAATATCAAGGAAAACAGGTTTAAAAAACTTTAAATAATATTATTTACATGTAAAATTGTCAATACATTTTAAAACAAAATTAAAATTGTCTCTAGAAGGTGATATTAATTTAAAAAAATTAAGTGTGTACTAGTTCGCTATAATAGTTAACTGTCTTTTCAAGAGAAAATTCAATTTTTTTTCCATATTTGATCTTTCCTTTAATTAAGGTTGATACTTCCTTTTTTTCTATTTACATATTGATATTTTTAAAAATAGATATTTCTTAATATTTGTCATTTCAAAAATCAATATATAAATGACACCATTCTTCCTATTAGACCAATATAGAAAATTAAGTAGTTTATTCATATTCATTTATCAAATAAATTAATTCATACACATTTATTAAAAAAATGATTTAAGAAAATATTAAATAAGAGTATAATGATAAGCTTACGTAGTTTTAAGAGATAAATAAATTAACTAGTTGCAAAGTTAACTTCACAAAAGATAGTTGTGAAAAATATGATTGAAATGATGTCTTAGTAAATGTGCATTGCGCGACAAATTCCATTGATATGGTATAGGACTTGTGAGTAAAATCTGTAGAGTTATCAAATTTTATTGTGTTTGAATTTATTATGAGATTGAGGACATGTTTTTTTCATGAGAGAAATGATTTGGCGGTTAGTAAGCAGTGAGAATTGCGATAAGTTCCCATCAATCGCAGTACTGTTAAAAATGAGTGCAGGTCTTATCGTCTGTTTGAATTTATTATGAGATGAAATAACATGTTTTTTTTATGAGAGTGTAAATTGTGATAAGAGTTGAGTCTCCAGTCTCCATCCATTCGCTGTAATCAATCCCATTACTACTGAGAAGGAAGTCCTTAAGCTCTATTTAGCTTCAATTGCCTTTTTCTTTTTATCTCAATCACACTTGCACTGCTTCATTTCTTGTGTAGTCACTTCCTCCTTTATTATTGTTTACTTTAATTTCCAGCTCTTTCGATTTCCGCATTTTTTAAATATATTTTTCCTTTTTGTTGTGTTGAATCAGAGTAAACAAATATGAAGAGTGCTGGAAGTATGGGAATCAACTATATGCAGAAATTGCTAACGTCAAATGTTCCAAAAGAAGTGGTCAAAAAAGGACAGGATCGTGTTGTAGAGGCATCTCTCACACTTATTCGTGAAAGAGCAAAACTTAAGGTATGTTATTTTGAGTGGGACAGAGGCGAATCTAGGATTTTGAATTTTATGGGTTCATATTCGTAATTTTACCACCACCATCATGCAAAATGGACTTTTAAAATTGAAAATGTAGGATTAAAATTTCAAGTTACTTTGATAGGGAGAGCTTGTTCGTGGACTTGGAGGTGCAGTAGCGTCAACGTCACTTCTTGGTATTCCTCTGGGACATAACTCTTCATTTCTCCAAGGCCCTGCATTTGCTCCTCCTCTTATACGAGAGGCTATTTGGTGTGGCAGTACAAACTCCACGACTGAGGAAGGTTAGTCTACCTTTTTAAAATTACTTTGGACAAAATGAACATGTAAAGATACGAGACACATCTTAAAACTCACCGCACGCCCAGACCATAACTGGATTGTAAATGTGGGCTATCATCAGTGAACAACAAATTGGGATGGGTCTGATACCATGTAAAGATGGATCTTGCGCCTAATCCAAGACACTTGAATGTTAAAATACACAATCTTCATAATGGAGTCATGTATTCATTTATTTGTATTGTGCAGGAAAAATATTAGATGATCAACGTGTCTTAACTGATGTTGGTGATCTGCCAGTACAAGAGTTACGAGACACAGGCATAGATGATGATAGGTTGATGAGTACCGTAAGTGAATCTGTCAAGCTAGTTATGGACGAGGTAAGCCATCACCTATCGGAAAGTATTTTAATACAGTAGACCTTTGTTAGGATGCACCCATTAAATTACTAAAATCATTGTAAAAGGACGCACCCTGTATGCTTCAATTTTCTAACATTTTTGACATTTTCAGAATCCATTGCGCCCCTTGGTGTTAGGGGGTGATCACTCTATTTCCTATCCTGTTGTAAGAGCTGTGTCTGAAAAGCTTGGAGGACCTGTTGATATCCTTCACCTTGATGCTCATCCTGACATTTATGATGCATTTGAAGGAAACAAATACTCACATGCATCAAGCTTTGCACGAATAATGGAGGGTGGTTATGCTCGACGCCTTTTGCAAGTAATATAACTTATTTCTTGGTTTTAACAATGAATACAAATTGTTTACCAAAACAGTACTTCATCTTCTCTTTGTAGGTTGGAATTAGATCAATTAATCTAGAAGGTCGAGAACAAGGAAAAAGGTTTGGTGTGGAGCAATATGAAATGCGAACATTTTCCAGAGACCGACAATTTTTGGAGAATCTGGTCTGTATTTCTTTACCAGATTCTAGATGCATACTACTCTCATATTTTTACCGAATATAGCAACTGCTAGTTTCCATTCATTATTTATTTGCTTGCTCGATTGTCTAATACTTTACATTTAAAATCAGAAACTTGGTGAAGGTGTAAAGGGCGTGTATATCTCCGTGGATGTTGACTGTTTGGATCCAGCATTTGCTCCTGGAGTATCTCATTTTGAGTCAGGCGGTCTCTCTTTCCGCGATGTTCTAAACATACTGCATAACCTTCAAGGTGATATCGTTGGTGCTGACGTCGTTGAGTACAACCCACAGCGTGATACTGCTGATGGCATGACTGCAATGGTTGCTGCGAAGCTGGTAAGAGAACTTGCTGCCAAGATGTCCAAGTGACCTGCAGTAATTTTCAATTTTAACAAGGAAGAAGTACCATGTATCCTATTAGTGTACTCATCTTTATGCGAAAATAAGTGTTTATTCACATTAGATAGGTCTGGCAGATGCTCAGTTTCCTATGGCAAGGGGGATTGGGATTATCTGCCTCCCAAAATAAGCTAGTATATTTGCAGTTCCTTATGAGTAACCTGTTGTTGTAAGTGACACTTGCATCATTTGGTATGGAGTTTGTTGTGTATGGATGTTTTGAATCTTTTATAGTGCTTTAAAAGGCATAGCTGTAGGGGAAAAGTGTGTAAACCCCACGAACTCTTATGTTGATAATTAAGACATAAAAATTGAAACTAAAATATTAAAAATTCATGAGAAAACTTTAGTATTTGCAAATACTTGAGAGAACTTTTGAGGGCGTACATGCCCGAACAATTCAGGATGCAATGTGTGCATGAGGCATTCTCGAGGCACACATGGACGATAAATCATGCCATAATGTTATATGGGGCAAATGTATCATCTATCCCGATGTTAATCCATGAGACACTCTGCTCCATGGTTGTCTCACATGTTTAGAAGCTCTATCGCCCCTAAGGGAGTCCCAGATTTGCATTTTAGAACATTTTCTTTTGTGGTGAGTTCTTTTGTGAAATTCCTAACGGATGAAGTTGCCCTAAGATAGTTATGAAACTCATTAACTTGATATAGTTATGACAACTATACAAACTATTGCTAAAGACCTGCAGTAGGATTAGTGTTTGTTCCAATGTTTGAAAGGTTTCAAGTCTTGCACTAGGAGGTTATGAGTGGAGAGTGAACTCTGGCAAAGCATGAATATATGTCTGTTCTGTCATCAATATGATCCGGAAGAATTATAAGCAAAATCAAGATTGCAAGTGAGGTTTTGGTCAATGCCAAGATTGACATAAAACATAAAACATTCAGTAACTAAAGCATGCTTTCTATTTAGTTTTCTTCTTTCCTCGAGTAATTCTCCACAATGCTCAGCTTGATATTTTGTGTTTACTTCCTAAACACTAGAACAATTGTTGCTGAGTTACATTTTTCATCACTTCAACCTGTAGCTTCCATATCCTGTCCTACCTCTCGTTTTTCTAGTGCTATAGATTTATACCTCTTAGCGCACATAACGAATAGTACAAGATCTAGTGCGGTCAAAGCAGCTGAAAGGAAGAAGAACCTATCCAAGTGCCCGTCGTTTAAATTTGCAGGTACCCAACCTGGCTTTCCATGCCTTGTTGTGATCTTCATTACTACAGTAAGTATGATGCTGCATAAGTAGCTACCTAGTGCTGACGAAGACATGGACAAGCCAAGCCCCATGCTCTTCAGACTATCAGGAATTTGTGATGCAAAGAATTCCCACTGAGCAACATAGATGAATGCTTCCCCTACTCCTACAAGCACATATTGTGGTGTTTGCCAGAAAATACTCAAAGAACTTGTCTCTTCCCCTCCTTCATTAGCAAACCTTAGTCTGTGTTGTTCAACCAAGCCTGCAATTACCATAGCTACTGTTGAAATGACCAACCCTATCCCTATTCTTTGTAGCTCACTCGGGAGCTTAGGCTTACTTTTGGTTAGTTTCACATACAGAGGAATCAAGATCTTCTCATAGCAAATAATGAAGGTGGATGTGCTTATGATGTCAAATGCTGTCATGCTTGCTGGTGGAATGTGAAAGCCCGAGATCATTGTGCTTGTGTTCATTGCAGATCCTTGCTCGACGAAGAGAGATAGCACTTGCACAAAGACAATGGATGCCAAGATTGTGCAGAACCATATTGGCAGTAGCCTTAGCACACATTTGACTTCTTCAACTTGCGTCACAGTACAAAGCCTCCATCGGTTAGGAATTTCACTTTTATCTGGTAATATCAGCATGTCTGATGGGGTTATAACTGCAGCTCGATCAAGAAACCTATTCATACAAGTTACAAGAATGTGTCATATATTCGAGTTGATGAAATTAATCAGCATTATGGAGAACATCACTAAGTAATAAGATCCAAAAACAAGGCAAGCTAAGCTTACTTGAAGTCATCTGTATGTGAGATTCTTCTGGTGCTGTCCTTCTCATTTCTTCCACGAGCTTCGTATAATCCCTCTCCATTTGTAGGAACTGTAAGCTTTGTTTTCCTGATAGACGCGACAATTACCTGAGAGAACCTGGAAATGGGGTTGCAACTAGGTCTAATGTGTCGATATCTAGGGGCACCACTTATGATTGAGAGCAGAGCAACAAAGCCACAAGCTGTTGATACCCAAAAGGCAAGAACCCATCTTCCCATATTTTCCATGTAAACCAGAAGTGTCTCAGCAACCAATGATCCAAGGTTTAGAGCAACATAGAAATAGCTAAAGAATTTCGTCTTGGAACGACTTTCCTCTGGATCCTCCTCATCAAATTGATCTGCTCCTAGTGTGGCTAGTGCTGGTTCTATAGAGCCACTCCCAAGAGCTAGCAGGTATATCGATAAATAAAACATCGCAACCTCAACTTGTGATTGAGGTTTACATAGCTCTCCCAACTTTCCACATCCTTCAGGTTCAAGCATGAATGCTTGAGTTAACAGAGACAATACCACCAAACCCTGCAAACAGCAAGTTAAAGGTCGGCTATATGAATCCTTACTGTTTGAAAACGCCAATTATTATTGTGGGGCCAGAGTGGTTTGTGGAAAAAGCTAACTTACAACATTCATAACAGCTAGAAAGACAACAGAAGTAAGGTATCTTCCAAGATAGGAATCACTTAGGAAGGCTCCAAGTAAAGAGAAAATATAAAGTGTTCCCATCCATTTACTGAACATGGTTGCTGCTTCAGCATTTGACTGCCTTAACACAGTCTTTGAGAAAAGAACCATGTTCACTTCCACTCCAGTAAATGCAACTGCAGCTAATCCTTCACTCACTGCATCAATCAAAGAACAACAAGCTAATTCATCTAAATAACCGTCCACTCAACAGATTAAACTAAAAATAACAAGTGCATGATCATGCATAGTCAATGTATACTGGCTAGAAAAGTAAACAGTAAATCTGTCCTGCTATTTGTGCGAAAGATCCCTATTATCATAAAGAACAATAATGCTTTCAGCTTATAAATTATGCAAGTAATAACAATCAATTTAGGACAATTCCTCATTTTCTTTCATCCTCTAGATGTATGTTTTAAAATCACGAAAGAGTTTATTATAGCCCTTGTTAAGTTATACTGATAGTATAAAAGTTCTTTACATCGTCAGTCTATGGCCATATACAAAATATTAGTACTTTTCATTCTTTGTTTCCTTGGTATTAAGAAATATCATTAATTGGAACATATGATATAAGTGGTTGAATGTTGTGGTAATGAGAGTATAATTAGTTATTAGTATATAGATAGACCTAATAAGAGATATCCAGTTTTCCATCCACCAGTTTTTGCCTTGATTGCTGGTTTCCCATGCCTGTCTGTTGATCCATCTTTTGTACAACAATCCAAAAGTCTCTTTTTCCCTTCCTGTTGGCCATCCATAAAAAGACTTCAAATATTATTATATCCTAACATGAAATATGATGAGGTTTCACATTATATATATAAGCATGCTCCCTTTATTTTCAACCTCACCCCACCAAAAATTAATAAATGTTGTAGGAGATTTTCTTTTGGTACTTGAATTAACTTTGACTTACTTTATTGTCTTTCAGTAAGAATAATTTATAATATCTGAGTGGGACCATAAAGTAGATAATGCTGCCTTGTTATTGGTTCAAATTCTAGTAAAACAGTTTTTTAAAAAAATTGAGTCAAAAAGAGGGGTAACTTTTGTTGGATTATGTTAGATATGAATGCAGACACAACAAATTGAGATAATAATTAATTCTAAATTAAAGTTGACAAAGTAATTTTGACATTTAGTTCCTTTTTTCAAAAGAAATTTTGGGCAAAATCAAAGTGCAAATCTTAACAGCAACTAGATATGAGTAATTTTGAATAAGGAGAAAGAAAAAAACAAATCTTGGTATTCCGTTCATTTCTTTTTAGTTGTCATGTTGGTGTTTTTACATAGTCAATCGTTGATTAATTTTTTCAAAGTCAAAATTAGATTAAATTAATTTTTGATATTTTAAAAAAAAATCTTAGATATTCAAAAATTATAAGAAAAATAAATTGCAAATTTTTTTCTTATCAATATGATAAAAAAATAAATCTAAAAATGTTAGTCGAAATTTATACCATTTGACTCTAAAAAAAAAAAATATGACAATTAAAGAGGAATGAGAGGAGTATTAAATTTAGCTAATCTTGAAAGTATAAAGTGTTCTTTAAAAAAATAATCATTCAGTATTTGAAATCAATTGGCTTGATAAATTTAAATTTGTGTAGTGTAAGACTCATTGGAAAAAAAAAATTCTATATTAGATTTTTTTTCATATATCAAAACTCGATTTGGAGACGTCTAATTAAGAATTGAGTGATTATATTTATTTCACGGCAAATATTATTGATGATAGAACTAAAATCTTGCATATGTACAAGTCCATTTTTCACCAAATTACTCTTTACCCCTAATTAACCTCCTTTTTTCGAAGAAGAAAAAAACAAACGTATATTTTATATTTTGTTGATGGACACAATACAAATTGGGAAAAAAATGTAGTACAAGTTATGGTGTTTTAATTTGAAAAGAACCAGATATTTAATTTATTATCTGAGAGTGGAAAAAGAAAAAGAGTTGATTAAGAAGGCAACAAACACAATGAGATAATTTGTTGTTTATATATATAATTAGAAGCTAACAGATGATCATACGTATTTAATTAATATAACACGAAACACATGCACGAAAAGATTAGGTGAAACTCATTAATTTGGTGTGTTCTCTAACCCCTTCTCCGTCTCAATTTGTCCGTTTTACTTCTTTTTATATAAATTTATTTTAAAAAAATATATCTCTTCATTTTTTTTTAAACTCATTAATTTAATTTTTTACTTGATATATTTTAGACAATAAAATTCAAAATAAATATTATTTTCTTAAACTTTGTGTATAAATCAAAATATTGAGACGAACAAATTGTAATAAAACTTTATTTGAAAATTTTTATTGCCAAGTAAATATATTCAAAACTGATATGAAGAGTGACATAGAAAACAAATTATTGAGTAAAATAAGGTTGGTGTGGAATCCATCATTATATTTTTGAAAGTTTGCATTTGCATGATGGACGAGAAGAAAGCATGCATTAATAGAGACAAATAAGATTTTTTTATTTTAAAAAAAGAAAGAAAGAAAAAGTTAAAGTTCATTTGTTTAATATTTAATTAATTAAGCATGCCTCTTAGTTTTTTTTCGTATCGTTTATTTGATTGATTAAAATTACGCGGCTAATTCATATATAAATAAAGTAATAATATGTATCAAGCTTTTTGGATTTTTGGTCACATAAATAAGTAACAATACAATGATGACGATGATTACCATTAATTTTTCATCATATTTACGACAAAACATCGATCATACTCTATACACCAAACCCAAACTTCTCGATTAATTTTTTAAAGTTATTTTTCATACCCAATCGACTACAACGATCGATCTAAATCCTTATCTAGTAACAAAATCATAAATTAGACATTGAAAAGTCTAATTTTTTCGAGATAATAAGTTGCACATCCATAGATATATAGAATTAAATTTAGGTAATGAAAGTCATGTAACTCGATCATCTATCTGATAAATAGGTTATGTAGTACTTATTTTCTCAAGAGTCGGATTTCTCAAAAAGAGATAGACAAATTAACTAAATCATTAAGACAATCTACGTATATATATATAAAAAAAAAAAAGAAAAGAATGTGTATACCTCGGATTCAGTCATAGTGACTGAAGATTCATCTCTGACAGCAGACATTTGTTTGAGATCCATGATTCCTGGATAACTTAACTAAAAGAAGAAGGGAGCTAGGTAAGAACTAGAATGAAGTAGTAAAACAAGAAATTTATAGAGATGAAGAGGCAGGGCCTATTTTTGGTGTTAATGATATTGTTTTGTTTTGTTTTATCTTACGTGGGAACCATGCAAATCAATGTCTATTTTAAGTGACGTTATTATAACATGAAAGTCTGTGAAATTGAAGGGAGGATTTATAGGCATAGAAAGTGAAAACATAGTATTGGCCCACAAGTTTGGAATATAGCTAACAGAACAGTCAAATAGAATTCAAGTAAAAATTCCTCTTATCTTTAATTTTCTGTTTTTAAAGATTGCTTTGGTCTAATTTCCCTTTTTATTTGTTTATTATGACTAATTAAAAAAAAATTATTTTGAAAATTTTAAATTTTTACATATCAACTTCATAATTAATAGAGGCAAATGATAAATTTATTATATCATTCATTATTTTCGTAATAGATATCAATTTAAAATTGGACAAGTAATTAAGGATAAAGAAAGTATTACGTTAATTAAGACACTCTCTCGTTTCAGAATAAATATCATATAAAAAAAACTAATATGATATAACAACACCTAAGTTAATTTAGACTTTAGAGAGCTATATATCTTAAAGAAAAATTTCTAAGCTGATCTATTGTAATATTTTTAGATATGATGGATCTAGATTTTTTAGACCAGTATCAAGATTGTCATAGAAGGTAAAGTTATCCAATTTTTCTTGGATATTGTTCAAAATAATTCTAAAAACATCCTTAGACAAGTAGACATGGCAAAAGGCATTTGCAATCAATTCTAGTTATTCCTTTACAAAGCTCTCTTACCAAAAATCCTTTTTTTCCTTTCTAAAAGATAATATATTTTTAGATATTCTATTATATAGCAGAGTTAATTGAGGACGATTAAGGGTAAATTTGTTAATTTATAAAAAATTTAGAATGTTTGTTTCTATATTATATTATGACATCAAGAAAGTGGTAATTGATTTTAATGACAAAACAATCAAATATATATGGACCCACATTTTTAATCAAATTTTTTTCTTAAATTTTTGAATATAGAATAATAATTAGTCTATTTAATGAGATATTACACTTCGTATAGATTTATTTTCTATAAAGTATAAATAAAATTTTCATTAATCCAATAATATCTATAAAGCAAATGTAGAATAAATTTTTGTTTTCACAGCATACTAATAATTTTTATAGGTCTAAAGATAATTTTAAATTAATAATTTATTAAAACCTAGAAAATTTTTAGGTCTAAAGATAATTTTAAATTTTTATAGGTCTAAAGATAAATTTGATTTTAAATAAAATTATACAAAAATCTTTGGATGACTATATTTATTCTGTATACAAATAGATAGTGGGTCCTATTAATTATGGCAAAAAAATTAAAACTATATTTACTGACCGTAAATAAATTAAACTATACCCTTATTAACTAATTACATAGGGATGTTTGCCATCCCATATAATTTTCCCTTAAAAGGAACTTAAATTTCATAAATATAAACTTTAGATTAATTTTATTTATGAAGTGTTCATCGATGAGTTTGCAGTTGGTTCTAAATATTTTTTTTTAAAATGAAATATTACTAATTCAGATTGAAAATGTATATTACTATATAATAATTTTTCTGAAGTGTTATATCAAATAAAAAAAGGTTATGAATATTAAAATTTTAATAAATGGACTTATATAATTTATAATATGTTAATTATAAATATTATACAATAAAATAATAATAAAATAATCAAAAATTAAAATTGAGAATACGAATAGTAATTCTTCAACTATCTCTACAAATGATGAATTGAGAGTGAAATAGAGAATGAATAAAGAAAACATTCTTTATTTTACCCTCGAATATAGAGTAATTAAATAAAAATGCATCGGAGATAGTTGTACATGTTTTTATTTCCAAGATATACATAATTGATAAATATGATCTTTAAAATCAATTATGAATAATATAAAATAATAAATTTAGAACATTTAAAAAAAATATTGATAAAAAACATGAAAAAAGGTCGATAGACTCCTTACACTTGAATAATGTATCTGTGATTGAACATACTATTCTATTTAAATTTATTAATTTTAGATAACTGAAATTATTCATTATGATATCAAGAGTATGTAAAATTTATAATTTGCATGATATTATCCCTAATAATTTATATATCAATATAATATTGAGTCTGTGTTAGCACGGGCTCATTTTTACTAGTATATATGTATATATACATGACAAGTTTACCATTACAACATTTCAAAAACTATATTCAATCCTTTGTATGTCTTTTTTTTCTTTAATCTATTCCTAAAAGCTCTTCCATTTATATTTTTGTCGACTCAAATTTATAACTGCAAAATCGAAAATGAATAAGGCAAATAAGTCTTTTGTATATTGCAAAATGTGTTTTTTGTTTATTGCTGTCTTTCAAAACATGATATATATATTTGACACCAAAGTTGAAAGCATTTCAACCTGTAGTTGTTTCCATTTTCCATATTTGTTTCAATAATCTTCGTTACCTATATATAACCTTGATCAGAACATTACAAATATATATATAAGAATAGTTACTCCTGAATAATTTGGAACACTTAATCATGAATTATTAAAACTATTTTTGAGATTAAAACTCAAAAAATTAAATTTGATCATAAAATATTAAAATTAACGAATACACTAGCGGAAAATAGTGCATACAGTAGTAATATTAATTATTATAAGGTGGCCTTTTGCTTAGTGCATTTTGTCGTATGCACGGACAGTACTTATCATCTTTGTCCTAAGCTAATCATCCAAATTAGTACTCTTTGACACAAAACATTAATCTCATAATTTTCATTTTGCTTTAATTCCCTTTTCATGTATCGAATTAACCTTCAAAAATTACTGTCTTGATACACAGCAAACTAATACGTAGTGACCAAGCTTCAATTTTTCTTCATTTTTATAGTACTTAATTGGAATTTTAATTTTTAAAAGGTATATATAGATTAATAATCTAACAAGTAGTTATATAAAGTACCATTTTGGTCATTTTCTCCACATATTTATGCACTTACTTGTTGCCCCTTCACATTAGTTCAATGTTGGACTATTTGGTCATAATCTCTCAAATAAACCTGAAAGTAACCTATTATTATGTTAGGACTGAAATTATATGTGTCGTATAAATATGAATATCAACAAATCAAACTATGAAAGTAAAAATATATCAAACGAAATACATGTTTGATCAATTGATTTAACTCTTCCCTTTAAAATGAGCAATAATAATAAAAAAAAAGAAGAACATTTTGGGCCTAATAGATTCATAATAAACACTTTTCCTTGTTATGGATTCCGCAAAATATGAGTAAGAGAGAATATTTTTTGCAAAACAAGTAGTAATATAATCAGAAACAGACAAAATTCATGCAAGCGGAGGTGTGTTGTGAAAAATTAAGGGATGAATTTTGCAAATTGTGACAATTTAGTCAAATGCACAACTACCCTCAAACCTCAACAACTCTTGATGGCTTTTGAAGAAAAGAATTCAGAGACAAAAGGTGGTTGGTGAAGCTGACATTGGACTCCATTCTGCTTAATTGCCTAACCCCATCTCCCTTCAATCTACCTACCATAACCATTTTCTTCAAAGTTTTCTCAAAAAAACAATTTGGTCTTCAAACAACTCCAAGAACACCGAGAGAGAGTGGAAAAGCTGAAGTTTTTCACAAGAAATGGCACAGATTAGTAGCATGGCACAAGGGATACAGACCCTTAATCTGAATTCCTCCAATCTTTCTAAAACACAAAAGGGTCCTCTTGTTTCAAATTCTCTCTTCTTTGGATCAAAGAATTTAACCCAAATTTCAGCAAAATCTTTAGGGGTGTTTAAGAAAGATTCAGTTTTGAGGGTGGTGAGGAAGTCACCTTTTAGGATTTCTGCATCAGTGGCTACTGCAGAGAAACCCCATGAGATTGTGCTGGAACCCATCAAAGATATATCTGGTACTGTTAAATTACCCGGTTCGAAATCCCTTTCCAATCGTATTCTCCTTCTTGCTGCCCTTTCTGAGGTAAAGTAACCGACTTTTCTTTTCCTTTGAGTTTGATTGATGGATGCTGAGTTAATGGTTGCTATATTTTTTAATGGGTTATGAACTGAATTAACTTAAAGATTTGGTCTTTTTATCTTTGGTATAGTTAGTTGAGTGTGTGCATGGTGTGTTTGGTCTGTTATTTGGCATTCTGGTTTACATCAGAAATGTTTTTTTTCTGGATTGCTTGCGGTTATGAACGCAGGCGACTTTTTTTATTTGGGGTGGTTGTATAGGGTCACAATGATCAGGAATGAGCTAAGCACCATGAGATCTCAAGTTCAATTTCAAATGGAGACAAAACAATAGGGGATTACTTCCCATCTCGTCCTAGCCTTGGTGGAAAATATTATCTTATACTTGTTGCTTGTGGGGGGCGGCATGTATCCCATAAAACTAGTCGAGGTGCGCACAAATTAACTAGGGCACCACCATTATAAGAAAATGTAGGTGTCTTGTGGTAGTTTTATATGGTTTAGGATAAATGGAATAATCTTTTTGTGATATTTTGAGATATTAGAAGACTATACATTGATTAAGACATGTAAGTTAGACAAGAGCTAGATATAAAGGAAAATGCACCATTTTGGTGGAAACATTGAGGAAAAAACTTTCCTGAGTTTAAGGTAATCAAACACTAATAAACATTTTCTTTGAGATCTGTCGTACAAAACATACTGAGTTTATATATTTGGTTCTAATGGTTTTGATACTTCATTTAAATACCATGTCACCTGCATTGAGCTTAAATATGCTTATTACCACTTCAAGAAACATTGGTATTTAGCTGATTTTTGAAGTGCTACTTGCAATACTAATATATTAAGATGTTAAATGACATAAATTGTTTGCACATCTTATTTTTTGCTTAATGTTTTGTTTTTATTGAAATGATTGCATTTTGTCAATCTGTTTACCAAATTGATCTGCCAAATGTTCAACCTTTGTGGCATTTTGTTGTGGTTCTTGGGGATTCAGCAATTCCTTTTTGAGTTTCTGATCCTACCAGGTTGGCATTAGGGTGGGTTACTCATAAATTTGGACAATGTTTTTTTTTTTCTTAATTAATTCAAGGAGATGTTTGTTAGAGTACCATCATTAATGATTTATCCAAATCAACGCAAATTAAGTATATGGGTAAAAAACTGATTGCTTATAAGCGTGTGAGAGAGGGAGCAAGGGTTGAAAGAAAAGAAAACATTCTCTTGTAATAAGCTTGTCCTAAACAACTGGGAACTCTCTTCCCAAGCTCATGGTGTTCTGAACAACTCATACAGTATAATACACTCATAGCCCCCGAGTGTGCAACCTTTTTAAGCTGACAACTATATTCATGTCCCATTGTTCTTTAACTTATCGTGTACATTTTCATGCTTTCATATTCTTGATATAAGTTACTTACAACCTTGTGCTGCCATT
Organism: Solanum habrochaites; assembly: GCA_027704765.1. Classification (NCBI taxonomy): domain Eukaryota; kingdom Viridiplantae; phylum Streptophyta; class Magnoliopsida; order Solanales; family Solanaceae; genus Solanum; species Solanum habrochaites. The sequence goes on from JAKWJA010002489.1 coordinate 83,844,354, forward strand.
ACATGTCACTGGCACTTGAATTTCAGGGAAGGACTGTTGTTGACAATTTACTGAGTAGTGATGACATTCATTACATGCTTGGTGCGTTGAAAACACTTGGACTTCATGTTGAAGATGACAATGAAAACCAACGAGCAATTGTGGAAGGTTGTGGTGGGCAGTTTCCTGTCGGTAAAAAGTCTGAGGAAGAAATCCAACTATTCCTTGGAAATGCAGGAACAGCAATGCGTCCATTGACAGCAGCAGTTACTGTAGCTGGAGGACATTCAAGGTCTTTCAATCGTTCCTTCTTCGTACCTTTTGTTTTTGTCTTCTTTGCTTTTTTATTTTTTCTTCTTTTTTTTTCCAGTGTTGTTTCTTTGTCTTTTTTTTTTTTTTTTTTTTTGGGGGGGTGGGGGGGGGGGGGGCTTGTTTCTTTTGAAGCCCCATTGGATAGTCTCGTGAATTGTATTTTGGGAAGGTGGAAAACTTTGGACATGGTGTGATTGTTAATTTAATTTTTTTTGGTTAGATAATAGTTGCCCTGGTGATAAATTACATGTCAGTTAGCTCCTCAAAGGTTGAGTAATCTGCGATGTGGGTTGCTTTGGGAGGCTTTCCGACTATGCCTGCTCCTTTGTACTCCTGGTGTTTTACCTCTTGCTCCCCGTTGCCGCGCCCCCGCCCGGGGCCCCCCGCACTTTTGTTTGCTTCCTTCTTTCGTGATCGTTTGTTTTTCTTTCTTTTTTTGGTCTCGCCCATATTCCTGTGTGGGTGAGTGCTCCCTCCCCTGCCTCATTGTGTCTACCGATCTGTTCCGATGGAGTTCCTTAGGATGACGCGAGACAATTGGTATTGGTGATGGTTTTCAGCAGCAGGGGGGCCTTTTTGGGTGTTTGCCCGCAGAGGTAGCTTGTTCCCTTGGTCGCTGGTCCCCCCGTTCGCCTTGTCCGCACAAACGGGCGTCTTCCGGCGGCCGGGCGGCTTCTGCTTTTCTCCGTCTCATGTTCGTCATGGCCGCTCTTCCTGCCACTTTCTTCACTAGGAATAGTCTTATTCCTATTTATGTCAACAACCAAAACGGCCTCGATTGTCCCTATGTGCGTAATGTTTTTTCTGCAATCGCATTTTTCTTGGACGTTCCCCCGACCCTTCACACTCGCGAACCGGCTTCCCTGATCGTCTTTAGATCCGCGTCCTAAAGAAAAGATCCCTCTCATCAGTTGGGACGAGAGTTCTACGCTGGAAATGAGGGGTGGTGGGAGACTTGAAACAGCGCACACACACATCAAACCTTGTTCTGGTACCATCTTGAATTATGTGTACAGCCTCTCTATAAAGCTTCAGCTATAAGAGAGGGCACACTTATATTTCATTTGATTGTATTGTAAAAAATATTTTTTTTTTCTCCATCTGATTTACCTTCATTTTATACTTTTTCTAGAACTACTGACCTTTAAGTCTAAGAACAAGTATGAGCTCACTCCCTCGTTCCATAGGTTAAATTAGTTATAGTCAATATGTCTTCTTGCATGTTGCATGTATCAAGCTCGTATGATAACAAGCTATGCAACTCTAGTATCTATCCACTTAACAAAAAGTCCTAAATGGGAAAGCAGACTTCCAATTTTTCAAGTAACTTGCTGTCCTCCTTTATTTTGTCTTTGTTTCCTCCTAAAGTCTCTCTTCCCTCCATTTGATCTCTTCCACATTCCTTGTCGCTGCCACTAAATTAAAGAAGATGCATTTGATTCTGCAATATTACTTTATATTGATGAATCATGTTCATATGTTGTCTGTGGTTTACTTGATCAGCTTCTTTCCTAGTATGGAAAGATGTCATATAACCGTTTTTAAATTCTTGCTAAGTTATACTCCCTTAATATCTATCAGGTAAAGCTCTCTGGATCCATCAGCAGCCAATACCTGACTGCTCTGCTTATGGCTGCTCCCCTGGCTCTAGGAGATGTGGAGATTGAAATAATTGACAAACTGATATCTGTGCCTTATGTTGAAATGACACTGAAGTTGATGGAGCGATTTGGTGTCTTTGTTGAGCACAGTAGTGGCTGGGACAGATTCTTGGTAAAAGGAGGTCAGAAGTACAAGTAAGTCTGCTTTCACACTGTTTTAATGTCTTTAATAATCTGGTTCCACTGATCAATGAAGCTAACAGTTACGAGAATATCATAGATCTCCTGGGAAAGCATTTGTTGAAGGAGATGCCTCAAGTGCTAGCTATTTTTTGGCGGGGGCAGCAGTCACAGGTGGAACTGTCACTGTTGAAGGTTGTGGAACAAGCAGTTTACAGGTATTTCTCATGTCATTAAGACCTTGGGGGCAATCACATTCTAGACTTTTCCATCTTATGCTTGGTATTTGTGACAGCGCCATAATACGTTCTATTTCTTTTCTGTTCACTAGCTTAATTTTGTGGAAGTACTAAAAAGTAAGAGTTGCACAGTGCATGGCCTACATCTTAGTGTATAACTGCATGAGGTAATTTTCTAACAAGGGACTTACTTTGAGCTTTATGTTTCCTTTGTGAAGGGGGATGTTAAGTTCGCTGAGGTCCTCGAGAAGATGGGGGCAGAAGTTACATGGACAGAGAACAGTGTCACAGTTAAAGGACCTCTGAGGAACTCTTCTGGAATGAAACATTTGCGTGCCGTTGACGTGAACATGAACAAAATGCCAGATGTGGCCATGACTCTTGCTGTAGTTGCACTTTTTGCTGATGGTCCTACTACCATAAGAGACGGTATGGCTAACCTTGTTTCCCTGGTATCAAATCCTATTGAAGCATGTTGTTTAGATTAAGATATTATTCTGAAGCGATTGGGACCTGGGGCACTATTCTACAATATGAAAGCATTTCCCTGCATAATTAGTTTTTTAAAATGCTGTGATAACCTGACTAAAATGTGCAAAGAGGTTTTCCTGGTAGTTTAGGGGTCTGATCAGAAGGGAAGAAAATTGTCGTAGCTTTTGCAATTTCTTGTTAATACAAGAGGAATGGCTCTCTGCCTCATCATTTCTGGGTTGATGCATACACTTTGTAAATGTTTGATGTCCTTTGTCATGCTACCCTTTGAGACACTTTAAGACTCAATTTGGCATGCATCATATAACTTTCTCTAGAGAGATTTGCTTTTGCGTCTTAAAATTTGGTATTTACAACGGTTAATGCCTGTTGGGAAGTTAAGGGGGAAAAGAAAAAGAAAACATTGTTTAAGACTATCTTTTATTTTTCATTTGACAAGGAGAAACATCCTTTAATCGCATCATGTTTACCATTTTGCTAAATTAGGTTGATGAATTTCTTGAATTGAATTTTTAACAGCCTCTGAAATACAGAACTGTCTGATGGTGAACTTGTCGAGTCGGCTATATGCTATTGGGTATTGGATGTCAGATTTGATAACGTTTCCTAATTGTTAGGCTTGATTTTTTATCTAGTTCCTTAAAGTATTCAAGGATCCATACAAAGTAACCAAATCCATGTGCTACACATTTGGGTGTGTTTGAAAGGAAAGGAAGAGTTCCAACATTATATAAGCCAGTGATTGTAGAAAGTAGTATAACTCAAAAGTTTTGTTAGATATGAGAACTAATAAATTAAGACATGAGCTATATATGTATGGATTGAAGATAAAGTTGTAGTGTTTCCCGAGTCTGAAAGATCTCTCCAGTGCGGAGTAGATTTGTGTAGTTTCTCGTTGATGTAGTATGCATCCTATGAGGGTATCTGTTTTATGATTCACAACAACTTTAAATATTTAACTGTTTGAAGACCTCATGAGAATAAATTTTTTGGGGGGGAATAAAGTATTTAATTGTTGCAGATGCTTCGCCGGTCATATTATTTTTCTCTCTTTCTTTCTTTATATTGTGCTAATACCCCTCTTTTGTCTGCTCAGTTGCTAGCTGGAGAGTTAAGGAAACTGAGCGGATGATTGCCATATGCACCGAACTTAGGAAGGTAAACATCTTTAGCTGGTTTCATGATATTTGCAGCTTACAAGCCTAGTATAGTCTTCTTTCGATATTTCATTGCATCAATTATTCTGTTTTTCTTAGCTTTGAGTACTTTCGGATGAAAACTTAGTTGGCGTGCCTGCACAGTGTTGGGATAGGGTCGGTAAATCATATCACCCCACCAGAAAAGTTAAACGTAACGGAGATTGTAAATCATGACGACACACAGAAGGGCTAGTGGCGGTCTCTCTTGCTGCTGTCTGATGTTCCCGTCACTATTAAAAAGGACCTGGTTTTTGTGTACTCGCAAAACCTCGACACCTGACTCCGTCGGGTCCTCCAGAAGTACTCCAAGCACTAAACCACTTTACATGTAGAAGGAATTATTTTGTACTACAAGAGAAATTATGCACCAGTTTGCAACCAAAATGGTGCCCATACCGGAAGAGAAAAAAGCTTTCCAACTCCTTTTTATATGTTCATTGTATTTGTTGAAGTTGAGCTTCTTTTTTTGTTTCTCCTGTAGAAGACATGTATACTATATAGTTAAGTACACTTCCTTGAAGAATATTTACCATTGATTATCACCGTTTTAGTTATTGTATTTGGTATTTAAAATAAATTTGTTTCGAGAATTTAAAGCTATAATTGTGATTTATGGAGTTAAGATAGGCCATTAGTCTATTTATTTTCACACTACTAAAGTTCATGATTACACAAGATGATTAAGTATGTTTATGTGGTACGGTAAAATTAAGAATAAACTACCTAATTACACAAATATCACTACCATATTTATTAATTTTCATATAGTTTGTGTAATTAATAGTTTTATACCAAATTTGAAGTTAAATATATTTAGATACATGTATTTTTGCTACCTAATACATTTTGAAATACAGATATATCCTACCGTATTTATTAGTTTTCCTATTTGAAATTATTACATATTATCTCACTAATTAATAGTTTTATGCCAAATTTAAAGTTTAGATACATGTATTTCTCCTATCAAATACATGTATTTTCTACTACAAAACACATTTTAAAATATAGATATACATGAAGAGAGGCGAGTGTTATAGGAGGGAGGTGAGTAAAAGAGTTTGTGTATTGCATATATATGTGAATCATACTAGATACACGTACCTGTAGACTAACAAAAGAGTCAAATACATGTGAATACATCATATTTGAATCACAATTTAAGTTGAATGATAATTTTAAAAATCACGAAAAAGATATATAATTTAAAACATCAAACTAATGAAATTTATGTTATTTTATCGGCATCGGATACCAATCACATGCTCTTTCAGAATGGAGTGTGACACCGGCCTATCAGAACCCACTAAAATAATAATAGGGTCATGCTACTTTGACATTTTTGAGTCCGGCCCACTGATTAATCGGCCCGATGTGACCTACTTGCACAACAATATACAGTCGAAATATATGAAAAATCTAAATAAGGTAGAAAAACTCAGGATAAATTACAGAAAAGGACACACACTAAATTGGTTAAAAAAGTACAGTAACTTTAACTTGCAAGAATTTTTGGCAGCTCAAGTTGATACATGACTCGAGGTGAGATCCAAATGGAAGCGTTGACAAGAATGAATAATAAGGTAATTGACAATTCATAAAATTGTATAGTAATTTTCCCAAATTTGTTTCACTTATTATAAGTTCGTAATTTTAACAACTAGGAAGTCTCAATCTTAAAGGAATAATGATACATCATCTACCTTGGTAAATTTATTATATGGCTGCAATGTGCTTACCCTACAACTTAGCTCTCCCACGCCCAAATTTAAAAACAATAAGATAAATAATACTATAGAATTGGCTAATTGGTGTCCACCTTTCAATTAAAATATTATAGTGAGAGAGTATTTTGTTTAGGTTTGATTGGAGTGTCCCTATTCTACCATAAAATGTTTTGATAGTATGAATAAAATTTCTACTTCTTATTAGAGATTGAGTTCGAATCACATTTTTTTTAATGGATCTATTTAGCCAGCAAAATATGAATTAATTGAAGGGTTCGGGTGTGGACCAGATCATAAGAGTTGGACACCCTATAAAACGAACATATGATATTACCTATTTGTCCATGAAAAATTTCTACCTTTTTCGATTTTTTTTTTTACTTCATTTAAAAATCGTGTGTGATGATAAAAATTTCAAGTTTAACTTGAAGTTGTATTGAGAATTTGGAAAACACCCCACGTCCTTTCTTAAAAGATGAATCAATCGTTACTCGACGATTCAAAACTAACCGATACCCAAAACCCTATTTTTACTTCTTCACTTTTATAAATTTTCTTTCTAAAATTCTATCCAACTTTTTTTTATACGATAACCCCATTTAAATTAATATTACATTTTATGTTTAAATCGTATTTTATAATTTTTAAAAAAATACAATCGATATCTAACTACTTATTGCCCAAAAGTATGACCATATACATTCTTTAACTCCAATTCCAACTTTAAAAACTAAGTAATATCTTTTATTTTCATTTTCATGATCAAACGCTCACTGATTAATAATTAAGAGATATGGTACTTTTTAAAAAAAGAATATTCGAATTAAATATATAGTAATAGGGAAGAGGAAAATAAAAATAAAATAATTATATGGGAGAGGCAACCATGTGAGCAAGTTGGCAAATAAGTAAGGCAAACCATGTCCCAACAGTTGTTTTCTTGGCCTTTTATTTATAACCTGCTGCCATCATGTTCCATGCTTTATTACTTATTACTATGCTCACTATACATTAAAATAATTATAATTTTTTTTATATATTAAACTGTTCACCCTCCTTCTTTGTTTTTTTTTTTTATATTTTTTTAAAAAAATTCTTTCCACCGTCCTTAAATCTCTGGATCACAAAAATGTACTATTAAAAGATTCTATTAGCTCTAATTAAGACATAGTAATTATTCTATAATAATGTTCAAGTGGATGGATACATTATCAAATGGTGTTACCAAATCTGAATTTTATGATGTAATCAAGTAATTTGACTTAAATATACCATACATTTCACGGATTAGGAAGAGTCACATGTAGAAATAAGTAGGTAGACTATACCAAAAATAATCTTTAACCGCGATTATTAGTGATAATTATATTTTAGTATTCATACTTTTAAAGTTTATAACATTATTGAATCTAATAACTGATATCATCGAAGATTTTAATATTCTTTGTTAATGTATTTCACTAAAAGCTATTTTTATCGTAATTTCGATAGAAATTGATCACACATGATAGCTGGCCTAACAAAACTTTAGAAGAAAAGCCACTGAATATAAGGGGAGGTGTTAATTGAAAAAGAGAGTTTTATTTGCCTTGCTTTCAAGGTTGCCTTATTACCAGCAAACTTATGTGAATTTTCACATGACTTTGTCTGCTTTTTAGGTATTTGCATTAACTCATCACCACCTCACCCTCTATTTTTTATACCTCCACACTTCTAGAGTTCGTAATTTTAATGTAACAATATAAAATATTAAGGTAATACGCGTAAAAAATTATATATCTTAATGATAGGGGGAAAATAATCCTCCGAAAAATATGTAATCTTGGTAAGAATAATGATTCGGAAAGTACTTGCATCTATTATGCTACTGCCTCTAATATTTACTTTAGTCATTTGCATTTGGCCTTTTTAGAGAACAAATGTCATGTGGAAAAGGATGTGTGAACAATAAATTAAAATTAAATAAACTACTTTTTGTGTTTTTTTTTTTTTTGTCATTATCAATAGGTCTCAAAAAATGCAATTAGTGGGAAAGCGTATTCTTAGTCATACACATTTCATATTATATTTTTTCTTCATCTTTTAATAAATCAAAGGTGAAATAAAAATTTAGTATACTTAAAGATTTGAGAAACTCGTAAATGACGAAAGATTTAGTGTATCAATCTTATTTCAAATAGATTCTAGTTATTATTATTTTATAAAGTCATACTTTTTATAGTTTTAACTTCTTTAATAAAAAAAAAGTCAATTTTAATTATTATTTTATGAAGTCATATTTTTTATAAATTTAATTTTCTTTCAATAAAAAAATTGACTTTTCGAAATAATAATTAATTAAATAACATCTTCTTGCATGAAGCAAAATAATTTTCTGATCTAGAAAGATAAGTTCAAAAAAGGTGAAAAACGTGCTAAGTCAAATGTGTGTTGGAAAATAAGTAAAAAATTGTGAATTTTATTAATATATATATCATATATATGCAATCTAACAAGGGGAAAAAAAAAAGATAAAAAAAGTTAAATAATGTTTTATTAATAATTATGAGGATAACTTTTTAAGCAAGAGCAAGTCATAACCCCCCAGTTCGGTTTAGCAGGAGAAGGGAGAATTACTGTATTTTAGGTATACATATCGCACGCGCAACTGTTGAGTTAAATATAGCTTTCATTAGGTAAAATAAAGTAAAATTTTCCAAAGTGAAGAGGACTTATTAGCTATTTGATTTGATTTTTCTACAAAATTTACTTCTCTAATTTATAACAAACCAAAAATATATGAATATTACATATTACATCAAAAATGGTAAGAAGGAAGTCCTTATTGTTCTCTCATGGCAAATTATAGTATTAATAATGCAATAATTTTGCATTATTAGCATAGTTAAATAAATAACTATTCCTACGAAAAATCAAATTTCTTTTCACTAAAGTTGTAGAAGGCATTTTAAAAAAATAAATGCATGTTATTTTCAATTAAAAAAATCAGACAATGTATAATAAATAATTTCAAAATAATTAAGTAAAACCAAAATAATGCTTCTCTAGTTACTAAGTTATTCCTATTTATAGAATGTGTTTTTTTTAAAAAAAAATTAAGCAGTAATAAAAATAATGCTTCTTTAATGTTACAATATAATAGGACATATTTGTCAACTTTACTCTTGAATTTTAAAGTAAAACTTTTTTGTGATTATTTTAAAAATAAAAATGAGATGGATGAAGTGTAAATTTCATCTCATATCAAAAGGTGATTAATAAGAATATACTATAAGTAAAAAGGAAAATCTCAAAAAAAAATATATATATAGATTTTATTGTTTTCTTTAATAAGGATGAAAAAATTAAAAAAAACAACCGTTAAAATAAAATGAAGAAATATATCTAAAACATAAATTTGTTCTATCGTCCAAAATTAGTAAAAATCAACCACCTTTCATAATTAAATCCAAGCTTTTGTCACCAACAAACCACCCCATATTTACTCACTTCCAAACACACAAAAACCTTAATGACTTTTCCCCAAATCAAGAAACTCCCCTCATTAAAATTTGGCTTAGTAAAATAAACTTTTATGAAATAAAACTACTAGCTTTTATTGAAAACAAGGCTTTAAAACTTCACAGCCTTTGTTTTTTTCCCACCTATCAATGCATTAACCAACTACCTCACACTTACCACAATAAGACAAAAGCCAACTCTTCCCAAGTTGAAATATACTCTATGTTTCAAAAATAAGGTAACTTAATAAATTATATATTACATTTATAAATATACTTAAAAGAGCATGAAATAAATTAAACTGACACTTATTTTTTTAAAAAAAAGAATATTACTTTCGTGTACATTTTTAATTTGTCTATTATACTAATAATATCTATTTATTATTTTATCCAAATTATTAAGAATTAATTAACATGTAAATATAATAACTTATAATAATTAAATAGTAATATAATAAATAATTATTTTACGAGGTATGTCAAGTCAAATCATATTCAAATATATAAGAACTAAGTAAATATGGATAGAAAGGAGTAGTGTTTGTGAGCCTTTTGCACTTTAATGTGACAAAAATTAGGGTTCTTTAATTTTTTTTACTCAAAGTAGGTTAATCCATTTTTCATTAATTACACTCTTGTTTGACTATGTTCTTAATATACCTACCCCACCCCCAAAACTCAACCTCTTAGCTATTAGTCCACTTCCAATCTTTCATTATTCCTTTTTTTTTTAAATTCTTCAAACCACATTCTTCTCCCTCCTCAAATTTAGTCTACACTCCAACCACACTCTCTCTCTCTTTCCAATCACCCATTTCTTAATCAATCATCAATATTTTTTTCTCTTCTAAAACCAAAGGCAAAGAAACCCCTACAAAAGTTAAAGAAGAAAAAAAAAAACAATAATTACTTACTACTACCATTTTGTTCCAACAACAACCAGTCCCTCCAAGAAACCAGAAGATTCCCATAAATATAGGCTAAAGTTTCAATATCCTCATCTTCTTTTTTTGTTTGTTTGATGATACCAATACCCTCATCATCACCTTCATAGCCACCCCTTTTTCTTTATTTTGCTTCTTATCTCCATTTCCACTATCAACAACCAAAAGGAAAACAAAAAAGAAGAGACTTTTTTTCAAACCCTAACTCTCACATTTTTCAAGAAAATTTGGAGATTTCCTTTGAAAACAAGAAATACTCAAGGTGGGTATAGCTCAAATATCCAAGATTTGGAAAGTGTAATGTCCCAAATGATGCACATTGACAATATCCCATCAACCCCAGGAAAGTTCAAGATGGAAAAGTCTCCTTACAATAGGCTAAGGATGCATTTTTCTCTAGCAAAGCTCACATTTTGGTCATTTGTATTCTTGGGGTTGATCTTTGTATTCTTCTACAGATCTCCAGCTTCTTCATCCCCTGTTTCTTCAGATCTCTCAAGAAGATCTCTCAGAACCAGCTCCTACGGTGGCCCTGCTTGGGAAAAAAGGATTAAAGCTTCAGCTAAAGTAAGGTCACGTAATGGTATTTCTGTATTGGTTACTGGTGCTGCTGGCTTTGTAGGAACTCATGTTTCAGTTGCTCTTAAACGCCGTGGCGATGGCGTATTGGGTTTGGATAATTTCAATGATTATTATGACCCTTCGCTCAAAAGAGCACGACAAGCGCTCTTAGAGCGAACAGGGGTGTATGTTGTTGAGGGTGATATCAATGATGCCACCCTCTTGAAGAAACTTTTTGATATTGTTCCATTTACTCATGTAATGCATTTAGCTGCACAAGCAGGTGTGCGTTATGCCATGGAAAATCCTGGATCATATGTGCATAGTAACATTGCTGGTCTTGTTAATGTTCTTGAAATTTGTAAAAGTGTTAATCCTCAACCTGCTATTGTGTGGGCATCATCTAGTTCTGTATATGGATTGAATACTAAGGTACCTTTTTCAGAGAAGGATAGAACAGATCAGCCTGCTAGTCTTTATGCTGCAACTAAAAAGGCTGGTGAAGAAATTGCTCATACATATAATCATATATATGGGCTTTCATTAACTGGATTGAGATTTTTCACCGTTTACGGACCTTGGGGTAGGCCAGACATGGCTTACTTCTTTTTCACAAGGGATATCTTGAAGGGAAAATCAATTCCTATATTCGAGGCTGCTAATCATGGCACGGTAGCTAGGGATTTTACCTACATTGATGATATAGTAAAAGGATGTTTGGCAGCATTAGATACTGCTGAGAAGAGCACTGGAAGTGGTGGGAAGAAGAAAGGCGCTGCTCAACTGCGGGTGTTCAATTTAGGCAACACATCTCCTGTGCCAGTTTCAGATCTTGTTGGCATTTTGGAGAGGTTGCTAAAGGTGAAGGCCAAGAGATTGGTGATGAAGTTGCCAAGGAATGGGGATGTGCCTTTTACTCATGCCAATATAAGTTCAGCCCACAAGGAGCTTGGATATAAGCCTACAACGGATCTACAGACGGGATTGAAGAAATTTGTCCGATGGTACCTCAATTACTATGGTAATGGAAAGAAGAGTGCCCAGTGATACATTCTTTGAATTGTGCGGTAGGATCATTCAATTCTTGTTCATTTTGATTCTATGATTGTTTTTTTTCAACACATATCCGATCGAATTGCCCCACTTTCTTGCTTTCTAAATCTTGATGATGCCATATATGGAGCACATCAGATCCCTCTGATGATGAAGTTTTGTGCTGAGCAATTTGATCTGTGTCAAATGGAACCTGAAATCAACTTTTATTACTTTTGGAATGTAATTGTTGTAGTTTGTTCAATTTAGGATTCAGGACTGATAGACCACTGCTGATTGATGGACAGCGGATGTATCATCTTTATTAAGTTCTAATAAGAGTAGCACATGATAGTTCCACATTTGATTTCTTGCATAGATTTGTTTCTGTTAGGACATTTCTGAGATCATCCTTTTACATGAATGTTGAGGTTGTATATTTCTTATTTTGGCGGTTAAACAAGATTCCGTACTTTCTGATTCATATTTTGTGGTTTATTACTGGAGGTTGTTTATTTAGATTCGTTATAATAGATTATTTCTCTTGTCCTTTTCCCTGTTTGTTATTTCTTTATGAATGAAAGGAAGGCAAGGAATAAGCCGTTAGAAACTGACAGTTAAGAAGCCTGAAGAGAACCCCGCAAGCTCCAGCTCCTCTAGGTTCTATGTTTCCTTTCCTTGAGTATGTGAGACGCTAGCGTTTAACCAGAAAACTAGTTAGTATAGGATCAAGGAGATATAATTTGCATTTCATCTTCTTCTGCCTTCACAATTTATGTCTGCAAGCTAAGAATGATTCCTCCCTTCTGAAGATGGTCTTCAGAAGTAAAATGCAAACTCTAACTTCAAGAAGTGTGCTATATCAATGAACAACTAGTCTTTTTTGGAAATTAGCTTTTACAGTCTTTCTTATGTTGATACTGTACCAAACCTTGCTGATGGCTCATACAAATTATCTGGTCCATCTTTACCTTCAGATTTAGAAGTGAATTTATTGTGTAAATGTCCATTTCATTGACTATTTGGGTAGTTACAGCACTAATTCAGTTTGAAGAAGTAGCAATCTATAGAATGGCTCTGAGTGTGCTTCTCTTAGAGTTACAAGCTGCTGAGACTAATCCTATTTAGATATTATCATCAACTTAAGCTTTAGAAAGTTGCAGTTCTGGTTTATGTGACAGGATGGATCAAGATGCTGATGCAGTAATTTAAATTTCTGATCTTTCATCTGTCAAATATAAAATGAGAATTTCCGAATTGGGCACTGAGGTGTGAAAGCTCGAGTGCTCATTTTACCTCCTCAACCCTGATCATAGGAAGTGGGAACTAAAACAGATAGCTAAATTGCTGGTCCTTTCATGAGGTTTATGTTGTATCAGAATTCATCTGAACACTATAGTGGAAGCTATCCCCATATTTCATTCTGTTTCTAAGCATATGTACACACAATTGGGGGTTGTGATCCTCTTGAAGCCTGTGTCGAGCTTTTCTTGGATTTCATTTTCTTCCCATTTTAAACATTTGGAAATAACTTTGGCATTTTTGGCATCTGCAGCAATGTACAGAAAAGTTTGTGCATCTTTCCTTATTATTGTTCTTGATATTCTGTTTGCGGATCATGTCTAATTGCATGAGCTCTCGTTTAGCAGCCTGGATATTAGGAAAAGTATATCATACACTGGAGCATCTTGTTTTCAGTCTGAGAAGCTTATTAGTTAAAATGAACTTCAACCAAAAGACTTATACTGGTAGTTTCTGTTTCCACTAGTAGGATGAAATTTTGACAGTTACGTGGACAAAGCATTTGTTTCTTATCTATATGGTTGATTTAGCTTGCCATTCCCACTCTGCTTTGGGGTCTTGTTAGTAAGATATTGTTGCATCATTGCCTCTATTCGAAATGCAAGTTCGAGTTCGGTGTTTGGGCGGTATTTGATGTAAGGTTAAATATGAAATGATTAAAGTTGTTCAAGGAATTGCTTTGAAGTTATTTATGGACATATCCTTAAGTTGAAAAAAGAAGTAGGTGAGGTTTGTTACAGTTATGACTTGTGAATGAAAATCATTGTTTCATTTGATATCTTACCAATACCAGTATATACGAATATTGAAAATCAGCATCTTAAATAGGGACTCATGCATTCACTGGTTGCAGCTCAGTAAGGAATAATTATTAGCTTGTGGAATGCTTTTGCCAGTATTCTTTTCTTTGATTGAAAGGATACAATGTTTATTTACAAGCATTTGAATTACCTGCCTGTATTCTGAACCCTTCACCGTGAATATACAACCAGACACGAGGTGGGAGTTCATTTTTGTGATACTAGATTTCACTACATTATAAGGGGGGGAAGGGGGGGGGGGGAATACATAAGATGATGAATCCAATCACAATAAATGTTTTAAGACACTAAAAAGGGCGCCACTACTCTTCCTCCTGGGAACAGAGGGGTAAGTGTAGTTGCAAGAAAGTAAGAAGAAAAAACGAACAGTGAAAAAGTGACGTATTCTATAATGACATAGGTCTTCTATCTGGCCATGACTCCATTTTTTGGAAGTACTTCACTGGCACCACACCATCAATACCCTCCGTCAAGATAACTCTGTTTTCAGAGATATAAAGCTTCATCCCATCTGAACCAATGCAAGAAAACTGTGAGAAACAACAACAAAAAAGTAGGATTTTCAAAATTCATGACTTCAGCACACATCAACTTCTGAATATACTTTATTTCGTGATTAGTGATTGAATCTACAGAAAGGACATAGAAATAAGCTAAGACTTCACTTTGAGAAAAGAATATTCTTTCTTGATAACTTACTTTTTGAAAACCTATTATAAGCTACAATACGTTTGATCGCCAACTTATACTTTGATTCATTCCATTATATTGAAATTTTCATAATACTTTAGAGAAACTCGACTAGAATTCAACAAATCAAAACCAATTACCTTCCAAAGCTTTTCTCACATCAAGAAAGATGAGGACATTAACATCCCGCCTCATTCCTGTACAATAAACAAAGAAACTTTAATCATCCAAGCAAGCCAAGACTGTTGAAGTTCAGGTAAATTGTCTAATGCAAGAGTTCTCTGCTGATAGAGGAAGATCTGAAGGTCAAAAATGAACTACAATCCATAAGTTAAACACATGGAGATCAGAAAGACCAATATCTAAGAAATTGCAGGGAATGATTCAAAGTGCACCATGTCAGGATTCTACTAGATCAATAACTGTATCTTTGATGGTCCAGTAGAGAAAATTTGTGTGGAACGGGAATTATACATGCCATGAGAAAAAAGTTTCAGAGTCGATGGATTTATGAAAGTAACATGTAATCCAATGAATTCGTAAATAATAAAAATGGCAATAGATTCAAGGTGCTATGAGATATCTTACCACTAATTACTTCACCGTCTGTTGGCAAGCCACATGAGAAATGAACATGTAACCTTTTCATGCGTTTGAGCCCATGCTCCAAAATTGATTCCAAATTCTTCTTGTAAGTGCCATGTACACAAACTGCACATTGCCGCAAATGAAAACCACAACTTCAAATATAGAGAGAAAATTTTTAAGGACACAGGGAGACCTTGATGCTAAAATTGTTCTTCAGCACCAGACAAGGAACTGATCTCATGTTATTATATACATAACTATCAATAGAGGTCAAGATTTTTAACCATTTTTCGTGTTGGTTTTATAATATTAAAGACAGAGTTTAAAAATGAAGAACGATTCTCTGAACTTATATTGTACATTTCTACGAGGTCAAGATCACCCTTTGGTATTGGTACTACCATATATAACACTAGAACTTGACAATGAAACCCGAACTTCTGTTAACATATATTAACGCTAATACTGAGCTTTTAGTACATTATCCTGAAATGAAATTTAATGTTGGTAGCTGTTATTTCATTGTAAAAAGGCATGATCTTTTCAGGATAACTCTCACCAATTTGAGATTTTGTCATCTAAGTTAAGGTGGAAGGAAGATCTAATATCATTCTCTTTCAGCCCAAATGTTATATTTTGCAAGTCTGTATCAAGGAAAAATATCAACAGTAATATTTTCATAACATTGTTAAGTCACTAAAAGTCTAAACTATATTTAACTAACTGTGTTGAATTTTGTTCCAAAATTGGTAAACAGTTGACCTTCAGATCTGAATATCACACATAGAGGGAATAAATCTTACACTAATAAGACACAAGAATCAACAACTTGCTACAAGCATTCAGTTCAAATATGTTTCTTCTCTCAAAGTTAATCCTGAATGATACTAGTTTTCAAGGATTTTAGGTAGCTAGAATGACAGTAATCTTAGAAGAAGAAAAAACATAGAAATCAAGAGCATTGGATAAAGAGAGGAGCTATCATATGGGAATTGGATAGATATAGCCATTTCCTTGAAGAAAATATAATGTCACGGTTAAAAGAAGATAGCCTCTTTGTCAATTCCCTGTAGATTTGTATTGGCTTCATATGACTCTCAATAAAAAAGCTCAACCCCAAAGCATCATCTCTCAGCAGGGCAGATTTTAATAACGCCTTCTATATTTGGTTTAAGTTCCCCAAATGTTAATGAAGCGTTTTAGGTATTCACTTTCTATACTCGAGCTATGACCAAACATGTTTTCCCTTTTTTTTTTCTCTTTGCCGTTTTTTGGATCCCGTGACCTGTCAACATGTTGTTGAACAGGATGCTTAAAATGTATAAAACAGTTACATTTTAGCTCAGACAGACTCAAAATTAGAGTAATTTTTTATTACTCCAACTAGGAGTGTTTATAAGTTATTAAATGCACAAAATTATCTTACCTGGAACTTCATCAGCTGAAAGGATCGGTTTCAATAAGCTTTCAGTTTCAACTATCTGCAAAGTTGCAAACAAACTTAGAGAATAAATCTCCAACTCATAGACTATGATTTGATATTGGGTGAATACATATGTTTATTTTAGGTAGTGCCATTATTTGCATAGTCAATGACCGTATAAGATTCACATTGAGATAATGAAATATGTGCAGAGGCCAAAAAGAAGGATCAGTCAAATAGTAGGCCTACTAATTATCCAAGCACTTCGGAAGGAATCGTATTGGACGGAGTTCCACAACAAATTGATGGTAAAAGGGAGATGGATCGATATATAAAAGATATTTGGAGAATGTTAAATGGAGAAAGAGCTTAAAGAGCCAGAACAGATTTGAGACATAAAATATAGGGGATGTTAAAAGGTCATCCCCATGGAACTCCAAACTCTCTCTCATCACTGCGATAACTTGCTATCGATGAATGCAAGACTACATCCATTTTCTTTGCAGAGTCAAATTCGTAGATTGATATAATGTCATAGACATACATTGAAGAAGAAAGCGGACAATCAAATGAAGTTTCTACAAAAACTAAGAAACACAAGGTTGGATCCAGTCGTACAAAATAGAAGGAATGAAATACTCAGATATCAACTATGTTCAAGAAAAAAAGAAGAAAGCTGAAGTTAGTTGTATAGAATCTAAAAGACCATATATTTGAACATCAACTATATTCAGCAAAAAAGCTGGATCTAGTTATTCAAAAAAGAAATTTTGATGTCACACGCTGGGAATAAAGAAGAAGAACGACAAAGAAAGCTGGAGTTTCCTTCACTGGAGCAATATATTTTCAACTACTAATAAATCTGCTAACTCCACTAATGTGCTTTTAAAGGCATCCATGTTTGATCTCTCATGTTCCAGTCTTTCATTCTCTCCTTTTCCTTTACATTTTCATTTATGTTGAGAATTTACTTCTTCATTCATCAGATTTCTAGAATTAGTCAAACTATAGTAGAAGTATCCTCTAGAGGCTCTCCCTCTTAATGCCATAACTTATTGACAGACTATCCAACTAAAATTCCATCTGGAATATACAATGAAATAACACTACTCAACTTTACGGAGGAAAAAGTACCTTCACTGTATGGCCTTGGTTGGCACGTATCAGAAGCTCTCCATTTTCTTCCAAAAGGCCGAATCTTTGCTTGTTATCCTTTCGTACTGCCTATTAGAAAGCAAGCAAGAAATCATCTATATGGAACAAAAATGTCAAATAAAAGATAAGAGCAGTCATTTCAATTGAAGAAACCAAGGTCATTTAAAGAAAGGAGCAGTCATTTCAATTGAAACAAAGCAAGTTCATTTAATAGTCAGTTGCGACAATGAAAAGATGAAAAGACAACCACTGTCAATTTTCCACATAGGACAAAAAGGTATCAATCTTTTCAACTAAACTAAGTCAAAAACCTTTTGCAATCAAAAGAAGAAGCAATTCAAACTTTTCATCAACTTAATACAAGAAACAGGGCAACAAATTGAAGGAGCACAAGGCTTCACACAACTAACCTCTTTGACATCATCAACTGTATGTGACCTCAATGGGACATTCGCAAATGTTTTTAAGTTTAACTTTAGCAGATCTTGCACCTTCACATACCCATCATTCCTCATATTCAAGTTTAGCTCAGAGGCCATGTGCCGCAAAATGCGTGTCCTAAGGATAAACAACATTTCAGAATATTCAAAAGATCGCATTTAGGGGTCCTTTGGTGTGAAGGATTACACAAAATAGTCATGGGATTAAATTGTAGTGCCACTTAATTTGTTGTTTGGTTGGCATTTACGGGATAACTTATCTCGAGATTAATAATTAGTACCGGGATAAGTTATCCCTCCCGTTGGGTGGTATAATACTCCCGGGATAACTAAATTGTTCTTAAAATTTATGCAAAAGCCTATTATATAGAATTCAACAAACCAAACACTCAATAAAAAATATTCCCAACATAACTTATCCATCATAATTTATCCCATCATAACTAATCCCGTCATAACTTGAATTCAAACTCAACAACTCCTTAGTTTAGACAAAGTTTGGCCTTTTATAAGAGAACATAGAAAGTTCAAGGCAAATGACACTTGGTTTCGCAACAAGAATTATTGGTCCAAAACCAGGATACTTGTAGTAAGTCGAAGTGTCAAGTGTCAAATAGTCTACCTATGAATTATTATGAATCTTTGAACAATGAAGGCCTGAAATAAAGCAAAATAGGCAGAGAGGATTCATAAAGCCCCACGCCAACTAATCCATAGCTACTGCCATACCTAAAATACACACAAATTCAGGAAAAAAAAAGAAAGAAAAAAGAACCTGTTTCTTATCAAATAAAAGAAAACAGGTGAATGATTTTGCAATAAACAGAAAAAAGAGAATAACAAGAGGTCTTCAAATAACAACCCTAATTTCTCCTTCAAGCAATCAAACTTTAAGGGACAACTAATAAAGCCCGCTAAGCTGATTGTTCATACAACTTTTTGAAAAAAAAAAACTATACTGTGAGTTACTTCACTAGATCTCGATTCTGAAAACAGCTGAATTTCAAAAAAAAAAAAAAAAAAAAAAAACTTCTCCTCTAATTAGAAGTTAGCATTTTCTCCATTTTTAAGTTCAAACATGAAAAACACAAACTCAAAAGTCAGAAAAACTCCTTGAAAAGAACAGACAGAAACGCATACATATCCTTTCTGTCTCTAAAGCATCATCATGGTAGATACTATTTTCTATTTATGATCTCCAAACACTACAAAGCATACATATTCCTACACTATCATGGGTGTGACATATAAACCTAAATATAGAATTCATATAGCTTACCCAACTAATTTCGAATTGAGGCGTAGTTGATATGATTGATTAGCATGGGTCACACAATAAAAATTAGATCAAATACCAAAATCCTGAAAGGAGAAGAACACATATACATACAATAGTCTACCAAGAGCATCAATTTTATCTTTGCCGGCACCACCGCCACGGCCCCCTGATCTTTCTTTATTGTCCCTCGTGTCCAGTCCTCTTCCTCTTCCTCTACCACCGCTGTCATTGATTCAATATCAATTTTTTCCAATTAAAGATTGAAATCAACAATAAAGAAGATCTTTTGTTTTACCTCCGATTGGAATGAGAAAAGGCAGAGTAGGATGAGGATGAGGATGAAGGTTTGTTGAAAGCAGTGTTGTCCATTGAAGCAGGGAAACCAGGCAGCAAAGAAGAAGAGAGGAAGGATGTGAAAGGAGGTAAAGGAAGAAAAAGAAGGCGGCAACGTCCTAGTCGGAAACTGACCACAAAAGTGAACATGGGTGGGTTAAGCTCCAACTACATGGATCTTTCCGTATAAAATTCAATTATGTCTAAACAAATATAGGCAATTGAAATAGTTATATGATAAAATACGCAAGGACATTATTTTGAAATTAAAGAACAAAGATATGAGGAGGTGATTTTTTATTAACACAAAATCTTAAGTTGATAAAGTAATTAGACAAGTTATGTTATAAAAATCAAGTTCATAAAAATATAATCATAAAGAGAAGAATACAAGAGAAGTAGATAGAAGAAGGAAATTTTTTTTTCTTATTCAAGTGTGTATTACAATGGTGAATGATATCTCTATTTATAGGTAGAAAAATCAATCAAAAGATCACCATATTTACTGTCACATTAGTAGACACATTTCTATTCCAAAAAGATTCATCACCTTGGGAATACATATAAGAATAAGTTTATGATAAGTTTAATAGATAATTCACTTAATTCAATGTATCTATAGCAAGTTAAATTTATTTAGAATTATTATTAAATAAAAGGGGATAGATATGTAAGGCTAATTTTCAAACAATAAATATTAAAGCGAAACCTATGTGGTGATCTTTAATTATTTTTGGCATCTTAATCCAATAAAGATGACCGGTTAGCCTGTGTGTGAGAGTAAGTATGGTAGTAGAGTGGGTTAAGGTTTATTTGATTGGAATTGCATTTTTATTTTTGATTAAAGTGAAGCTAGAATTAATATGAAATTGGATAGCAAAGGTTAGGATTGAAATAAATTAGATAAATAATTCAGAGGGAGGTTAAATGAGCTCAAATGAAATGCTATTTGATCGTTCTTACAAGACTAACTAGCTGAGCCGTCCTTCAGATTCAGATCGTTGATGCGCTTCTTTGACAATTGAATTGCCAAGTATTATGATGAGACTAGTAGGGGTGGACATAAACACCGAAAAACCGAACCGAACCAAAATTTTTCAGAATTTTGATTTCGATATTTCGGTTTTCGATTCGATATTCGATTTATTTTTTTGTATTTTCGATATTTCAATTCGATTTTCGGTACATATTACTTTAAAATTCGATATTTCGGTTTAAACCGAAATATTATATTATAATTTATAAATTATATTATATTTATAATTGATTAATATTAAATATTTTTTTTAAAAAATAAGACCCATGCTTCATACCCTATCATTTTTGGACACTGTTCCTATTTTCCTAGAGCCTCACTAGTCACTCCATCATCCTCTCCCTCTTCATCATTTGCAAAACTTCACTCTTCTTCCTCTTCTTTTCCTCCTCTTCCTCCTTCTACTCCACAGCCGCCGTCCATTGTCCACCACGCCAGCACCCTCCATCCGCCGTCACCATTAGCAGCCGGCCAGCACGACACCAGCAGCCAGCGCGACAGCAGTAGCTCTCTGCCGCCGCCTCCACAGCAGCGCAGCCCGCCGGCGACAGCAAGCAGCCCCTAATAGGCCCATTAAAAAAATCGAAATAAAAAACCAAACCGAATTAATAAAAACCGAACCGAACCGAAATATTTCGGTACGCAATTTACAAAAACCAAAAACCAAAAGAAACGGAAAAAAAAAACCGAACCGAGCCGAAATACCGAATGCCCACCCCTAGAGACTAGCTCTTCTATAAAAAAAACTGGAATATTTTGTCTAATATATTCAAAGTAGAGCACCAAATTTCAAGAACCAAACGCCTTGAAAGTGAATCCAAACATATGCACTAATTCGAATGATAAATGAGCAAGTCTAACCATCCAACTGACTTCATTTCATATGGGACAAGATAGACAAGGACACATAATTATCTTGTTTCAGCAAAAGCATAATTCAAATTCCGCAGTTCCATCTCATAAAACAAAATTTGTTCCATTCAAAGTTTCAAACAACCCGGTCTCATACAAAAACAACTTAAGTCTGTAATTATGAAGATGGGACTTGACCAACAAACTTGTAATCCCAATCCATGACCTTCTCTAAGCAACAAGAGTACTCGCGGTGGTAGACTCGCTGCAAGGCAAAAATTGACCTTAGTACTTCAATTCACTAGATTGTACGGAAATAAACAGAAATTGAGGAAGAGGAGTGATTGAATGAAGTAAAATAGCATTATAGTGGGGTCACACAGGAGAAGCATAGAGTGAATGAATGAAGTAAAATAGCATTATAGTGGGGTCACACAGGAGAAGCATACTTTAACTAACATAACTCGAGAACTATAAACACAGACACCAATTACAATTTCAAAAAGGTGTCCTAGACTAGTGGAAGTAAAAATATTTACTGTTGATGTTGCACATCACACCATGAAGTATCCAAAGGGAAGCATCAAGTAGTTACCAATTAAATCAATGGAACAATACGAGTCCCCAAAATGAACTTGACCCACCAGTTCATTCCATAAACCTACATAACTCGTTTGGTGGAACTACAGAACATTTCCAGATAGTAATGTTCCCTAAGACAGTTATTTAACATGCCTGAGTATAAACAAGTTATTTCAGAACAGAATTTTAACTTGCACACATGAACTTGTAACACATGCTAAACAAAAATGAAACAAGTTCTAGATAATTAAACCAGAAGCAGATCACCACAAAGTAAAATAGGCAACAATGAGCTTATAAAATATGCAAAACAAAATGAAATGTACGTTGGTTGATTAAACCAGAAGCAGATAACCACCAAGTAAAATATGTAAGAATGAACTTACTACTTCCAGACTGGTGGAAGCTTCTTTGTTTTCTTATAGTAGCGAGCAAGTCGATGAATCCTGCTCTCAACAAGAATCAATCTAAACTTGGAGTCCTTGTCTTTTCTGTTCCTCTCAAGATGCTTCCTGATTGCCACTGCTTTCTTGATTAGGTGGTAGAGATCCTCGGGAATCTCGGGAGCAAGTCCTAATTGGAAACACCAATAGGTTATACAAGCATTCTTATCGAAAGTAATTGTCAAACGAGCAAATTAAATACACAAAAAGACAAACAAGTACCATGAGCCTTCAAAATTCTGAGAATCTTGCTACCAGTAACACTCTTCACCTGAGCAATCCCATGAGAATCACGAAGAATAACACCAATTTGAGAAGGTGTCAAACCTTTTTTGGCGAACTTGCATATGTTATCCTCAACCTGGAGCAAAAGATAGTACCGTCACTATAGAAAAACTGAATGACTGGATCACATTTCAATGGAGCATGACAGCATCAGTTAGGTAACTCCAACAACCCATCTTATAAACAGCCAAGTGACATTTACTGTGCCACGTAAAAGAGGCATTTTAAGGAAACACAATCCATAAAACAAGGTACAGCCACATTGTCTTTCTTTAAGAGCATACATAACATTATGCTCACTAGGAAAAATTTAAAAAGTAGAAACTGAAAAAGGAAAAGCAAATGTAGTTACATTCCGCTCGCAGGCGCAAAGCTAAAAGTGCGCAATGTATGTACAGTAACACATTGAGGTCCCGCAATCATCACCAGAAGAAACTGGATATTCAAAATTCTTGAAACATATATTAATCAATCAATCAACTATAAGCAATGTGAATAAATATTAAGGTATTTTCTCTTTGTGGTGGCGATCAATAAGGGAAAATTAGGATTCAAACAAGGCATCGCTACAAATTTCTACATTTTTCTTATTTTTCAATTAACTGTACATGCCATAGAAACAAGAGAAATAAAGCTAATAAGCAAGTAATTCCTTACATCAGGAGCAGAGATTTTCAGCCAACTTGGTGGAGTCCTCTTGTATGGAAGAGCTGAAGCTGAAATACCCTTACTGAGTAACAAAAAAAAAATATTGAAAATTATCAGTATAAATGTAGAATGAACAAAATAAAGATGAAAAGGAAGAAAGAGTAGACGAACCCTCGACTGTGCATACGACCCATGGTGGCTGGTTGGTGGTGTGCCGGTGGCTGCCGCGCTCCGATGTGCTGAAAGTAGCAGCGAAATCACTAAAATGACAAACTGAAGGGGGTTAGGGTTTTCGCGATATATACGTTCTTTATTTGCACTGAGGTCCTTTGATTTTTAAGATGATTTACATAATACACCCCTGATGTTAAGTGATTTTCCAGAACCCAAAAAGGGGAAAAGGGAAAAATTCATGTCAACCTTTTTTACATCACACTTTTGAATATAAGCATATCTCTACACAATTTATATACCTAGAAGTTTAAATTAATATTTGAATAGAACTAGGTCTTAATCATATTGATTTTAAAATTTATATATTTTGTGTAATTTGATTTAGTACATTTCAACAAGATATTTATTTATAAGTTTTTTTTGCTCCACTTAACCTTGTTCATCTCAAAAAATTATTTAAACGATCTATTTTATAGAAATTGAATAATCTTATTTGGTAAAATACTAGTAAATCATAAGTCTTTGTATTTCTTTCATTTGCAATATCTAAAACGAATAATTCCATAACAAATATAATTTCTTTTGTCATGATATAGATGTTGATGATTGTTACATTAATAATGATAACATCGATACCAATAGTAGTAATTTTGAATCAATGGCTAATTGTGGTGATATTTGTTTTTAAATTAAATTTCATAGTTTTAATATGAAATTACAATATATTTCTCTTTAGTTTGTAATTACATTAATCCTTTAAAAAGTAACATAAACCAGATACATAATATATAGTTCGGATACATTAAATAGAATCTCAGATACATTATACATAAACCGGATACAAAATATATAGCTCGGATATATTAAGAACTAGCTCGGATACATAATATATAGTTCGAATACATTAAAAATTAGCCCGAATATATTATAAAATAAACTGAATACATAATATGTATATCGAATACATTAAAAAATAAGTAATTTTTGAGAATTTTACAAAAATAAAGATAATATTGAAAATAAGGAAAACATAAGACTAGCAGTAGGGTTGGGCTAATCCCTGGGCCCTTTAAAAGTGATGCTATATAAAGCCCACTCATTTGGCCCACATGTTGCATCAATAATTTTGAATTGTTGTGCAGTAGGGCATCCTAACTCTTATATTTTTTTTAATCTTTCATTATACCGCCAAAAATAGTGTTTTTATTTTGTACCTATTCTCATTTGTCATCAACTAAGATATTTTTATTTATTAGAAAAAATATTAAATTTACCCTTAGCATCATTCAAGAACAAACAATTTCATACTTCGTTATTTTCCTTTTTTTAATTCGATATAGCAACATTTTTAATCATTTTTCGTTTTGAATCTATAGCAACGTTCAATCAAAGAGTAACTATGTACAATTTTTTCCTTTAGAGAATTTGGACTTGTGACGTTCGTCTATTAGTAAATTACGTATCTTATTTTTTTCTTTAAAGATTTCAATTCTTTTCCATTAATATAATCACAAAGGAAAATATATAATGGGAGTTATTAAAATGATGAATGAGCCAAAAAAAAAACATATATAAGTAGAGTACAAAATTAACCAATTTTAATACATGAATAAATTTAATTATTTTTTCCTTTAATACTACTATTATTTTGTCCAACAACCAAAACAAAACAAAAAACTAGAGAATACCATACAAAATTCTTTAGGCCCCCAAAAAAGTTATCATAATTTTTCCCAACTGTGAATCCACATGAGAGGACTGCTGGTATCACTTCTCCCCTGACAAAAAAAAAAGAGTAAAAATAGAGTTAATGGAAATTGCTGTACAATAACCATTATTGTGTTTCTTCTTAGGTCATAGGTCACATCTAAATTTCATTTGAATTTATATATAGTTCATTATTTATAATATCATTTTATTTATAATGTTCTAAGAATAAGAATGATTCAAATTTATCATTTTTTTAAGTTAACTTATTCATTTTAATCAAAATGATGTGTCAATTCAATATATCGAACTTTTTACTTTCATTGACTTCATCAACATCTTCACTATTCTTAAATGAGGTAGAAGAGTTGTATAACTTATCATTTCGTCGTATGATGGATTAGGTTGAGAGTGAGGTGAACGCAAAATAAAATTTATCCCGTACATTTAATGAATATATGATATATATCTTTGTGTATATTATTACTAAATAGTACTCATTAATACATGCTCTAAATCTTAATTTCTCATCTAACCAATAATATAAATTATTACAATATGATGTAAATAATAAGTGCAGATAATTTATTTTATTTTTTTACAAATGAGGAGTAGTTTGGCCATCTATTGAATGTGAAATAGTTGGTGGGTAGTACATTGATTATAGAGCCAAAAGGTTGTAATTTCATTATAAAATTTGTAATAATGCAACACACAGGGCCTCTTTGTACTATGTTTGATAATTAAATTTGGTGTAATAGTATATAATTATATTGTTTATTATGTTTGATTGTATAAATAATTATCTAGTGTAATTGTATATAATTATATTGTTTATTATGTTTGATTGTACAAATAATTATTTAGTAAACAGATAGTTGATGTAATTAACATAATTAATTATACTCTTCAATTTTACGAAAAATCCGAGTTGATGTAATTAACATAATTAATTATACTCTTCAATTTTACGAAAAATCTGTGAATGACTGGTAATAATTACCAATGGATTACTTTTTATTTTTTGTTTTAATTTTTTTGTACTTCTATTATTTTATGTTTTTTTACTACTATATTAAAAGTTTCTAAAGTTTATATTAATTTTTTTTTTTGAATTTATAACTTATTTTATATTTTCAGATTAATTTGTTTTGATAATATTGAATTCACATTGCAAGTCATTTATTAATTAGACTTGATAGATTATTTTTTTGTCAAAAATTTGTAATACTAGACATTTTATTTATATATTAATCTTTTTTTTTATCAAACATGCATTTCAAGATTTTGTAGAAACTACGTACTTTTAGTTTTTATGATCAATTCAATTAAAATGTATTAATTTTAAAAAAATATATAAATCAATTATTTTTTCATTATATTAGTTAAGAACATATGTTTATTAATTATTATATTCTCGAAAAAGAATATATATCTTAAATATTTAAATTAATAAAAATTTCTTATTTGTCTGCTATAAATTTAAAATAATTATTTTTTATTTTTAAAAAATAAATATAATTTTATTATTGCGCATCCAACCAAAACATGTGTAACTACACTGAAACAGATAAACATGTCAGTGTAATTACTAATAAACTGATAATTACTATCTTAATAATTACGCGAATTCCAATTACCATGTCGCTTTCAGAACATACTCATATAGAATTCACAAGTTCAAATGTGGAATAATGGATATAGCATTCACAAGTTGTGTTTTTATGTGGTTGGTAAGGACAATACACCAGCAACACCTTCTTTTTCACTTTTTACTATCAACTTATATGTGAAAGCCAAACCAAAAAGACAATCACTACTCCTCCACTTTCACAAAAAGTAGCTTGGAAGTTCATACTTTTGTTGAATTAGTGATACATCACTCTCATTTTGCCTTTTTATTTTTATTTTTTTACCTTCAAATTACATTGCTTGTTGCTAGGCCTAGATAGTGTTTCCAATTCTATACAAAGTATAATTTCTTTGACATGTGCTTGTAACAAAAGTAGCATGGTGCAACATAACATTTCGTTTCTAAACTTTAGGTCATTCTTTTTGAGTTCTCGTAACATGTTTAATTTTTTAAATTATGTGTCTGTTTAATTTTGGAGGTTCTTTCTATTATGATTTTTTCAAATATAAATAATCTTCGCTCACAACAATTTAAATGTTAATTGATGATGTAATTATGAAATTCTTTTATTTTTAATTAATGAATTTTAGATATGAGCCAAAGAGTTTCGATTTCCATTAGACTATTGATTATGAGTGATTAAAGGAAAATAGCATTTTGATTCTTAAAAGTTATTCATAAGTTTTACTTTTGATCCTTATATAAACTCAAAAATATGCTTTCCATCCCTTCATGTAAAAAGTATGTTATAACTAACTATTAATTATCGATATACTATTCGTATATTGATGGTAATATACTTTATTAATACGATACTAATACAAATTTAATATAATAAACAAGTAGTTAAAAATTCATCTGGTTATAAATATTGCAAGTACTTTTGGATTCTGTTTTGGCAAAAAAATAAATTTGGCCATAGAATTTTTTCTGTTTTGGAATTTTTGTTTTGATAAAATATCCAAAATTTCAAAATCTACAAAAACTTATTTTTGGGACGAAATATAGATGAGTCCTTAAATTTTTTAAAACATACTAACGAAATTAGTTATGTCAATTATATTTTCTTGCGGGTAGATGTGACTATAGTATATGTAATGACTTCAATGATGTACTATTTACAAATCTTTATAAACACAATAATTTTGTACCAAATTTATGAATATTTTTTATAGTGTTTGGATTTTATGGATATAAATAATAGGCATAATATACATATATTGGATTCTAAATTTGATTTCAAATTTTTAATTTTGACCTCCAATTTTCATAATGCACAAACAGTCACTCTAACTATCCAACTTTTAAATAAATAAACACATGAGTCCTACATGATATAATACGCGTTGGACACCATGTAAGACAAAAAATGATATGTAGGATGACATGTAGGACACATGTATTTATTTGTTCAATTTTATACAAGTTTAAATATCTATTTGTGGCACACCTAAAGTTAAAAGGTGTAAATATGATTCGAATCTAAGTTAAAGGGCACAATTATGTATTATGCCTAAATAATATTGCATGTTTTTTTTAATATATATATGTTTTCAATTCTATACCTTGTCATGGGTCCTTTTCTATGCTTTACTCTATCATTCTTCCTTTTTCTTTTTTATTTTTCCCACAAAGTAGGCATTGGAAAAGAATTGACAATATAGACACAATATCTTCCAAACATGAAAATGACTATCCCATAAACTTTATTCACCAAATAAGAAAAAATATTTCATGTGATTACCTTTACTGAACATAATTAATTTACTACTAATTATATTTTGTCTTCTTGTAATTTCTAGTCAAATCCTGAAAACAACCCAACCCATGCTTGTTTATATATTTCTGTGTTAATTGGTTTTTTTCATATCAGAACTTTTTTTTTTTTCTTTTCTTTTAATCTCTGCTAAGATTCCCTTAGTTTTGTTTTGTTATATGTATATGATTATAATTTTTTTGTTTTGCGAGATATATTAAAAAGAAGAAATATCCACTTTCCCTGGTCAGTGGAAATATGTTAAAAATGAAAATATTTGAAATTAGCCAAAAATAACTAGTATATATATAAACTAATAAAGAAAAGAGTTATAAAAATTTAATTTAACATATGGTGCAACTTATATTGATTTCAGTCAGTAACTATTATATAGCTTTTATAAGATTGATAAGAACTACAGTACTACACCTTATTATATAGTTAACAATATATGTAGAAATAGTTATAAAAAAATATAATATATGAACATGACTCTTAATTTAATTTCAGTTGATAACTATAATTTTTAATTTTGGATATGTATAAATAGATCACACTTATACTTAGGACACATTCGTCCGACATGACGTCCTCCTACATCACAATTTTGTGTCATGCATGAACATCCTACATATATTATGTCACACAAAACACATGTGATAAAAGATATATTTATAATTTATGTATTATACCTTTAAAATAGTGATACTCTCTCTGTTTCAATTTTGAATGACTTGACACAACTTTTTGTAAAAAATAATTTTTTTAAATCTTATAATTTTAAATTTAAGATATATTAAAATATTTTTTAATAGTGCGATCTATATAATGATAGTGTCGTATAAAATAAAGTACAATTTTTTTTTTAAATATATAAATGACTAAGATCAATATTTCTTGGTTTGGAAAAATTACTGTAGAAGTTTCAAAATTACAGAGGTATTAAATGCCTTGAGCAATAATTTTTTAAAATTCAAAAACTAACCTAACCTGTTCCCTTTACATACATATACACATTTATGAGAAGTACCAGTACTTCCTTACTGCTAGTCAGAAGACAGTAGTCCTCCATTATTTTTGACTTTATTAAATTTTAAAAGAAGACATAAACCCAAACTTTAGTACCCTCAAAACCTTTTTGTTCATCCTCATAAGGAAAATCATAACCTTATCAACTCTTCCATTTTTATTTTACATGTCATTCTATTATTAGTTAAAAAATTATTTAACCAATCTTTCGTATACAACTATAATGTAAATTTGTCTTTTCTTTAGATATTTTCTTCGTCTCAAGTTATATAATCAGTTTTACCTTTTCAATTTTGAGAGACTACCATGATTGTGATTTCCTTTAATATTTTGAATATGCGATTCAAAAAATTATTTTTATTTTTTTAAAATTTCATGTCAAGACGGACAAATTTGAATCAAAATTTTTTCTTTTGTTATTTCCCAAGCTAGCTAGTTACAGGTTACTGGTTATACCAGTTACCAAGATTCAAATTGGATTCTTCTTTCTTCTTTATTATTTTGTCACTAGACATTGCAATATCTTCTTCACACTAAAGCCAACACTCCTTTCTTGAAATTTGTCACTTAAAACCAACTTTCCCTACAAACATTTCCATCCATTTTTCTTGCAAAAACCAAAAATGGGTTTTCTCTCTGTTCTCTCTTCCATTTTCCTTTTCATCCTAATCCTAACATTCCCACAACAAAGAGTTTCTTCTGAAGCCATTAATGATAGTACTAAAACATCTTTATCTTTGCTTATGACTATCAAAGCTTCTTTGGACCCAAAAAGCCTCATTCTTTCATCATGGTCACCTACTTCTACTGACCCATGCAATGATTCTTTTGAAGGTATTGCTTGTAATGAGCTTGGTCAAGTTGTTAACATTTCTTTGCAAGGCAAAGATCTTACTGGAAAAATTCCACCTGAGATTGGTCAGCTTCAGAGTTTGTCTGGATTGTACTTGCACTTTAATAAGCTACATGGGGTTGTACCTAAAGAAATTGCTAACTTAACTCAGCTCTCAGATTTGTATCTTAATGTGAATAATCTCTCTGGTGTTATTCCTCCTGAGGTTGGCAACATGTCTAGTCTTCAAGGTAGGTTCTTTTTTGCTTTGTTGTTTTGGTTAGTTATGGTAAAAAGCCCCAGTCTTGATGATGCTTAGTTTTGAGTTTATTTGAATGAGTGTTTGAACTTTGCCAAATAGATCTATAGCTCTATTAATGAAATGGGTAGCAGTCCAAGAAGTGATAATGCTGTTAGTTATTGAGTAATTTCACAATGCCTATGTTTTTTCTTGAAAAAAGATTTGATTTTTAGTACTCATTAGTCATTGTTAGTCCATATTAAAAAGTTTTCTTGAAGTAATCTTTTATGGGGTGATTTTTGTTCCTATGTAGCTTACAGCTAGGTGCTTAGAACATGAAACACTTGAAAAAGCCTCTACCTTTGGTTTTATGTTAAGCTTTTCTGCGTCATTTGTCCCTTTCTTTATTGATTTGAGCTTCAATATGGGCTAATACTTTAAGAAAGTTTCAACTTTCCTGTCAAACTTGCAAATTTCTTAGTCTCTTGTTTGGGTGGCTTTTTCTGCAATTTTTGGTGGAATGAATCTCAAATAAAAGTAGCTGAGCTCCGTTTGTTTTCTGATTTTACACAGTATTGCAACTATGTTATAACCAGTTGACTGGAAGTATACCTAATCAACTTGGGGTTTTGAAGAAACTCAGTGTTCTTGCTTTGCAAGTCAATCAGTTAACTGGAGCAATTCCTGCAAGCTTGGGGGATTTGGAGGTGTTAACCAGGCTTGACTTGAGCTTCAATAATCTTTTCGGGTCTATACCAGTGAAACTCGCGGATGCTCCAAAGCTAGAAGTTCTTGATATCAGAAATAATACCCTTTCTGGCAATGTCCCTCAAGGTAGTTCTATTTGATTTTCTTGATGGTACCTTTAACCCTATTTCATTGCTTAATATGCTTATGAAATGTAGAAATCTTAGGTTTTTTGATTCCCCCAAATATCAATCCAAATGTTTTCTAATATTAGACATTATAGTAGAACTAACTCTCTTTTTGGTCTTTTTGTTTGGGGCAATCAATGAAATGAAGCCTTGAAGAGACTGAATGAAGGATTTCAGTATGCAAACAACCCTGACTTGTGTGGAATTGAATTTTCTTCCTTGAAACTCTGCACTGTATCTAGTCTAAACCAAAACAGACCACAACCATTTGAACCTGGTTCGAATCGTCTCCCCACAAAAGACATTCCAGAGTCTGCAAATGTACAAACAAAACAAACGAGTCAGTCAAGAAAATCACAAACTGCTGTGGTTGTTGGTGTTATTGCACTTTTTGTTGCAGTAGCAGTAACTGGACTTTTCACATTTTCGCTGTACCGTCGAAGGAAACAGAAAATTGGAGGTACTCTTGATACCTCCGATAGGCGACTCAGTACTGATGAGGTGAAGGAGATTTCTAGAAGAAGCGCGTCGCCCCTCATCAGCCTGGAATATTCCAATGGCTGGGATCCTCTAGGCAAAGGCCGAGGTGGAAGTGCTTTCTCTCAGGAAGTATTTGAGAGCTTTATGTTCAATTTGGATGAAGTTGAGTCAGCTACACAGTACTTTTCAGAAGCAAACTTGTTAGGAAAGAGTAATTTCACAGCTATTTATAAAGGGACATTGAGGGATGGGTCTGTTGTTGCTATTAAGTGCATTTCCAAGACTAGTTGCAAGTCAGATGAAACTGAATTTCTCAAGGGACTAAAACTCTTAACCTCATTGAACCATGAAAATCTTTTGAGATTGAGAGGGTTTTGCTGTTCAAAAGGTAGGGGGGAATGCTTTCTGATCTACGATTTCGTCCCAAATGGAAATTTGTTGCAGTACCTTGACGTGAAGGATGGAAAACGAAAGGTTCTTGATTGGTCTACTAGACTTCGTATAATCAAAGGCATCGCCAGAGGTGAGCTACTGTTTGATTATTGTCTCATGTTTGAT
The DNA here is from genome assembly GCA_027704765.1 of Solanum habrochaites. Lineage (NCBI taxonomy): Eukaryota > Viridiplantae > Streptophyta > Magnoliopsida > Solanales > Solanaceae > Solanum > Solanum habrochaites. The sequence goes on from JAKWJA010002489.1 coordinate 83,877,285, forward strand.
GTTTTCATTATAGTTCTTTGACACCAGATTTGAATAACATGTTATCTATTGTTAATAGGTATTCATTACTTGCATGGAAACAAGGGAGGCAAACCTGCTCTAGTACATCGAAATATATCAGCTGAAAAAGTACTTGTCGATCAACACTACAACCCATTGCTCTCGGATTCAGGTCTGCACAAACTACTAGCAGATGACATTGTCTTCTCAACACTCAAGGAAAGTGCTGCAATGGGCTATCTAGCTCCAGAGTATACAACCACTGGCAGGTTCACCGAAAAGAGTGATCTCTATGCATTTGGCATGATCATATTTCAGATTCTCTCCGGCAGACGTAAAATCACCCCTTCTAATCATCAAGGGGCAGAGTTGTGCAGATTTGAAGACTTCATTGATCCAAATCTTTGGGGAAACTTCGTTGAAGCTGAGGCAGTTCAGATGGCAAAGGTAGCTCTACTTTGCACGCACGAGTCACCAAATCAGAGGCCAGACATTGAAATAGTCATGCAAGAACTGAATGATGTAACCTTCAGCAAGTCGTGAAAGCTATTGCAACAACATCCAAATTCTCAAATGACCATTAGGAGCCTGATACTAATTTCTTACTGATGCCAGAAGTTGGCACCCTTTTCCCATCCTTTTGATCCTGCATGACTTGTGCTTGAGGACGAACACATGAATGTCAGGCGCCTGTTCTATATAGTTAAGTAAGTACTAATGCACCTCGACGTAGGTTAGCCTCAAGTGATCAGTTCTCTTGTATTATGTAACTTAACCATAACTCTAAGCAAGTCTTCTCCACTTGCAAACTAGTGTACCAGAAGCTAGTGCAATTTCTATTTAGTTCATGTATGACCTCTTGCTAAATGGAGTACTACCTTCATAGTACAAGTCATGTAGTTAATAACAAAGAGATCACTGTCACATTTCAGCCTTTCTTGTTATCAAGAAGTAAAAAACACAATCATATGAAATACAACAAAAAACAGTAACTCTACCCCATCTGCAATCAAATAAAAGGGAATAAAAGAAAATAAAGAGAATATATAGAGAAACGGAGCTCCAAATGATAATACAGAATGGTCCAATTTACTCTCCAGAATATGATGTAACCAAAGTCAAGATGGCAAAACAACTTCTTACTTTAGCTAACATCCAAATTCTTCTAATCCCAAACATGTGATCTTCTGACGTTTGATTCCACCACCACAAATTTCCAAACAAGTAAATAAGTATAAAGTTTTGGCTGGAACTAACAAGTACATAATGTCCAATGTCCATCATGGTTTTCATTCTTTACGAAACAAGAACAGGAAATAATTTTAGTTTGGATTCAACTTGTATACACTGACAACATAAAATTTTAGCTATTTTCATCTAACAAATTCCACTTATAATAGACAGTTATCTTTAGTTAGTGTATAGAAGTTAAGCTATTTCAATATTTTAATACGAAGATAGGCTCTCGTGACCACTGACCAGGGAAGCTACTTTTTATCTTCCACCACTTTCTACTCTTGTGTTGCCTGTGAGTATCTTTTGTCCTTGGCAAAGTTGTCACCCTTCTCTTGGACCTCGGGGCTCCTATCTTTCTCAATTTATGTGACACTATTTGATTAGATAAAAAATTTAAAATAACAAAAATCACTTGAAATTCGTGATTCAAAAACAAATCTTAAATATTTGTTTAACAGTAGATATCTCAGGGGAAGATAAAGAAGAACTAAAAAAGAAAATGTCTAATAATTGCAGTATGATCCGTTTTTTTTTTTTATCACTATGAGCTAAAATAATTCTTGGGAGTGGGAACCTATGGTGGCTAAGGAAATTCAGAGCTGTAGCCTATTGGAATAATATGACTTTCTTTGGTAGGCTAACTCTAGTTTCCTACTCAAGTTGATATCATGTATAGGGGTGGCTACACATGTTTGCCTCACTGTAATTTGAAAAATTCACCTACATGTTTGCCTCATTGTTTAAGGCATAGGGGAAATTCATAAAAAAATTGTAAGTACAGCCGTTTCAAAATCAACTTCAGATATACGAGTTTGAAGAAGGTAAAAGAGTGTTTAACTGCAGTTCAATTTCGAACTTCTCTTATTAGATGCATTGACTTAAAAATATACAAATTGCAGGATTGTTTTTCCTGGTGCTTTGCTAATTACAGAGGGACAGCTTTAAATAATTTCCCTGTCCAGAGCTAAAAGATGCTAATGACTAGTTAAATTTGGATTCCTGAATGGAGGTGAACTCCTCGATCACGAAGGAGAGACCTCACAGCTATACACAAACCATCTGTAATGTGGAATAGATTTCCTCAACTTGATCATGCGACTTGTCTCCCACAGAGAACTCATGGACAATTCCTTGGAGCTCAATCCTACTGCTGCCAACAGTTTTCTTCAGGTCCTTTTCTTTCATTATTGTTCGAACCCTTCTAACATAGTCCCACTTACCAAATTGAGCATATATGTTAGACAAAAGCACATAGGAACTTGAATTATGAGAATTTAGTCCAACTAATTGCTTATCCATTGGGTCTCCAATGTGGACGTTTTCTTGATTCCTACATGAACTTAGCAATGTTCGCCAAACGACATCATTAGGATGGATTGGCATTTCATCGACAAATTTTATGGCCTCTTCTACATGCCCTGCTCGACTAAGGACGTCAACCATGCATCCATAATGCTGGAGCTTAGGTTCCATATGATGTGCCCTTCTCATGATCTCAAAACAGATCATGCCTTCCTTTACCAGTCCAGAATGACCACAAGCATTCAAAACCGCGATAAATGTGATATCATCTATATCTAGTGAAAGTCTTTCCATCTCCATAAACAATTCAAAAGCTAGGTCCCCAAAGCCATGAATAGCCAAACCACCAATCATAGCATTCCAGTGATCAACGTTTTTTTCTTGGATGTTATTGAACACACCCATTGCACTATCTACACTGCCACATTTTGCATACATGTCTATCAAAGCTACACCAAGCTTTCCAGCCACAGGAAACCCCTTCTCCTCTATATAACAGTGCTGTGCAATCCCTTCGTCAATATAACCTAACTCTGAAACTGCAGAAAGCGCAAGCAACGCGGTGGTGCTATCAGGAGCAGGACTACTCTCTCTTAACATATCATGAAACACTTTTAATGCTTCAAGGCAGTGGCCATTCTTGACATACCCAGCCATAATAGCATTGCAAGAAATCACATCTCTTACAGGCATGTCATCAAAATAACGTCTGGCAATATCAATCTTGCCGATTTTTGCATACCCATCAACCATTATTGCCCAGCTAACAACATCCTTCTTCGGTATCATGTCAAACAAAGCAGTAGCCTTTTCAGCATTTCCACTTTTAACACAACAATAAAGCATCAAATTCCAAGAAACCAAATCCCTTTGGGGCATTCTATCAAACAGCTCCCAAGCAACATCAAACCCTTGATCCAATTTGACGTACCCAGTCAGCAAAGCATTCCAAGAAATCAAATTCCTCATCTCTATTGGCATAAAATCAAACAAACGACAAGCCACATCAAGCATTCCACATTTCACATACCCATCAATCATTGTATTATACGAAACAGTGTCTCTCATACACATTCTATCAAACACGTGGTGACCATATTCAACAAACCCACACCTCACATACATAGAAATCAAACAATTTTGCAAAAACACATCAGACCCAAATCCTATTTTCCTCATTAACCCATGAACCTGCATTCCTCGCTTAATAAAACCCATTTTTGAACACGCTTTCAAAACTATAGATATAGAATACTCATCCACAAAAACCCCATATTCAAGCATTTCAACCGAACATTGTGGAAAAAGCCTTTTACCGCTCTCGTCCTAACCTCCCCGTCAATGCCAATCTCAGGCTCTCCCCTACCTTCAACATCTTGCTCCTCATCTATCTCTAACTTTCCTAACTCTAGAACATACTGGCCTCTCATAGGGTCATTCCATGGAAAATGACTTCATTATCACATTCCAGAGAAATGGGTCTTTTATATTTCGCTTTGAACAACAGAAATCGGCCGAAAAGAAGAGAAACCGGGCAAATTCAACGATGGGTGTGTGAGGGGAAGAAGATAACTTCAAGATAAGTTTTGTGGTCAAAAATGGATATTTTACAAGTCCTGTGGTTATCAATTGAGCATGAATTTGATCAATGTCCTGTTGTGTTTTGCATTTCTGGGAGAAAGTCAGTGTTGGGTGTGCTAAGTTCCATGCTTGACTTGAATTTGCTACAAGAAGCATCAGTTTTGGTGCTTTGAATTCTTTGTTCTTGAGATATGTATTAAGAGTGAAGTAATTGTTAATTTCTTTAACGGCCAATAAAGCTGCAAAGGATTGATGTGTGGATTTTGTCAGTAATTGGGCTATAACGAATGTAAAAATATGGGAACTACGTAAATAGGCAGAGCTGCTCTGGTAAATCAATGGCCTAAAGCCAAATTCAATGAAGGCCATAAATTAAATTTGAATATATATATTTTTTTAAATTTGAATATATATTTTTATAAAATTTATTATAATCAATAATTTAATATTTCTTGACACATAGTATTTATAATGTGTCAAACTTCTATTACTTCTTTACTTTTTTATATAAAAAAATTATTTTCTACAAATAATATTTGATATATTTAAAAAAATACTTATAACCTATTAATTTTTTAGAAAAATGAGACCCTCAAATTTGGGAGCCTAAGGCGATTGCTTTTTTACAAAGCTATAGAGCCGCTCCAATCAATAGGCAGCAAAATATAAAATAATTACTCTCTTTGTTTAAAAATGAATGTCTCTCATTTTTAGTTTGTTTAAAAAAGAATAACCACTTTCCTTTTGGCACTACCTAACTTACACTTGGTTTTCGAATCATGTTACCATTGTTTCATAAGGTTCGTATTGTATGTGTACTTATGGATACTGTGTTGCATGATAAGATACAATGTGTGACTATATTGTATGTTTATTTTGTTAAGTATATTTTAATTGTTCGTTAATTGTATTCGTACTGTAGTGTAATTTATAAATTTACTTAAATATCTTTAATTATTATAGGGTATAAGAGGTGTGATTAGATTAAATAATTACGGAGAAATGGTAAAATAGTATTAAACTATTATGTAAAGATGAATTAAAAAAGAAATTAAGTAAGCGATGGGAATACACCAAATTGGTTTGTTCCATAAAATAGGGTTCCATTGTGATACGTAACAACGAAATAATTTACAAGTACAGTACAATACATTTTAAGAACAATCAAACAAAATTGTAGTTATTATAGTAACAATAGTATTACCAATACAATGCAGATAACCAATGAATCCAAACCATAGTGTAACTTTCCACGTGACATGTTTAAAACCACAAAATTAAAGCACATTTTGATACTTTTGGCATAACTTTAATTTAGAATCACAAATCAAAATTTTCTTTCTTTTTTTAAACTCCGTTTCAAACGAAATTATGATGTACATGTTTATAAACTAGACTTTGGAGAGAACGTAATTGTCAGATTAGTAAAAGAAGTCGAAAATTGGCTTTTTTTCACAAGTGAAGCCTCATCTCTGGCTGTTTGTGGCATGAACGTAAATGTGGACAATGCAATTTTCTTACCCACTTACGACGTCGCTTTTAAAGTACTGAAAGACAATCGTATAAATAAAATGCAACAAAAAAGCTTTTAAATCCGTTGTGAACTGACATGGAATTGATTCCTCTACTCTCTTACATAGTGTAGTAATTTTCTTTAATTTCTTCTTTGTAGAAATGAATAAATTAGTTTATGTAATTTGCTTAGTCTGCTTATAATTTCCTAGAATTTCTTTCTCATGTTTCGTCAAATATAATATACAGTTTTTTTAAAAATGTTAATCAGTTAAAGTCAGTCACTTTTATATTTAGCTTGTTTTGTGATTAGTAATCATAATTTGAAATTTCAGATTTTCAAAATAATAATTTGGGATTTCAAATTGTGATTCCAAATAATTATTGGGAAGCTTACATAATTATACTGTAATAAAAAATTATCTATCATATATAGCAATAATAATTTTTTTCCCACTTGATCAGTTTTAATCTATTTATAATACAAGTTTAATATATATTACAAAGAATAATTTATTATTCACATATAATTATAAGTTTTAATGATGGATAATACATTCATCACACCTTTTAATATATTTAAAATACAATGTGTCAAATTTTTACCAAACAAACATAATATATTTCAAAAAAATAATTATATTTCCTATATATTGCATACATAATTCACTTTTAATTCATATTGCAGATTTAACATACTATTGTTATAAATGGTAATAAATAAAAAATATCACTAAAATCAGTAATTATTTATTAAAATATATCAATTTATGTAATTTTTCCTTATATTTTTGGAGTACATGAGATAATGAAGGTAATTGTAAATCAATACAATTTTAATAATTACTCAATCCGTTTAAAAAAGAATGATGTAGTTTGACTTGAAACGGAGTATAAGAAAAGAAAGAAGACTTTTTAATCTTGTAGTTCTAAATTAAAGTTATGTCAAATGTATCAAATGTACTTTAATCATGTGGTCTTAAACATGCCACGTGGAAAGTTAAAGTTAAAATGTTTTCAAAAAAGAAAAAATAAGTCATTCTTTTTTAAACAGACTAAAAAATAAATATGGTCATTCTTTTTTAAAACAGAGGGAGTAATATTTAATATTAATAACATTTGTTTGATTTTTGAGATTCTACTTGTGTCACATACATTGAAATAAAAGAAGTAACATATATTATTAAAAAATTATTTAAAAAGTATTATAAATTACAATAATCAAAAGAAGTAATATATAATATTTAATTTAAAAACTACGTACAAAGTATTATATATTTCAATAATTAACAATATTTGATTGACTCTTGAAATTCTATTTGTGCTAAATATATTGAGATATCAGAAGTAACAAATATTATTAAAAAATTACGTAACAAGTATAATAAATTACAATAATCAAAAGAAGTAACATGTACTCTGATATTTAATTTGGAAAATACTTAGAAAATATTGTAAACCTCAATAATTAACAACATTTGATTGATTCTTGAAATTATGTATGTGCTACATACATTGAAACAAGAGAAGTAATATAATGATTAATCATCTGTTTCCGGAAGAAATCAAAGAATTTCTTGGGAATCCTACAAGATCCGTTTGTTCTTTTTTCTCTGATAGATGGTCAGAACTTCATCTGGGTTCTTACAAGTAAATACTCAAGACCTAAGTAGGCTTACTATTATTTAAATATTACGTAAAAATACTATAAATTATCATAACTAACAACTTAAAATATTTAAAAATTATATTAAAATTTAATTGTCTATCTAAATACTATCCATATTACTTAATATGAGACAAAAAAAATACATACATATTGTGTGCCCGTACTAGTACGGGCACTTGTGTCTAGTATATATAAGGGAAATAATAAAGGGAAACTTACATAAATATACTATAAGAAAAAAATATTTATCATTTATAGCAATAATAATTTTTTTTTTGACTTGATCAGTTTTAATTTATTTATAAACAAGTTTAATATATATTACAAAGAACAATTTATTATTCACATATAATACAAGTTTTAGTGATGGATAATACATTTTTCATATATTTTAATACATTTATAATGCAATGTGTCAAATTTTTACTATACAAACATAATATATTTCAAAAAGTAATTATAATTCATATATATTGCATACATAATTCACTTTCAATTCATGTTGCAAATTTTACTTAATATTGTTATAAATAGTAATAAATTAAAAGTATCACTAAAATCAGTAATATTAAAGTGCCCCAATTTAGTAAATATTCTGAATTTCAAGGGTTTGGGCCTGTAGATCTACGGGCGAAAATGATACGAAGAAAAAATTACTAAAAGTACATACTTTAATTTATCTTAATTTATTAATTCCCTACTGATGTATTCAAATTACAAAAATCCCTTTTGTTACTCCCCCCCAGATTGATACTAATTATATTTTATACCTTAACATATTAAAAGGCAATATTTACCTTAACAAGGCTAAATCAGAAAGTACCTTCCCAATACATGAATACCTTCACCCAAAAAAACACCTTACCAAATTACCACTCCCACGATTTCCGCTTCCACCCCCCCTCCCCAGCCCCCCCCACCCCCCCCCCCCCCCCCCCTCCCCCAAAAAAAAAAAAAAAAAAAAAACTTCCGTCCTAATTTTTCCACTAATTGCAAGTAAAATTTGTGAATCAAATTGAAATTCGAATTATTCTAAGGATTATTATCAATACTAATTGAGTCCTAAATCAGGTTATTATCCATTACATCCCTTATTCGATTTTCAATTTTTCTCATTTTTTTTGTATTTCTAGTGATGCGCTATATCACATCCACATGTTCTTTTTAATTTTTTCCATTTTTTTTTTATTTTTATATTTTCTATGCATGTTGTTCAAAATTTTATTTTGATTTTCTAATCAAATCTATGTAGATCTGCGATCTTTATGACGAAATGCTAACGAAGGTATAAAAATCTGATTACTTAATTAATACATTTATTGTATATTTATTTTCTTTTGTGCCAATTAGTAAGTATCTTTTCGATGGTTGATATTTTATTCCATCAGTTTATAAAGTATTTTTTGTATGCTTGATACTAATACATCATTTTTAGATGACATTGTGTATCATGATTAACTAATGTTGTAGTTATAAAAATAAATGATCTGATCTAATCAGGTAGTTGGTATATACTTTAATTTATGAATTGATTACTTTATTTTTTAAGTATCACTGACTGCACAACGCATATTAATAGAATAAACTCTGATCATCCGCACCTGTTTACTAAAGCATATGAATTTGTACTGTTGTTGATGTGATGACACATGCCAGGTGGAGGTTGAAAAACAACGCATAATAACGAAGGTATAAAAATCTGGCATAGTTAATACATTTTTTGATACTTTATTTTCTTTTTTGCTTCCAATTAAGTTTCTTTACAGATGGTTGATATTTATTTCATCGTTTAATAAAGTTTTTTGTGCTTGATTTTTTTTTTTTCTTTTTTTTCTTTACTCTAATACATTATTTTTTTATATGAAATGGTGATACATGATTAACTTAATTGTTTTAGTTATAACATATAAATGATGACATCTAACTATGTAGTTGGTATATACTTTTAATTTATGAAATGATCTTTATTTTGTAAGTATCAGTGAATGCCCACAAACGCCATATTATAGCAATAACTATGATATCGACTGTTCCAAAGCATATGAATTTTGCTACTGTTGTGATGCTGCCCTGAAAATACAGTGGAGTTAAACAAACAAAGATTTAATAATGATGTAATAACAAATTTGATACTTAATACATGAGTGATACTTTATTTTCAATTCTGCAATAAAGGATCTTTTCAGATGCGTGATACATATTCCAACACACATGATGGCCACCTGTTGTTGCATCGAAAATTGTCTATCTCTCAACCCTTATCTGAAAGTATCAATGACATAAGATAAGTTCCGACCCAGCCTCATGTTATAATTCTACATACATTTTAAACCCATATCATTTCAACATACACAAGGCGAGAGTAGTTCCTTCAACAACATATTAATATCTATATTTTTTCGAAATCGCAATACCCAACTCAGCCGCAATTGTTGAAATAAGATTCATGAACGAAATATTTTCACCAACCAATATTCCAAACTTTTGATCGCTCGCTACATAACATCACTCTTCCCATATTCTAGATGTCGCCAACAAGATCGAAATATTCATATTGCGAAAAATCAGGAATTGGTCTTTCAGTTTTTTTTAAAGCCGAATAGTGTGTTTTTTCTGATTTTTGAAAAAGCTATTTTAAAAATTTTAAATTGAATAAATTGAATGAGGTAATTTGAAGCCAGTTTTCACGGTTATTTGGTTTCCCAAATACATTAATAAGCGAGAGAAAATATTAAATTAAATAATTTTTTAATGTGTAATTATTGAAGCAATAACATGGTCAATTAGTTACAAGATTAACATAAATAAATTGAAGCGGAAATCCGTTACCCTTGATTTTCGCTATAACAGTTACATAAAAAATAAATTCAGTCATTATATTTAAGTATCATATTCTGTTTTATAAAGTATACGGAATTCTTAAAAATAAGGATTTTTGGTAGGTAAATATTGATATTATAGGGAATAAAATGTAATTTATCATTTACAGTAGTCATTTGCCTAATTTATACAAATGATTATGCCTGTGGGCCTAATATCTATAGCCTATGGGCCTGATAACTACTGCATATGAGTATATATGTTCTCAATGCTATGCTTGTCAATAATTTTTTTGTTTTTTTTGTATATATGTGTGTAATCTTTATATAAATACAAATTCTTGTTAGTTATAATTTATATATGTTTTATATGAGTATACTGTATATATGTGTGTTTTATATATATATCAAAATAAAATTTTGTATTAACGATAAATTTTATATGTATATGTTCTTTGTGTTAGGCTTGTCAATTGTATATGTATACTAATATTTAAACCCAGCCGAATAATAAAAAAAGCGGAATATTTATTGCGCAATAGAATTAAATGATACAGTGGTATAACATTTAGTTTAATTTAAATAGTTGCTATTTCACACAATTTTTCCTTTATACTATTTTCTATATTAAAAATAAAATTCACTTTTACTTGTCTATTTTTGCATATAAAAATCATTCTCCAAGTCCAATAAAATTACATATAATTAGTATGGATATTATGACAAAAATATTTACTTTATTTATGTATATTTCTTAAAAACAAATTTCACTTGTCGATATTATTTTTATCGTCTATCGATTAAATTAATCGAGGTCCGCCCGGAGGAGGAGAGATCAAGAGTTAACATACCGACAAAGCTACGGAGAGCAAAACAACGGAGAGATGACACGAGAAGGAGCCAACTTCCCTTCTTTTTTACAAAGTGTAGACTACTATGAAAATTGAAAATTGAATGTATATTTACAACAATGGCTAGCAGTCAACAAAGTGAGACGTACAAGGTACATATAAATTCCACCATAATGTAAAAATATCTTGTGAGATAATCGAAGCGTGAACAAAACCAACTGACTCGAACACCATATTACAGTACTTTAATTTGTATTTGGAGAAGTGCTGACCCTGTAAAGATGTTGTTCCCCAGTGCATTCATCAACTTCAACAACCCAATGACTCCTCCTTCCAACACCAATATTTTTACCTTCTAAAACCCTAATTTTACTAACTAATAACCCTTCTCCAATCGGTAGAAAATAACCTTTGTGATCAAAACCTAACTTATGTCTTTCATGTAGGGCATTGTACCCTACAATAAATGCACTTTTAACACTAACACCTTGTTGTGCTGCTTCAAACACTTGTTGAAAATCCTCCAATTTGCAATCAATTAGTACAAAATCAGCTCCTTCATAGTTACTTGCCAATAATGTTTTAACATCATCACCAATCACAAATTCAACAATTTTTGCATAGTCTTCCAATATTAATGTTTCTTTTATTGCATGCATTTCTTCCTCGCTACGTAATATACACGCTACCCGGCCACCCGTTTGATGAGCCGCTGCTACTAACCCTAACCCTAGTAGCGCGGATCCAGGGTGGCCGGTACATGCCATTACCATGAGTTGTGAATTATTTCCACCCGCCATAGCTGATATAAACTCCGTTACATCAGGTGCTTTTCCTCTTTCACCCTATATTTTCCATAAATTCAAAACATATATATTTTTTAGTATATAACTTTTGAAGATATATACAAATTGTACAAACAACATGGACAGTAAGGATTCATATATTCAATTCAAACGTGTATCGAATTGAGCTATACTAGTAGTAAATTATAATAAGTAACAAATGATACTTACCATTTTGAGAGTTGTGAGAAAAGCATTGGTAGCATTTTCAGTAGACCAGCAATCCATTCTTCACAATTATGTTTTTTTGGATTGTTTAAACAAAATTTATAGGAAGAGCTTGATCTCAATTTATAGTCAAGGAGACAAGATTAATTAATTGTGTTCCATCGATTCTTAATAATATATTTTTTTTAGGTTAAGTTAGAATAATAATTGCATAGGAACAACCGAGGAAGGTATTTATGAGAAGATTCTGCCATTTAATTATTGAATCAAGATTTCAAATTTATTGACTAAACTAGTACTTTCTAAATAGTGTGTTACTTAGGAGTGTATTTTAAGCGTTCATTTTTACTAATTTATTATATTAATTATAAAATATTACTTTCACCTCTCTATTGTACATATAAAAAAAATGATTATTTTCACTATTTTATCCTTTAGATTATTTATTGATTCTCCAAGTCCAATGAAAGTATACATAATTAATATGGGTATTATGATAAGATATTTATTTTATTTAGGTGATTCTTTAAAAGGGTGTAAAATCTATTATAGACAAATAAAATGAACGGTTGAAATCCTATACATACAAAATACGGAACACAATTTTTTTTATTTTTTTAAGATATAAAATTTATATTTGAAATATGTATGAAAAACATTACTCCTTTCGTCCGGAATTGTTTGTCATGATTTCTATTTTTAGAATCAAACTATAAAAACTTTGACTAACATTATAAGATGTATTTTTTCATCATATCAATGTGTAAAAAATTACAATTTATAGACTTTTTATATGGTTTTAGAATGTTTAATTTTTTTATTTAAAATATCGAGTTAATGTGATCTAATTTAATTTGAAAAATTAATCAAATCGAAAAGCGCAACATGACAAACAATTCCTGACGGAGGGAGTACAAGTTAACATAGCTAATAATTCAAAAAAAAAAAGAATAAGTCTGAAAAAATTATGATCAAAGGAAAACCTGTTTGACTTTGAAAATTGTAACACATTAAATGAGACCGAAGGATTACTGAATAAGTATTGACTCTATTTGTCATTGGTAAATTAAAATGATTTGATGTAGGCATACCAAATAATTAGTTGTTCCAATATTTTATATGTTTATGTTTCTTCCACCAAATTAGTTATGGTTAATCCATTCGGATAGGGAGTTTAGTTATAGGACGACGAAAGGGACGTTGAAGAAATGATTTTTTAATATGTATTTGGGTAGGTCAGTCATCATGATTTCAGCTCAAAATCTTTTAAGAAAAATATTAGAACTTCTATTTGTTCTTTTTCTCATGCATGCTTTCATTAGATCAAATTAAAATTGTGGTCTTTTTCTTATGGAAAAAAATAATAATAATCACTTAGTCTCTGAAAACGGAAAGTCTCTTTCTTCTAATTTTGATTTTCTATTGCATGGCAATAAAAAATTATATATATATTTGGAGTAGATAACACCTAGCTAAATTACTACAGTATTTATATAGATAATTATTTTTTAATTGAATTAGGTTGGTTTAGACTTCAACCAAGTAGGTAATGCAGCACTAATAAGTAATAAGTGCTCTTAATCCACAATTACGTACTTCTCAGTTCTCCTAATTAAATGACACATACAAAACTTTTAATCTATTACGTATTCTTTTACCTTTTCCTTTTTAACTAAAATATATGACATTACTTTAATTTGGCTAGGGCTAATCTATGATGGATAATTTTTTTTAATAATAAATATGGACAATGCCGGCACAACATGAACTCTCCAAAAATTTAATTTTAAAGAAAAATTACATAAATTAATACATTTAAAAAAAATAAATTATATGATTGTTAGCGATACTTTTGTTATTACAGTTTATGCAATGCTTTGTTTAAATCTGTAATAGTATGTAAAGCGAATTATGGATACAATATATATGAATTATAATGTTTTTTGTTTTTTTGTATCTATATAATAGTTTGTTTGGAAAAAAATTGTCACATCATTGCTATTATAAGTGTATGTAAAATGTGGTTAAATATATTATTCATCATTAAATTTGTATTATATGTGAATAATAAATTGTTCTTTGACTTTAATATGTATTAAACTGGATTATAAATGAATTAAAAGTGATCAAGTGAAGTAAAAATATTATTGCTATTAAAATGATCATATTTTTTATTATAGTATATTTATGTAAGTTTTCCTTTTTTAAAATAATGGTAGTATCTCAGCTAGCTTGATGCATTTCGTCGATTTTAGTGAATATATATTTATTCAATAGATAAGATTTAAATAGGCTTACGCAATTTCAAAAAATAGTTTAAAGGGATGAGAATTGTTAAATATGAGACAAATTTGCCTTTCTTGCATCCATTGATATGGGATAATTCAATACCACCTAATTCAACATATGCAGACCTGTCAACTAAAGCGTAGAAAAATTTAAAATTGTATGAAACAAGAATTAACTGAGCCCTAATCTTATAATATGTTAAGAAAATGAATACTAGACTATATCTGATTCAGCTACAAAAACTAACTCAAAAGATTAAAAATATGTGAAATATATATATAAGGAGACAAAACCGTCGAAGGATAACTCAACAATTTAGGTAGATCAAAAAAATACTTTCTAACTTTTTTGTATCAATTACGAAACAAGTCAAGTGAATCCACATATAATTTTAATTCCAAAGTTATTGACATCTAGAATCATTAACTTTTTAAATGACATGAGTAGGGACTACACAGTATATGCCTAACGCAAAATGCTCCAAATTTCAAGTGTGAATACGATTATAATAAAAACATACGATATCATGTGGCTATTTTCAAAGTCACACACGCATAGATAAATATAGTCATAGTATATTATTTAATTAGCTATTTACGTAACGCTAATTAATTCAAACATCTATCCTTTTTATTCAGATTTGGTAGATATCTTGTTTTAGAAATTAGAATTCTTTACTAATTATAAAGGATCTTTCTATAATTTTCTTCTGACAAGCAACTTGAAATTGGTCTACATACCAGATTTTGTTTTGACAAAAAACCTCTTCTATTTACTTATAGGGAGGCAGGATCTATGATTCATATATTATATATATATATATATATATATATTATATATATATATATATATAATATCATATATTATATTATATATCATTGATATAATTGATATTAACCAAAGTTCCTCAAATCTGTCGGGAACTTAATGCAGAAAGGTTCTAGAATTTCAGTGTTTATTTTTAAAAGAGAAATTTATCCGTATTAGGTGTTTCAAGTCAATGCAATACGTGATTTAATGAATTAAACACATGTAAATTAATTATGGTTAAATAAAATAAACTATTAATTTAAACACATGACATGCATATATTGGTTTGTTATAAACACGCGGTGCGGATGAATTTTACCCATTTTCTAGTATTTGTTTAAAGAAAATGACTCTTAATAACTCTTTAATTTCAACTTTCTATGTGACAATGAGAAGAAATTTTATTACTATAAATGTTCACTTAAAACTAAATTTTAAAAGTATGATAATCAATTGATTTTTCTTTAACGGAAAACTCAAAACTAAAATTCTCAAGGTACGTACTCTCACGTGTAGTTTTAGCTGTAATGTTTTGTAATTTGTTCCAAGTGAATCATACTATATTTTGCTGCAACCTAAGGGAAAAACAATCCTCATATTTTAATTTTCTACTAATTTTTCTTCAGACAAGTTGATCGAATGTCTACGTTATTGTATACACAACCCTACCTGCTTGGATCCTGTCATTCTTTTTTTTTTCTTCACAATCCAATATTCAAAATTATCTGACTCGATTAATTCATATTCACAACAGACTTTAACTATTAAATAAATTATAATTGAATTCCTAATCTGAACTTCTAAAATCACTTTTTGAGTCTTTTACCAAAACCTTGTTTCCCCATACTGTACTAACCGCTTGTTTGAACATTTAAAATTTGAAAAAAATATATTATTTTTCCGTATTAAGTTCTATTTGATTCATATTAATTTATGCTAAATTGATTCTCGTTGAATTTTTGTAATTAGGTGAAGACTGCAATTCATAATATTCTGCTTTGACTAATTACGTATTGTCTAAGCTTAAAGTACACCATTTTAAATGACACTAAATATATATAATCTACATTAAGTACAAGAATAGAATCACACTATAAAATAGTATCATTATTGCTATGAAATAGCTGTATTTATTATCCAATGAATATGGAAAGTGGCAAGGTTCAGCCCCTTCATTATCATTTGTCAAAAAGCAATCACAAATTCAATGAATGATATAATATAATATTTATATTATTTTATCTTTGGCTGATTTAAATCTTCTAAATATACACAAACACATCGATAAGCAGAGCCACCCCTCTTTAATTCTTTCTAATTTGTTCTTCGCTGGTTTTGCATTTTTCTATGTAATTAATCGAACTTAGCCTTTGTATTTGGTGTCCATGTTTACACATATTATCTTTTATATTTACTTAACGATTAATGTAATAGATTTCTACTAGCAGTAGCAGGAAAAATGAAAACAACGCCAAAAAAATACCTAAAGTTTCGTAGAATCCGTTGATAATTAGAATAGAATAGATATGTAGATCACTCACAGTACATTACACTTCTTGATCAAATCCAGTTTTTTAACAGTCTTACTGAAGCATGCTCAACGCGAACCGACAACAGACACTAAACTCTGATAATAAAACAGGTCAAAATATGCAAGTAGGCTATACAGGTAGGATATAAGTGGTACCACTAATTTCATCATCAACGGAAGCCTCCCTCTACTCCACTGGGACTCTTTTTGTGGCTCTCCTAGAAGAATCTTCCCCTGATTCACTGACTTGCGCCACCGGTCCTGCATTACCATAGTACTCCAGAGCTGGACTTTCATAACCACCCAAACCCCTCCAATTTGCAAACTCATCCCACAAGCTGCTAATGGACCCTACACATGTTGAATACACTGTCAAATTACTCTTGCAACATATCAGTGCAGTCTGGTTACACAAGAGATTTAGCTCCTTCCGTCAACAGTAGCATTCTTGTGTCTAATTAGTTGAATACATTATAACATATATTATTGACTTCTGGGTCAAAGATTATACAGCATAATCATAATACTCAAACAAAATCTGGACTATAGTGAATAGGGGAGCTCATATAATCCACGGTAACTGCATTGGGAGATGTTACATTTGTCATTGAAGCGATGCTGCACATTAATCAGGAAAAGATACGTATTCATGGCCTTAGTAGTCATAGTTCAGTCACGAAGTTATGGTCCTGTTTTTTTATGTAGAAGCTTCACGTCAAATATGGTCTTCTTGCTGAACTCGAGTGGCTAAATAGTTCTGTTATCAGTAAAAAATACACTTTTTTGTTTTGAATAGGTGCATTTATGCAGGGAAAGTTTGGATTTATCATAAACTCTTATAGCTGGTTTAGTGTTTCTAATCTGAAGCAGCTACAATTTGCTCATTTTCTTTAAATGGAAGTCTATGGTAAAAGGTACAGACCTATTGTAAGATGGAGGCAAGTTGTTTGGACCATGCCTGTGACTGGAAGAATCAAGTTCAACACAGATGGAAGCTACATGCAAGAAAGTATTTCCAGGGCTGGCATTGGAGGGGTTCTCAGAGATGACATTCGTCATATCATTATGGCTTTCTCAGTCCTAACTCAAATGTAAAAGCAACATTCAGGTAAAAGCAATAGCAGCACTCTATGCAACAGAATGGTGTAATCGAGCTGGATACGATCTGGAGTTGGACTCAATGGTGTTTACAAATATGCTCGAGAAAAAGACACCAACAATGTGAAGCTAAAAAACATTATCAAATGAACTGTCAAACGCCTATGGAAGGCGTACAAGTGAGCATCTCACATTGCTATAGAGAAGCCAACCAGGTGGCTGACTTCCTAGCCAAATTAGCTTCATCAAGTGGAAATGGTAACTTCTACTTCTCTTATAAATAGCTCCCAAAAGAAATGAAGGGACTCTTACAACTAGATAGATGGCAACTACCTTGTATAAGAAGAAGATATGGCAAATGTGATTCTCTTGTTAGTTGAATCTTATATTTTGCTTATTGAATAGAAGGTTATAAGTTTGTTGCCTTCCCTTTTTTGATGTCCTAATTTTCACTTTCTATTTTTGCCAGAGGTTAGTACATGCCTCTCTGTTTTTGTGCGACTTATCTTGGAAATTATAGACATGGTAGGGGTCAAGACAAACCTCCCACACCTAATAGCTTTAAGCTGTGATGGTGATGGCTTAAATTAAAAAAAGGAGAGAGTCTATGGTAAATAAAGCGGAGAACCAATGCAATGCAAGGAGAAGCATGCCTAGCATTACTTCTGCTTCTTGATAGCTAATCTTCATGAAGACACTGACAAGCACATGGAAAAGATGCAGTAAATCTTCAAATGTCTAAACACACAAGAAACTAGAGAAGATTCTCAAATAAAATAACATATAGCTTTTTGAGACATCAAAATGCAAAGCTTTAACCTTAGGCATGTGGTTGAATTTTAGGCTAGAGATATTTGTGCTGCACACTGATCTCAAGTGGCTTTGATCTTTTAAATGGAGTAAGGATCAGCTTATATAGCTAAGCTGCTCGAGGACTCGTATTATTTCACCCACTTGTCTTCTTCTGCTCCTGAGCAGTGTTCAATCACATTTTTACGGTAAATACATTGCTGTCAATTTACCCTATCACAGTTCCGAAGTAGTACTACCACCTATTTGTTTCTTCTGCCTCATAAGCAGTGATCTATTACCAAACAGATTAGCCAATATTTACTAGGACACAAAGGATTCATATGGACTAAATCAGAATACCCATTTCTGTTCATTCTCTAAAATGTACCGCATCCTAAACAGGCCCTAAATCACCTTTTTTTGAAAAAGAAGTTAATTGCTTCTGCCAAACTGTTCTAGCAAAATGAACTGCCTGCTTTAAAGAAATATGATTATAGCTAACTAGAGAGTCCATTGGCTGCAACACCGTTTTGCATTTATCTTGTGAAATGCTAAACAATTAGGTTAACTGGAAAATCATGTTCACGGGACAGAAGCAGCAAAATTTTAAAATATCTTGGCCTTGTATTTATGTATGATGACTGGATATGAATAACACAAACTCGAGAGATATAAATCAAACAACCTACCTTGATTCTCCAGCAAGCTGAAATTCTTATCCCATCCAGGCAAATACTTGTCAGCATTAGCTTTCCAATTTTGTTCAAAGTCACCAAGCTCGTCTAAATGTACACCAAATACTATTATGTTAGATCTCCTGTAACGCATTAGGCATGTCATCTATCATGCTATTGAGATATAAATACCTTCATTGAGATTGTGCAAAGTCTGCAGTGTGTCCTCTCGCCCATCTGAACTATGCTTTGTTGTGACAGAATGGCCCTGCATAAAGCTCATGAATTGATGAATATAATCAGGACGAAAAAGCATGCTTTGATCAATTTTTTTAACTTCCGATTGATAACAAACGAGGCACTTTGTAGAATCCGATAACCTGACAAACACCTAAACAAAGGATTTCAATCTCGAAAGAATTTACATCTGAAATAACCTAAAAAGTTGAAGAAGACCAATGAATTGTGCTCCTTAACTATACATTTATTAAGAAGAGAAATACCTTGTTGTGAATCCCTTTGGAGATTGTGTGCAGGGACTCCCCAATCGTCTTGTCCTCTTCTTTCATTTCTGCTAGAACCACCTACGCAGAAAAACAAAAACATAAGAATCTGTGTTTGAAACAATGTAATAAACTAATAATCATGGAAGAAGTAAGAGTAGCTACTGATCTGATCTCAGTAAAAACTACTCACCCCATCAGGACCAATCATTTTGCCTTCGGAGCAAGTATAGTACATTCCATTTAAACCACCATAAGAAACTCTGCGGTAGCTGAAACTCTGGCTCCCTGTAAAGTAATATCACAGACATTCCATAGACACAAAACTTGAACAATAATCAGCTACGCTTAACACTAAGGAGTCTTTTGGTTGGTGGTTAGAATTATACAAGTATTAATAATATAGGAATTAGTTAAACGCGGATATTAGTAATACAAAGATAATGCAGTGTCAAATTATTCGAGTATTAGCAATACATAAATTCTTTCGTAACTTAATGTTACAACGGAACACTCAGCCAACAAACCACTTTATCATTTTATACGGGGTAATTTTATGCTGGGATTAATTATGTCGCAGAATCAACCATACATACAACCCCTACGTTAAAATAAGAGCACTAACCATTGGATTTTTTACTAGGTTTCTTGTTCTTAACAACCAAGTCTTTTGTTGGTTCAGAATTTTCCTGAGCCTGACCATCATCACCTTCAGGATTTAACTCTTCAATGGTGATTTGCTTCCGAGAATCTTGCTGTACATCAAACGGGTCGTTCCAACCAAACCAACCACCAAATGGTTCAGTGAAAAATGGATCATCAAAAGGATTTTTTCCTCCAAATAGCTTTGACATTGTTCACTGTTTCAAGAAGATGATCACTGTGAACAAACCCCATAAAAAAAAAAAGTAGCTACCTTTTCACTTCTTGAATAAAAAATTTAGAAACTTCATTGCCACAATCCTAAGTAAATTTCAAGATTCAGAATTGGGAAAATCAGCTGAAAGAATTCACCTTTGAGAGCTTCTGCTACTTGCTTGCTTCTGCTTCCTTGTGTGTGAAACAGGTTAAAGGCAAAGGCAGTGCTAAGTGTATAATATATGGTCCCCATAGTGATTATTAGTGAAGCTTCTAGAATTTGCATTTTGACAATATGGGATTATGAGTGAAGCTTCTCGAATATGCATTTTGCCAAATATTTTGACCAACACTGGGCCCCACAAATTATTTTATTATTTCGTAGAACTATTTATTTTGTATTGGTTTCTAATTACACCACAACTCTTTTGGAGGTTTAAAGTACTGTTACTTTGTAAAAGTCTCAATTTTTTATATTTCATACTGAACTATGTAATGTGTAAATTTCCTACATGTTTATTGGGACATACCTCAACTATTACTCAGTTCACTTTTCCTACCTAAATGATAAGAGAAGTAACAACTTACCATTCAAATATGTTCCAATAAATATTTGAGATAAAAAAAACTCACACCTAGTAGTTAACTATAAAACTTCCAAAATTGAAATACTCTTAAATTATGTTTTCGACCCTTTACTCTTGTTCTTTCGACATCCCATAACGGATACTTTCACTAAATATACTTGTTTTTTCTTCTATATAGCTTGAAAGAGTACTATTTAATCAATTGTATGATGTAAAGTCGAACAAATACGAATACAGCTCTGGATAAAGCATTAATATTACAACCGAACCCAGATACAACAATCTTCTTTATAGACCTACAACTGCTTTTATTACCTCTCACCGAGACCCTAAACCAACTACCACACATAGTATATTCTTCTACCTAGGAAATTCTCCATTCCATAGCTCGATATCAATCCGGTGAACACGTACATTCACTCTATATTGATCCGAACAACCTTCTTTGGTCTTCCACTTTGCGTTCTTGGCTGAGCACTCTGAGCACTGTTGTTACTGGGTCTCACACCACTAAATGGATCTCGGAATCCAGCTTCCCAGTTCGTCAGCCAATTACTGCTTGTTCCTGCATAACCGAGATAGTATGCTATTATGAGGATCATTGGAGCTTTAGTTCCCTTCAATATAAGGAGACACATCATGCCTAAATATCTGAATTGGTAACAAAAACCTACAAGACATTGGCTGGTCCAAGCTCATTTTAGATTTTTGTCGACTTGGGGTAAACAGTTCTATCATTGTAACTAATAACCCATTAACAGAAGATTTCAAACAGGTATTTTCTGTGCCAGGTTCTTAAAGAATTGATATTCAACAGATTAGCAACTTTAGGGTGCAGTAAATTATGAGTGAAGAGTATTAGCAACAGATTTAGAAGCACCTCTCTTCATCTGTACCAAATGTTGACGAAAGGTGACCAAATTGTGTTCAAGTAATTCTTCAGAGTGTTTGTTGCCATTGCTTGTTACATTTGTATGTCACTACAAAGTTTGATTAATCACTCTTCCTTATAAAGAGGAGGAAAATCCAGGATTTTAATTTTATGGGTTCACGACTCGTGTTCTAACCAATGAATCTATCACCTAGTTTGAGTTCTCTATAGGTTCTTAGTATAGTATTTTAAGCAATTAAAAAGATTTGTGTTCAAATTAACCCACATCCATACTACAAGACCCGCCAGTCTCGAGCCACCTCAGCTTAAGTCCGGCGGTAGGAATGCAATCAAATAAACTGAGAAGACTGCAGAAATCGATCAGATATGTGCAAATGCAATCTGTTAATGTACGTAGTCCTATTTAACATGGGTAGAGAAAGGCATATCCTTTTGCTTACTAACCTGCATTTGCATGGAAATCAAATCCACTATTCCATCCAGGGATTTCGTTATTAGCATTGCCATTCCATGTCTGTTCAAAGCCAGCTAATTCATCTGCACAATAAAGAAACAAACAATACAAGATGAAAAATCTGCAGTCCAATGGAAAACAAATACTGGACATCTAAGCCAATCTTATTTGAAGATGCTACCTTCTTCTAGATTATGCAAAGTCTGCATTGTATCCACCTTACCATCTGAGGCAAGTTTCCTTGTCAATGAGTGCCCCTAGGAATGACAGAAAAATGTCAATAAGAAACTCTTTTGTATCTATCAAAATAAGGTCTCTGTTAGGGCAAAACTTCAAATACCCCCAATATAATACACATGGAAACTATGTTATAGAATTTCACATAATTGCTACCACGGACAAAGTGGCGCCAGCCTAGGAAAAGATTCATTTGAGAAAAGTCAGACCAATTAATGTTCTCTGCTTGTGTATCAATACAGTAACAGAATTATTAGCATCTCCCTGGTGCAAAAAACACAAGAATTAGAATCCACTAAGATGCGCATGGCAATCTAGAGCTCAATAGTTAGTTGCCGACTCTTTTAATCCTCGAAACCACATATACTCTCTTGTTCATTTTATTCTTCCATTAAAAGGTTTTTGTCTACCTACTATGGAAATCATTTGATAGCATTAACGATAAGGAGCATCTAACTAAATCACCATCAACTCTTCCTTATATAAGTAAACTAATGATTATATGCGTTCTTAGCAACATAGGCTCTTCAAATATTTTAATAACACTGCCAAATATCTAAGACTAATAAAACATATATTATACCTTATCCTGAATTCCTCTGGAAATTTTATGTGTTGCTTGACCCGTTGTGCTATCTGCTTGCTTGCTCTCCTCTAACACCCTCTGTTTGATAACAATACACTGTTAGAACCAGTAAGAACAAAAATATCAATCCAGGATACCAATGTAAGAGAACATACTCCATCATTTCCAGCTCTCCGTGTGGTCGTGGCAGTGTAATATGTCCCGTTTATTCCACCATATGTAACTCTTCTATAGCTCATGCTCCGAGGCTTAGATTGTGTTCCTTCCAATTTCATGTCTTTCATTCCACGAGTCACATCTTTGCTTATGCTCTTGCTATGGTCTGCAGCATAAGTCGGATTGATGATGATAACCACCATGAATTCAGACACCATAAGAAACGTTTGTACTTGTTTCTAGAACTAGTTATACCATTAGCAACAGTGAGGATATCAAATTCGTCAAGGACACACGTAATCTATTTTATTGAATCTAGTTGAGGATAGAAAAAATTAGAAGCAAAAGTTACCATCCGTTAGGTCTTCAGGATGTTCAACAAGTGGATTTCTGTTAGCATAAGCCCTATCTCTTTTCTTGTTAGAGCCATTCACGTCCCCGCTCTCCTCATCTGGTTCTAGCGGTGCATCTCCATCATCATCCTCCGTATCAATCTCTTGAATGACTGGCCTATTAGATTCATCATCATCAGGAGTTGTTGGATGTAAGATGGAGGTCTGAGACAAGTTTGGAAAAGGGCGAGAGAAGAATGGATCATCGAATGGGTCTCTTCCTCCAAATCCAAATATACTTGACATTATGCCTCCAAATGGACTGTTGAAATTGTCCCCTCTACCTCTCTGCATATTTTCACAAACAGCAGAGTCTAGAAATTCAAAATTGCTTCAAAAAATATTGTATTTGAAAAGGAGCTGGTGTGAGAGAGACACGTGTTGGAGGCCTAGATTCTTCCCTTTCTCTATTCCTCTTTCGCGTCAGAACCTTCCAGTTCTCTCTATTAAAAAAATGAAAATACGTTTTAATTAATTAAATGTGTGAAATTGTTAAAAAAGAACATTATTAATTAACGGAATATTGCAGGCTGTAAAATAAAAAAACAACCTATATGCCAATTTATTCTGGTTAAATAAATTTTTTGAGTGGAAATATCATTTGGTCTTAACTTTTAAGTAAAAATATACACATCCTTGTATGCAACGTAGACAAGAGTGACAATACTGGATTATGCAATAGACAATTCCAAGAGATTAGAACCACTTTCCACAATTACGAACAATGAAATAACATTTTAACTCTGAAATCAAATATCAAAATCTACGTTTCTAATCAAACAGTTGTGATGCTCACAAGAAAACCTGCTGTCGACATAAGAAAAACTTCTATCTTACAGAACCCATTATCAATACATCAATTGGCTATATCCTTTATGTAGTTTCTGCACAACGCCAGTAGATGCAATCGCGGGATGGGCATCAGTAGGTACTACTACTCTATGATTGTTACAAAAAAACATACTCAGCTTGGTAATGTACTTGATGACACCTAAAATTCTTGGGATTCGAGTTCGGGCTTGCATGGGTATTCAAGACCATGAAGAGCAGGCATCCTTCTTAGATCTTCTTCCGAGTAAGAGGGGATAAACCAATGCTGCTTGTCCAGGCCAAAAACCTGATGCAT
Source organism: Solanum habrochaites (assembly GCA_027704765.1). Lineage (NCBI taxonomy): Eukaryota > Viridiplantae > Streptophyta > Magnoliopsida > Solanales > Solanaceae > Solanum > Solanum habrochaites. The sequence goes on from JAKWJA010002489.1 coordinate 83,902,253, forward strand.
AAAGTTACAACCTTAGAGATGGATGTAGATACTCAATAAAGAACTCTAGCTAAAAGACATCAAACAACTGCACATGAATCTGAGGAGTCAGAAAAAAACAGGCATACACCCTAGCTGGAAAAGCTAGGGATTTGGTCTTCCCTAACAGTCACTGTGGCCAACACCAACAGCTCCTTTCAAGACAAACGTTTGAATACTCGAAGGCCCCTAATGCATTCTTTATATGCTCCATATTAATGAACAGGGGATTCATCAAACTGATCCTCTGGATCTTTAAAGGAGAGTGTATCAAGGACCAATACAAATGTCTGGAAAGTGTCAGGCAGGCTAACTAAGTTCACCTGAGTGATTCAAACAACTAAAGGTATGTGAAGGTGATGGTCAACAGAAATACTTTGGGTTAAAGGTTAGGTTAGTCAGATTCAGACACCACCACTCTCAAACATACAGACCCCAAAAAATGGAGAATATGGATAGCACCTGGTAAAAGAGATCACCTCACTTGCAACATTACCAATTTTATTTTATTCTTAAAAGAAGAGATTACCTCCCTTGATATTGTATCTTCACACGAGTTTTTAATCTATAATTTAGATCATAATGCTACATAAGATGCATCAATTTTTACCGTGCAACTGAGAGCAACCATGGTAAAAGCAGACAATTGACAATCTCAATCTTTTCAAATTCAACTAACCTGTTCAAAATTCCTCTTTCGACCAAGATCATAACGCCATTTTGGAGTGGTCTTCTTCTCATACGCCTGCAAGTATAAGAAGTGTTTTAATGCGGCAAAGAATACTCAGAATCTGTCAGTAAAGGGGGCAATTAACTACTGAAACTTCAAGTTCAAATATCTTGAGGGATTCTTTTTTCTTATCCAAAACATTTTTCATTTCTGATTTATTTCATACCAAGGTAAGCACAATCAGTGGCCCCAAAGTAGCAGTTTGATTCATGAAACATAGAATCCGAAAATAAGAGGTTGAGCTTCAAGCATCTAATTGGAGGAAGGCTTATCATTAGAAGATGTAAAGATGTGGTTTATTCAGGTAAACCATATAGTTTGGTGCAACAGCCATGGCAAATGTATTTTCCACCATTTCAGAATGGAGTTTGAAGGGCCAGAGTCAGATTTTAAGTGGCATCGGCAGCAGATGGTTCTATGCAAGGAGGCGGACTCTAGTAATGCATAGTGATAAAAAAGAATACAGTCCAAATATAGATAAGAAGCCTATTAAAAGGATAACCAACTTTGTATTTTCCTCAGCTATCCGCCCAAGTCTGGCGGAAGAAGAGTTACGGATCATCTTTCCCTTGGGAAGACACCAATGGATCCTCCGGGTAAATGAAGGTTCTTCGTAGATTTGAGTTTTGAAAGAAAAAAAAAAGAATGTGGGGAAAAGCAAAATGGACGAGGAATCACTCTACTTCAATTTTGTTTGTTTGTTCCTTTCGTGGGGTGGAGAAAGAATGAAGAGTGTGACCTCCATGATTTTGCAAGAAAACGACTTTTATGAGGTGGTCAATCAAAACAAGCCAAAATAAACATACTTAGCCAATTGATCTAGCAAACAAACTTTCCTTAATGACTAAACCCAAGACACGGAGAAACACCAATTTTTAGCAATAGTTTGCCTTTACAAAAAGAGATAGCAGTTCACCATTAAACTTTCAACCCAAAAGTCAGAAAGGTGTGATACCTCAATGGTTGTGGTATTACCAGCCACTAATGATATGTGCATGATCAGAAATCCCAATACACTCAAAGCAAAAGCAAGATTGAAGACTGCGATTCACAAGAATTGTGTAAATAAATAGGAAATTGCATGCCTATGTAAGAGAAATCACAGGAGGCAAAGTTTGGGAAGCAGGGTTTCTACACCTTACCAAACGCAAGGAAAGTGGTAGCGAGAGTGCCCGGAGTCCCAGGTATCTCCCCATCACTGAAGAATGCAATAAACTGTGGCAGTAATGCTAGAGTCACAAGCGTAGTCTCAAGGAAAGTGTAGAACTGCATAAAGGAAGACATAATTAATTTGGGAAGAAGGGTCAATAAAGTATTTATTGTCAACAAATGGAACATTAATAGTGGATGAGTATATCCATTGAGAATTGATAAATACAATCAGCTAACAGGATTTCACAGGCATAACATGCAGAAATAAGATGGAAACTATTAACTCAATATCACAATGCAAGTTAATTGGTCAATCAATTAAGCATCAATGGCAAACTAGTAGGTAGGCTGCATCATGATTTGATTAGTTTTAATCTACCAACAACCTACACAACTCTGTTTTATCCAGTCTTGGTGCCAACTATGCGAAGCTCACACAGGCAGAGTTGGTAATGTAAAAGGAAAGTATAATTTGGCAAAGAACAAGGTTACAGAAATATGAAAATAATTCCTTGCTATGGTCACAATATATTTAAATATGATAATGCACTGAAATTAATGCAAGTTAAGTGGTTTGTCAGATCCTCCAAATGAAAATAGCCAGTTCGTTCCACACTTGTACAACTAGCTAGATAAAAGAAGTCACAGCTCCTCATAATAGTGCACTGTTGGATCAATAGGTGAATATGATTTTCCAGTCGCAGTTCTTTCCTACCGTCTGTTTAACTTAAGAAGTTGGTCGAAAATAAAACATTTACAACTTTGTGGTATATCCATTGAAATACGGAAAAGCGTGCAAACAGTGCAACAAGGAATAAATTGCATAGCTGAAGGGATAATAGATTTAGACTCGCAAGCTTAACAGAATGCATCGTGCAGAAAAAACCACAGATAAGTTCATATTGCTGGTACCCCACAACCCCCCACCTATCAACTTTTGCTATGTTGCTGATAGTAGAATATTATCATATAAGAATAGTGAAGCTTACCAGAAAAAGAAGGAAATACTTGTAGTTTAGTGCTCCAACGCAATTGACAACCCACACGCAATGATGGTCCATCTTTAAAACACATCTTCCACCTAAAACACGGAAACATAAACAACTCAATCTCGAATTGAAAAAAAATAGATACAAAAATCGTCACAGAAGGCGCATAACAAGAACTCACAAACAGAACAATGATGGCACCGAGGTGGTTTCAACTGGTTGCACTTTTTACAAAACCGCACTCGTGGGTTTGTTGAATCAGCTGGTGAAGCCCCAAATTCAGATGTGGTTAATGGATCAGTGTCACTTCTTTCTTCATCCAAGTCTGGCTTCCAATGTGGAGGTACACTACCAGGATCCGTAAAAACGACAGAAAAGTAACTCCACAAAAGCATCACCAACTGCAGTTATTAAAGAACAGCAACTCCTTCAGCTACAGAGTATAGATCACTATGCATCCATAGCCTCATTTGACTTTTATATAAATTCCAAAATTAGAAGATACAGAATTTCTAAGCGGAGAATAATATTTTCCATGATGGTTGATGAACACTACTTTTCCCAAGTGAAGTTTGTGAATAAATGATCATATAATCACGAGCAAGGAATATCATCTTTATGCTAACGAGAGCGCATCAAACTTATATTTTGTTAGATACTTTCTGTGAATGACAACCAAGTATTGCAAGTGTATTGTCGATCTCCATCGACGTAAAAAGACCGATCCCGGAGTGCTTCTTCAATAATTGGCATTTCGCATCAACTATGATCGTCTTCTCAATGCTTAACATGACCTAACTTGACATAGAAGGTGTATTTCTTGGGCGCACGATTATCTACTAGAAGTAGAGAAAATTTACCGTCTAAAAAAGAAACTTAGAATTCTTCAATGCAATCTAAGCTACAAAATGAAATTTGTGGACAAGTATGTCTCAATCTCAAAACTAAAACTAGTTGGGGTAAGCTATATAAATCCTCTTACCCTTTCAGTATCAACAACATATATATCGACAAATGAATTGAAAAGAATTGTTCTCAATGGAATAATTAGTCTAGAGTCATCCTCTTCAAGACAGAGCTCATGCATAATGAGTCACGCGCTTAGGGGCTTTGGTGCCTTAAGTGTTATCTAAGCGCGTGAAGAGCTCAGCTTATTTTGCACTTAGCTTTAGTGCTTACACGTGACTCAAACCGAGCCTTCGATAACACTAAACATCCACTCCATTTGGCCGTGTTCTATCTCGCTACTCAATATTTATCTTTCAGGACAAATTAGGAGTTCTGTGAAACATATCGGATTCTGTGAATCTCACACGTTATCCCTACACTATCATCAATTTCTGACCAAGCTAAACACATTAATGTAAATTCAAGTAAGCAACTAATATTCTCAAATACCTTGCTTTACAAAAATCCCAAGAATATGCTCGTACATCCCATCCTAACCCAATATATCCACACTATTTAGCACCATTCTCAAAGAACTTCAGTCAAATAAAACACCCAAAAAGAACATTCTTTCCAATTTCCTCACAAACCCCACATACATAAAAATTCCTTTCCACACATTGAAGACCAATGATCAATAAAGGAATCCCCAATACAATAGAAGTCAAGAAATTTACCAAACAATGGAACAAGACAAGTACGGCAAGCGCGATGAGGTCATCCAAGATTCCAGAGCCACTGATGAGGGAGGGACCATAGCTGGTCAAAACGACCGCGTAATATGTAACACCGACAACGCCTAGGACCAACAAGATCATAATTGATCCCAGTCCTCTTAGGGCCGTACAGAATCTAAATACGTTCCAAGCCATCACTGTTCCAGATCTATACATATTAAAATCCCTCAAAAAAAGTACACGAAAAAAAGAAAAGAATTATACAAATTAAGAATCAAAGGGATTTGATTATTTCTTTTTTTTTTGTTCTTGAGTGTGTTTATTTGATTAAATTTGGTTTTAATTTCTTTAAAATTTCTTCTTTTTTTCGGGTTTATGGATTCCGAGCAGAAAAAGTGGAATCCATGGTTGAGGAGAATTGAAATGATGGGGGAAGAAGGAAAACTGAGAAGGGGAAAGGGTAAAATTGTAATTACAGCGCCCATTGTATTGGGCTAGTCCAGTAATTACTTCATTATAAATCAAGTGTAAACATCTTAATAAAAATAACTATTTAAATTCAGACTCTATTAAATATACCGTATAGGTAAATAAGTTTAATTGGTGATTGATTATAAAAATTAAAATTATTTTACTTTATTCGATTTTTTTGAAATTAAAGTTGCGTAATATATGATTTTCATTTTTTATAATTTAAATATACTTTTTATAAATATGATTTATATATTTAGTTTTTAAAAATAGGCAAATAACTCAATTTAATTTTTACAATTTCCCTATAATATAAGAAGTAGTATACAATTTTTACTATTGAACATTGAAAATAATCACTTTGAACTTTATTTTCATTTTTATAACATCACCAATAAACTACGATTTTCACTATTGAAACAAGTTCGAAACATAATTTTTATCAAATTGTAAAGTCTAAGAAACAAAATCAATTGCTATCATTTTTTATAATTTAAATATACTTTTTATAAATATGACTTATATCTTTAGTTTTTAAAAATTGACAAATAACTCAATTTAATTTTTACAATTTCAGTATAATATAAGTAGTATACAATTTTTACTATTGAACATTGGAAATAATCACTTTGAACTTTATTTTCATTTCTATAACATCACCAATAAACTACGATTTTCACTATTGAAACAAGTTCGAAACATAATTTTTATCAAATTGTAAAGTCTAAGAAACAAAATCAATTGTTAATTAATCAGTGCAGATCTAAACCACTTTAAATTCTAGTTGTACTTGGCATTTCTTAAAAAAATTAAAATGGTTGGGTAAAATAAAGGGAAACTCACATAAGTATGCTACATCAAAAAAGTTTTTATTATTTATGTTGATATAATTTTTTTTAACTAAATATAACAATTTTTTGGAATGAAACAAATTGTACACGCGCTTGCCTTTTTCTCTTTTTCTCTGCAGTTTGTTTTCCGCTTAATTTCTTTTTTTGTTTATTCTTTTTTCTTTTCGTCTCTTTCTTTGTCTCTTTATTCTTTTTCCTTTTTTTGTTTTCTCGTCTTTGAAATTTCATCCAATATCATTTTTTTGTACATATTTTTTTACTTTTATCCCAAAAATAACATAAAATGGGACATAGGAAAAAACTGCACAAAATTATGTTTTGCCAAGCATCTCTAGAATATTACAAACAAGACTCTCAATGCATGGTTATTATAAAACATTCTACTTTAATTTATTATTATTTGCAATTTTACGACTTTGTTGAGTATTTGATTAGATATGTTTCTCACCAAATAATTGAAAATATTGTTTGGAATTATATATCAATTTTAAGTGGGTTTTGATTAAGTTTTATAAGTGGTTTACGAAGAAATTTATATTGAAGATCAAAAAAATGTTAATTTTATGAACTGTATCACCCTTGTACTAAAATTGTATTTATTTATGAATACACATAAACATGAATTATATTCACGAGTATGAAAGTTTAATTTAGTTTATAGATTATTTTTTCATATTTTTTCGTTAATTACATTTTCATATTTATTTCTTAGTTTTTATCTTCTAATTCAATTTTATATTGTGTAATAACAGTTTAATGTAATTTCATCATTGGTAGTTTTGTTATTTGTCACTTTAGATTACTTATATGTAATTATTATTAATATACAGTTTAATTCACTCTATATATTCCAGTGGCTTGTCTTTCTTTATTTACATGTTTCATTCCAGGCTTAAGTTACCTCTTTTAATTCCATTTTCGTATTTGTATATATATCTTTTAATACCATTCATTCCTTCTGCAGTTTATTGATTGATTTTTTGCTAGTGAATTACGTGCTTAATTCATTTATTGTATAGGTTTTAATAATTCCTCTATAGATCATGGTTGGTCTTTCATTGTTTTACGCTTTTAGTGCATGGATCAATTCTCTCTTCTAATTCAACTTTTCTCATTTGTTTATACATTTTTTTATACAATTTAATTCATTTACAGTTTATTGGTTTAAGATTTGTTACTCATTAAATTATTTGGGTTTTAATTAATTATGATTAAAATTTTATTCATTTACAAATATAAGATTGCTATTTTCGGTTTGTCATATTTTGCATTCATTAGTTGCTTTCCTTTGTTGGGAGATTGAAAAGAGCTCATAAAAGATTGTGTAAAGAGAAGAGAGTAGAGTAAAACAGACAGACAAAAAAAAAAACAGCGAAAAGGAGAAAAAAAAAACAGACGAGAGAGACAGACATTGTAATAAAATTCCCTAATTGTCTATATTGGGCTTAAAATGATAATATTAAATAGTATATTTAACAAATAAGTAATTATTTTTAAAAAAATCAAAAGTAATACACTCAAGTAATTAATCCTAAAATAAATGGGATAATTTTTTTTAAAGTTAGAGATAATTTTATTACTATATCACCCTTAATTGTTTATTACAAGTGAACTAATTAATAAGAATACAGTAATCAAGTATATTAAGATAGAGTAGTTAAAAAGATAAATTAAAATTACATATAGAAATTACTTATACATTTAATTTTATGAAATTTAAGAAAGATAATAAACGTTATTGTGATCTATTTGAAATTTTTTGTCCTCACCCTATTAAGAAAGAGAATTTTGGGTTTCAAAACTCTTATAATGAAATAAACATAAATTATACAATAATAATATTAATTATTAATAATATAATATCCATGAGAAGGACGTATAAATTTTCTAAGAACACAAGTATATTATGTTGGGTTTTTTTAAATTTGATTTACTGTCGAATTGATATGTTGAATATTTTTAATATATTATTTTTAAGAATAACTTTTTAAATAATATTTTTAATTTTAAATAGTTAATATTCAAAATATCTGATTACACCCCATATCTTATGTCATTGTTAAGTTGATAATGCACGATTAGTTGGTCGCCAATTGCAGCATGTTGGTCAGACCAACATGCACGTCCAATTCTAAACAATTATTGGTATAAAAAATATACTACTAAAAATTACTTCCTCGTATCCTTAACTTTATTTCCCCAACAACTTTTAATATATTATATATTATATATAGTACTAAAATAAAAAGTGGTACCAATAATCACAATCATATCCACATGATAACTTCAAACTCAAAATAAATAAGTAAATACGACTTAACGTGCTAGATAATGTGATTTATACATATTCATCCTAGGGACTAAAGGAGATAGAGAATCTTAATAAATGTTTTACTCCCTTGCTCATCAATAAAATTCAATTTTTAATGGTACAAATAAATGATAACAGAAATGAGCGGTAAAAACCCTAAAAAATTATGATTATATCATAGAGCCGGTTTGGCCTCAATTAAAAGCTGGTCAACTGATTTAAAAGCTGATTTTTTAATTTATTTAGTTATTGACCGTATCAAAACTTAACTTATTTTAAGTTACAAAACACTTATTTTAACCAAAAGTTAAAGCTCGGGTAGAGTTTTTTTTTTTTTAGCTTATAAGCTGTTTTTAAGGTTGACCACATGTTTATTATACAATCTCCAAATTACCCCACATAACCCTACGACATCTCGTTCTTCCATTTTTTTCCCTTTCACGTTGCATACTGCTGAACTTCTTCTTGTTCTTCCTTCAATTCGAAGTAGATAAACCTTGATTCGTAAGTTTTTTGATTATTTTTTATTACTTTCTTCCTTTTCTCTCGATTTATCCGATATAAGGTTGAAAAATAACAATTATATTCCTCTTATTTTTTCATAAAAATTAAGTCCTCTTATAAATAATTGTTGATATACAGAAATATTGAGATAGACATTCTTTTAATCGTCTACGGATGAAACTAAAATAATCTTAATATCGTCTTGTATCTATTCAAATTATATATCTTTAAAAATCTATAATACATTTATATTCCTCTTAAAATATTTGTAATGAGAAAGAAATATTTGAATGATAGCAAATATAATTATTTATGGCTGGTAAAATATAAATTAACCTCACTTTTAATTATTTTCACAACTTTTAAGGTATTTCCGACTCTTGATTAAAAAGTGTTTAATCAGTACTTATGATTTTTGCCACACACTCAACATTTTTTTTTTTAACTTCACAGCCTTTTATATCCAACCACATAGTGCCTTATGTTTAAAATAAATTTCAGCACTTTCCAAAGTTTTTTTAAAGCTACTTTTTTGTCCATCCAAACGGCATTTGGTTACTTATACATAAATATGAGAATATGGAAAAAAAAATAGAAAAGAAAGAAGGGCACGGTTAGAGCTCTTTGTGCGTCCCCACGAAGTTTTAACGACCTTTTCAGACTCTCTCGATTCTCCCCTTCAAAAACGCCTTCCCACTATTTTCTCCCTCCACTCTCTCTCTCACTAAATTTCAATTCAATTTTCTTCATTCCAAAAATTCACTGAACAGAATTTCCAACGACAATGTCTTTTTCAGATTCAGAAACGTCCTCTCATGGAGGAGAGTATAAGAATTTCAAGCAAATCAGCCGTGATCGTAAGCTCTTACTTCACACATATTGCATTTATTTCAAATTTATCACTTGACATTTCTACTGTAATCAACATCCAATTTTTAGAATGTGGCGATCGTAGCATTAATTCCAACTAGTTCGTGATTGATGTGTATGAGGATGCGATGCGTTCTGGTTGCTAGCTATTCTTGTAAAATCAGTTGCTTAATGTGAACAGTGCTTTCTGAATCATGAATCCAGACATTTAATTTGTATTTCAGAAAACTAATTTGATCAAAAAACTATTTGAAGGGACCTTGATGTAACTAGTAAAGTTGTTGTCACGTGATCAGAAGGTCACGGGTTCAAGCTGTGGAAACAGCCTCTTATAGAAATGTAGTGTGAGGTTGAGTGAATAGATGGTTCGGCCCTTCTTCAGACCTTCTGAATAGCGGTAGTTTAGTGCACATGCTTCCTCTTTTGATTTGACTAAAACTTTCTTGGATTTCAAGTAGGAGTTGATAGGGTTCGAAATTTAGTGCTTCCAAAAGGAGGATTGGAGTGATATGGGGAGAGTTGAATTTGTTGCTTACATGTGGAGGCTTACACAACTTGATTCCCTTTATTTTTTGGGGTTGAGTTAGGGTCAGGTGCCATATCGTTACATGGCATTAGAGCTAGGTCCTTTCCCGTTTGGGCCCCCGGTGCATGTTCCAATCAGGCTTGAACGTGGAGGGGGGTTACAGTCCCACATTGGTTGGGGGAATGGACTGGTGGTTTGCTTCTATTAACTTGGGCAATCCTCCACTCATGAGCTAGCTTTTGGGATTGAGTTAGGCTCAAATGCCATATGTTTACACTTTGAAACATCTCATACTGTAATAAGTGATTGGTGCCTTCCTAATTTTTTGTGTATCGAGATGAATCGTTAAGTTGATGCACAACAATGAGTAGCTGATGGAGAAATGATCTCAAGCGATACAACTCTTCAGGAAATGAGTAAGGTGACTAAGGTCATATAATAAAAGCCTTTTTACCCATGTGGAGTACAACTCTTTTAATAATTGCAGTGTGATTCACCTAGCAGTTGAACTACGGAAAAATGGAAGAACTGAGATGCAAAATAGGAGACTTTATTAACCAGGAAAATCATCAAACCTTTTGTTAGCATCTTTTCAATCTAGCAACAAGAAGTATGTTTCCCCAGATTACTGTTTCTACTTGATGCATCAAATATTTTATTTCTATTGCGGCATTGAATTATGGTATTACCACAAGATTACTGTTCCTGATGCATTGAACTTGTCCTTTGATCTCTGTGGGTGTCTATGGCATTTCACACTGCATTAAAGATGAGTTTCGTTTAATGTGCTGTCTGTCTTGATGTGTTCTAGGACTATTACATGAAATGCTTCGAACTTCAGATTCAGGAGATTCAAGATCTTCATGGAAGGTATGTTAACAGGAGGAATTTAGTACACGAAATCAGTTTGTTAAATTTTGTCTTTTTTCCTTGAAACAATTATATTTCATAGCTTTAGATACTTTTTCAAAAATCTTATCTCTTAAAGAATGACTCTCATCCAGATGTTTGGGGAAAGCTAGTATTTTGCTATGATATTTTTTCCTCTAGCTTCAAAATGTCTTACCTCGTGCACAAAGTGCTTCCTAACTAGTAGGGGTTAGGGGGAGAGTGGTGTATACAGTACACAGCCTTCTCCTTCCATTTCTGCAAAGAGGCTGTTACCACTCCTTGAACTTTGAATCAGGGGGAGCAATTTTATCATTGTGTGAAGATTAGTTCTCTGTCCTGTCAATGCCAAAATTTCTAGAATGTCTATTGTTTACCCATCTTATCAAGTTTTAACATACATGGTTTGTAGTAAAATATCTTCCCAATATGAGTTAATTAATTTAACATGAATATTCTAACTTGTTATCTGTGTCATCATACAATGATTGATCATGTGTCAGCATCAATATGTTGTAGCTGTGTTCATGAATGACATTGCTTGGTACTGGTTTGCGAGTTAACGCCAGCCCACGGTGAGATTGTCTAATAACCTCAAAAGGTAGTGTTATGGGAGAAGAAATGCACATGCATAAGAATTTAGGAGTCATTGTTGTTATTGGCTTCGGTCTCTATTTTTCCTTTCAGTTATGTGCTGCCTTTATGTCTTGACAGCATGGGAGACTTGCAATTTTTGAAATTATGCTGCTTAACTACTTCTTTGCAGGTTCTTATCATGGATAAAGTAACGGTAAAAGTGATGTCTTCCACATGCAAAATGGCTGATATCACTGATCAAGGAGTTTCATGTGAGCTCCGCATGCAATGAACTCTTTAAGTTTATCTGTGTCATTGTTGAACTAGTTGACAATCTAACCTCACACAATTATCAAACCCCTTCAGTAAACCAAGAACAAAGAGCGTTTTTCAATGAGAAGTGAGATATGACTAGTTTCATTAGGTTATGTGTCTACTCCTATTTGTATAGAGAAAAATAAACGTTTAAAGGCACCACAAAAGTTATTCTGTGATATCTAGTTCTACTCAGTCAGAAATATAAGGTTTATTGACTTTGTCACCAAACCTGGTGGAATGAGTCACAAAGTCCCATGTAGAGTATTTTAAATGGTTGTTAGTTCTAGCATGTCTTAATGATTATTTGTATTTATTGTGACAGTGGTGGAAGACCTTTTCAGAAGAAGACAACCTTTGCCAACAATGGATGCTATATACTACATCCAACCGTCAAAGGAGAAGTATGATCTTTTTCTCAAAATGCATTCTCTACATAATCATCCTGTGTTTGATTTTGTAACAAAGCACGAGAACTGTGTATTGACTTTATACATGATCTTGTCCTATTCGAACTAACAGTTAAATTTGAGTTTGCAGTGTTGTCATGTTCTTGTCCGATATGTCAGGAAGAGAACCTTTATACAGAAAGTATGGACAGGATCTCATTCTCCATAAAATTTAGTGTACCGTAGATTGATCAATTTAATTGAATCCTCTGGTTCTTGTTATCTTACTTCTATTATTTACCTATCTTTTCAGAGCATATGTATACTTTAGTCACCCAATACCTAAGGACCTGGTTGCGCGCATCAAGAATGACACAAGTGTCATACCCCGTATAGGTGCACTAGGAGAGGTAATGATCACATATCTCTGTCTACAATACTGCATGCATCATGAAAATGATCTCTTCACAAGTTTGACTGAATCTTCTTTTTCTTTTTTTTTGGGCACAATGCAGATGAATTTTGAGTACTTTCCAATAGACAGCCAGGTAATTTGGCAAATCTCTATGAACACCTTTTTTATTTACTTGGAGCATTTAGTTCAATATCTGCTTATAAACTGGGAATTATATTAATTTTTTTTACAATTTTGACTAAGAAATATTATGAAGACATGAAATAGACTTGAATTTAATGGAATAGATGTAAAAGACTCACATAGCGGATCTCAACTAATTGAGTATTCATCTGTTGATTAATTGAAGAATTATGCCGATAGCGACTTTTTTAATCTGTCAGCTTTTATCACAGGGATTTGTCACTGACCATGATAGAGCACTTGGAGAGTTGTTTGGTGAAAGTGCTCAAAATTCCCGGCGTGCTGAAGCGTCCTTGAATGTAATGGCCTCAAGAATTTCCACTGTCTTTGCTTCACTGAAGGTAATTTGAACTTCACCAATGCTCTTTCATCTGAATTTTATAAACAAACCAAACGACTACTGGTACAAGCCTTGCATTAGTTTATGCTGCAATTATTCTATCAAAAAACAAATGTTGAAAAGGTTGGTGCAATTGTGATTCTCTTTAGGTAAAAGTAAAGTATTTTGGTGGTGTAAAAGACATTGCATTTTCACAAATGTCTTTGATTTTTATTTGGGTCTCTTCCAGTTACTGTTCCCTGTGACCAACTTAGTTTTGCTAAAACTGTCTTTACATTCAGGAATTTCCTTTTGTGCGTTATAGAGCTTCCAAGGGACAAGATGGATCAACAGCAACAAATTTCCGTGAATTAGTTGCTGGAAAGCTTGCTGCAGCCATATGGAACAATATCACTACGTACAAGTCTAGTATTCCTAACTATCCAAAGAAGGAGACGTGTGAATTATTGATTCTGGACAGATCTGTTGACCAGGTTTGTAATTGATTTTGTTGATAAAATAATAATCAGCACTATCTTGTTTCGTTTTTAACTTAATGAAATGATAAATTTTCTCGTTTAGATTGCTCCTGTGATTCATGAATGGACATATGATGCCATGTGCCATGACCTGCTTGATATGGATGGAAATAAATATGTACATGAGGTACGCATTGCTTCATTTTCTGGATCTCTTATATCAATATTCTCCTGAAGTTTGACCGAAATGTATTCACATCAGGTTCCTAGCAAAACAGGTGGTTCACCTGAGAAGAAGGAAGTTCTTTTGGAAGATCAGGATCCTGTCTGGTTGGAGCTACGGCATACTCATATAGCTGATGTATGTTTCGTGAATTACCTTATTCCTTTGATGCTTGTGCATGTGATATGTACTTCAACTCCTAACTTGAAGACTTTATCAGGCTAGTGAACGACTCCACGATAGGTTTACAAACTTTGTTTCTAAGAACAAGGCAGCACAAATGGAGCAGAGGTTGGTGTTTCTAAAGCTGTGAAATATAATTTTACTCCTTTGAAAACTGTGTGGAAACCTGCATCTTTATGAGTACAGCATGAACACTGCTCCATGTCTGTGGATGATGCAGCATTCAGTCACTTGTTAATTGTTACCAATTGATTATAGATGTGATTTGTTAACTACAGATGAGTAGATTTACAGAATTTTATTCATGAAGCTTCCTTCTGATGATTCCTCAATTCAAATTTATTTTTACTTAGAGATGGAAGTGAATTATCTACAAGAGACTTGCAGAAGATGGTTCAAGCATTGCCACAGTATAATGAACAAAAGGAAAGACTATCTACCCATGTCGAGGTTTGTTCCTTGGTCAACTGGACCCATGCATGGACTTCTTCGTTTATTTCAAAAAAGCAAACTTAAAGCTTTAGCCCTTCACATTTAAAAGTTCTTATGGAGTAACACTTCAACAATTAAAATCGTTCGTGAGAACTAGAGGTGCCTATACGAAATTAGGACTTTGGATGTACTTCTGGATATCTATTTCTTATGCATCTAGTTTCTTGTGTAGTTTGTAATTCGAATTTGTATAATCCCTAATAACAGCCAGCTTCTTACTGATCCCTTCTGTGGTAGAGCTCATGGGGATGGTCATATCTTATTCGAACACAGAACCTGCTGCAAGTATTTAAAAGTCATAGCATCTTCCCTGTCGTTGGTCTTACCTATGTTAATATCCATACAGTTATTCTTTGGTTATTTAGGAACAATTGAATTTGACAATGTGATGAACCTAGCATGCAATAAAATGCTGAAGTTTATTTCATTACTTGATTGATCAGATTGCTGGAGAGCTTAATAAAATTATCCGAGACACGGGTCTTCGGGAACTTGGACAGCTAGAACAGGATCTTGTCTTTGGCGATGCAGGAACAAAAGAAGTTATCCATTATCTGAGGTCGAAGCAGGTGAAAATTTTTGTGCTGGCTCAGAAGAAATATTCAAAATCATTGTAATTTCCACTACAAGGCATGGTCTAAGTAACAACTTTTCTGCATGCAGGATACTTCAGGTGAAAATAAGTTACGCCTGATGATGATTTATGCATCTGTGTATCCAGAAAAATTTGAGGGCGACAAAGCAGCGAAACTGATGCAGGTATTTACTACATGCTAAATTCTTGAAACAGTCTGAATTCCATCTAGCATTTCATTGTGGTTTTGTTCAAACAATCTCATGGTAGATTGGCATAAGTATGTGGACACATAATAAAATAACTGGAGCGAATTCCATCTAGCATATCATTGTGGTTTTGTTCAAACAATCTCATGGTAGATTGGCATAAGTATGTAGAAACATAATAAAATAACTGGAGCGTAGTTGTTTTGTCTGTTGATTTAAGGGGAAGAATGAATCTTCTGAAGAGCAACTGGAATGACTTCGTGATGCATCAAGAAAAATGATGCCCGAAAATCACTGAAGAATCCATAGAATGCTTAGTATCAGGAGTATGAATAGGATGTTGCAAGCAATATAATTTTCCGAGTTCAAATGTAGGGGTTTCTATGCATTCTTTCAAATAAGTCAAGAACAATAAAAAAAGCAAAAGAAAAAGATGGTTTCTATGAACAACAATGCAGTTGGCTTAACTGATGGTTTCTATGAACAACAATGCAGTTGGCTTAACTGAGGCAGTTTTCTGTTGTGATTTTTTGAGCATTTATTTTACCAAGTACAATTATAATGTCACTGGATGTAGTTTAGAAAATGTGACATATGAGAAGAAAATTATGGAGCGAGAACAATAGATCAAGAGGAGAAGTTCTAATTTCTGTAACAACATCACCATGTGGACCAACAAAAGCTATCTCCTCTACATCAATGCTCTCAGGATTTCTTGGCCGCCTTGGTTACTATTTATAGAATAAACCAGTTTTGGAGAAAATAGTTCTCAACCAAATGTTTTTATGCTATAAAAAAATATGGCCAGCCCTAGTTTATCCATATTCAATGTCTTAGAATCAACTTGTAGAGTTGTTATTTTTTGTCTTAAATGATTGGCTATGTTTTGTATTGGCTCATTTGTACTGCTACTTGAATCTAAGGGAAGTTTGAAAATTTTAATATAGATTCTTTTTTCCCCTAGTTAGCAAAACTGTCACCTGAGGATATGAAGGCTGTGAAAAATATGAGAATGCTAGAGGGTTCAGAAAAACGGAAGCCAAGTGGAAGCTTCTCCCTGAAGTTTGATTCGCAAAAGGTAAACATTTTAACTTTCCTGGAGTCTTCAGCTCTCATAACGACTGAAATGAGACCTGACAGTTGCTAGATTTTGTTGTTTGCATATTAGAAAGGGAATGCAGCTAGAAAGGATCGAACTGGAGAGGAAGAAACATGGCAGCTATTCCGGTTTTATCCCGTGATAGAGGTTTGCTATACTTTTCAATCCTCCTTTGTATATAATTTTTCAGAATTGAACTTGCAAGATATTTCATCTTTGTTTAGTGCTTATAAGATTGGTAGTATAAGAGGGTTGCAGTTTTTGTTACCAGCCATATTATTATATCTTCTTCATTGTCTAGATTAGGTTGCCTTTTAGTATGGAATAGCAAATTAACTGCCAACTTTAACCAGATAGAGATTAACTTCAAATTTCTACATGAACTGTAGGATTTAGGTCCTAATTGACTGACTGAATCCACTAAATGACCTAGCAATGAGAATATCTAGAAGATCATATGACTGGAAGATCTTATTGCATGCTCCACATAGAGGATACCTTCCCAGTACTTTTTTGAAATGGAAATTGCTCAAGGACCAATTCACCTGCTTACCATTGAAGGGTTCTGATTTATATTCCAGAAAACTACCATACTTGGAAGAGGGTCAATTGCCATTGCCTCTCTTTCTAGAACTCTATTTTTGAATTTGGGGACTACAATGCTCACAAAAAAAGAAATAATGCTTTTTGAGAGATGCTTCTTTAAATTGCCATTGTGTGAAAGCAGAATACATTCAGCTTTGATTACATTGTAGACTTCCCAAATGTTTCATGTTTAATCAATAGCTCTTTGAATGTTTAGCTCATTGATCATGCTTTCTGAATGATATAACCAATCCTGCTTCTTTCAGGAGTTGATTGACAAAATGTGTAAAGGTGACTTGTCAAAAGATGATTATCAGTGCATGAACAGTTCTCAAACTGCTCCTCGTGAGTTCAATGGATCTTCTGCAAGGAATGTCCCACCAAAGGCCACTACTGAATCTACTAATCCACGTTCAGTGAGATCAAGGAGGACTCCGAATTGGGCACGTTCTCGTACTTCTGATGATGGATATTCAAGGTTCTCCTGTGAAAAAAATCGTCTTTATTAGAGTTGTTTTTTATATTTTTAACCTAGAAGATCCAGGCCTCCTGGACTCCCGTATGAAGAAACTGTCACTTTTTAGTTAAAAGAGAACCATGTTTATTCATTTAATTTTTCATTACTATTTTCCATGGAGTAGGATTTGCATAGCATGCAGCATCTAATTTTATATATGTTCGAAAAATTGTATTTAACATTCCTCATCTTGTCTTGTGTCTTTGTTGGAATTTTCTCTAGTGACTCTAATCTCAGAAACTTTTCAACTGATTTCAAGAACATGGGACAACGGATTTTTGTTTTCATTATCGGTGGTGCAACTCGATCTGAGGTAATTCCGTAACTTTTGAGTTCCATCCACTGTTTTCCACTTAGGCATCTGAAATGGTATATTGTTGATTTTCTTCTACGCAGCTTAGGGTTTGTCATAAGCTTACAGCAAAGCTAAGGAGGGAAGTGGTCCTTGGCACAACTAGTCTAGATGATCCACCTCAATACATCACGGTAATAATACTTCATCCAGGAGTTTTTGGTGAGGTGTCTTTGACTTCGATTTTATAGAATTCAGACAATCTTCCTCTCTTAAATAAAATTAAATTGTGTGAATAATTCTTTACATGCTTGCAAAACATTCATCTTAAAATGATCAATCTTGGTATCAATCACTCGGAGACTTCTCTAGATATCATTCCCTTATTCATGAGCTAAACTTTTAGTTTTGCATTGATGAGTTGATTAATCCATGTCCGATTAACCACTTCAATTTTGGTTGTATGAGAATATTGGATCTTTTAAAAGGGTCTTTTGTGAAGGCATGCAAGCAAAGTTACCTATTAATCTCTGATAGGCCTTCTCATCATTTCAACATCCAAATTGTTTGAAGTGTAATCTTACTGGAGAAGCAGTTCAGGCTATGATAGTGTTATAAAAATTGTCAAAGTTAGAAACTGTGGTGATGGCTGAAATCAGAAAAAGGAATTATTGCATCACTTTCGTAACCCTAATAGTCAAGTGAAATATATACTCAGTCTGAACTCATCTCATCTTGTTTCACAGAAACTGAAACTGCTATCAGAGAAAGAGATTGCAGTAGATCCTGGCCTTGGAATTTAATGTAGTATTTGGGATTTATAGAGTACCTTTTTCCATTGACACCCAGAAGGTCAGTGAGACAGCTAAACCGATTATCGCTTTATGTTTTTCCTCTCCTTTTTCTTCCATTTGAAGAAACTATTTGATCCCTGCATCTAAAACCAACTTTCTTTAAATTTTAAAAGTTCAGGATGCGCATGGCAGTTGCTTAGTTTCTGGTGCTTCTTTTATTGTTTTCGCGAGAAGAATTTGATTCACTGCAAAGGTATATATATCAATTTCAAAGAAGGCTTCATGCTACTGGAGTCTGGATTTACACATGGCAGTTGGTTGACTGCTTTAATACTAATCTGCAGCTTAGGTAGAAACTATCTATAAAAGAAGATATTATAGAAACTTCCTTCCAACATTCATGAGGCTGTGAAGGAGTTTAAGTACAAGTTTGCTTTTTGTTTTAAAGTTCAAACACTAGACATGATTACACTCTTGAATTTTTGTAATTGTATTAAATATAGTTGGCCAAGTTTGTCTTAAAAGGCATGTATTAAAAGAAGAAAGATTGTTTGTAACTGTAAAAGGAAATTTTCTGTTTTCATATACCATCTTCAATGCCTTTAATTTGGTCCAAAACTGGAGTCAGTTGGTACCTTCTCAGGTGATCAAACTTATATATCATTTGCTTGCTACTAAAATTTCTAGTTAAATATAATTGCTGTAACATTACACTTTAATAGTGCTGAATGTAATTCTTTTCAAGGCACAAAATTTTTATAAAGAATTTCATATGGCAAAGGAGTTATTATAAGAGGATATGAAAATCAAGTTAACAGAAATCAAATGAGAATGAAATGAAATGTAAAATAAATGCTAGCTTTGATATTCATAACAGTCCAACTGCAAGAAGAGATTATCAATAAGCAAGCAAGATACTTAAATAAAATACCTAGCAGTTATTTACAGAGATTATGGATGTTCTGGAAACTCTGTTTGTTGAAGAGTGGTTATGGTAATTGAAACAGATAGTAAGTTAGTTCATCAAGCTCTTGAAGGAACAATTTGTTTTCCATTTTTCTAGTTAGAAAATCAGAGAATCAAGGTGTAATTCTTGATGCTTTACACCTTATTTGGATGGTTGTAATTACCCATTGTATTGTTAGTTCAAATACAATGTTTGTTATGATTGTTACTTAAATTCTATTGCATCCTATTGTTTAAATTTATCATTAGGTTACAAAAAAAAGTCAATTTATAAAACGATCGATTTGATGTGATAGCGTCATTACCTTAACATTTTCTTCTCATTTTATCTTTAGTTCTTAGTATTTAATAATCATATTTCATCTTTTATCCTACCTTTTCATTCTAGCTCGACCCTGTAATATCCTATTTTTTTTTATGGATTTATCATTCAAATTATGAATATGAGATATTGATGTAGAGAAAAAGGAAAAATATACCTATGAACTATCATAAATGGTATGCAGATACCTCTGTCATACTATTGGGACATTTGTATCCCTAGCGTCCAAAAACTAAAGTGTATATGTCCTTTACTCTAACGTAAGACTAAATAGGGACACGTGGCACAATCTTATCCATCGATCCAATGTCGGGTCGATTTATAAAATTATGACACGTATATGTGTCAGTTAGTATAAAATGTATATATGCTCTAGTTTTCGAACGTAGCGGCACCAATATTCCTAAAGTGGGACGGCTGCACACCATTTATGATAGTTCTGAGTCATATTTCTCTTTTTTCCCTATTATGTAACAACGAAGAGCAATATGATCTATCCAAACATTATATTCATTAAACACAATACGATAATGATACGATACTATCGTTTATGTGCTAACTAATCTTCTAAAAGGGGGTTTGTCCAACCATCTTATATTTGTAGACATTTTAATTTATGTACTAATTAATCACTCTTCTATCAAGACTCATATTATGTTTAAATAATCAATTTATCCTCAATATGTCTTAGACATATCTCTACCCATCCTCAAGCCTACTACTACTACGTGAGTGGCAAATGTTTTTTTTCTAACCTGGATAGTAAAATTATACTATGCTTTCGTGTAACATGCTATGGTCTCAACGCTAAGTACTAGTAAATTTATTATTAAATTTGTTTTTACTGTTAACAGTGTTTATAGTTTATAGTTTTTTAATTCCTCTAGAGAAATGTACACACTCAACGTGCATTTAGCCGCAGCTTCGTGCTTGAATTGATAACACTTGGGCTACTAGTTGAAAATTTCGATTCAGAAATCCATTTTCGAGATTTACAGCATTCAACAATGGATTCGATGCTTCCGATTGCGATTCTGTCGGCGATCATCGGAATTGTGATTGCTTTTCTAGTTTTCGGGAATTATTTCCAAAAGAGGAAAGCGGAAGTTGAATCTGTAGCCAAGCCGGAGACAATTCAAACCAAGCAGAAGACTTCAAAGCCTCAGCAATCTCACAAAAATACTTCGAAGAAATCGCAACCTAAATCACATTCTCACACCGCCGATCATAAGGTAAAATTGACCGCTTACATTTACGACTACTATTTTTCTTTTTTTTTATTTTGAAATTTGGCTCTAGGGTTTGTTCATGTTTTGGCTACTGAGTTATTTGAATCTCTTAATTTTGCGTTGGAAATGAGCAACTCTGTTGTGCAGCTTTGAGATTCTTTAGGTATTCAATCAATTAAGACGCTTCAATCTCAAATTAGTGGAGTTGGCTTCTTTATAGACATATCTGTATCAGTTTAGCTCTAAGGCGCACTTTATTTAGCATTTTTATCATAATTAGACTATTTTTAAGCAATCATCCTGCTGCAACACATTTTTTTTCCAGTTTTAGGACAGGATATGTCCCAGGCAAGCAGAGATGGAATGTGTAAACTGAAAAATATATTTTTTACTAATATTTCTGGTTTTCAGAAATTGCAAGTTGTGAATGGGTAGAAGTTTGCTCTAGCTGCTCTTTTTCTTTTCTTCCTTTTTATCATATATTTCGGTAAAATGAGACAACCCATGAAGTGTAATATTATGACTAATGTGAAACTTATCAAACTTCTTCCAAGTAGTTATGCTTTTTTTCTTCTCTTTCTTTCTAACAAGGTGACAAACTTATAGTCAAATTACTCCCTTAGCATTAAGATAGGGCTGGACTTATACATCAGTCAAAAAGTTACAAAGATTTCGCATCTCTTAAGGCAATATAAAGGCAAAAGATGGAAGAAAATTGAAGAGAAAGAACAAAAAAGTAGCTTGAAGTTCAAAAAGGGAAAAAAGTAGATGCCTAAATATTTCAGAAGCCCAAAATAGGCTGAACAGAACAGGACCAATCCCGTAGCTATATATTGTTAAAAAGGGGGTAAAGATGATAATATGCTGTCGCGGAGGTCTAAATTTGCTGCAGTAGGATGCCTGATGTGATGTGTTAAACCAAAAAGTCAAAGTTGTCGTGGAATTCTCTTCTTGGATATGTTTCACCTTCTTGCAAAGGAACCGTTGCACCTTATATAGGGTAGAATCAGTAGAAATGGAGACCTCAATCGGTTTATTGGCAATTTCTGTAGTTTCCTTTAATAGCTTCAATTTACTACATCCTGTTTCTTCCTTCAAAAACTTCACTTTGCTGTGAGCTCACTTTTTTTCAACACTACTATAAATAACTCTCCCTCATTTTTCATCCCCAATAATGTTTCAACAGACTAGCCAAGTTGCTTTCATCAGTTAAGGTTTTTCTGGATTTCATTGCAAATATAACCTTGAGGTGTGTATTCAATGACCAGGCAACTGAAAAGTGACTTTTGGTACTGGCTATTTGCCTATTTCTGCAGGATGCAAACAAAAGGCATCACCCACTGGACTTGAATACTCTAAAGGGTCATGGGGATGTTGTCACAGGAGTTTGCTTCTTACCCAATGCACAGTCTTTGGCAACTGGTAATTTTTGGTTTTATGCATTTGTATTGTTTGAGTTCAAATCATTCTGAAACAGTGAGGGGATGCAAGAACCTTTACGAACATTGTCTCACTTATATTTTTGGTCCGTAAGAGAAAATACCTGTATCTATAGATAACTAGGTAACTTAAAGATATGACTTGGCTGAGCCACTCATTCACATTACATACTTTGATGGCCAGTTTTTTACTTAAACAAAATATATATGTTATCCTTAAACTTATAATTAAAGCAAATTTGCTTTAAATTGTAGTCATAGTTACATTGTGCACATCTTCTATCACTTTAAAGGATCTATGATTCTAGAGATAGTTGTTTACATTCCACTTACATATTTTGGTAAGAGGATGGAGGAGATAGATGTCAATTTTCCATAGTAATGTTTTTCTCTTGCAGCTTGTGCTGACGGTGTTGTTAGGATCTTCAAGTTGGATGATGCTTTGAGCAAAAGCTTTAAGTATGACTCTTACTGTTTTATTATTATTTAAGACAGTAATCTAATTTTTATTAAGCTTCGAGCAAAAGTTTTATTGTTACTATTATAATTATTGTTAGGTGAATTTATTGCAAATTTCTAACTCTAATCCATAATGTATCTTATTCAGGTTTCTGAGAATTAATTTGCCTGCTGGGGGTCATCCAATTGCAGTTGCAGTTGCTGATGAAACTTCCTCGGTTGCATGGCCATCCATGCTCTTTTTGGTTCTTCCCTGTACATGTATGGTGAAGAGAAACCTAAAGCAGATGCTGATTCCAAACAGGCCAAGCTTCCTCTTCCACAAATCAAATGGGAACAGCATAAAGTTCACGACAAAAGAGCAATCCTAACTCTAGTTGGTACCAAGGCAACTTATGGTAGTGCTGATGGGAGTACTATCATTGTTTCATGTTCTGAAGGTAAGGTTGGATAATTCTAATGAACTTCTTTTCAACTTACCAAGAGAACTTTTGAGTTAAAGCTCAATGGATATCCTGATTCTAGAAAAAGCTTCATTGGCTCATATTTGTAGCTGGAGAATGCATGGTTATGGGGAAGCTATCACGTATCGTATTGATTTTTTAATTCTATAATGGAGTTTTAAGTTTATTCAATTTCATACTGTAGCCAGTGCTGATTGGCCTAACAACTACCATGCGTAGCTTTTATCAGTACGTAAAGTTTTATTGAGGTAGCAAAAGACCAACACAAAGTTTGTCCTGGATTAACAAAGATTCATCCTTTATAGTTCTATGTTTTTGAATATTTAAGTTAATTCCATCTGGATGTCTCACTGTTTACAGCAAGCGATTTACACTATTGTCCTAATAAGCTAAGGCATGTGAGCTTCTAATACTGGTTCATGTAGTCTTTCCTAAGAAGCATCTACAATTTCTTTCAGCTTAAACTGCCCAAACTGTACATGCTGGAACTGTCGTCAATTTCTTTAGCTCCTTGTAATTTTCCATCCTTCCCAGAAGCAATACAATTCTTTTAGGGTTCTTGGCAATTGGCATGACCCTCCTCAAGCCAAATATCTGAAAAACATTCTGCCTAGTAACTATACAATGCAATAATAAGTGGTCAGTATCTTTATTATCAAACCACACAAATGTTACTTGCTGTACATGTGAAATCCCCCTCTCTCTCTCTCTCTGAAGATCTTGCTTTTTTTTTTAATGACTGTGGTGTCCGGGCCAGCTTTCGCGCACCTCGACTAATTCCACGGGATACCTGTCACCTCCCACCAGCACAGGTACCAGGCTCTATGCACCAAGGGTAGGACAGATGGGAAGAATCACCTAGTGTTTTTGTCTCCGCTGAGTTTTGAACTGGGACCTCAGGATTTTCAACCACTTCATTAACCACTAGGTCACACCCTTGGGTGCAAGATCTCGCTGTTTTATATAGGCATCATGTGACAAAACCCAGCTGAAGAAGCTACTTTACTTGGGCCATATACTTCCAAATCAAGGTTCTTGGCCTTCGAGCAGAAAAAGAGACATCCTTATTGAGTAACTTATAACATGATTCACAGTGAATTTTCCGTTGTTATTTGCAGTCCATCTGAGCCTGACAGGAGTACAATTAAGATGTGTTGACTTACCCAACTCCAAAAGAAGTTGGACCTTTGGGCCATGCTTTCAACTTACCACTTGAAACAATTCCTTCCAAACCCCACATTCCGTTTATTTTCTTATAGCGGTCATGCTTAATTTTGAATGCTTTTTGGCTTTGTAGGAGATTATTTGGTCTGAGATTGGATGAAAGTTTGTGGACATCATATCTAATATCTTAAAAGTTTGTGTATATTATTAATACATCAACCATCTCGTAATTGAGCATGTTGGTAGATAGACAAAGTCACTGATTACTGGAGCTGTTAGTTACCTACTTCCCTAACATATTTTCCTTAACTACAGTATCATGATTGAAAATGTTACAATACCAAAATCACTTTTCAGTCCTGCACCAAAAGGCTTTGCCATGCCACAACTTGGTATTTTATTTTTTTTGAATAAAAGATGATGAATCACATTCTACCATAAAGTTGAGAATCTGTAGCCTTATTAGAGTTTCAAAAGCAAAATTCAGATGGCAATGAAAAGTCACACACAATTCATTCCAAGTGCTTAAGTTTCATTAACTTTAAACCATTTAATAGTCACAAGTGATTTGATATATTACATTTGAAATTATTGTACGACAAAATGAATATGAAAATGAAAGCATCAAATCAAGTTTCAATTTATCAGTCAAAACTTCGACTGAGTCTTATGATCAAATGAGGATTGTAGAACTGGGTTGAAGTTGTTTCACTTAGTCCAAATTATCAAGTTTGATGACACTACCTTAGCTTGGATGTTTGGTCATGTTTTTTTCTCGGGTTCTCTATGCGCTCTGGGATCAAACACTTCTGCTGTTTGTTGCTGTATTTGCAGAACGAACCATCACAACAACTCAATGATTTGTTTGCAGAAAGTTCTGCTGTACATGTCTTTAACTGCCAGAATACGATAAAGATCGTATGATGCAAAATCTTTAAGAAATATGTCATTTTGAATTTTGTTTATTGATGAAAGTTAATGATATGATCATAGACGTGGTGACTAGCTATTTTGTAATGCCTGAATTCCACTACCTCTTTGTGTCGTAGTTCTTCTTTTCTGCTAGCCAATTTTGTTTCTGTGATCTCATATCCACAAACATCTCTACAATCAGATTCTTCTTTTCCTTTCTTTTTTTGTGTGGAAGAACCTTTTTTCCCATAGAGCAAAATGACAAATGTAATAATCTACATCTGTATTTTTTGGTGTTTTAGGTACTGATATTGTGCTTTTTCATGGAAAAAGTGGAAAGATTGTTGGAAATGTCGATACTAATCAGCTCAAAAATAACATGGCTACTATATCTCCCAATGGACGTTTTATAGCTGCCGCAGCTTTTACTGCTGATGTCAAGGTGAAATAGATGTTGCGACCTTATCATTTTGTCAGACTGAATTTCTTTAAGCTTTTATAAAGAGTCTCAACATGTGATGTGCTACATTTTTGTGTTAAATTTCTATGTAAATTTAGTAGGAAACTGGTGTAATAAGAGATATTGGAAGATAGAAGAAAAGGGAAATGCGGGTGTCTTTTTTCCTGTTCAGCTTTTTTGGGGGTGTGGCCAGTGTGGTTAGATAGGAGAAACAAAGAGAGCGGAAGCTAATGGTTATACTAAACTTTTGTATCAGTAGTTTCCTGAGACATTAAAAATGTTTCTGCAGCGTCAGCTACATTCTTTTCAATTGCATCTTGTTGTTTATTGTCAAGTGTCAGAAAGTCTGGCATGTTAGTAGGACTGTTATGTACAGTCTTTTCAATCTGGTGGTTTGAAGGGCATTTAGAACAAGTATCTTGTGGTGGAGCTGGTCAAGTAAATAGAACCTATGGTTATCACCTGGTTCAAGTCATCTCATATGCAGCTGGGTGAAAGTTTGGACACAGATGGTCAAATGGTGTTTGCCATTGATTCACTCAAGAACATCTTTCAGAACCATATACACCCACCACCCATCCATAAAGGGAGATCCAATGGTTTCTCCTATGTAATCTGAAGAGAGAGAGAGAGCTAGATGGTGGATCTACACAATATTTTTCCTTGTGTGTTCTGTGTGAATACTAACACTTTCCAATCCTTCCTAAGAAAGGTGGAGATTGCTTGTAAGTTTATTTAAGTATTACATTTACTCTAGGAAACTGTATTTGGCATTTTTCCAAAAGAGTCAACTAAACTGTGATAAGTTGTGAAGGAAAAGTAGGTTATATAAATTTGTGGTGGGGATTCAATACTCTGGTAAAGCTTTCAAATCTTATGGTGTGGTTTGGGTCCTTTTATGTTTTATGCAATTTACATCACACTCCTTTGTCAACTTGGGAAGGATTTTTTCATATATTTCTGACTCGGTTGTTGGATGTCATCAAAGTAGAGTTCTTGAACAAATTCTGTCTTTTTAACAGGTTTGGGAGATTGTGTACTCGAAGGATGGTGCTGTAAAGGAGGTTTCAAGGATTATGGAGCTCAAGGGGCACAAGGTAAATGATATCACGTTCTTGTACTAAGAAAGTGTATTTTCATCTTCTCTTTTTGTATCCTTCTCTGGGGTTCTAGATCAATATTATCCGAGTTCAGGTGTTTTCGATGATATTTCTAGGGTTAACAAGATGGGAACAGGCTTATTATTGTCCTAATTTGACTTGAGTGAAATTTTTTAGCTTTATGTTAATATTTTAGGGAAAGGATTAGAAAATTATTATGGGAGTATCAATTTGAAGTATGCTGTTTCAGCAAAGACCTCCGAAGATTCAAATACTTTGTGGTTGATTGTAGATTGGGAGCATCTCTTTTAATTTGTGTTCATGATTCAGCTGATGAATGCAATCTTGATTTTATTATAGGTGTAGAATGCTCTCTCCACAATTGACAGTGTCATTTAGTTCCAATGAACTTTGGCCGTTGACCTTTTTTCTGTATTTGCTGTTAATTTGTTGCTTTTTTTAATCATTTCTGTATATGTCTAAATTTTATGTGGATGCTATACAGAGTGCAGTGACGTGGCTATGCTTTAGCCCGAATTCTGAACAAATAATCACTGCATCGAAGGATGGTACCATCAGAGTGTGGAATATTAATGGTATATCTTCGCCTCCATAGCTTTATTTTGTTACTAATTTACCATTATTACCTCGTCTAATTAATTTTCCTTTGGCTCTTGCATGCACATTCTTGTTCAGTACGTTATCACCTTTCTGAGGACCCTAAGACATTAAAGGTGTTCCCTATTCCCCTTAAGGATGCAAGTGGCACAACTTTACACTATGATCGTTTATGTGTATCACCTGATGGAAAGATATTGGCCACCACTCATGGTTCAATGATGCAATGGCTATGTATGGAGACTGGGAAGGTTCTGGAAACAGCTGAAAAAGCACATGATGGTATGCTTTTCAAATAACTTGATGCCTTTATCAAAAAAATGTTCAACCATTTTCATCCTTTTTGTATGTGCAGAACCAGTCTGTAGAAGTTCTTCTGTATATGAAACAGCTATGAGCCTATGACTGGATGCTTCTTGGCAACCGTTCACAAATTTTTGTTCCTTCCCTAATAGATAAGACAACAAGAACCTGAACAGAAAACATTAGCACATCCTTGGATAGGAAAATAAACTGAAACAAATAGCAGAATATGAAAACCATAAAAAATGATTATCTAATAGAAATACCCCAAAGGAATTGAACCCTGGGCCCCAAGTATCACAATTCATTACTTACCCTGTGCTTTACAACATTTATTGTATGTCTAAACACAGAATACTACAAAAATAAGAAACGTATTAGAAAAAGATAAAAGAAGGTCTTTGACAAAGGTGCAAGTAACTTGTTCATGAACTTGTGCACCACAGTGCTTTTTGTCTACTGGGTGGGTGAACAACGATGGAATGAGTCTGATTTACAAGAAAACAAAATATGGGGAAGAAGCAAGGGTTCCTGTGAACCCAGAGTGTTCAACATGGCTCTGCCACTGTGGCCGGTAGTCTAGCCATACCAGTCATGCTATCAACTTGAGTTGATTTGAAAATTTATTTTCTTCCACTTTTTTACAGGTGATATCACGGACATGGCATGGTCGCCTTCTCCAATTCCAATGGGTAAGTCTCTCCCATCCCAAGTGATGTTCTTTTTTATGGTGTTCACCCTTTGTTATTTTCTTTTTACTGTCTACGATTAGTCCATTAATAGATAAGAAAAATTTTTCAATTCCTCTTTTTTTTTTCTCGAACTCTTTTGTCACCAAGGCAAACAACAGTTTGTCTCTTTTGGCTGGCATCTTGCTTTCAATGTGTATTCCTCTTAGTTTTAATGTCTTTTCTGAAGTCTTCCATTTTTTTCAAGTATGGAGATGATACTCGCTTTCTATCATAAAAGCTATGATGGAGAAGTTTGAAAAATCGGAGGGAAAAGGAAAAAATTAATAGTAGGAGCAAATCCTTGTGGTTCAGGAGGAAGCTATCAATTTACACTTCTTCCTGCTGTTGAAAAAATTGTACTCCCCTTGGTTCAATATGTTGTCTTAATTTGACTGCCCACTGAGTTTAAGAAGTAAAGAAGACTTGAGAATCTTGTGGTCTTAAACTAAAGATATGTAGTATACATCAAAATGTCCTTTAATCGTGTAGTCTTATAATTTTATGGTCTTAAACATGTGGGACTAAAGAGTTGTCAAATTAGGAAAGAGGAGCTCCTTTTTTTGAACAGGCTAAAAAGAAAATTAAGACCAACAAATTGAAGGGGAATGAGTAGTAGCTTGATAACCAATCAGGCTTTTAAGTTCATAGAATGTGTTTAGCAAAGATTTCCAATGGCAGCAGAAAATTATTAGTGTTTATCTTGTGCAAAAAGTTTCAACAAATTTTGATTTCTGGAAACGGTCTTAACATTATTAAGCTTGGTTTTCTTTTCATTGTATCAGGTGACAAGAAAGTTCTGGTGTTGGCCACAGCGAGTGCCGATAAGAAAGTGAAGTTGTGGGCAGCTCCATCCCTGAATGCATCATGAATCTTTCCCCATGAATGACAAGTATTTGATGTCTCGCCTAGTTTTTTGAACTAATAGATCATAGGGGGAGGGGGACTGACAATCAGAAGAGGAGAATACAGCTGAAGTTAGAGGATTGAGTGCTTACATCTTTTAAGGGCTTTGTTATTTTAGAGAGACTTATACAGAATGTGGTGAAGCTAGAGAAAAATTTTGATGTTTAATTTAATGTTATATGTACATGGGTGGTAGTTTTCTCTGCCAAGCTCCAAGGGATGGTGAGGTGTTACTAATCTATTTTAGAGCTTAAAACCTACTTTTTTCTGTTTCAATTTAAAAGAAAATTATATATTTTGCAAGTTCCCTTTCTTGCTGAAGAGATTAGAAAGTGACTACTTATGAGAAAAAAGGAGTCTCTTTTCTGTTATTTTTTTTACCAAAAAAAAAATGGGTGTAAGGTAGGGGATTATAAAAACCTTTCGCTTTCAAGGTCCCTACTCTTCCTTGCTACAACACAATAAAAAAATTCTATTACTCATGTTCTAAAAAATAAGTTATGAAGCTTTGTGCGACTTCAAAGGAGTATTAAATTGTTTTTAAATTGCATTTGACATTGGAGAGAGTAAAGAAAGTTGGAAATTAAAAAGCATGAAAAATAAAAAATTTCAAAAAAAAACAAAAAAAACGCCCACCGTGGGGCTCGAACCCACGACCACAAGGTTAAGAGCCTTGCGCTCTACCAACTGAGCTAGACGGGCTTGTTGTTAAATAATTATACATAAAATTTTATCAAGTTATTACAGGTTAATTAGGTGGGCTATTTTTGCAATTTTTTTTTGTTAATCATGTAAAGTTAAACTAATTGGAAGCTAAAATTAAATATGATCTTCAAGCCAGATCCTCAATTTTCAACCTTTAAGAGAGTTTTTTCTTTTTTTTCAAAAAAAAAAATCAAAAATGGTTTATTAGTCTCAATTTTAAACTATATTTTTATAAAAGAGAAATATTGAAAACACTCCTGAATTTGGAGTTAGTTTCGTCTCAAAACTATTGACAGTCTTAAAAACACCTTTCTACTTGACTAACTAAACTTAGATACACTTCGGATATGCAACATGACATAACAAGTGGTTTCAAACTCTTGTAGGAGCATGTAACTCTTCTTAATAAAAAGCCAAGAAACGTGTTAAAAACACCCTTTGATGAGAATTTAGAGGTATATTCACTACCAATAGGAATGTGTATTAGGTCAAGTTAATAATATCAATTTCAAAATGGTAGTTAATCTTAAGGCTATCAATAGTTTAAGGATAAAATCAATAGTTTGTGTCAAATTTAGAAGTGTTTTCGATACTTTTCTCAACTTATAATGAATAACAAAGTACTTTGCAATGCTTTTGCTAATTTATTTTATATTTTTTGAAAGAGCTTTGGACCACTTCTCTATGCTATAATCCTCCTTTATCATTCCAATTCTATCGGATATCCTCGAAAAATATAGGAATGTTTCAAAATTTAATTAACTTGTTAACAATTGGTGCAATGTTAAATACACTTTGTTTTGATAAAACACATTTAAGGAAATATAGATGATTATTATAGAACTACAAAGCGTTACAATTTAAAGTTTACATTAACTAAGAAAAAAAAAAGACACAAACTATGCAAGCACTCCATATATATATATAGTGCTTGATAGAGCAACACAACACGTACATTCACATTACTTTAATTAATCCAACGTTTTACTAAATCAACTTGTCTCGAAATACAAAGAGAACAGGATTACATGATTTTTAATAGAAGAACAACAAAAAGGTTTCAATAAAAGTTATTGCATTTATTCAGATTTGAAAAGAGGTGCTGATCCATTAACCTTCTCCTCCATTTTCAATTTCTCTCTTCTCTGTCATTATTCATAACACACAAGTTACATAATTAGACGAATTCGTCTATAACAAGTCATTCTTTATAATAACATTACGTTATAGCAACCAAAAAATATCTAAACAAATAACGTTGTTTGTTATTAAGAGATTTTACTGTATTTCTTTCTATCCTAGGGCGGAAAAAGGTTGATTTTCTATATGGTTGCTCAACTAATAGCTATTATTTCAAAAAATCACATTTCTTCTTGATTTTAGTGACTTTATGAGATAATAACCATTTTAGAAATTAACTCAAAAGCCAATGAACTATTGATTAGATAATTACCTTTCACTAATTCTTTTTTGTTTTCGGAAAAAAACACAACACGAAAACTATGAATTACGTGGAAATTTTCCTAGAAACTTATTTTAACCCCTAGTAAAATTCCATGTAATTCACGTTATTCTTGTAAAAAAGAAATGTTTTATTAATTATATTAAGGTTTTCTTTTTCTTCAATTTGGTCGTATTATGTAAAAAAAAAATGTTATGTTAATACCTTTTCGAAGACTTCCTTCTGGTATCGATATCCCTGCAACAAAAAAAAACAAAAAATATTACTCCTATAGAAAATTAAGAGTTCATGAGTTATACTACTCGTAATTTTTTGTGTTCACGATTAAATATTTATACGCAACATCTAACTGACCTTGTCAGTTCCATAGATGTAATCACAGTAAGTGAAAACTGAAGCAAAGTTACTGTGACAACTTTCCCCAACAAAGTGATGATAATCATGGTATATAGCTCCACCATAAAATGGTATATACTTTGATGGGCTCCATGGAAATTCATACCTACATGATTTTTAAAAAGAAAATAAGAAAAATGAATCGCGATGATGCGACTATAGTATGATATAATAAAAAAAATAAAAATTATTGTGTGTAACGTTATAGTATATAACGCACGCACCCGCTGTGAGTCTCAATTGCTTCAATTTGTCTCAAGACAAACCAAAGCAAAAATGTAAACATGTGACAAGGAACCAAAAGTGGGCCAAGAAAAGAAGCTAAGCCCAATATAATAATTTCAGCCCAGTGGGCATAAGGTGCTGCAAAACTAATTGGGGCCACATATTCATGATGAACTCTGTGGATTTTGTCATAACCCCATTTGTAGTGATGGAGCATTCTGTGAAGCCAATAATTTGCATAATCTTCAACTAAAAAATACACAAGTAATTGCCAAAATACTTCTGAAGCTGATGGCAGGGGTAAACTTGTCCTTATTCCAACCCACTGCACAGGAGTACAAAAATTTAATAATCACAAACAAAATATATATATATATATATATTACTACTCCACTATCTATTTATTTTCATTTTTTTGCATGGTGTCAAACAGAAAATAATATAAAATATTGAGTTATTGAATTATTTATTATCATATTTTATAGACTTCAGTGAAATAGATTCTACTTTAATTTAAGACATGCATAGGATACCTTCGGTGTCCTTCATGTTCAAAAACATAATAAAAATAAAAATTAGAGTGTAAGAAGTAGTGTTCAGTGTTTTAAAAGATGGGGCGAGATTTTTATGGATCGCGGAATGAGACATAATCCTTAAAATATGGGATGTAATTTCTATGAATTTACGACTCATGAATTTTTTATTATTATTATTTTATCACTAAGAAATAAGTAAAGGCAATTTTTTTTACTAGTTATGTAATACAAAAAATAATAATAATCATCGGCCTCCATACCATTAAATCAATAATAAAAAAAAATTAATGTCCAGGTTGTACACTTCTAAGTCAGAGAGTCGCGTCAAATTTTAGGATATACGCCCTACAGATCTACATTTTTCCTTTTCACGTCCCAAAGTGTTTCTAGCATGTAGTTGTGTGTTTGTTACACCTTTCATTTACGTCCTCAAGTGTTTCTAGCTAGCCCCACCCAAGAACGCACATGATGTTGTGTATTTATTTTAATTTTGAAACTGATGGCATTTTTGAACCATTCAAAGTGACACGACTTATTTCGAATAGTTCAATGATAATTTTAATTATTACATAATTCAAAATATTGACACTTTTTTTTTTTGGGTGTAAAATATGAAAGAAAAAAAATAAAATAAACAGGTGATGGATAGATCATACCTCATGTTGGATATAAAAAAGTTTGTAAGATGACTCAACAGCAAAATACAAAAGTGATGAGGACTTTTCTGTAACATTCCATCATTTCAGATAAAGTAAATGTAGTTTTGGGTTGAATCTTGTAAATTTCAAACTTTTTGGACCTTAATAGCTCAATCATAACCATTGGTAAAGGGACCAAAGTGTAGAAAATGATCAAAAAGATTGTGTTATGGCAATAGAGATAGAAATCTGATTTATTTGCTGTGTAATTGAACCATAATGTCTCTCCATATGTCAAATTTCTCCCTAGAGACATAGAAGCCTCTTCAATACTCTCAAAAGGCAACATTTTTTCTTCTTTTTTTTTTTTATGAAAATGTGATTATTATTTTTTTTCAACAATGTTGGATCTTATACTTGTTATTGTTGATGTTTTTGGTTTGTTTTTCTCTCTCTATGTATGTAGAGAGAGAAAAAGAGAGAGAGAGAGAGGAAGAGATGAAAAGAGAGAAAGAGGAAGATGTAGTAATGGAGAAAGAAAACTAGACTTGTTTAAAATTATAGGGAGAGAGAGGTGGGGAGAATTAAAAGGATTATCATTAGGTGTACTAAAAATGTGAGATGTGTAGTGTAAATATTTTAAGGTAGAGATTAAGATGAATAATAATTTTTTTTTTTCGTTTTAATTTATCTATCTGATTTGATATGGATCGAGCGGAAAAAATAAATAAATAAGTTGTTATTTTAGAATCTTAGAATCTATCAAATGTCATTTAATCTTGTACGTTTTAAAAACCATGGTGGATTCAGAATTTGTTAGTTATTGATGCTCAATTATTTTTTAATTTAAAACTGGTGTTAAAACTGGGTGCCCAATTTACATATTCATACAAACTATTGACTTTATTTTATAAATAATAGCGTTGGCTCCAAAATGTAATGGGTGCTAGCTCAAGCACCCATACACTAGAATGTTCCATATGTCGCTGGTTTTAAATCATATAAAAAGTTGAAATTTAAAAATCAATCAAAATGGAAATATGTATTTTTTAAAAACAAACTTAAAAGAAAAGAATGTAACATGATTACTCTCTTTATGTTGATTCATGTGATACAAATTAAATTTCAAAAGTCAATAAATTCTTTTTCAAGTTGTTTTTGATATTTAAGTTATTAATTATAATGATTTACAATGTATTTTACATACTTTACGTAATATATATATATCTCCCTTTATTCTAATTTATGTGATATAAATAAAATTTTGAAAATTAGCAGACTTTTTATATGTTTGAAAATATTATAATTTATTATTATTAAGATTTATAATATTTTTTACATACTTTTTTAGTCTATATAAAATGATAAAATTTTAAAGAATAATATAGTAGAATTACCAAATTACCCCCGATATACAAGCAAAAATGAAGTATATTATTGTTAGTAATAAATGAAGTAGCATGCTTTTGAGTAGAAAAAATAAATACACCAAGTACATAGTTATACTCCTTTCTGGTTTTAAAATAACTAATATTTTTAATTTAAGAATCTTTTTAAAAAAACAATTTATTCTTATAAATAAAAAGTATTTTTACTAATTTATTTATCATCAAATGAAATCTGATTAGTACTTCTTAATCATATAAACAATAATAATTTTGATAATATTAATTATTTCTTTAAACACTAAAATATTATTTAGCTAAAAATAAAATAAACAATTAAAATACCACTTAATTAGAACGAAGAAAAAAGTAAATAATATATTTAGATATTAATGTTGAAATGGTTTAGTTTAATTTAATTTATTAATATGAAGAAATAAAAAGATCTACTACTGATATTTGAAAAGGGAGCAAAGAGGGTAAGAAATAATTAAAGAAAAATTCAAACTTAACTAATAAATAATAATAATACTCATAATAAATAAATAAAGTGCCAAACTAAATAGGTCTTCAGCCTTTTCTTTACAACTATTTAATTTATTTATTGGATTTTGTTTGAAAAAAATATATTTTTATAATCTCAAATTAGAAATATATTAAATGTATTAAAGTATCTTCTATTTACTTATCATGAAAAGTTATATATGATAAATAAATTAAAATAGAAAGAAGTAATTTTTTAAACTTGTTTTTTTATAATACTCCCATTTCATTTCTGATATGCATCTTATATTAATAACATGTGTGGTAGGTAGAATGCGATTAAACTCTATTTTCTCCATATAATAAAAGATGCTAAAAGAATCTCTTAGTATGATATTTGCACATGAAATGTTTGATTGATCAATGTATGAGTTGAAAATTATAAAGTTTTAATTTAAGGGAAAAGGGCTCTGATATACCCTTCAATTTTGTCATTTGAGCTGATATACCCCTCGTTATAAAAGTGCCTCCTATATGCCCTTACTATGTACAAACGGCTCCACATAAGCCCCCTCCCTGCCGTGACAAATGGCTCACTATACCCTTCATTTAACGGAAGTTAAAAGATTAATTTTTAATTTATATTTATTACTTTTATTTTTTATAAAAATTATTTAGAGGGGTATATATGATTCTTCTATCAAGTTCAAGGTATATTTTCATTTTTTTTCATACTAAAATTATTTTTTTTACTTCTTTTTAATTATAATTATTTGAGTTTCTTATTCCTTATTTTTTTTTTTTTCCCTTTCATTCTTAGTTTGAAGGGAAAAAAAAGAAACTTATTTTTTTTGTGTGTATATTGTAATTTAATTTCGTATTTGAAGAAAAAACATTTGGTCACTACAATAAGTTTTACAGAATATTAGTGAAACATAATAAATTTTTGATTATCAAAATATAGTTAAAAATTAGTCCATGAAAAACAAAAAAAGTCAAAAAATATGTTTTGACTCAGGATTAAATTTACTCCCCCCCATATGGGAATTATATTTTTTAGAACTAAAAAATAAACATTTGATTAATTTTTTTTTTTCATTTCCGTTAGAGAAAGGGTATATGTGAGCCATTTGTTTACCAGTAGGGTTTTAATATTATGAAGTCACTTTTATACGAGGGGTATATCAACTCTAAATGACAAAGTTGAGGGATATATCAGACCCTTTTCCTTTAATTCAAATCTCATTAGAGAATTTATTTTAAAAAAATGTTGGGGTAGTTTAATTATATGTCTTTTAAGTTTGATAGACATAATCATTTGTTATTAGTTGGAGGATGCACTATCTCGTGAAATCGTCCATTATCAAGAAACATGAAAGAGAGAAAGACTTCTTATCATAATATTTCATTTATTTATCATCGAATTTAATTTTTATATTAGAGTTTGATTAATATAAATTCGCATTGCATAAGATTTTTTCAAAAGAAAGTAATCTCTGTCGAAAATAATTACATATCCAAGACTCAAAAATAAATTATCTTATTAACGAAAGAGCAACTTTATTTATCTCACCATATCCTCTTTGTATAACCATACCATAACAAAATGTATAAAGAGTAGAAAATCCTTTTGTTGCCACACCGTGCCATAAACATTAATAAATATATGCGTATATTTCTCCATTTCATTTTTCAATTTTTATTTTATAAGAGTTACACTGATTAATTTTTAAAACTTAATTAGATTAATTTAATATTTCTAATTTAAAGTTTGAATGAATAAAAACTATTAAGAAAACCCTATAAATTATAATTATTTTTATATTAATATAATGAATAATATATATTTTAAATATTTATTAAAATTTTTATTATTTAACTATCGAAAAATAAAATGCGTAAATAAACTTTATCTCCTCATAAGTTTTATACCTTTTGTGGTCACGCAATAGCCGCTCATATAGTATAGTATGGTGGGAGATATGGGATAGCATAATCGTATATACGATATTTTATTAGTGTGATGAAATAAAAATAAATATTTAGGTTATATTATTTCATTTTTTTACTGTATAAAATAACTTTTACTATCTTAGTTAACTAAGATAACTTTAAAATTATTATTAGATATAAAATAAAATTATTTAATAAATTACATCCAAAATTATTATTCTTATTTCATTAATCAGACTACTTCCTCGAGTTTTAAATCATTAACAAAAACAAATATATAATACTACAAGCAATAGTTTCCATTTTATCATTTTGGGGCTAACTTATTGTAAACCAAATAACTCACAATTTAATAATATTTTTATTTATTTTTATTTGTCATATTTAAATTTAACATGTTCATTAAAAAAACACATTTAATTACCACAAAATTCTAATTAATTGATTTAATACTAGCTTTTAAAAAATTGAGTAATTAATACTAAAAAAATAATTATTACTTGAATGAAAGTGAAATATCAACCCCTAACATAATGTTGTCCGTCTCTAATTACTTGTCAATTTTTAAATTGACATATCTATTAAAAAGATAATAAGTAACAAGTTAAAAATTTTTATTTTTATCTCTCGTATTAAACAGTGCAATGAACCGGTTTCATTTTTTACCGTATTCATTATTTCTTGATAAGATCTAACAGGTACTGAAACATTATATTTTTTTTTTATTTTCAAAATTATTTTCCCTTGTTTAACTAGTTGTCATGTACTATTTTTGAATTGATCCATATTTTATTCTTTCTGAATTTTCTTTTAAATTTTACACTTAATTTATAATTTATTTTTTATAACGAACTAAAAAAATTCTTTATTATACTTTCCAAGATATTATATTTAAAAAATAACATAGTAAAATATTTTTTATTTTATTTTATAAAAAATGTGTAAATTAATAGAGAACAAAAATCATTGACCAAAAATATATCATAATAAAATAAATAGAAATTTTACAATTAAGGTGAATTACATGAGGCACAGAGTTTTTTTGTCCAAAGTTAGTGTCAGAGTTACACAAGATTCGAAAAGATTCCCTTCTTGATTTTTGCTTCTATTTTGGTTGAGAAAGTTACACGTAATTTTCTTCAAATTAATTATTTACAGTCGATAAAAAGAATAAGTATTTTTTAAAATTACGTCATGACGATACATTATTTTTTGTTTCTAAAGAAAGGACTAGCATAAATCACGTGTTTAATTCACGCCATCCACAAAATTTGGGTCCATTTGCAAACCTTAAATTACTAAATTGCCTAATATATTGAGTCATTTAATAGTTGAATAAGATTCGTGTCATTCATGTATTAATTTTGGCATAATTTATTTTACGTTTAGTACGTAGATAAAAATTATGTCATTTATGTATAAATTAATATTATGTTTGAATGATGATTTAAACATATGCATAGCTAATACATGTCTATATTATTTTATACGAAAAAAATAAAATAGTTGATACATAAGTAATTTATTCATGCATAATTAATACTCCTTCTGTTCAATAATATTTATTCACTATACTAAAAATAGTTATTCAACAATATTTTTCAGTTTAGAAAATCAAGAATAATTTATTTTTTGTATCTATTTGCCCCTTATTAAGTAGTATAAATACTTTCTCCGTTTCTTCTTATATGACATCCATTTTTATAAATAGTTGTCATTTTATAAAATTAATACGTAAATTATTTTATTTTTTCCATCATACCTTTAATAGAGTAGTTAATGAATCTTGAAAATACATACTTTGAACCAACCTAAGAAATCTATAAGTAATGAATATTTATTGGAGTACTTTATACATAAACTTCTTTTTCCATTCACTGTAAAAAAAAATGATTTTGAAAAGGAAATATAAACAAACCAATGAAAAACTTTTTATACAATTTTTTTTTATTATATTATATATATAGGAAAATTGAGGTGGAAAATTTTTAAAAACAATTGAGGAAAAAAATGGCTCCAAAAATACATTCAAAAATTTAAATAGTTAGCTAAATACTTTTTAATTTTTGAAATCTAGCATATTTATTATTTATTATAAAATTGACTGTAAAAAAAATAAATAAAGGTAAAAGACTAAACTTACCTAATTTTTTTAAATGCAAGTGCAAATTAAAAAAATAACATATAAGAAGTATGAGTTTATCATTTTATTCCTATTAATTATGAAGTGGATGACTTAAAAGATTAAGATTTTCAAGAAGTTCTACCTTTTTCAAATAATTAATTAAGAGTATTAGATAAATTTTTTTAATCTTTTCTTAATTTATTAAAATAAATAAAAATAATTAAAATAAATAATTAAAGACAAAACAACTAATAAACAAGTATACTTGACAAAAAGAGTACTCAGCATAGAATAACACATAAATGTCCATTAAAGACTAGCTAATTAATCTTTGATTTGTCTGATTAGAGCAAGTGGAACCACGAGGCTAAATATCAAGGGAAAATTTACATAAAACTGTCCCTCTAAACAAACTAATTATCTAAATTTATTAAGATAAAAATCTTTTTTGGCTAAAAATTTTGGTCAGATTTGGCCAGAATTATATGTTATCCATATTATTTTATTTTTTAATTTTAATACTCTTTAGTTAGAAAATTAAAAAAAGAAATAGTTTATTTTAAAATTAAAAATATAATAAATTTTTTAAATTTCTAACTTGAATTTCAATTAAAATGTTTTGATCATTTAGTATTAATTATTTGTTCAAATACTCGTTAATTATAATTAATTAATAGAATACCCATTAGGCTATAAAATATTTGGGATTACCCAGATATCTCCTCGATTTGTACACTCGAGCAGTGGTTTATTTTTTCTTTTTTTCATTTATTGTTTTTGTTTGTTCATTTGTTATTTTTGTCTTTATCTCATTTTATTATAAGATATTGGTATCAATTAAAAAAAATATTAAGTTACTATTTAGAGTTTTTGAAATGATATGGAATAAAATATAGTCTAATACTCGTATTTTACGTAGAGATGAATTAAATATTATTTTTATTCCTCGTATTTGCTTCGATGTGTGTAATGTAACTCCTTCAATCTCTTTTATTTTTTTAATTTTACTTTTTTAATTTGTCACTTTTTAATAATTAAAGAAAATATAATATTTTTTTAATAAATTACACTCTTATTTTATTTAGAGAGTTAATATTTAAGTAAATTAACTTTAAAATTTCATAATTAAAAGATAAAATAAAAAAATTTCTGAGTCAATCATTATATCTTAAATCAAATAAAAAATTAACTACCTAAATAAAGATGAAAAGAGTACTAATATAAACAAATACACTATTTTAGAATTTAGAAGTAATAAATTGCGAATGGACTCACCCATCTTAAAAAATTTCAAAATTCAAGTTCTGTCCATTCCCATGGTTATTACCTTTGCTTTGTTTCATTAAGCTAGTGTTTTTGCCTCAAATTTTTAAATATTTTGGATAAATTATTTTTTGGTAAAGTTTCACCATATATTTAATTATAAGTTTTATGAGAACTATTTAATGATTTTAAAAAATATAATTTATATCCTTATAAGTTTTAAAAATTATTGAACATGCCTTTAAGTTTCTATTACCATTTAATGAATATGTTTTGAAAAAATAATTGTATAACATAATTAATAATAATAAACAACAATAAAATAAAAATATGAGAAAAAAAATAATTAATCGTATACTTAAATTTATCAATGATTTTGGATGAATTATAAATCCATTAAAAAGAAATTGTTCTTTTTTTGGCCACATTTTGTACGTAGATAGCAGAGAAGAGTAATTATCACGTAGTTATTAATCGAGTAATTTGATAGAAAAATATAAAAGTTTTAGAATAATTTTAAAATTTTAAATATTACTGAGTGTTAGAACTTTGCCTGAATACTAATTTTTTTAAATACTAGAAATCTTGAGATATTTGACAAAGACCAGTGGTAAAAGCTTGAAAAATTTGGTCAGAATGGTGATTAGAAATTATCGATTTTTTAGTGTCAAAATATTAAATTTAAAACGATAAAAATATTTTAAAAGATAAAAAAACATTAAAAAAATCATTCTGACCAAAAAGATTTTTCCTTTGATAAATATATTTATCATGTAATGATAAGTTATACGATCAAACACCATTTACCAAATATTTTTCTAAGTTTTCACCGAATATATTTTTAATCAACCAGTCTAAGAGTTTGTCCCTCCGATTTTGTCTTAATTGTCATTCCTAATTATTCATGAATATATTTCAATTAGACCCCTAAAAGTGATTTACTAGTATGTAG
This sequence comes from Solanum habrochaites, assembly GCA_027704765.1. Taxonomy (NCBI): domain Eukaryota; kingdom Viridiplantae; phylum Streptophyta; class Magnoliopsida; order Solanales; family Solanaceae; genus Solanum; species Solanum habrochaites. The sequence goes on from JAKWJA010002489.1 coordinate 83,944,025, forward strand.
CAGAATTATTTTTACAGAATAAAGGAGACGAGGTTTTAAAAAAATATTTTGGGCTAATATTTAGCCACATAAATTTGGAAAAATTACATAATTAATATATTTTAACAAAATATTTACTGTTTTAGCGATACTTTTTTGTTTATTATCTTAATAGCATTATTGTTAAATTTTATAATATGCTTATAGTGAATTATGTACTCATATATGTGGAATTATCAATTATTTTTTGAATATATGATGTTTGTTTGAATAAAAATTGTCCATTGTATTTAAATGTATTAAAAATGTGGGTGACAAATGTATTATTCATATTAACATTTGTATTATATGTGAATAATAATGTTCTTTGTAATATGTATTACTGTATTATAAATAAATTAAAACTAATCAATTGAAAAAAAATATATGCTAGCATGGTAAATATTTTTTTTATAATAATATATATACTTGATACAAAATATTTACATTTATAGTCAATAACATTTTTTTTTCACTTACCACTTTAATTCATTTATATTACAAAAATAAATTTTATTATTCATAATCAAGTTTTATGATGGATATATATTATCACACGTTTATCACTAAATACAATATGACAATTTTTTTACCAAACACACATATTATTTAAAAAACAAATCATAATTCAAATTAGTGCATACGTTAATTCCTTTTAATACATATTAGAGATTTATCACAATATTGCTAGAATGGTAAATAACAAAAGATATCGCTAAAATCAATAATTATTTTTAAAAATGTATTAATTCATGTAATTTTTCCTTTGTTTTATTCGGCTAATCAGAGATTAATTAAAATAGTAGTAGTAAATATCCCATGTATATTAGAAATGACCAAAAAATTGAATTAAATTTGTTCCTATTTTATCTACTAGATTAAATTATCATACCACACTAAAAATAGTTTATCCTCGTTCCATGTATTAAATTAAATGTTAAGATTATTTTTCAGCTTAAAATTGCCCTTCATAAACGAAACAATGATTATATATAAAACTTGATTAATATACAGACTTTATTTATTAATCTACGTAATGTTAGTATTTTATACTATTCTATAGAGTAAATTAGATATAGATGTTATTAATTAGTGAAACATATCTTTTAGGATCTCCACCTGTTGGGATGTTAACTAATCTATAAGATATGAGTAAAGAGAATATTTTAATATAATGATTTTTCGTGATCATGTTTATTGGTGTCATTTTCAGTGTATTTGAGTATTTAAATACATCAACAAATAAATAAATTATTTCGACACTTAAATTATAAATCCAAATTGGCAATTAAACATCTAAATTCTTTATACGGTGTTATTAATATTTTCTATTTAAATTTCGACTATAAATATATACTATCGTAACAAGTAATTTTTTATTTTTTTTAAATTTTTTTTAGACACCTGAATTAAATTTTTCTATATAACCATTTAATTTAACAAAATATTCTTATTAAATTCTTTTAGTTTACATATGTGTTCTCTATCATCCATTACACGAATAAGTTAACTCTTAACCAAAAAAAAAAAAGTTAATTCTTAAAATATATCACCTACCCTTAAATATATGTATTTATCTTAATAAACTACAAAACCTCATACCTATTTCAATTAAGATTAATGTGTATATTTAATTATGACTTGATGTGTATATTTAAGAACATGACATATAAAATGTATTTTTTTTTCTTCCCATTTAGTGTTTCTCAATTCATATTAGATGTCTGACTAAATTTGAATACCTTAAATTCATGAAAATATGTTGACCATGGTGAATATATTGTTATGCGTCTCTCCTTGCTTATGTAGTAATAAGATATAAATAACGGCTAATAATAGAGACTACTAATTAATAATCTGTAACAACAATCAAGAAACATTAATATTATACGAAGATCATACTCCCTCCGTCTTCAATTATTTGTCAATATTTTTAGTTATTTTTAATTATTTGTCTTTATTTTTTATATTCTTAATTATTTTGAAAAATATAAACTTTTTTAAAAATTTAAATTTTTAATTCATCTACTTCTTAATTAATATATATAAAATAATAAAAATTCACAATATCAATTTTTTTAAATAAATGTAGCAATTTAAAAATGAAGTAATTAGGGAAAAATGAAATTTATATTGTATTAATTAATGCTATTCAACAGTCAAATACGTTTTCCCAAATTGGATCTAAGTACAAACTGATGTGGGAATTAATTTAATTTACAATGATTGCATATGGTTATGCCAAATTTTCTTTTGAGATAATCACATTCTATTTTCAACGTCTAATGTACTTTTATGATGAAAATATTTTTTATCATTTTTTTTAATAAAATATTTCTAAAAAATAATAAATTTTTCCAATTTTCTTAATCAATGATCATAACAAAATAATTGAAAAATAATATTTCTCAAACCTTTTGGAAGATCAAACTAATCACCAATTTATGTAATGTAACATTTCAGTTGAAATATGGAAATTATGAGTCCGAAACTTAAAGGATACAAAATATTAACGAAAATTTTAAAACGGTAAATAAAATTTTATATTAACCAAAACGGTAAAATCGCTGCAGACTTTTGTTAATATTTTGTACCCTTTAAGTTTCGGACTCTGTAAATTATCACTAAAGTTCATAGCCTCTTCATTCACATGATAATATCAAATTATAAAGGAAACGATGATATTTTTGAATCATTATTATGATATTAAAGACGTTTTTGATTAAGTAGATGAAAAGGGATAATAATTCTATAAGCGAATTAAAAGAATGATATTTGTGCGTAATTTTTAATATGTTAAGCACAATTATTTTTTTTAATCCTTTTTCAATTTTCATTTCAAATTCTATAACAAAGAACCCTTATAAATAAAGCACATAAGAGTAAGTTACGTAAATAAATCAAATAGTAACGAAGGATATGAATTGAACTATTTTACTTACTCTAAGAATACATTAAAGTTTGTCTACTGTTATCTACATATGTTTCATAAACCGATAATTTTTTAAATATTTTAACGAAATTTCATTTAAACACTTGTAATTGAATATTTAAACACATAATCAATATTTCTTTTCTACGAAACATGTTAGAATTTTTTTCTAAAAGCAACGGTGTGGTGGATGGTACCCCGCCTGACATAATAATAATAATAATAATAATAGTAATAATAATAATATAGCGACGTCATGAGAAAACTTAAGGGCCCGTTTGGACAAAAAAGGAAGGTCCCAATCGAAAGCACCTCCTTTGCACTCCATTTTCTCAGCCCCCCATTTACGATTTACGCATGGTGCTTTAAACGTTTTATTTAGAGGAGTTTTTATATTTATGAGATCTGGAAAATAAAAATTCGGATTGTAAATTAGCTAAGAGATTTTATAACTTGTTTGGTAAATTTTTTGGATGATCAAAAAGTATGATTTTTTTAAATTAAAAAACGCGATGTGGTTTAATTAAGTTTTTAAAAGAAAATGCATAACTATTCCTTTAACCTATACTCAAAATTTCATAGACACATTTATACTATACTAAGGTCGTATTATCCCCTGAACTTATTTTATATAAGTAATTTTTTATCCATTTTCAATCTACGTGACACTAGTTTGTAAAAAAAGTCAAACAGCGTTGAGTCCACAAGATAATGTCACTTAGGTCGAAAAAGAATAGAAAATTATTAATAAAATAAATTCAGGAATAGTAGGACCTTAGTATCTGTCTACTAATAATTTTATACACTTTCAAAAAACTATAAGTAAAAGGGAAATTTTAACTAATTACCCACTGACTAATAATATAATTGAATCTCTATAAATGGAACAAATATTATTAGACATTTAAAAATAATATAGTGTCCAATTATTATTGAACGGAGAGTAGTAAACATTGTGAGCTTTTTTTAAATTACTAAACAGTATAAAAATCAATATATTTGCGTAGAAAATGTGGACCTGCAAAATTAAAGATTAAGATATTTACACCTTAGGATCACTCTGAGCTTTTGACACATTTTATTCCATGCTTGAATTTCCTTGCGCATGACAAAATATGTGAATAACCTAACTTCTCAGTCATAGCAAAACAACGATTATATTAATATACCCAGTGAATATTACAAGCGAGATACAAGACAATAAAATATATACAGACCTTACCTCTACCTCGTAGAGATAGAGAGACTGTATGCTTCTCAGTCACATAATTATAAAAATTCCATATTACAATATTCGTCAACAATATTTTTCTTTCATAAGATTTTCTATTAAAAAGAAAAAGATAATTTATAGTTTCTTGCAGTTGTGCATTTAACACTTCACCCTTAACCAATATAAGGAAAATCTTGTTGGGAGCGCCATGGACCTGCAGAGTGCGACTCGGATTAAGTCGGAGGTCTAATGTGGGCTCCGGACACCGGGTGGAAAAAAAACCGAGAAAAATATAAGCTCAGGGGGAAGCATCAGGCTGTCGTTCTGGCAAGGAAGCTTGGAATTCTGGTAATGCTTCACAAGAATCATATATCTTCCTCAAGGTTGGAAACTCAGCTTAACAAGGCACAATAATGTCAACATCAAAATGTGAGTTTTTTTTATCTGCTAGTGAGGCAACATAGGGGGTGGAGTAAAAGACAGTAGAAGATGCACGTTAGGTTCACAAATATTAAATGAATGTGACAGTATATATATTCCAGAGGAGAGAAAACAGGACACATGTTTCAGTTTTCACAAGTGTGATGTAAAATGTTAAGCCACACAAAAATATAGAAACAAAGGCTATGTATTTATTTTTCATATATGATTGTATACTATGATAGGGATGTCGATGGCGCGAGTGTGGTGTGCGTTCTATCTCAATCCACAAATTTACAACCTATGTATAGTAGTTTTTATGCAATTATTATGAAACAAATATAGCAAGATTTTACTTAATTACGAAATGTAGCAGTATTTTTAATTTTAGAGTCGAGGAAGACACTATATTCACACAATGTATAATGTCTCTACCTAACTATATCCATGTGTGCCTGACTGCCTGCTATAGAACTCCAAACTATCGTTACACTGATTTTTAAACCTAGTGCGATTTTGAATAAATAAAGGGCCTTCATTCGCTATGTCGTGTAATTTTTCCTAACATGAAATGATAATGAAATCTTGTCTCAATTAAGGTAAAGATTCGATGAATATGATCACGTAATCTTAAGTGAATGCCATGGAAATGGCATTCAATTACCTTATTGTCAATTAGCCATCCCTAATACTATAGCTTATATTTGGCGGGGATGGTGAGATTCAGAGCCAAACTCATATCAACTAAGTTCACTAACAAGCTCAAGCTTGGTTACTTAGTCAAATAAGATGTGCCAAGCTTGAGCTCGTACTTGAGCTTATCTATTAAAGTGTTAGTCCAGAGCTTGATTCAAGTTGGCTCGTTTTGTAGTTAAGGACAATGAAGTTTGTTTAATCCAACGCAGAGAGACTTGAGGGATCTCAGAAGATTTTAAACTAGTTATCATGTTGCAGCCAAAAAAAAAAGACCCAAATACATTTACTAGCCACATAAACTTACCATGTCAATGTCAAACCTTTTAGTAGCTACTGCAATTTGAGGTGCCAAAAACACGTCAGCCTACAATGTTCACTGTGTTATATCAGCTGGGATCATTTAGGAATAACATTGTCAAGATTATTAGTAATCATTTAACTGTTGACATGATATTATCTCCACTACTTTCGAAGCTCACGGAATTCAGGTGCACAATAAAACAATGCTATCAAGAAAGCATACAAGCGCTAGACAAAATACCATATATACTTCATCTCCTGTAGCATACTTTCCAGCAGAACCTGTCAGCAATTTTTCAAGAGCTGCTCTAAAAACAAAAGAAATTTCTTCAGAACCAATTAAACAAGAGGATCAAGAACAATACTAATCAAGGAAACAAAATTCACTACATCAGGCAACAGAAGGAGTCCTAGTTGAATCTTAGAATCTATAGAAACAAGAGGATAGTGTCATCTTGTCTAATTTGAATACCAGACGCCTAAGCAAACAAAACGAGGATATTGAACACTGCCAGGCTAAAAAAAACCATACAGAACTAATTTTACTCTTTTGACTCATGAAAATCAAATTGACTACCAATTAAGGCGAATATGATCTCTATCCAGATATACGAGATACCCTTTATGACAATTAATCCAATAAATGTTCAATTGGATTTTCAAAAAGTTTGAACAAGTATAAACCATAAGCAAAGTTGTATGGAATCAAGTTTCAAGAACTCAATTGATAATATAGAAGATCGAAATCCCACTCATTTGATGATTTCCCTAGTATACAAGTTATATTTACAAACCAAAAGGTAGTCCGCTACATAGAAAATATCTAAGCAAAACTAACTCCTTGAAAACCAATCCAGTGAAACTATGTCAAATAAATTAGAAAAAGGGACTCCATGATGATGATTTTTTTTTTTTTTGATGAGTACAACATGAGCATTTAGGTACCAAAACAACTCAAAGCTCAAGCATCAAATTAACTTGAAAGCTTTATTGGTGACTTTTCTTTTCTCACGTGGACTAAATGAGTATGGTAAATAGAACATGCCTAAAACTTATCTGACAGGAGTACATTTCCTGCAGTGGATACACAAGCAAGCATAGCCTGCTTAGCTTTACATAATTTCCCATTTTTACCTTCTTTTCTTAAAAATCAATGGTAGTTTCAATTTTTATAACCTAGGCAAGGAAGAGATTATTCTATTAAATCATTGATAAAACCTCAAATACAAAAATGTCTGAGGACTGGAGGGAGGAATGATATAATTCCCTAAAGCTACAGTGAAGTAGCAGAAAATTGTTAGGAGATGGTTAGGAAAAGAGCAAGAACAAACTTAGGAATCGACAGGAAAATTCTAAAGAAACTTACCTCCAAAACCTTTTCGTATGTGAAATTTTGCCCATAATTGTTTCTCTTCAGGACCAACCCTTTCTTCCATGTACCTCTGAAAATTGAATGGCAATTATTATGGCCCTGACAAACCAACATCCTTAACAAGACGGAGCATAAAACGGGACTGCTGGAGCAAGAGAAATACCAGCACTGATAACATATGAAGTGGCTGCATATTGGAGCTGACAATACTTGCTGCCTGCAGAGAAAGACAAGGGGTGCACAACTTTTATCCTAGTTGCAACCAAACTTGCTCCTTAGAACATATTTTATGAAAAAAGTCAATGTTCATCATCCTTAAATTTGGAGATAATATATATCACCATTCTTCGAGATATCTTGCCCTTATGGACTCAAGATAATGAGCATGCACATGCAACACAATTCAAAATGCCCTTCAAGGACTTCTTTTTCAGATTAATTCATAATGCCCTTCAAGGACTTCCTAAGTGAAAGGATCCATAGGCACTTGGATCTAACCTGAAGATTGAGAGCTCTTAATTGAGGTTTAATTGGCAACAGGGGTCTCTGATGATACTTCTCTTCCAAATACTACCCAAACAGCAAAGAGATTAACACACACAACTGAATCATTCATGATGGTGTCAGGATTAGGAATCAAAGAAGATCATATAAGCTTAAGAGATCCTACCAGTAAAATTGCATAGGAGTCTGAAATTACCACATCACCATCTACCAAAACAGGAACATAATGAAGAGGATTTAATTTATCAAACTCTGCAAATATAATGTGACATTAGTCAGAATTAACGGTGCTACAAGAAATTATGCATATACCACCAATATTCATTCTGGAAGCATTGCTCAAACTCAGAAACTATACTAGCTAATCACTGAACACTGATTGCTATGGAAGATTGTGTTTATGCTCGTATTACGTAAAAAATAAATGGATCCAGAACTTCATCACAGTTCTCATAACTGTATTGGAGAGGCCGGCTGCCGGTATCACAAAGTTCTACAATCTGAAGTTGAAACTGGCTTACCCCAACTCAATCAAGAGAAAATATCCTTATATCATCAAGTAGACCTATCTATGCTTCATCTTCTTCTTTTTTTCCTGGATAAATTTGTCTGCTTTGACGCTTTCAACAGGGCAAGAGCTTGCATGTATACAAATGCTTAAATAAACTGACGCTACCTACACAATATTATGGATATCCCATAGTAAGACTTCCAATTATTTATACACCTATAATCCTTTCTTGACTTAAAAAAGGTCTTATATTACAGGAAGATTTAGGCACCAATAACCAGAGAGCTAAGTGTACTTAAAAGGCTACTGGCTCAGCATCCTTACCAAAGGAAGTGAACGATTAAATGGGCATATATTTCCGTCGAGAAGGGTGATCTTAATCATATCACAGAAAATGTTGATTGGACAATTTTATGCTGTCTTAGAGAGGAGGATAGTTTGAGCTACAAAAACTAGAAATCAGAACCTGAAACAGCTGCTATTTTAAGATGATTTGAAAGACATGCTGCGTGAACGATGTCCTATGGATAAAAATGGGTAAGATGAGATCTTATTGGTACCAATTAATAAAACACTTCAGAAAAATATTGTAAATCATGAATGTTCCTGGGGTTGTAGAACCCACTGACAATGAGTCTTCTTTTTCCCTGATCAGTCCCACTGAATATGAGACATCTCTCATTGCCTATTGGCATAATAAACATAAAGCAGTCACCTCAAGCCTAAGTTACAGATATGCATAGGCTTTTTTACTATATCACTGGCTAATGAGATTACTGTCAGGTGAAGCTGGAAACGTCACAAGGAAAATGCCAAGGGAAATGAATAATTTTAGGGATCGGCCTGAATTATTTAACCTAAAGCTGAACACTTGCATGAAGTTAGATCTATTTCTCTTAAACCCGGTCAGTGTTCAATGTTCAGATATTTGGTACCCTGCCACGGGGAGCTCTCTATTATAAGCAGGCTAAAGAAGCAAAGGGGCAATTCACAACTGAACAATATGTGTGTTATACTGGGGAATTCGGCATAGAGCAATTAACAAGAAGTTTAAGATATACTTTTTCTGCTTATTGGTTCTGAACCGTACATAAGCTAATGTTATGAGTTATCCAAAACAGTCGAACGACTTCTCTTACTTGTCGCGGAAATAGTTTCTAGTTCTACCCAGTGCCCATCACTATTGTAATCATGAGGTATAAGCTACTAGTGTTATACGTTTCAAAAACAGCCAAAGGGCTTATTCATACTCTTAACTGAATGACTGCTATTTCTGTTCATCACTACAATAATCAAGGACTATTCACTATACGAGTTTTGTTTAAAAGTAATCATGGCTCAGGAGCTATAAGCAAAAACTTCACTTGAAGGGCTTACATAGACTCTGAAGAACCATGAAGTTGAACCATCAATAGCATATAGTAATGTTCACATTCTAACAAATATGGCAGCAACTAGTATCTCTATGTCTAATTAAGCAGATAGGAGCTAGATTAGCCAATCTTCAGACTGTCGGACACACCGTCATTTCTATTTAAAAATCTGCAGAGACATCTCGCCCACACCACAAAGAATAGCTTTCTTGGCTGGAGTTATCCACTACTCATAGTAATTTCTATGGGAAATCTTCTTTTATCAACACAATATTGCCCTCAAGAAAAGCCTTTGGTAATTCTGAATTCCATACAGGTGAATGACTATCAAAAAAATCAAACAAAATACCTGAAGTGAACTGTTCTCCTTTGCCAAGGTTGACTGCTCTATATTCATAAGAAAGACCTGTGAATCCCAGAAACCAAAACACAAAGTTAACAATCAAATAACTATTCAGTTGAAGTCCCCAACCCCAACACGCACCCCCACAAAAAAAAAAAGGATTATAACAAAAATTCAATCTTGGGATTGACCAAGAATAGACCTTTGAGATTTAAGGCGAAGCGAACTCTCCAAGAACATGAACTTTGCCAGAAAGAATACAATACAATCTTCGAAACCCATGTTGAATCAGTTGCCTTCTTCTGCCAAAATGCATCGAACTTGGAATTTATTACATAAAAATGTAAGCTTTCAATTTCTCGTTCAGCTCAAAATTAGCTCCTTTCAGCTTTGTGTTTTTTGGTTGGTGTGCGTGAAAACAGAGAGACAGAAAGAAAACTTACCATTGAGTTATCGGATTCCATGGAAGAACCCGAAATGGGAACAGCTAATGAAACATCAAAAATGGAGTTGGTAGTTGGAGTTACAGTGTTAGAAAAATGTCTACCAAACCACAGTTGAAAATTGTCAGCTTTGACTAGTTTAATATAGGATCTGCTTCTTTGCAACAACATTGGCGGATTTATCTTCATTTCTACTCACTTTTTCGGAAAAATTACCGTTTCTGCTATCTGTTGTACATCTGAATTCGTATAGGAGAAAGACATATTATATATCTAAAGATAAATTGTGTTAAATTATTCTGATCAAAAGAGAAGAGAATTTTTTTTAAAATAAAAAAACAAAGAATGGTTTATTTTAGGGTTTGGACCAAAAACAATATTCCCTCAATCTCAATTTATATGTCATTTTTTATATTTTAAAAATCAAATAATTTAAATTTAATTAAAAATTTGCGTATAAAGTTTTTAACTTTTTTTAAAAGGATAAAATTTATATATTTAAAATCACGTAAAAGAATACTATGAATCCCTATAATTGATGATTCAAAATATTTAAAAGATCTATAAAAAAAATTATAATAAAAAATAAACTTTGTTTAACTCTTGAAATCTGAAAGGTTACATATAAAATGAGACAAATAGAGTATTTTTTTTTACGTATAACAGTAATTTTTATTGAATGATAATATATATTAAGGATTAAAATAATATTATACTTAATAAATATATTAAATATAAGTAATAATTTTCTTGCACTTTAAAATTGTAGTCTAGTTGTAATTCTCATTTTATTTTTCACAAATTTAATTATATTTATGTTTAGAATGATATTATGTTTTATCATAATTCTTTTTGTTGTTATTTATTTATTATAAGTAATTATATTATATTATTATGTTCATATAAAATGATTTTTTTTTTACCTTATTATTAGAGCATGTTTTCATATAACAATACCAACATAAGTTTGCTCCCTAATTATTACTATTATGATGATGAATTATCATTTTGTTAAAATATATTTTTGTAAGTAATGATAATTGTGAGTGATATATTTCTCTTTAAATACATTATATATTTTTAGAAGATCCATTTTTTTTTATAAATTGTATTTTAATATTATAGTACACACAGAATAATTTATTTGATTTATTATTCATTAACACGGAGCACATGCACTTAACTTCACTTCTACTCCAATAAAAGGTTAAAGCGCGCTAAGTAAAGCAAAGAACAAACTCCCGCGCAAACTCACACGTATAAATAGCTTAGGGTTTGAGGGGAAACAAAGATCACCGCTTCGCTTCGCCTAGGGTTCACCAACCGCGAAGCTAAAACAATGGCGTTTTGGGGTAAAATTTTATCAACTGTTTTCTAAGGCATTTTTGATCGATCATCACTAGATCGCTTACTTTTTGTTTGGTTTTATAGGTATTGAAGTGAAAGCTGGTAAGCCAGTTACTCATTTGTCCAATAATGAGAGAGGAAGACTACGAATTTCTCAGGTGATTTATAGATGAATGAGATCTTCTTCGATTCCCAATATTTTTAGATAAATTAGTGATTGACACAGTGAATTAGAAATCCATGTTGTATAGGGTTTAAAGTTTAAACTACTATAATCTCAAGATTCATATGAAAATATTTTCTTTTTGGGACTTCAAATTGTTTGGTACTAAGGCTGATGATGATAGGAATGCACTTAATGCAAGCTGATCCTGGGAATATGGAGATACAACAGGAGGAGAGTTTGAAATATCAAACCTACATGAAGTTTCTTATCTGGCTGAAGTATACTTACTATGAAAGAGTAAAGTAACTTGGTTAAAATTAGGACATGACAGTACCAATTACTTTCATTTTGTGATCAAACATAGAAATCTCCCGTCTTTCTACAATACAAGTTAGGGATGACCAAGGTGACTGGAAGAATGACCCTGAATTAGTTGCACAGGTGTCTGTAGATTATTATACTGGTTTGCTAGGAAAAGCAACTCCAACAAGAGTTAAGGTCTCCTAGCTTTATTCAGAATGGTACTCTTCTAACTATTGATCAGCTGGTTGATTTCGTTAAGCCATTTACTAGACAGGAGGTAACGTCTGCTATTATTAAAGTTACTAAGTATTAAGAGCCCTGGGCCTGGTGGTTATGGTAGTTGCTTTTCCAAAGCAATATGGGATATTGTTGGAGAGGACATCACTGAGGCAGTCATGGACTATTTTCAGAAAAGGTAACTGTTAAAACATTTTAACTCCACTATCATTGCACTTATCTCTAAAGTTACAGAACATAGCCACAGAACAGAACCAATATAGACCAATCTCTTACAGTAATGTCTTGTATAAATGCATCTCCAAAATGATTCGTATAAGATTAAAGAAACTGTTGTTGTAAATATTTTGGTGGCTTGAGAAGAACCAAGCAAGGTTTAGGCAAGCCGAATCAATTGATCAAAAATTTATTGATTTGTCCCCCCCCCCCCCCCCCCCCCCCATGATCTACTGTGGGCAACTGAAGGGAAAGTTCTTCCACTTACCTACTAAAACTTGACTTAAAGAAGGCATATGACATGGTGAGTTGGAAATATTTAGGGGAAGAAATAAAAGGCTTTTGATTTCCTGGGAAATTCATTAAGCTGGTGATGACTTGTGTGACGCCAACAAAATTCTCTGTTAAGGTAAATGGAGAAAGCCATGTTTTTTTAAAGGGAGAAGAGGACTTAGGCAAGGTGATCCTGCCTCACCAGACACCACTGTTGTTTTTCTTGGTGATGAATTACCTTACCAGGATTTTAAAAATAATGAGCTTGTTGCTTAAGTTTAAGTTCCGACTAATGTGTAAGGCCGTATAGTTGACTCATCTTATATTTGGGGATGATCTTATGCTATTTCATAAAGAGACAATTTACTTAGTAGATAGGATCATGGAAGCACCAATAAATTTCAGTGATGTTACTGGGTTGGGTAGCTAATATAGACAAGTCAAGAATCTTTTATGGCTAGAGTAACTTATGAACTTAAAATCCGAATCATTGCTTAGACACAATTTTCTATTGAAGCATTCCCCATAAGATATCTTGGATTTCCCCCTCATCCAAGAAGTAGAGTAAAATGCAATGACAACAAGTAATTGACAAAATTACCAACTGAATCGAACTGACATACTCCAAACAGTTATACTCTGCAGGCAAACTTTAGACTAGAAATGTTGCTTTCTTTTCCATTCATAGTTTTTGGTTAGTAGTATTTATTAGTGGATAGGAGGTGTAGGGAGTACTTGTGGGGAAGCTCTAAAACAGAAGGAAGATCTCCTTGGTTTCATGGGAAATAGATTGTTTTCCAAAGAAGTTAGGGGGGCTAAATATCAAGGGATGTAGAACATGGAATATTGCTTCGGTTGATAAATTGTTGCGACAGCTTATTCAAAAGAAAACTCATTACGGGTCAAGTGGGTCCATGGTGTATATATGAGATCTACTGAAACTCTGAAAGCATATGGGAATACAAGACTCTCCAGATAGTAATTGGTATTGGAGGGAGATGAACTCTTTGAAAGAAAGGATGAAAAGATGGTATGTGCAGGGGACGTATTGTCTGACTCCTAGAGGTGAGTATTCCATTACTTGTGACTATTTAGATCTGACAGGAGAACAACCTAGACTTGCTACTACTGAGCTTATAGAGTCATTATGTGGTTAGCATCTCAAAATAGACTGCTTACAAAAGACAGGTTATTGAAGCTGAATATACCAGTGGAGGAGAGTGAGTGTTGCCTGTGTGCCCATCCAGTCCTGAGAACCCAACACATTTGTTTGTGGAGTGTAGCTGGATCAATGTAGCGGACTGGTGCTACACTCTATGTTAGATAATTGAGAAGAGGTTTGATCAAGCTGAAGAACAAGTAGTGGAAGCAGTTCAAAAAGGGGATACTAGAAGCTGTATCTGAGGAGCTATGATACACCATGCATGGAACGTTAGGAAATGGAAGATATTCCAAGGAAATCATGTATAGCCGGATGAAGTGATTGCACATGTAAAGAGAAATAGTCGTACGCTGTGATTCCAAGAAAGCAATTAGATCTAGAGGCTTTACATAGATTGGAAATGTAACTAGTTGCTGTTTTTTTGTTTACTTAAGACCTACTTTTCACCATCCTTCCTAGAATATGGCTGTGGAATTAGGTGCTCTTTAGGTTGTGATTTGTGGTTGTTTGTTGATGGTAATCTTTCACATTGGTAACCAAAAAAGTAACGATAAATTGTTTGGCATCATTCAATTGCTGTACAAGCTAAACATGATGAAATGTTTTCCCTACCAAACTATTTTTTCAACAGTTTGCTAATCCTTTATTCCACTGAAGTCAATTTAATGCTAATTTTAGCTTTCTGGTTAGTCAAGTACTGTCATATAGAATGAAATGGAGCAACCGTGCGAGTAGTTTCAATTTCAGGCACAAAGCAAAAAGATGTAAAGAAAGGGAAGAAGTTTAAAAGAAGCTCAAAATCTAGATTAAGTTTTCATTTGAGTTGAATTCTATTTGTGATGCATATTCATTTCTTATTAAGGATAGCCGGGAGATTAACCACTTTAGCTTCTTGCTCTGCATGTTGTGTCCTTTTAGGCAACATTGGGAATTGGCAATGCTGAAACTAAAAGTTTGGTACAGTGTAATGTGGGGAACAGAAGTCCTGTTTTCCTCTGTGCTTTGTTACCTAACAAGACAGAGTCGTGCCATTTGGATTTAGAGTTTGAGGAGGCTGAAGATGTGGTTTTTTCTGTTCTTGGTCCTAGAACTGTTTATTTGACTGGTTACTATGTGGGAAATAGTCGGCGAGCAAATGTAAACAGTGATACAGAGTCATATGGAGAGGATATTGCAGACACGGAAACAGGGGAATCCTGCCATGACAGTGATGATGACAAGTATGATGATAGCTTTATCAATGATGCTGAACCAGAAATATCCCCACCTTCACCCGCTTCAAGCAGTGGAGGTATCTTTTTAACTCCATGTGATCATGTAAGGTTGAAGCTATCAATTGTCTCTTAAATTTGATTATGAGTTCTGCACCTATCCTTTTCTGCTGCCTCCATGAGTGTGGGTTGTGTTAGTCTAGTGGGATATCTCCTTTCTTTAGACAAACTAAGCTTACGTTTGTACATGCAATTCCATGTCATGATTTCATATCCCAAATTCTCCAAAAAGCATGATTTGACATTCCAAATCATGATTTCAAATTTTTATAAATGTTAAAATTTGACCCATAAGTTAATATTTTGTAAAAAAAATCCATCATTTTAAATTTTGCAAAAAATGTCTCATGCTTCGGGCGAATTGATTGTCCGTACCATGTGAAATGATTATATTAAAAAATAACTGGTTACTTCTATTGTTTACTAGTGGATCTATATAAAATTGTGTGTATTTGGAAGTTTGTAATTGTAAGACTTTATTTTTAAAAGAAATATGGAGATTTGCGATTTATCAATGCGGTGCCTTAGGTACTCCAATATCTTGTTTTGAACTTTGGTTTGCTTATTTGGTAAGAGTTTATCAGAAATGAGAAATTTTGATTTTCACAACTTGTGGGGCTTTCATTTATATGAGAAAAAAATACAACTTAAGAAATCCAAATTGCAGGGATTGGGGGCAGTCGACAGACTGCTAATCCCCTCTCTCTGCCTCCCTCCAAATCAGCACGATCTGGTAGTATATATATTGATACAAATGATCCAGCTGGTGTGCTGCTCCTATATTAGGAGCAAGGTATCGTAATGTAGCGGGGGAATCTGCTGTTTCGGCTACCACAATAGTCTATTCCATTGCTCCTATTATTTTTCTGATAATGGTCCACTAGATACCCAAATCTCCTACTAGTATAGGTACCGGGTAGTTTTGTCTACCAAGATTAGGAAGATTAAAAAAATTCCCTAGCTTTCTTTGTCCCTCTTTGGATTCAAACTCTGGTCTCCTTCATTGACGGTTACGCCGCACCCGTGGATGCTAGTGTCTCTTATCCTTATGCACATCCTGCACTTCTGTTCTTCTGATAGACTTTTTGGCATTTTCAGTTCAAGAAGATGATGAGAATGTGTCAGACAATAAACTTATCAACAACGGTGGCCATAAAAGGCTTAGGAAGAAGTACCAAGTAAGTGAGTCAGAAAATGAAGATATATTGCAGGAAAGCGATGATGAAGATAGTTGTCTCTTATCTGCTCTTAAGAAGAAAACAAACGTGAAGGTTGTAGTAGCATCAGAAGATGATCAGAAGAATGACATTCCTCATAGGACAGAAAATGGTGGTGCAGTGGAGTCTAAAAAAGCTAAGTAAGTCACACAGAAGCAACTACTGATTTCTGTTATTGCAGTAACTTTTTGGTCTTGGACGTGGGTCATTATAAGCTTTATAAGGAACTAAGGTATCTAGTATGATTGGATCTTCTCCTTTGAGAACCACCTTTTCTCATCTGGATTTTTTCATGAACTCCACGAAGCCTTGCTGAAAGTTTTCAATGTATAATTGGTCTATTATCCATCCTATGTACCCGATCTTACCAAAGGAAATTTTACATTAAATCATTTCATATTTTCTCTAGCTTTGAGTGTTACCTTGAAGAATTTTTTGAACTTTTCTTCTCTTATATCCATTGTTGGCATTTAGACCTGTTGCCAGTTCATGATTGTTTACAAAAGTAAGCTAACAATTAAGATTGAATAGCATCTGGCAGGCCAGCTCTCAAGGAAAAACGACTAGAAACTATTCCTTCCAAGTGCATGTTATCATTTCTACTTTGTGGGCATGCATTCATGTGGAATGTTCTCCTTTATTTTGTCCATTCAAGGGAACATTGCTAATCTCTAGCACAGGGTCTAATCTTCCTGCTTATTTTGCTCCATCTTATTGAACACAGACATGAAAACAGCATTAACTCAAAGAAGAAGAGGAAACAGCCTGAGGGCAATGGTGGTAAACTTCTTGAAGCAAATACCAGCAGTGATAGGAAGGACAACAGAGAGGATAAAACAAATTTGGTGGATGTCGGGTTGGCAATGACAATTGATATGTAAGATGTTGCTTTATTTTTGAATTAAGTTCTGTTTTTGTTCTTACTCATGTTCAGATTGCTAGTTTATCCACCATATATGTACTGATCAAGTTTCTCTTAATTTTTTTCTTACACCTCATCACCCTTTTAATTTTTTCAAGCTATATGCTCTGGCAGGAAAGATGGCCAATCTGATACTCTGGAGCCCCTTGCGGAAGAGGATTCTAATCATGTTCCAAAATCGAAGAAAAGAAAGCATTCTGTGGAAGCCAAATCTGTTGAAAACCATGATACAGACTGCACTGTCATTCTTAAAGAGGATCAACTGAAACAAGATCCTCTAAAAGCTGGTCACCTGGGTGAGGATCCAATTGCAATAGATGAAGAAGATGAAAAACTGACCATCAATAAGTGAGTTTTTAATGTTTAATTAGCTGGGCTGTTTTCTTGAGAACTTCACCAAATCTCGATGCTGACTACTGCCTAAAAAGGAGACCCTACCTTTATCAAAACTCTTTTTTGTCGAGGGAAAATATGTTGGGAAAAACGAAATCTGCTGCGAACTACTCCTGTTCACTTTACTTGTCCATTTTTGGACTTGTACGCCCTTAAGAAACAATGATTATATGAGTAGTTTACCACAACTCCTATTAATTGATGCGTAGTCCTAGGTCTTGGGAAATGATTTTGGGGAATAAGTAATAATGTAGAGGGTAAAATAGGAAAAAGATAATTATCTTTACGTGATACGTTGAAAGTGACTAGTAAAAGTGAATCTACTTTTGGAATAGTGGACGAGCAAGGTGATCGGAGGGAGTACTAGATATGTCATTATTGTCAATTCTGATGTACATACTCTGATATCATGCACTTGCCTTATACCTGCATTCTCTAGGCAAGATTGTAATAAAAATTGTTTTAGGGACAACTATTTGGTTATAACATTTTGACCATCCATGCATGCAGTAGTAGTAAAGATGGAAAATCTGACTCTGTAGCTGATGCGCACCAACCGGATAAGAAACTTAAAAAGAAGAAGAAAAAGAAGAAGAAATCTCAGGACGACTGTTTGGTAAACAAGGATCTTCCTGTTCTGAAAGAGAATGAAATGAATAGACAACCGGTGGATGTTGAGGACAAGAGTCTGAAGGTCAAGTCTACTGTAATAAGGACCTTGTCTAATGGGTTGACCATTGAAGAGCTCGCTGTGGGTGAACCTGGTGGAAAATTGGCCGCTCCGGGAAAGAAGGTAATTTAGTTGAGAATTTATAGATATCTTGAACTATGAATTGAGGCGACTTTACCTCAGGAAAAATAGTCAATTTTTTTTTTATGTTCGAACTGTTGCACAGATCAAAGTTCATTACACCGGCAAGCTAAAGGAGAATGGGCAGATATTTTACACAAATATGGGAAAATCTCCATATAAATTTCGTCTAGGTATTCACAGGACTCTTGGAAGAATTCATTTTGTTTTAATGGACTTTTGAACTCTGATTTTTCCTTTTTCTTGTTTGAAGGTGATAAAGACGTCATAGAGGGATGGAACCTCGGTCTTGCTGGTAAAGATGGCGATGAGTAAATTTGATATGTCCTTAATTCTTTTCTTTAATAGCTGCAGCTGCTAATATAATATTGTGTCTTCCATAACAGGCATGCGTGTGGGTGATAAAAGAAGGCTCACAGTCCCACCATCAATAGGGTATGCTGCATATTCATGTTCTGAATTTATTTGAAGACACGAGATCCCTCTCCCTGCTTCCCCTCAATCCTTCCTCTCCTTTTAACTTTCCCTTCATTACTGTTCCAGTATGAGTTCCTCCCTCCAGAATCCTTGACTCTGCTACTGAATGCACATGTAACTTCCTTTTCCAACTTTGATCAATTCTTGCTATTCCTGTTTTTTGCAGCTACGGGAGTGAGGGAGCTGGGGAGAATATCCCACCAAACTCATGGTTGGTGTTTGATATTGAATTGATTGGAGTCCGTGGATAATTTAGCTCAACTTATCATTCCTGGAAGGAAAGTCACCTATGCAGAACTTATCTTTTCCTCTTGAAATTTGAGACTTGAACTGTCTATTGACATTGGCGCTGAGGCAGGATTTGGACACAGAGATAGAAACTAGAGGCACTTTCTTCATTACCAGGATGGAGTGGCTAATACTAAAAAGGCAAAACTTTTCATAATTTTGTGTAGTACGTTGTAAGCGTTGAAAGAAAAGGAAAACAGGACAAGCCAGCCTCCAACCTTCCCAGGTGGGGATTTTTGCATACCTGGCTGTGTTAATGATTCTCTAATAGAAAATATACCGTGAAAGGATTTTTGCATACCTAGAGATTGTATGCATTGAAGGATAATACATTTTATAGTGTTCAATTTCCAGTATAAACTCGCGCTTAGTAAGTTTAGCATTAAGAAAAATGTTATTCATGTAAAATAAATGTTTTTTCTATCGTAATTTTAAGTGGTTGGCAAGTAAGAGAACATTTCCCAAAAGTCGTTGCATAGGGTTGTGAGTGGAGGGTAGGGGTGTGGGGATGGGGCGTGCAATGCTACTTATGTAACTTATTATTCTTGGAGAATATTTTTCATAACTTAATTGGCAAATATTTTCCTCCAAGAAACTTCCTGTATAATAGTCGAGCGTTATTATAAGTAGCATCAGTTGTTAATCCTTTTAACAATCTCAAATATCAGTAACTAGATTGTAAATCAAGGGATCCCTTCAACAGTTTTTTATTTGTACAACGGGAAACGTTGTATTACATTGTTCCTTTTCTGTTTTTTTGTTTTGACACAATCAGAAAAACAATGTTCCATTCACTTCATGCCAGTTGAGAGGAGTTCCTAGTTGAAATAAGCTTCAATTGCTGCAAGTGTGCTCATTGCCAGTTGTTTAGGAGTCAACAAAAGACGTGTAAAATAGTACTAGGCAACACTTTACTGCATAAGTTATACCTTCTTAATACCACCCTGCTAGTAACAGGCATGGACATAGAGACATCTATAGAATAGGTTTAGACATGAAAAAAATAAGCAAATAAAAGAAAAGCCTTTGAATAACCAAACAAACAACTTGAGGATGGAGTAACATTATGAGGCTGATTGAGGTCTAAGATACAATCTTTAGCAGAAGCCTCAAAATAAGATCTTTTTAAGTCTACATTATCATTCTTGCCGAAAATGCTGATTGCCTGTACATCACACAATATGCATATCTGGGTTTCCTTTTCTACTTCCCTCCCAGGTATATACTCATAATATCATCCTCTGCTTTAGCCTCTGATTTCATATTTTGCGAGTCAAGTTCAGGCTTGACTATAAAGCTTCTAGCCTCATGTTCTGAAATTTCACTGATAAATACAAAGTTACCAATAAAGAAATCAGCATCAAGGAAAGAAAACAAAGAAGAAGGACAGAGCAATATAAGCAGTTCAACATATTAAGGATATTACAGACCTGTCTGGAGCTTCTGCCTTGGTTATCAAAGTGATTTCATGAGATGTGAGATATAGACAGAAACTTCTCAGGTCTTTTTCTTGGCAAAATTTAGATAGGTGGCACAGGAAATCATTGAACTGCTTTGGTTCCTATGCAGGTAAAATTGATGTTGCTATGTTAGTTTGTTTGGGTGTGTGGCACAGATATTTGATATTTAACTATAGGACATAGAGAGAGAACCAGAAAACATACCTGCTCAAGGATGCAACCTTTGCGTAGAGCCACCAAACATTGCAATGCTTTATGAAATGTATCTCCGTCACAAGAATTTTCCACGAGATCAAAGATCCTATTTTTCATATCCTGAATGGCCTTACTAATCCATTTTGGATTATCTCTTCGAGACAGCATCTCCTCAAAGTCTTTGACAGGATTAACATCTCCAACTTTCTCAACTTCTGTTTTGGCTGAGTATTCCATGGAGTCTATAGCTTTGACATCAGCATCTTTGTTGAATACTTCTCTCTCCTCATCTGATCCTGAAGATCTCTCTTTTATTCTTCTTGCTGATTTTTTCAGCTGTGCATTAATTATACAATAATTGGTAAGGCATAAGCCACCATAGTCGGACTATTCTAGAAAAGTCCAATTTGAATAAAGGGATAAATATTGAAAGTTACCTTTGGATTATCTTTTAGTTCAAAAGACCTACGGAGTTCCTCTATGATGGACTTGTTTTGAGAAAGAAGTTCAACATCAGGTTCTGTTATCTTTCTGAGGGTTTCATCAAGTGGAGGAACAGCAGCATCTGGGTGCTTTGACTTCAGGTTAAGATAGCGGTAGTAACGCTGGATATTTATATAATACTAATTAATTAGAAATTGATAGTGCAAAAGGCAATTATGGAGCAGAATAAGATTCTTATGTTATGATTTTTTTAATTTCATATTAGGACTCAGAGAGTTAATGCACTGTTTATAATCTAAAAACCCGTATCTCCAAAGGTTTCTATCACCAGCATCCTGTTACGCACATTATTAAGCTGAAGTACCACCTAGGTCCAATTATCAACATATATTTAATATGAAATGATTAATCAAATCAGCTTATCCAACTTAGCGGTGAAAAGGCTGTCAATACCAACTTAACGACAACTACAACTCACCAACAATGTCAACAAGAATCATAACAACTTCTAACCAAATTCGGCGACAGAAATGTTCTAAATGTTAATACATCACTTTGCTACGATGACCATGACCAACTGGCAAGAAAATATCCTAAATTCATGAGCTCTTTACAAAATTAGTTTAGTTATGTCCCCAATGAGTGATCTAAGTGCAAAGGTAAATGTAGTTTCACACTTAATATTTAAACAATATTCTGCACGACGTCATACCTCTAGAACAGGATTAGGTGTAAAGTCAGGTGGTAACACTTCCTGTTTTCCAGGTGGTGCAAGATCCAACATCTGAACCAATTTATCTGCTGCGTCCTGTTGCTTTTCATTTGGCTGCATTGATGAAGGTAAATTGCTGAAAGAAGGAAACTGGAAATCCCGAACATCCTCAGCAAAGGGAAGAATATTGAAGTAAAATGAATCAGGCTGCAAGCAGTGGTCAATGAGAATGTCAACAATCTAAGAGTGGAATATCCACTAAAAAAAGAAAACAGAATAATCAAGAGGTGAAAATTTGAATCATACTTACAGCATTATCCTTGTCAGAGACATTTGGTGTAAGGACCCCAACAACAACATTACCCTGGCCTTGCCTCCATACACATCGGACGATTGCTACTTTGTTCATTTCCTTCATTGCCCTTGCCAAAGCAGAAAGTGCAAGGATGGCATTTTTGTTGCCAGGTTCGGCTATGAAGATATTTACATCTTTCAGGTAGTAATGCCTGAGTAAGTGGAATATGACTATGAAGATTGGAAAGATAAACAGCACAAGAGTTCCCACCTATCCCAAATATTAACCTGAAAAAACTGTATAGTATTCAAGAAACTAAAATTATACCGCATTATGTTTGAAGAATCTGTGAATCCTAGTATCTTCACACTTTTCTCCGGTTTGAACTTTACAGCCTCCAACTCAGCAGAGGATATAGGAACTACTTGAGGTCCATACTGAAAACCTTTAATCCTCTGTTCTGGTGGCACAACTTTATTAGGGTCTTCTATGATTTTATTTTCGTATTCAACCTTGATGTCATGAGCACCAAATTTATCATTGGAAGGAGTCCTTTCGGAGTACTTTTTCAGGGTAGGAAACTTCTCTTCAGATGTTTTCTTGTAAACCCACACCTAATAAAAAGCAATTATTAGTTCCTTTTTTCTTCCGAGAAAGATAAGGTTAAAAGAACATTTAGTAGTAACTAAACATCCACATCAAACTGTCTCCAAAATAGAATAGGAAGGAAAGAAAAGGAAAACGAAACGTGCACATATGATTAGCAAATTAGGGACCAAAAAGGACATACATCATGTGTATACTTTTAGCTACCCCAACTTGTTTGGGATTGAAGCATAGTTGTCGTTGTTGCTTACTTCTAAAGTTACCAATCCCACTCATTTTCTAGACTATTGTAAAATCCCTACAATCCCCATAGACTTAAATCAGATACAACAGTTTCTAGATGAGAGTAAACTATCCAATCTGATTATCACAATATCTGTTGATTGTGTAAATATGAAATTCCAGGAGGATAGTTTTATTGACCCTAGTATTGATGGTACTGGATATTTCCTTCTTATATAAATCTGTCTCCAAATTAGCCATATGCTAGTAGCTGCCTGACACCATGATAAAATACTACCCTCATGATTAGATCATGTCCCAGACATTTGATATGATAGACTCCTGAAAAAAGTCACAAAGAGGTAATGCAAAAACATAATCAGTCAAGATTCCTTAGGAAGGAATGCATATGTTATCACTAAATGCTCACTTGAACATAATTCAGTATATAGGGCAAAACAAAAGAAGAAAAAAATAAAAAGACAAAGAAAAGTTATTTTTCATTAACAGAAGAAAAAGGTTAAGAACCAAAATTGAAAAGAATTGCGTAAATCAGCATAAATTTCTTAATTCTCACCTTGATCTTCAATTGTGCACTAATTTCAAGATCACCTCTGTATATCGTGACTGGCGATATATTACGAGTTCTAAGTGCACCTAATAAAGAAGTCGGACTTTCCACATATACTACTTTTGAGGAAGATTTGTTCGAGAATACTGACATTAAAAAATCATTTTCTTCCATAATGCTCCTATTTGTTTCCCGATCTTGTTTCATTCTAACAATTACACAGTCCATCTTAATGCCTTGTGCTGTCATCTGGGTAGCAATGGTGTTTACTTGATCTTCCTTTGTTCCTTCAAATGGATCTTTGATGCGAGAAACAGCATTTGTAATAAGGCAAAGACGTCTCTTTGCCTTGTTGGTTTGTCCATACTTAATGAGCATGTCCGTACCAACAACAATCGCATCAAGAACTAATACAGACAGTTAAAGAATCAAGAACGCAAGATCATCATGAGCACATAAGAATAACATTGAGATTAAAAGTCAACAAAATCACATGCCACAACTACTGTTAAAAAGTGCCAGTGCACAGGCTACAAGTCTACAATAGAACTAAACCAGTGCAGAAATATATTCCACAGCCAAAAACACATCCTATGGAGTGAGAAAAGCTATTATACCTCATAACAGCCTACTCTATTCATGGAAATCCTCATTTGTAGCTCTAACAGATATTAACTTATCATGTTTTCTTTTAACGCCTGATTTTGGTTACCACCAACACTTAAAGTTGTGTGCACAAGCATGCATTTTAAGTGAATCATAATAGAGTGAGGCAGATGAATTAATATAGAGGAATAAGTATACTGAGGGAAGACGGACAGTGACTCGAACAAGGATTGCATGCTTAACAACTGCACTAGTCTGAACTATCACAACCCAGTAATTATAGAGGATACAATCGCCAGGAACACTTCCTCGTGGAAGTTTTTGCAGAGCATCAACAAGATCTTCATCTACAACTTTGATATTTCGCAGAACTGTCACGTGTTCATATCCTCCTATTTCCTCTTTCAATTCATTCTTGGTGTCTGGGAAAAAAATACATATACAGGTCATCTGATAAAATTCCATCACCAATGCTAAGAAACAGAATTTTTTACCGCAACAAATTCCAGAAAGAGTCAGGTAATCATATGAAAATGATATGGACAGGCCAGTCCAACAACCCATTCTCCTCTATTAAGAAAGGGGAACAAAGGACACAGAGTGTGTATGGTATGATAAAAAAGGCTTTCATTGACGAAATAGGTTGATTAACTTGAACTTTGATAAGTATTTTCTACCAAAAGTGCAAAAAAGATTTCATTTGCTTGTGGATGAAAGTTATTTTCCTTTACTATCATCCAACTCTTAGTTTATGTCATTTCTTTCAACTAATACTTAGAAATTGTTGTCAACTTTCAATACACAAAAGTATCACCAAAACATTATGTTCATACTCTATTCAGTTAGGTTAGAAGTAATTAGGTATCAGGAAGAAATTAGAAAACAACCCTTCAATGAAGATGAATGTATGACAAAGGAGAAATATACCGAAAGAGACACATAAATTTAGCATTATCAGGTCAGTTAAGCAACATCAAACTGAAGATCTGAACAATTTTGTTATATAAAAGAGAGTACAAAAATGTCGAGGGAATAACCTCATAAGATTCACTCTTAAAGAGGTAAACACAAAAAATGGCTAAACTTGTGTCACACAAAGTCTCTTCCCCAATATATATAAACGAAAATCAGGGTAAACCACTAACAAGCTCCCCCTGCGCTAGAATTTTATGAACCAGCTCCACCACAAAATTTCCAACTAGTTGAATCTCAACCTCCTCCATAAAACCCCCAATCAATTAAATCCTTCACCTTATACTATGGCGATTTCTTCCCAATTATATCCAACCAAACACCAGAAAATAATAATTTCAAAAAAAGTGACTTGCGGATAGAAAAATATTTTCCACTAATGTAGAAAAATTTCACTCCATATCAAATACATCAGCAGCCACTATGCAAAAGACTCACCTGCAGTTCCAAACAAGACAAACCCCACTTCATCATATCTGCTGAAAACCAGCTACATACACCAAAAATTGGACAAATATGACATTTTTCTTAACGGGTATGTAATGTCGGAAATTAACAATTCCAAACAAAAATTAAAACCAGAAGAAACCCAAAGTGGCAACATGTTACCTTCTTCTGTATCAACAATGAGCAAACTTTTTCAATCTCAGGTAAAACTGAGTGCATGGAAGGACCCACATCAATTACCAACACCAACGCTTCCTGTTCACCCAAAAAAAAGAAAAAACTCTCAGTTGCAAACCCCAGAACTAATTTTAGTATCCAGTACGAAAAAATCTAATCTTTTTTCAAGAATCAAAAGGAAGTGATTCAGTGAAGCACAAATTGAGGAAATAAATAGTGGGTATGAAAAAAAAAATTGAGTTTACTACACCTTATTACGAGCCATTAGAAGGGAAATGAGCGTTCAGGGCTGTTTGGTTCTTCTTCTTCCCCCGCCCTTAGTTGAATACTTCGCAGTTTCTCAAAACTTGCACTGGAATTTTCACATAGTGCTTTTAAGTAATTGAAAATTCAAGAAAGGGAGAGTTCACACATTGGCTCATCTTTTTCTTGTTAAGTCTCTTCTTCCCCCATAAGTTATAAACTTATAATTTTGTATCTCTTGAATTACTCACTTGACTAAATCGTGACATTTAATTAAGGATAGAACGATCTTAACATATATTATGTTAGTTTACTAATTTCTTTTATTTTACATAGTATTTTTTGTTTTGACCGGCTAGCATATAAAAAATTAGATTTTTATAAAGTTCGCATTTAAAATTGAACGTTATTTAAACATAATTTTTTTTTAAAAAAAAAAACCATACATATGTCAATATGCACTTGATATTTAAAAAAAGCCCTAAACTAGCTCACCAAGATATTCAAACTATCCCAAATGTACCATACTTCTGGATACTGAATTCTATGTAACTTCATATTAATGCGTCTCTTAATAGAATAAGTTTTGATAGATTAAATAGTTTCAACGATTATATATTGATCAAAAAGAAAAAGTCTAGAAATTTTGGATTTAAATATTTAATTTAATTGACTATGAATATTTTTTTAAAAATTAAATTACTCCTTATTTATGTAGCTATGAAAAATTTTCAACTAAAAGTGCAATAAAAAGTGTAACTCCTTATTTATGTAGCTATGAAAATTTATCAACTAAAAGTGTAATAAAGAGTTATAAAAAATAAATTATTTTCAAAGTATTTTCTAAAATGGGAATTTATCTGACCAATAAAATAAAATAAAATGGGATTTTCTAATAAAGTATTTTCATTCAAGGTCATAACTCATAACTAAATACAATAAAAATTGTGATATTTTTCTTTTTCCCACGAACTTCCCACCGCTACTACCTTAAGGCGAAGGGGCGGCCCGGGGGGCGACCGGGGGCCCAAAAACAAAAGAGGGCGGAAGAGGAAGGGGAAAACAAAAGGAGGGAGGCTGGGGGGGCACTGCGGAAGGGGCAGGGGAGACGGGAGGAAAAGGAAGGGAAGGAGGGGGAAAAGGGGAAAGGAAAGGACAGCAGGGAAGGAGGGGAAAGAAAAAAAGGAGGAGGGGAAGAGGAAAGACTTTGACATTTTACTATAATTAAAAAAATATATCATAAATTTAATTAAAGTTCTACTAAATAATATGACAAAAAAAAATGATGAAAATAAAAGGTTCCAATGCTAATAATTAAAAAAAAATGCTTTTCCTGTCAATGGGAAACAGCACCAAGGACTATCCACAAAACTTTTCTCACTATTTAAAAAACAGTTGGCAAAATGCTCTAAAAAAAAAAGCACATGTTTCATTTTAAGGCATACTCAAGACAAAGACGCGACAACGCAACACAAACAACTAAGAAGAACCTAAAGCCAGATCCATTTCTTCCTTCCTTCCCCCGTAACGGAACATTCATTAAAGCCGCCTTACATTTTTACCCTAACAATTCAACAATGTAGTATATTATATACTAGTACTAAATTCTTTCTTCATAATTTTGTTCATTGTTTTCCGTGTAAGCTGTAGACAACGCCAAGCCCCAGGCTCTGAATGCACAACCACCAACAACCGGGGGGCGCACGGTACCGCCTCACTTCACCTCTGCCAAAAAATCTATATTGTTCTGACATTCAAATGTTTTTGCCCCCGCCAGCTTGATGTGGCAGATTAACCAATCTAGCTCTATAATGTAGGGAAAAGCACCTACTAAAAGCAGTGAAATTGCACTTATTGGAGCCCTCTTCAACTTCAGGCATGTATTCTCCTTGCTGCATTCAAATATATATGTTTGGTTTTGATTACTTAAGTCTTTTGTAGTAACCCCTTTTCCAAGATTTTACAATTGTTGCTATTGTCAAGCTACTCATTAAAATTTTGGATTTTCTTTTGTTGAGTTGAGTAATTTGTATAGAGATGGATTTCTGATCTGTGTGGCATTAGTTTCCTGTTTGCTCATAGATTTTGAAGTTGAAACTTGAAAAGTTGAGTTCTTGCAATTGTGTTTGGATATGTATTTTAGTCGAAAAGAATTTGAAGTTTTATGACCGGAAGTAACAAAACCCCCCCAAATTGGCTATTTGAATATTACATTGTCACAAAAAACAAAACAAAATAAAAAAAAAAACTATTTGGATCCCTGGGAAATTTTCTAAATCTATGGCGAAACGCTATCTTAGAAAAAAATTTTTTAAGTGCTTGAGTAGAAAAGATTGCATTTGTTTTTGTGATTGCTTGCCGTGGTTAATTTATTTTAGTAAAAAGCCAAATTACTTGGGAGTTCAAAAGAATCCACTTGGTTTAGCTCTTTGTCCAGCTACTAACAATTGTGTTTCTACTTCTGAGAACATCAGTGATGCTACTCACTATGCACCTCCTTGGTAACTTTTCTTTTTCTTTTCCTTTTCCCACAGTAATCTGTATGTTTTATGTTTGGTCTCTATCTCTATCATTGATAAAAAGTGCGCGAAAAGTAGTCGACTTTTCTATATGGTGATGAGATGATGCTTCACGTTTAGTCTAAAGCAACAGTATCTATGTGCACATGGAAATTGTGCACATTAATATGATAGCTACTAGTTGACACATGAATCACAAAAGCCTCCTTTTTTTGACCATTTCTATTTGACTAGAATCACTATGGGTGATCTTGTGTGTAAATTAATATGTGGGTGTGGCCCGGCATGGTCTGGGTAAGATGCACTCTATCTAGACTATCAAAAACTGACATGATGTTACAGATAATTTTCAAGATGAAATGGATGTGTCAGATCCTTTATTCCAAGAATCAGTATGCTCTTGAATATAAACATCTTTTTTTTATAACCGTGGTGTGAACTTCATATAAGCATCTTGGTGGACTGTGCTTTTAGAATAGATCAATATGCTTACCCCACAAGGTCTTACTATTTTCGTCAATGAAACTAAGGAAAGGAATATGATAAAATTGAATGTTAAAAGATTAGCCTTTTATCTTTATCAATAGGGATACTGTACAGAGATGGTAAAATGTTGGTGCTTTGATTCTCAGGAACTATAACCCTGAAGGGAAACGTGGTAACGTCAGCAGAGAAAAGGCAATGGAGGAGCTACTTCAAGTGGTAAAGAGTCTTAAAACCTGTTTCTCATCATAACAAATAGTTGAACAATATATTTCACTTACCAACCTATTGATCTGCATCATTTTGAAGCTAAAATACAAAAGGCAGACAAATCCTCTCCAAGAATAATGGAGAAGAAAGATGATTATGTGCGTGTGGAATATGAAAGTCCTATCTTGGGGGTAAGTCCTCAAAGTTGTAATTGCTCAGTTACAGACGCAGCATTTTCCTCAGCCACTAATGAATAAGTTCATGTTACTACAGTTGGTAGATGATGTTGAGTTCTGGTTCCCTCCAGGCAAGACATCAATTGTACAGTATAGAGCAGCATCTCGCATGGGGAATTATGACTTTGATGCTAATAGAAAGCGAATCAAGGTATGACCATACATACTATTTGCTGTTCTTGTGCTTTCCATATCGTTTAAGTCATTGGCTAATCTGGTCATATAAAACAGGCGCTGAGATTGCAATTAGAGAAGAAGGGATGGGCATCAGAGGACACAGTCTGAACGGCATGATCATCTGCTGAATACAGATTCTCATATATTGAGCTTCTTTAGTTTGTAAAAGCTTAATAGATTAGATGAAATGACACCAGTATTACTTCTGGGCAACATGTTAGCATTTGACACTAACTGGTTAATGAACCACATTGGTGACTTGGTGTGGGTAGTGATTTACTTGGTTCCTTACTCTTTTCATTTCATCAAGAAACCATGCACCATCCTATTACTTAAACTTTCCAAACGATGAGTTGAAAGTTATTAGGTTAATATTTCGCCACTATTATTTTCTAACAATCATCAGTTCAATAATTTTTTTAAAAAAAATTTATTAGAAACAAATGATAAGCTTATTAAATATACAATTTAAAGGGTTACTAAGGATACATATAGTACATAGATGGATTGTTTAGTACGTGTGATAACATATCCACAATTAAGCCTGTAATAAAGCTAATCAATAAATTTTAACCCAAGTTTACATTGGGATATTCCACCTCAACTATTAGTCTTGTGTATCAAACCATATTTTTCTTAGAAATCAATGGAACATATTATATTGTAAAAAAAGTTGAAGAGTTGTGGAATCAGCCGGGAGAGGGCCATGGGCGATCTACTCTCATGGCTTCTTTCCTTGTTCCTTCTCGTTGCCGTTCTCTCTATAGTTCTCTACCAGGTTTATTCAATTACTATCTCTTTGCATGTACCCTTTTTTCTTTTTTATTTGATGCCTTCTTTGTAAATCTTTTGGATATGGGAAGACAAGTTGAACGAAATTAATTTTCTTGAGATTATGAAACCATATCTGCAAATTCCAAATTTAATTCAAACCACAATTCAAATGACAGGTACAGAGCACTTGACACAATTCCCACAAGTGACTTGAAACCATGAAAAGAATTCTCAATTTCATAAACTATATATTGAGTCTATGAACAGCCAGTCATTTCTGCTAGAAGTGTAAATAGTACCTGACATGGACTGGAAACGTATATATATCATACTGATTTTGCCCAATTTCACATACACCCCCTTAATGTAATTCACATTTCAAGATTATCGAACACCATCCTTTCAATTCTAATGTTGAAGAGAAGCTTAACCCAAACCGTCATCAAGAGACAGTTTAATTGCTGCATTTGTTATTCTTATTGTCTTTGTAATAATTGACCTGGA
This sequence comes from Solanum habrochaites, assembly GCA_027704765.1. Classification (NCBI taxonomy): domain Eukaryota; kingdom Viridiplantae; phylum Streptophyta; class Magnoliopsida; order Solanales; family Solanaceae; genus Solanum; species Solanum habrochaites. Next base: position 83,975,086 of record JAKWJA010002489.1, read on the forward strand.
AATTCATATGTGACAAATGTCTAGTGTTGAGTCTACTGATCAAAGTTCCTAGGCACAATATTGTTAACCTTGAATTTTTGGCTTGCTCACTTTTTTCTACTCAATGTTCTCCTTTCTGTTTATATTTTTAGGGTCAGTAAATATTGCATTTGCACTTATTTAACTGCAGGTCATGTGCTTGGCGGACCTTGAAAGTGATTATGTCAACCCTTATGATTCTGCATCCGAGATTAACATACTCGTGGTTCCGGAATTTGTTCTTCAAGGAACACTATGCTTCCTACATCTTGTGATGGGACATTGGTTAATGTGTCTGGTCTGTCTCCCCTACTTATATTATGATGTCAAAGTGTAAGTCTTCTAATGAAGTATGTACAACTGCTAACTCTTTCCTGCTGTTTCTTGTCATTGGCATCGCAAAATGGTCTGACAACGGATGTTAACCTTTTGATTAGCTATACTGATCGTCGCCACTTGCTAGATGTAACTGAGATTTTCAACCAGCTACCATGGGAAAAGAAGATTCGGTTGTTTAAGCTTGGATACCTTGGGATACTTCTTGCCTTTTCTATAATCTGGTATGGTGTCAATGATGAGTTGTTCCTGTTTTTTTCTTTTCCTTCACTTTTTGTACAAACTGTTCCACTTTTTTAGGTATTTGTTCTCCTAATTTTCCTTATCTGTTTGTCTAATGGTGTATGTGATTATAGTATGATCTGGAGCATTGTGGCGGAATGAAGAACGAGGAATTGCTGATCTCACCAAAGTTCCCTAGTTCCTCTCTCTGCTGCATGGCATTTGCATAAGAAAATGGAGGGCATTAACTTGGTGTGTTTCTTTCAACCTATCCGACATGTAATCTTTCTCTTCGTATAACCAATACTGGCTCTCACAAGGGCTATTGCTCATCATGGTTCTTTCTTTTAAATTTTACATCCTCATAACTTCAACAAGTAGTATTTTGGATTCAACTTTTTACTGTGAAAAAGATGGAGTAAAGTTACCTCTTCAAACCATACACACTTTTTCAGACTCTCATTTACTCCTTATATCAGAATGTAATGGTGGCTCCACTTGACCCTTCAACTACCTTCTTTTTCCTTTTTCGTGGTCTAAAGTTTCCAACTATCGTTAACCATATAGATCCACATGAGAGTTGTTATTTAAATCATATAATGATGTTTTTTGTGTGAAATATAGGTACTACTACAGATGCCTTTTTTTTTAACTTATGGTGGATGAGCCTCAAGTTATGGTCTCTATTTTTGTACTTGTATTCTGCAAGTTTCAAGCTTTCATGTGTATCATTATGCAACAAGTGGTGGTCCATGTGGGACACTTTAAATCTGTCTAAATCAAATGATTGATCATAATAAGTAATGTTTACTTGATCCCTTGAGCTACCTTTTCAATTGTGTGCATACTTTCTGTGATAACATATATTTGGAGTTAAATTCCTGGACATTTTGTGTTATTATTTGACCATATATTTTCTCTGTATCTAACGCGATCTGGTTTATAATTTTGTTCAAAATTGCATTTTTGTCTTAGGTTCATCAATGAAAGGAATCTTACTGTTTGTGGATGGCCTAGAGAATTTAATCCAATTTAAGGAAAGGAATGGTTGTCCTCAACTAGGGAAAACATATAGACAGTAGACTATTAGGGATACTACTGATGCTATTTATCTTTTTACCTAGTGATACTCTTTTCTTCTTTCTCATAAGACTTCGACGAATAGAAAGAAATTAACAACTGATATTGTCCTTGAATCTTAAACAAGTTCAACATCAAGTCATATAAGCTTGATAATCTTTGATGTAATATCAATTTGGCTTGATAATGTAAATCAGCTCAACTTTGAACTCGAGCTTTATGTTATATACTTGTTATACATATTTAGTAGCTCATACACATTTCCATTTTAGCATGATATTATTAGAGCAATAATAGCTACAGTATTTGAGATAAAAGGTTTTTCTGAAACCACCCAAAAGAGGAGTAACAATTTGAGTGTAACTACAAACCTTCAACTTTTTGACCAAACACGTTAAATGTTAAAGCACTCAAAAAGTTCCCTACAACTACACCATAATGATAGATGCTCTTCAGATGAAACAACATATTCTATCCTAACAAAAGTTATTGCCGATCAGACTAGTTATACTATTCAGGTACTGGGCGTATGAAGTGCTTTCACAATCTGGGAATGAATTCACGTAGAGGGATCAGATTACTCTCCTTGCAATGATATGTTAATATCTGTAGTAGACTTTCTTGAATCTTGAACAGATGGCATGGCCGTCCAGTGATTTGGTTGAATGGAAGAAGAAATAACATTTTGAGTTCCAGCTGCGGGAACATTTACAGTGTGTGCATTGGAACTTCTAGGCTCCATATTAGAGCTATGGGGGGCAGCAGGAGAGAGCGTTCCATAAGTTATTGCTTTGAGTTCTGCTTTCTGTTTCTTTGGCTTGGCCTCTTGGTAGTTGCTTGGTAGAAAACTTCCCACTACAACCTAGTATATATTGAAAAAGCAAAGAACTTAAGCACAAAATTGAGCACTCTCAATCTCTATACTCCTGACTAACAGTAGAACATAAATAGGAAATTTTATTGTGAGTAAATGTCATGCCAAGATTAGAATTCATGCAATAGAAAATAGTTTTACCTGGACAGGACTAGCAGCTATTAGCAGTCCTGCCAGTGTTCCTCCGACAACACGTCCATCAGGACTTGCCAAAGAAATGCTCATTCCTCCGGTTCTGCTAGTAGTACGAGAACCCCCAAACTCTGTTGGAGTAAAGGATCCAGACAAAGAAAGGATTTCAAATCGACCCTACATGACAATATTACACAAGGAATTTTGATCACTCATCAAATGTAATTGAGGATACCAAAGCAGGAATGAGGCTTATCCTTCTTTTCCCTAATGTAATGGACAGCTGCACCTCAATCCCCAACTCGTTGGAGTCGGATATAAGAAAGCTAATAACCACCATGATGTGATGCAAATTAGAGTCACTGGATGTTGAACACACAAGAAAAAAACCAACCTCATAAGTTAGAGTTCCCCCTGATGAATTTGGCTGGCGTAGAGTGACATTTGATATCAAACCAACAGCAGAAATAATGCAAATAGCTCGAGGTCCTTGCTGAGAAAATGAGATTATCTTCATGGTAACATCCTAAATAACCAACGAAAGAGTAAATACGTTTCTGATCTGAAGAAGTAACAGAGTAATAAACCATAACAAGTGTTGTGTGGCGTTACTAATTCCCAGTTAGAAATTTGCTAACTGGGAAATGTAAAGGATCACTCCTTTATATTAAATTCCCAAACAAGTATGAATTATTATTGGCAACAAAGCTAAAGTAGCTATAATATACAATTACACTAAGTAACTATATTTGTAATTTTAAAATATAGAATTTTTTTAAAAAAATTGTGGAGTTATTTAGTGCATTTGGAAATTTGCAATTGCCACTTTCCCCTCACACCAACAGAAACAACCCTATGTGTTTTTTTGTTTTTTTTTTGAAAAAGAGAAACAACCGTATGTGTTTATGATCTTATTCTTACATTTCATTTTTTTTTATCAAGCTATTCTCAAATGGTATTTGCAACAACATTATCATTTGAGATCTAATCCTACACATATATATCTCAGACTTGGTGAAAGACCTTTGAGAACCTTTTGCGAACATGGCTGACTGCGTAGAATAATTGCATGATCAACCATATCCAGTTTGAAAATTCACATCATCTGCAAGCACTTAAATTATACTAGTCATGTGTATGCAAGTCACCGATCACACAGCCGAATACAAATGATAGTTACAGAACCAGAACTGCTAACACCATTGTGCCACTAGGACAATCAGTACAACACTCACTTGTACAGTCATTTGTTAAAAAAACTGGAACTGTTGGTTGCTCAATTTAAATTGAGGCTTGAGGTCAGGCAATTCTTGAATTATTACTACATCCAAGTATCCTGGATCACTCTTTACTTTTGTCTAAGCAAATTTACTTGATACCTTTTTCCTCAAGTAGTTAAACTCTTTGATAACCAAAAACTGACGAGACTTGTTCACATGATTTTAACCTTTGGAAATAGTTTTATTAACATTCTTGTACAACCAAACATACCTCACCAGCTTCAACTGTGATCATGTGAGGCAAAAAGTTGCCACCTGTGGAACATGAAATCCATTCACCTACAAGATGAGATCTAGGTGATTAGCTGCAAAACTTGCATTGCTAACTGGAAGCATATCACTAAAGTGAACTCAACCAATAAGGGAAAAAGATTATTTTTCGTCTCGACAAGGCTACTTAAGTTCTCCTGCCAAAATTCAGACTTATTTACATGCAACCAAAACAAAATGCAGAAAAAACAACTTCCTTGTGATATTTTTCCTACAAAACTCTTAGATTACCTACCTCAGAAAAGCTGGCCGAGTAAATTTAAAAACAAGGGGAACAAGGGGAAATTGAAGAATCTAGACCACGCTCCACATTCAGAAGGAATCCATGTATGTTTCTACCATAGATTCTTTAGGGTCATAATTTTATGTTGTTTGGATTCTTCAAACTGCCAATGGTTGCGTGTACAAAAGTAGTGTATTTTTTGAGAATCCGACTTGGGTGCAGCATGGAAAGTAAAGAATCCGCCTAATTTTAGGCCATAGTCCATACAAATCATGTCCTCCTGATGAACTAATGCTAAATCAATCACTAGTAGTTTATAAATCAAAGTATCATTATCTTCATTTGGAAAAATGTAGAACAAGCCACGAAAAGACGAAAACGAAAGGAAAAAAGAAGAAGTTATAAACTACAGCTATCATCATGAAATCAAGAATATATGGTCCCCTAGATAGCACTAACATAGCCAAATGAACAATTAATTCAAGCCCCAATTCTCCAAAGGAAATTGTATTTAACTTCATTCATATTAAAAACCTCAACAGTACTACTCCATATCCAATATTCCAACATTCCAGGTCCCAACTGAAAACACACTAGTTAGAATCAAAGACATAAAACTTGTACATTACCTAAATTTTCAGCCCCCACTTTGTTTCGAACCTTTTTCTCCGATGCAGGACGGGCAACACTCACTTTCTTCGACAAGAAGTCTGCTGAAATAGGCATAGGTGAATTTGTCCTTGCAACTGCCCCATCAGGCCCATACTTCCTAGGACGTCCCCTTTTCTTCTTCTCTGAGCTAATTGGAAAGGCGGTAGCCACCGGAGGGGTAATCACCGCCAATGTACCAGGTGGTATAGGAGTAGATTCTGTTCTTGATACCATATGATAGTTTGATGGAGCTTCTGGAGCTATAGCTTCCCTTGACTCCATTTTTTTCAGCAGATATTAATGCTTCGAAACTGTAAACAAAACAAAAAGAGTCAAAGAAGTGAGCTTTCTTACATTTTCCTTCAATGGAAACTCAGTTTGAAAACAGAATCAATAAGTACATTGAACAATCATCACAAAATTATATAAATATCATCCTTGTAATACTCAACTATGTAGCTCGAACTTTTCAAAAATGTGTACCATATCCTTCAAAAAGTAGTATATTTTTCAAGGATCCAACGTCATTTTTGAAAAGTACGAACAACATAACTACTCAACCTAACATCATTGCACATCTCAAGTAACACATCAAAAAATAAACCCTCAAAAAAATAAAAAAGAAAACTTTTTTTCCTTTCTTTGCTGAAAAACACAAGATGGCAATTCAATATTTTTAAAGAAAAATACAGAGAAAGAACAATATGAAGAGTATATTATAATAGCTTAATATGACTTCTGGAAGAAAAAAAAAAACCCAACATTTTCTAAGCCTTTAATTTTCTATTGACAAAAATTCAAGAACCAAAGTACAGACCAGAAAGAATGTTCTTGTTTGTTTTAAAGATCACACCATGGCTGGCTAAGTAAAAAACTAATCTTTAGACCAAAAAGCCAAAAAGAAAATTTAAGCTTAAAACTTGCAAAAAAAAAAACAAGAAAATTTTCAAAGTTAGTAGTCATAAACAACAGATTTAAAAGAGTGAGAGTGGAGTTTGACTTACACTGCTCTATTTCACAGATCAAATTAAATTTTACAAAAGAAGAAAAAAGAAAAGAAGAAAAAATGGTTATATAACCCACAAATATAATAAGTTTTTAAGATGAAACACTAGCGTTTCACACAGAGAACCAGTTTTCAGGTGAGCAAAATTTCAAGACAAAGACACAACATGTAAAACAAAAAAGTGGAAAGCAAATTTCTGAATGCAATGCAAATTCACAAAAAAAAAAAAAAAAAAAAAACACAAGAAAAGTTAATTATTTTTTCATATTAGTAAGCAATAAAATATTAATTGCACTAAAACCAAAAAAAAAAAATGTAATATGATTAAGATGCATTTCAAGTCCGAGTAAAGAAATTAATTTAAAAAAAAGGGGTCATTATGATTATTGAGAAGGGTATTTTGGTAAAATGGTGATGAAATAATAGGTATTATGGGGAAAAAGATAAAGTTTCTTTTTGAAAATTGTATTAAATATTGTAGAAAATAAAAGCTGAAAAAGTGAAGGTAGGGGACCAAAAGCTTGTCAGAGCGGTCAACCTTTTTTTGCCGCTGACCTACTTTTTGTCCTTTTTTCAAACCAAGGGTATTTCTGAGATGTTAAGTTTATGCCCCTGGAGTATTGAATTAATTACTAAACAATGCCACTGATATTTGATTAGTTCAATTATGTCCAATTTGAATAGACATTAATACGTACTTGCTATTTTTCTGAAATTATAATAAGATAAGTTTCGCATCTAACAAACCAAAAAATTCATTATTTTATGCTATAACAACGTTTGTATATTGCGATTTATGCAAACAATAAAACTGTTATAATTCTCTATAAATATACAATTGTAATCATTCGTTGGCCTAAATTGTACAATTCGTGGCCTCATTTCAATGCCAATTTGCATAATCTCGCGATCCTATTACTGCAATTGTTATGCACAATGTATAATTTCGTTGCCTATCTAACTGTACTATTGTATAAAATTGTTTTGCATACATGAATCGGAATTAAAATGGATGTATATTGCATAATATACGGGTTGTAGTAAGAAGATATATGTTTTTTTCTCTTGTTTATACAAAAACAGAACACAATCGTATACACTTTGTGTATAAAGCGAGAGAAAAAAAAGTGTATTTCTCTGAAGTGTAAATTCGTTGGCACTTTTTCGTGTAATATTTATATAATTTGCATTGTCTACAATTGAATGAAGTAAAGTAAAATGTTTTTCTTTGTAAATTGTATAATTACAGTGTATAGCACGAAGGAAAAGATATATGTTTGAATGTGTATATCAATTTCTATCGTTTTAATACAAACCAGAAACCGAATTTATAAACTTCTGTGTCTATAAGCAGAGAGTGCGAGAAGAGGGAGAGTGGCGAGCAGATTTTTGGGGAAGAGAGGCGACTGACAAACGTTGGCTAACGTTTGCTATGGACACAATTAAATCAAACCGTAGCTACTCCATTTATTTTAGGTTATTAGGTTGCTATTATATATAATTATCCTATTATAATACTCTTTTAGTGAAAATGGCAAAAAAAAATTTACCAAACACAAAATTTAATGAATAAATGGACTTTTGATATAAAGCAACAAAAAGAAAAAAAATTTATAAGCGCGATAAGATGATATGAAGTATGTATTATAGACACAAATATATTTTTATCTTATGAATAAATATAAATATATTTTTATCTTGTGAAAGTAAAAAAGAGATTATTGTTGATAAATTATCTAATTAAAAAAAGCACAATAAACAGGTATTTAAAGAAACTACAATAATATTAAGTCTTGCTAGAAAAAAAAGTAAAAGAGAATTATAAAATAAATAATATGATAATTGAAAAAAATAAATATGTAATATAAAATTAATAATATTAATTATATGAGAGAAATTAAATAATATTTGATTACTTAATAAATTTAGAATAAAATGAAAAATATGTAGAAGAGGAATGAGGGTGGCACTAACAAGAAAATAATCGAATTCTCACTGATAAAATAAAAATTCAAATACGCAATGAATTAACGTAAAAAACTACTTATAATAATGGGTCCTAAGAAGTAGTATCATCAAAGTAAAACACACATAACAATAAACTATTTTTTTTCATAGGAAAAGAGAATGTGATATTTCTTGAGAGTATTGAACTATCACATAAAATGATAATGGAATAATATTATATATAATCACAGATTATTAAGTGTATATTATTCTCATTTATGTTGATGGAAGTAATTTTTCACACGTGGGAGACATGCAATCGGATCTACCAAATTATTAACTTGAAAACAACAAAAAAACTTTTATTTACCATGTTAGATTGCTCAAATTTACCTTTCAATGCTACGTCACATAAAACTTTACCTTTCAATGAAATCTCGAAATTATACGATTTTCAAGAGTCAAATTTTTAGTTTTGACAATAAATTTGAATTCTAAATTTTTTTAAATAATATTTATGTGTTTAAATCCAAGTGAAAAATATTATACATGACTTAAAATATTGAATAGGTATATAAAAATTAAACACAATCAAATAAAAAATAAATTTAATTTTTAAACTTTTAAATAATATCACGTAAATTGAGTATTATGTATTTTTTACGGCACCAATGCATATATATAACTATATTGAAGAATTGACATTATTAAATTGCATTATTTACTTTATTTTATAACAACACAATATATATGTGTTAATATAATTTTTTTTACATGTTTTCAGTTAATACAATATACATTAAATAATTGATAATTATTAATACTTAGTTAGTGTTTGATCATAAATTTTTAAATATTATTTGAATAAAAATTTGGGTGAAATTTCACAATGTGTTTGGTCATAGGATTTAAGAAAGATATTTCACTTTTTTAGAAAAACATGATTTATACCCATAAGTTTTAAAAACTATCAAAACTAACTATAAGTTTGTATTACAAATCAATTGGATGTTCGTTACAATAATAACAAATAATGTCCATGACACTAGAGCAATGTGATAATTTGGGAGTCAGGTGCACACAGCAGATCTCCATACATCGTGAATGAAGTAGAAGACAACACCTTAACTTTGTTGCCTTGATCTAATTTTTCATTATTTTCATCAACAATCATATCATTTAATATTACTAAATATTTCATTACTATTTTGGTGTTCACATAAAAAATTATATAGTACAACACAAACAACTATTAATAGAAAACGTTTTTGTAAAAGATAAAAGTTTGAGGTATAATTTTAATTTTCAAAAGGTCTCAAATAATGATATTTGTCCCAAATACTAGAACAAATAATATTAAGAAATTTGCCAAAAAATATTTCCTAAATAATGACAAAATATATGAACAAACATTATTTGCTAAATTTTTTTTCCAAATATTATTTAGGAAATCTATGACCAAACGGGTCCTTAGCTAATATCGTCATATACTAGTTGATACTCATCGTTTGAATTACAGACTCTTTCCTAATAATTATAACGCAATGTTTTGGAGAGATACATATTGAAACAACATTTTTTTTATTATTATTAAAATAGCGATAGTAATCAATTGTATAGATTTTGTGAATCTAATTCATAGTGACTTAATCCAAAAGTTACGCACTAAATGACAATTTCTTAATATTTTGGATCGAAAATCAAAATATAAAAACCCAATAGTCAATGAAAATTTCATTGTTTCCTAATAAGTACCCTATATTTTTTCTGTCAAAAAGTAGGCTACATCAATTTTGAATCACGGGTTCAATCAACAATGATTTTCAAAATTAATTATGACAGATTTCAACTTATTCCGCAAGAGACAAAATTCACTATACGATAGAAAAGTTTTTTTTTTTCCTAAAAAAAGAAAATAGTTAATTAATGAAAAATTATACAAAGTAAACTTACATATAAATTGGAAATATACACATTAACAATTCAAATATAATTAAATTTTTTTATATTATCATGTTAATTTGACTTATTCTAAGCATATCTTTTTTTTTCAAAGTTAATATCTTGCACTCAAAAGAAAAATAATCAAAATAGAAAAATAGAAAGAAAAATAACGTTAACTTAATAACAAAAAACACTGATAAATAAACAAACATGTATGCTAGTAAAAAAAATGGAGGATAAGATCTCATGTGAAATAATTGATTAATATTATTTTCTCTGTTTTATTTTAGTTGATCATTTTTAATATATATATATTAAGAAATTATTTATAGAATTTTTTATTATTAATTCACACCTTAAAATTTTTTTTGAGAACTTTACAAATAAATATAAACACTTCAAAAAGCATTAGTTATTAGAGTAATATATTAAAATTTCAATTAATTTTTGATTTAGTCAGATAGACAATCAATATGGCATGAAACAACTGTTTCAACTAATATGAGAAGAGAGATAAGGAGATGAGACTATTATTCTATAATTCGTCTGTTTAAAAACTTGATATCTATATTTTCCTACAATAGTCATGTCCTCAATGAAAAATTTATCATATTCTATCTAATCACGTCTTTCAATTTTTCTTCGACCTATATCGGCCATGTATACCAAAATATTGAGTGAGCTAATTAATATATGAACAACATAAGTGAGTCCTCTTCAATGGTATTTCCACATTAATTCAAACATATGAGTGTTTTATCAAATTGTTCCAATTATATTTATTTATTATTGCAATCACAATAGCAATGCAAAATCAAATTAAGATACTGAGGGATGAAAAAATCAAAAAGGAAAAAGGACATTTGTGGAACCTATTAGGCTTTTTGGGGCAGTCATGGCCCATCTTTGATAAGTTGCTGAAATTTTAGTCAAAAGCTTAAATTATTGTTATTTTCGTTTCTGTTCACCTTTTTTTTTGGCGGTAGGGATAAATAATTTGGTTAGGCAAATAAATTCATAGAAAATATGATCTTTGCACTTTTATAATTAGAACATAAGAAAATTATCGGTCTGCATCTCTTAAGTGTTAAATTAATTTTTCATCATAAAACTAAAACTTTTTTATCGTCGTAAAAGACTAGCAAATCGTTTATCCATATCAGAAAGGTGTGTTTATTTAACACCTCTCAATACTTTCCGTTTTAATTTATATGTAAACTTATTTTTAATTGAATAAGCTTCAAATATATAACATTTTATGAGACTAAAAACTATTCATTTTAGATAAAATGAATAGTTCAAATTAAATTGTCATTTGGTTGTTTTTTTTTTTAAAAAAAAACAAGTTGTGGACCGAAGAAGCTTGATCAAAAGATACTTGACCTTGACTTAAAATATGTTTCATTAGTTTCATATTTTACTAATTTTAGCTACCAATTGAAGCAATCCAATATTCACATAAACTTAACTTTGACTGTTGGAAAAGCAAATCCCCATATTCTTTGGCCTTGGAGGACTCTTATTGAGAACATTGGTTCAATTCACACCACCACATCATCAAAACAAATAAAACAGCACATCCCTCACACCTCGTATCTGTACAAATGACTAAAGAAAAAGCGCAGTTCGGTGCAGAAAGCTCTCACTATGTGCAGGGTTCAAGTGGAACCACGTTAAAAGGAAAAGGCATTGGCTATAAAACCAGATGAGTATCCATTGATACTAGTTGTACCGCTAAATCAAGCATTTGGTAATGACGTTGGCATGTGGCAATGGAACGTAACCAGCTCTTCTCTCCTCGAATGAGTACTCGATATTATCAGCACAAGCAGAAACATGGCGACTGGATGGGGTCATTGCAGTCTGCATGGCAGTGGAAACTGATGAAGGAGTTGCTGGCATTGGAATGGGCAATGTTTTTGGGGTAATACTTCCTTCAACAGCAGAGGCAATGTTTGTTGGAGTCGTAATTGGAGTCTTGTTCAAAGAGACTGTTTCCTTGAGTCTTCCTTCAGCAGTAGTAATCTTGGTTGGAGTCATAACTGGTGTTCTGTTCAAATACAGTGCTTCCTGGACCACCCCGCTCTTTAAGGTCTGATTCTGAATATTGATGGTACTAGCATTTGATGATAACAATGACGACAAGGGAGAAAGAGGCTTCCTTGTCTGTGTTGTTGCATTTTTAGGTGGATTTAACTGGCCCTTCCTTATCTGTGCTGATTCAGTTCTAGGTGGATTTAAAGGGGCCTTTCTTGTCTGTACTAATTCAGTTCTAGGTGTATAAGGGGGATAGAGGCTTCCTTGGTTCTTTCTTGGTGCCAAGATGCTATCTCTTCTGCCTACAACAAAAATTCAAAAGTTAGACAATTTAAATATCAATAGCGCGGTCCAATTTAGAAGCCTCAAAAGCTCAATAAACATAGACATAGAAATGAGTATACAACAATTTTGGTGGAAAAGTAAATTCAGATACACTAGAGGACAAGATCACAAGCCTACCACTTTGGGGAGTTTGCTGTTTCAACGAGCTAGACAGTCGAGAGGATGGTGCAGGTTTACCAGCATATGGGGTTTGAAGCATTGATCCTCCAAGCGATAGTCTTTTATTGGTCAAACCTCCCATTGATGGTCTAAAATTCTTCTTTGCACTCTTTGAAGGACTAGGTATTGAACCAAAAAGTGCTTCTTGCTCCACCATCAACTGTCCCTGAAGCTTCTTCTGGTCCTTGAATAAAAAGAAGAATCTTATAAACAACTAATACACAGAGAAGTCATTTCATGTGTAATAATAAAATGGAAAATCCATACCCTCTGTCTCTGACGCTCAAGCTCCCTCTCCTGCTTTAGAACACAATATTGCTCAATCATATAAAGAACGGCTACCTGGAAAGCAAAACTGAAGGCGTAAGTAAACAATACAAGAGCGTTATCATCAACTTCCAAGAGTTAAGGCAGCTGCAGATGTGGATGCATGCTTAGTCTTGCTATAGCAAAGTCGAGTTAGGTGCTTACACCATCATACAAGAATTCATGTCCTCTTTCTTTCTGCCAAGCGCTAGCTCTCAATCTCAATGTCTCCACCATAGCTGCCACAAATTCAATTTTAAGATTCTTACCAAACTAATCAAGTTTAATTGGCACACTAAACAGACATGCAACAGTGTAAGTGATTTGTTAATGATAAACTATAATTGATTTGCATAACAAAATTTCAGAAACCACACATGTGATTTAACTCTTACTTTCTGGTATCTGCATTCTTAGATTACACTTGTTATGCAGTAAGCTAACTCAAAGAAGATTAATATCAAAATCTATTCAGGTTATTTGTATTAGCAAAATCAATTTTTAATGATGGGAGACACGGGGAACAGAAAATAGGTTCCGTACCAGGTATTTTGTTGACAAGAACTCGAGCTTTCTCAGCTCGCTTCAAATTACGATGTGTACCTTTTCCACCATGGTAACGATTTTCATCCTAAATAAAACATATTAGAAACAGAAGTATGGCGCAGAACATACAGGAAAAAGGTCAAAAAACAGAACATAACGTCCAACCCTGTTGTATTCCTCCAACCAACACTCCTCATCACATGCAGCCAACCACTTCTCCAACTTTTCAAGAATCTCTCTCCTACTAAAGGTTTCCTCTTTAACCTTGGAAATCTGGACCTCGAATTGCTCAAGCAGATATGAAGGATCAATTGTGCCTACAAATTATAGCTTTACTACTTGAGAATACAACAAAAACTTCACACATATTGGAAACTAAATAAATTTCTTTAAGAAATCAATTTGCTTAAGCATACAATAATCCATAAATTATCACAAAATGATTCAGTTAGAATGCATTTGGTTAGAAGTAGCTACGTGTAATCTTGATGACTAATTCATGACAGGAATAAGTTACCAGATTCTATAGCTTCAACAGAAAAGTCAACTGAATTTTGTGTTTCAATAACCAAATGTGCTTTCCTACAGATCTCCTCCAACTCCAGCCTCTTTCTCAGAAGAACCTCTTTCATTTTTGTTGATTTCATTGCCTGCAATCTTGACACTTCTGCCTCTGCCTGCATAAGTATTATAGAATTGCAATAATTTTCATTACTGCTATGAAAGCATCACAACAAGCCTAGAGAGCTCTCAATTTCTGCTAGAAATTAACAGCCTAAAATAATAATTGAAGAGAATCAGTTTATGTATTTTATACATGTTGAAGACTGTCGGCAGACAAAACATTAGGCTCCTTTATTTCATTTTCTGAAGCTGCTATGTGCCTGGTGAAATCATAAAATTTCTGTTGCTCCTCTAGTGGTGTATCCATCAAGCTCCACAGCTCAATCAGGGTAGTTGCAAGATCTTGAAGCTAAACAACAAGAAGAACAGCATCAGTAGAGAGACAAATATGTGGTATGGAACAATTAAATTGACATTTATACTAACCCTAAGCGATCTTTGTTTCTTGAGCTCTTCCAATCTGTTGATCATAGCAGAAAGCTTAAAGATCATATCTTTGCTTATGTTTTTCAAGACACGAGAATCGTCTAAGGTTGGATCAACCTCAGAAATAGTTTGTTTGTAATCAACCCCAAGGACAACACATAATGAATTGATAGTTGTCAAGTGGTCAACCAGCAGCTTCAGGCGGTCACTCTGAAAATGTTTACAAGATTCTATTAGACAAACAGTATCTCTTGTAATTCTTTATTGCAGAGGAAATATTTCCGATTATTATGAAATTCTGCAACATTAATAGTGGAATGATACTCCCCGTTTGTTTTTTCCTCTATTGTAAGCTGTTCTGATGTGTCTGTGAAGTGACAGTTTACCGAACTCATTTTGCAAAAGTTGGAACTTTTTGTAATAATTTTATTCAAGGCAGCAATCGTGAGCTAAAACATGCAGAGTTTGAAGCAAGTAAAGAGAAGAAACAGAAAAAACCTTCTCTTTTTGCAAAGCAAGCAAATAATTCTGCATTTCTTCTAGTCTTCTGACAGACAAATCATTCTCATCAATTACACTCATTTGAGCATTCTCTTGGAAGTGTAAACAGAGCTCTTTCGAGAAAGTCTGTATCTGATCAACAACAGCCGCAAACTGGTTCATCCTCTCTCCTTTTCTCCTCTTCATCTCTTCTAACTTAGGCTTAATGGCCTCAAGCTCTTCCTTCAAACTTCTGGAAATCTGCTATGTAAGGAGGCTAAATGTTGAAAATTTTCTACATACCAAGCAAAAGATCATAAAGTTTTACTCCAAAGGAGAGATTTTTGTTTGTCTCACCTGCCTAGCATATGATGATTGTTCTCCTAGTGCTGCACATATCTTTGCAATTTCTGCTTCAGAGTCGGCAACAGTTTGCCGCAGTTGAGCCCGGCAACGACTTGCCTGATTCACTTTTCTTCTATATGCCTCCAGACACTCTTGCTGTAGCTCGAAAAGCATCTTATCCCTTTCGATATCAGGCTCTCCCATCTCATCCCATATTCTCTGATCCAAAATACAAGGTAACACACAAAAAAAGAGTACACTCTCAGAACACAATGTAAGTCTTGTATTTCTTAATAACAATAAAAGAGCCTAGTTCCAGCAAACCTGCATCTCAGAGAGAAGAGAGCCACAAGTTGTTTCCATATGCAAAGGCTTCTCACTTTGGCTGTTATTCATTGTTGAAGCATTAACACCTTGAGAATGAGAAAGAGATGGTAAATGGAAAAGCTAAAGGCAATCCTGAAGCACGGAGATTGAATTTAGATAAGCTACATAGGAAAATCACAGCTAAATTTAGAATAAAACGTTGAAGTATTTGCTGATTTATCACTCTCCAACCTTAAAATGAAAACGAAGCATTAACAATTTCATTGTTTCAAAAGTTATGATGATCTTTTAGCACCTCTTGGACAGAATCTCGCAAATGATTTTTGATATTTATTTTGTTAGGCAATAATAACATATATCGCACCAGAACTTATCTATCCAATCAATCAACTATACCTCAATAATAAATTTCATGCAATTTAAAAGGATACTGCAAGAAAAAAAAAGGCCTTTTAAGCCATGTTTAGTTTCTAGTCCAAAATGTGAAGATTATCATATGTAAAATTCCAAGAAAGACGAACTAATTGCCATAGAAACTAGAACCCTACTTCTTTGAATGCGCGTTAACAGACAAACATCTTGATCTCTCCCCCTTACCAGAAACTAAAAATCTTGAATATCTAAAACTCTTTTGCTCATGAACCATTACTTACTAACTATTCAAAAAATGCCAATCAACAACAACAAGATATCCGGCGTAATTTCACAAGTGGAACCTTAACCCTACCTCAAGAAGATAGAGAGGTTGTTTCTGATAGACCACACCAACTCAAAAGATTCATGAAAAGCCAAGCCCTAAGTTAAAGAAAATATAATACATTTAGATTAGAAATAACAGCTTTCAACTTGAAAACCCCCTTTAATTTGTAAAATTGAGTTAAAATTCAAGAAGCACTAAACCCCACCCAGTTAAATGTAGCAACAAAATAGTATAGAAGTCTCCATGGATGTTAATATTACGATCATTTGTTTAATCTATACACAGATACTGAATTCTGAAAACAGAGCACCAATTATCATCTAAAATACAAAGAAACTCGAGTAATCAAAACCCTTACTAGAATTTTGATCAGCCGTAATTAAGAGAAAACTGTGATCCTTTTCCGGCAAATTTGCTCAACCCAAGTGAAATTATTGTTGTGATAATATGAAATTTTGTTAAAAGGTAAATGTAGAATTTGAGTGAGAGAAGGAGGGAAAGAAAAACGTTAGCTTTTGTTTTGTAAAGCAAACGTATGCACAAAGAGAGCGCTTTTATCTCTTTATAGGCCGTTTCATAATCACTGTTTTTGAATTTCAAAGTTCATCTCCATTTTACTGCTTTTTTTTTTTTTTGTATTTTATAATTAGTAAGTAATTTAATACTATGTCAATCTTCAAAAGATATGATTAATGGCCAACAAAACGTATTTTATAGTTTCAGCATGAAATTTTCGACAACTGATAGTTGAGAAAAGTTTTTCTATCATTTATAAAAGCTTCAAATTATTTTTTAACCTTTCACCTATTCAATTTCCATCTAAAAATCTTATATATTCTTTATTACATACTAAAAATTTGGATACGAAAGAAGTTTACGAACTTTTGAAAATTATAATTTGAATAATGTATGACACTTGTAATACTTTGAAGGGTTTTACATAAAACCATTGTTAAATAACAAAGATCATCAAATATTCTTTTATATCCTAATCGATTTCATATGATCATAATATTCACATCCATATGGATCGACTACCATATGTAATTGACCAAAAAAGTACGGCTATTTTTGAGTTGTTGCAGTAATGGGCTGCTAATTTGATTAATTATTCGATTAAGATTGTGAAGTTGTGTTTCAGCCATAAGGTATATACTATGACAAAAAAAATAAAAATACAGCACACTTGAAGAAAGTAGACATATTAGAAATCTCTCCATTCTATTCTGTCGCACGGAAATAATCAGGCCAGAAAACGCATCAACCGTAATAACAACATATTCAGTATAATTTCATAAAATAGAATATAACAGAATAAAATCTTAACCCTACAACAACATCGGATACTAAAAATACTTCAGTTAGTGCAATGGACCTAGGAATGACAAACGATTGGATTGGATTGAATTGGTTTTGCATGGTTTGAATATGATTTGAAAAAAATAGGTTGAATCATAATCCATCCAAATATAATACGGTCAAATATGATTTGATCAAAATGGTACTAACCCTTTTAATCAAATTTATTTTTCAAAAAACATAAATGTACCTCTCTCCACATACCTTTCACCAACCTACCCTAAAAAAAAAATATTTTTCAAAAATAAAAAAATCTTTGTTTTAAAAAAAAAAAAGAATTACCACGTCCCTTGGCAACCCCCTAAACCCCCCCCCCACCCCTCCACCACATACCCTTTTTTTTTCAAAAAAAAAAATTTACCCTCTCCTCCCAGGCATTCTCCGCCCCCCACCCCCACTCCACCCCAACTTCTACCAACTTACCTCTAAATTTATTTATTTTTGAATAAAAGTGAAAATAAATAATCTAATATGAATCAAATGGATATCCATATTGAATCTAATTTGACCATATTTGAAGAGACATTTAAAATAGCTTGAAATTCATATTTGACCAATTATAATATAAGCGATCCAAATCATTACATATGGTCAAAATAGGCTCATTTTATTAATATGGACCGAAATTGTCACCCTGTATGAACCATAGCAAAATAACTACAACCAATTGTGAGTCACACTTAGAAAGCTTTGGTGACAACAGTCCAAAAAAAAAATGTAGCAGTTACAAAGAATCTCAAGAAACATTATTGGCTGGAAACTTATAACTTACCCTCTTGAGAACTCATGTTTAAATATCAACTAAACTACCAACTTTGTGATATATAGGTGCTAATGACCTCAAAATGACTGTTTTAGCACCTAGCATCAAGCAAATCTGTCTGAGACAGACCTCACAAAATGGCTCACAGAGGTCGTCTCTACTTGTTGTGCTTTTTCTCGAAACAAAGCCTTCCAAACTACCATACGAGGCAACCTGTACACATACATAAATGGGAAATGTGCAGAGGAAGAGGACTAGCTTGTACTGATCCCCTCAAGGTACCAAGTTGAGAAAAGAGGCATCAAGTGTTGCTCCTCTCCTCACGGACGCTTGAGACCAGGTGACCACTGACTGAGCTGAAGTGGGATGAAGTTCCCATGGCTTTGCAGATTAATTGGAGTTCCACTACAATTCTTCACATGGATCAACTGATTGGACAACCTAAGTTGCCAGTAATCTTGAGGGAACCCCAAAGTGGCAAAAAGCTTGGATTTCGGCACAACATAACCAGATGCTCAGAAAGCTTGGATTTTAGAATTCACATCCCATGTGAAACATATGAAAGAGAGAAAAAGCATCGAACAGCAATTGTAATTGTTGTTTAATTTTCATACATAAAATGTGCTGACATAACTGAAATTTGAAACTCACAGAATAGTCGAGGTACTTTGGGGTTTAAAGGTTCAATAAGAATGCCAAGCTTTATAGATCCAAACTGGACCAAGTCCCATAATCAGCAGGGATTGGCCAGAGGGGGATCTTGTCCATCCAGAAGACATTCAGAGAGTCAATCCTATGCTTATGAACATGTAACTCCCAACAGTAAAATTTTATCCTTCCATTTTATTTATGTAAAATGAAAAAATATGGGGCTACAAATTCTTTTCCACTAGACCTTCAAATTTTCCTTCCAAAAATAAAGATCTTAAGCTGCCCAAGAAGGACGTGATGAGAAAATAAATGCAGAAATTCAACAAAAAGATTGGAAGCATCACAGCAGAACACTTTTATCACAAAATGTACTGAGGAAAGCCAAAGCATTCACAATTAAAAACATAAACTGGAAGTATTGTCTGCTGCGGATATCCTTCTTTCTAATACAAGAGACGAGAAGAATAAGGTATTATGCAGGCGAAGCAGAAGATAAGAAAGCATTGTTTTCATTTTTAAGGTTAGAAAACTGTCATCTGCGCTTCACTAATGAACATCTCTAAGCAATATAACATAGGCAACACCAGTTGAGTAACAAAGAGCATTTCCCAACGTGTAAATTTTCTCCAAAAAGAAATAACCAAATGAAGCAAATAATGCAAACATAAAAGATGATCAAGACGCAGTATGTTAAGTAAGGACATAAAGAGCAAGAATCTGCAAATAATTAACTTACTGAATCTTAAATTTTACTCACCAAAACCTTTACAACACTCAATCCATATGTCAAAAGCTTGTATTCTTCAAAATAGCAGCCTGCCAACATTGTGCTATCGATGTTCCTGCAGTCCGTTTGTGATGGCTCTCATACGGGAACAAGCCATAAAACACTCTTGAACATCTCATACATTTCTAACAACCCAGAGCCAGAAAAACTAGCCTGTCCAATTTCCAAGATCCATAATGGGTGATTTATTCTACGGTTAGGATACCAAAACCTACCCTATTAGATACATGAAAAATCTAATTAACAGGATGAGCCATAACTTGAAAAAAGAAGAGCAGAAACAGGAAGAAGCATTTATTTTGATTCCAATTTTATGAGTTAAATGTTTAACTTGTCAACTACATCACCAATTACTTTTAAGAGTGGCAGAAGTACAGTTAAAAAGAAGATAGAAATTCTTGTTAATGAAGGACCTTGAGATCCAAAGAAGCTCCATGAGTTAATGATAATAAGCCTTCCACACATGTTTTTGACAAGAGGACAAGTGTATTAACTTAAGAGAATTCAGGTATGTGCATATGTGGAGCAGGAGTTACAAAATTGTGGATAAGTGGGTAAAGACCTCGGGTAATAAGGGATGACGTAACAAGGAATAACGATCAAGACGTGAATTTTATCCTTAATAAAAGCAGGAGCAGACATCAGCCTTCTTTAGACATGCAAATATATGATACTTCTACGACCAAAGTGTAGTTATAGCAACAATTCAAATAGAAAAGGAAAAAGAGAAGTGATGACAGAAAAATTTGCATAAGCTCTTTCTGTGTAAAGGAGAGGTGCCAACACACATTCAAGGAAATATTAAATAAACTTCAATTTGTTGCCCATCATTTTCATTCTGGGATGGTATACACGTAATTAAGAAAAATAAAGAAACAATTACAGGAACATGTGACGATAGCTTTTATGGTTGAACAGAAAATTACAGACAATGACAAGTTCCCATAAGCTTTCTATTCATCAATTGTATGTCCAATTTAAGATATATGCCACAAACTAGTCCTTAAACAATAAACCTTCTCACTTTTTCAAACTGCTTTCAGAAATTGAGGCTAAACTTAGCAACTTATGGTCAATAGAATGAACACATTGATTATGTTTATCTTAAGCATAAACAAATTTAGTAAGAACTGCCATTTCCATTTTCAACAAATAGTAAATCAGGGAACTAATTCAAGAGTTGACTGGAAAGAATTAATTACAAGCAAACCATAAAAATCTCTCTAGGAACAAGGGCAACAATTTTAACAACACCATCACAACTTATTACACTTGTTTGACAAATCATATATCCACAGATTGTTCTCACACCAGGGATGCATAATAGATTTGGAATTATAAATCGCTTCAAAAGCAATTCCAAGAATGTGTGTAAAATTTAGAGATTGACTGCATTTAATTTTGCCAAAACTTTCCTAGAGAAGTCCTGGTGATTTAATAAATAGTCAAAAACATGTCTCTTCATCAGATCAAGGTATCAGGAATTCAAATAAGTAACACAGTTATAAGTACTCTGTATTTAGATTGAGACTCATCTTTCAAGAAAATAAAGTTCTTACTTAAATTGGATTAGTTTTTAATGATTATCCAAATATCAACGAGGTTTGCATATGCTTATTAATTATTATTATTATTGCGTCATAACATAACAGGATCATACACAATTATATGTGTTGAATGTACAGTCTCATCTTCTCCAAAATTTCCCTTGTTTCTGCAATAGGACTTAGATTTTAGAGCAAACAAGCCAAAATAGAACTTGACCGAAACAAATCGTGAATTAAGCTAGATTTTTATCCTTGTCTTCTTTATTCTTTTTCCACATCAAGATGAGTTGATTAGCAAGTCAAATTATTTTGGTATATCCTCAAGAGTATGTATTAAGGAAGTCTATTTACATGATGATTTCAAACTACTATTGAATAGAATCATGTCATGTATCTATGTTCAACCTGAATCAGAAGCCAAAAAAATAATCCAATGGTACATCAACACTAACTCCTCAATTGTCCAAAAAAGTTGGGTTTTCATAGAGTTTCAAATTGTCATCTCCAACTAGAAGGTTTTGCCACCATCAAAAAAGGAAAAAATAAAAACAAAACAAATAACTTGAAATTTTTTCCACATTCGTGGAAGAAGAAAAGGAGGAGGCATCAACAAAAACTGTTTTACAATGGGACGGGCTCATGAGTCATGATGTTCATGTTAATCAACATAATCAATACAAATCTTCACCCATATTCTCCACATACACTTGGAATACAAATCTTCACCCATATTCTCCACATACACTTGGTCACTCTATTAATCCACAAGATCCCTTGTGTTTCACTAGATTATAAGCACAATCTTTTGGATAAATTTCAACTTATGGTCTTCTAGGCTATTCCTTTGGATACTACCCACCAATTGCTAATAGCATTACATAAATATCTATAAATATCACACACATGGGCATCACAAATGCTTGATATTACATACTTCTATAAACAAAGCTGAAATTTTGCTAAAGAGTTCATCTTATCCTAATTCCTAAATTAATAAAGCTAATAGAAACAGGTTTAGTCAATCTTGGTCGTTATTTGAAAATTCAGATTATCACTGTCCTCAATTCTTTGGTTAGCATCTCAGAAGTAAAATCAATAGAGCAGCAGCATATACAATAAATGCAAGATAGTAAAAGGTAATCGCTAACTCAGATATGGCAAGTGCAACCAAGTTTAAGTTTTGAAAATTTATGACAGGTCAAATAACTATCTAATGTATGTGCAAAGAAGCTCATGGGCTGTAGTTTACAGAATTACAACAGCAAAGACGACAAAGAGGCTGCCAGATGTTTCAACCTTTTGTCTACACAAATATACAACCCACATCTAACATTATAGTATGAAAAATGGAACAAGGAGGACTATAATTAAGTTAGAGTGGGTCACCAGCTGTAAGATCTCTAAACAAGCCCCCCAGGCTTGAATCCACTGTCAACACAATCTGCGCCGGAGTCCAGTTCACAGGATGAATCAAACCATTTAGGGTTCTCAGGGTAGAAGTTCTCAACAACGAAGCCTACATCTGTATCTATACTCTCATCATGCCTTAAGGGCTTGGTCAATTTAGAATTCCCACAGTCAAGAATGCCCTTCTGATCGAATTCGCTGCACTCCAATGGTTTCTCTGATTTACAAGACTCACCCAGCAGATCCTTCTCATTCCTACAATCTGACCTTATCTGATCCCAAGATGCAACCTCCCCAAGTGTTCTCCCAAAACTGTCTTCATCTTCCTCAATAAGCTCTGCATCCTTCCCATCCTCATAAATGCGATGATCGTGAACACCCCAATCTGCCAAATCATTTTCCCCGACCAATAGATCATCCGAGGTCGGCTTATCTGAGAGCAACCCAACTGACTTCGATCCATATTCTCTCACATTCCTAAGTTTATTCGCAAAATCAAACAATTCACGAGACACCGAGCACAATAACTCATGAGGAACTTTCCCAATCTGGCCCTCAAGCAGTGCAATCTCATTCCTTGCTTCCTGCATTTGCTGCAAAATCGAATGTTGCAGATCTCCACTATCCTTCCCAAGGAACCCAAAATCTTCATTTTCTACTTCGTCGCCCATCCCATACACTGTTTCCTGATCCATCAAAACCCCTCCTTTATGGCCAACTACTCGATGCATTATTCTTGCATTCCCATCTGACGCACCAGGTTCATGCCCCGAGTGCACTGCATACAACTTAAAGACTGCTGTCCCTTCCTCCAGATAGACAAATGACTTATCCTTCTCATTATAATTTGATATTGGAACTATCGCCCTGATACGAAACCCACACCCACACCGTTTTGACGTGTAAGGCTCTCTTTTTAAAATCCTCGATTTCTTCGAGGATGCAGGCTCCTCAGGCGTGACAACGCGTAATCTTTAACCTTCCTCATCGGCTAGACATGGGGGTTTTTTTTTTTGTAGCGCTTAATATTTCTGCCTAATACACAAGGCCACTTTATACTTTGTGGCCAATTGTTGTAATCTAACAGGCACTTCCTTTGCGGGTACTTCAAATGATTCAGTATACTCAAACCTACGTCTCTTCGTACGTGGCGCAGACTCTGAGCACACGGGGCAAACCTCAACACAAACCCTAATATAACTCTCAGGTATTCCATAAAATTTAGCACCTACAGTCCACACCTGTTTAATTCTTTCTACAGTTTCTTTCAGTCCCAAGTGTTTTAAATCCGCATCACAGTGAAAACTTGTGACTATATCATGCCATTGATCAACATGGGAAACGAATTGACTGGAATTATTCTTGAAACACAGTAATTCATTACCATTCAAAGGGTCGATATTCGCGATAAGCTTGTCCTGGATCCGCTTCCACGCCGTGAGGTATGCCGTGTCCTCATTCCGGTCCTTCCACACCAAACGCCAGCTTTGAAGCACCGACGACGGCGTCACAGATCGAATTTCCTCCGGCGTCGCCACACGGCCCGCGAGAAGACAGCGTATCATCAGGGCATGTGATTCCTTATTGAAAGTGTAGAATTGAGATGAAATGTGAGCTTCTGGGCTTATACTCGCCACAGCCACGGTATGCCGATGACGTTTCTCCGCCTTATTTTTGTCGCCCTTTCCCAAACCCAAATCAGGGTTAGGGTTAGGGTTAGGGTTCGCAGAAACGATGTCGTTCTGCTGCTCCAATTGGGGTAGCGACTGAATTAGCTGCTGGTGATGGTGATGGTGCTGATGTTGATCGGGATCGGAGGAAGTATGGCTGGTATCATCGTCGTCGTCGTCCCGGAAGAATCCAATATCAGAAAAAAAGGGTTCTTCTTCTTCCTCCTGTAAAATTGACGGCTGAGATTGATCCAAGATTTGATGATGCGGGTCCAAGTGATGATGGAACATATCTTCTTCTTCAACTTTGCTAGGATTCATAGCTTTCTGCAAAATGGGTATCTGAAAAAAGGCGTTCTTTTTTTTGGTCTCTCAGAGTAATCGAAGGGGCAGGAAGACGATTTGCTGACACAAGTAAGTTTCCTCACATTCTTGATTTCTCCGCTCACTGCTTTCTTCTGTTGAAATACCGATTCAGTGGTAGTGGGAAATAGAAAAGAACATAGAGGAAAGTGACGGACTATGTGGAACTTCAAGTCTTTGACTCATGTCAAACATGCACTACTACTACTACTACCTTTTGTTTGAGTTTTGAATGTTTCTAAGGTTTGCGCCTCTTTAACCCCCTTTTATATTGTGTATATTGCCTTCAATTTCTCTCATCTTCTTGTTTTTGTGATCTTTGTGTTCGAAACAAATGTTTGATTGATCTAGGTTTTTAATTTCAAATTGAGATTATTTTGAGAAAGATTTCTTTATGATTCGACATAATATAGATAGTCGGCTTTTTTAAATCGTCAAGAGTGTTATGCAGAGAGAATCTAAGAAGTGTTCTTGAGATGATATAAGAGTAGGAGAAAGAAACGTACAATTATCATGTCGTATGATCTGATAAAATGTCACCGGCAAAAGCTTAAATCTGTACATTTATAATTTCGCCTAATTAACTTAGTTGTGATATTAAAGATAGAATTTTAATTCTTATTAAGTTGTAAGATGATTGAGCACAATCAACATAACCTATATAGTAGTTTTATAATTAAAATGAGTGTTTAGAAAAATGTGTGAGCCTGTTAGAAAAAATAAGATTAAGAATGACATATTGGCATAAATGTAGGAATGCTTTATGTGGTGAATAAGATGATTTGAACATGTAAAGAACAGATGCACGAATGCACTAATGACAAAGTGTGAGAGGTTGAATACAATGGATTCAATGAAAGGAATAGTTCGATCAAAGAAGTAATGGGGAGAGGTGATGATTGGACATGGGATGACACATCTTTTTTTTCAGGATATGGCCTTAGATAGAAAGATATGAGATAGCATAGGGTGGTATGGTATTAGGTAGTTAAGTATTGTCTCACTTTTCGGTTAAATTAGGCTTGATGGTAGTCGGAAGCACAATGCATGTCATAACATTAATGTTATTCGTATAAATGTTATATACTTTTTCTCCGGGTTGGGCATAAACACCGGAAAACCGAAACACCGAATCGAATCAAAATTTTTCAGAATTTTGATTTCGGTATTGTTGGTTTTCGTTCGGTATTTGGTTTACTTTTTTTGTATTTTTGGATTTCGGTTTCGGTTTTTGGGTAGCGTATTATTTTGGTTTTCGATTCGATTTTAACAACCGAAATATTATATTTATAATTTATATTATAATTAATTAATAATTATTAATATTACATTAATTTTTTTAAAAAAAGAAACCCTATGGCCTTCTAATTTCCTCTCTCTTTCATCTTCTAGTTTCTACTTAATTTTCTTTTTCTCCTTCCTCGCCGGGTCTTTCTCTTCTTTCTCTTCTCCTCTTCCCTTCTCCTCCAGCCAGAATCATCAGCAGTGCCGGCCGTCCGCCCGAAAAGCATTAGCGCCGACTGTCTGCCAGAATAAGCAGCAAGCAGCGTCCGGAGAAGCAATGCATCGCGTCGGCCGTCCGCCATGTAGTTGGGTCGTTTTGTAGGGAGGAAGTGGAATAAGCAAGCAGCGCCGCCGTCTCCATAAGAAGCATAGTCAGCAGCTCCGTCCGCCGGCCAGAATAAGGCATCAGCACACCTTCTCCGCGCCGTCACTCAGCCAGCAGCAGCGGCTGCCCGCGCCGTTCCGTCCCCCTCCTATCACCTTCAACCAGTCAGAGCCCATCAGCCGCGCAGACCGCAGTTGTTTTTTTTTACTTTTTTTTTTCTTGACTTTTTTGTTTTTTCTTTCTGATTGTGGTTTTTTGTTAGCTAGTTATTTTGAATTTATGTTGGTTTTTTATTATATATAGCTTAAAAAAACCAAATCGAATTAATAAAACCGCACCAATATTTGATTTCGATATTCGGTACACAATTCGTCACAAAATCGAAAATCAAAAAACCAAAAAAAAAAAAAAACCCAAAACCGAACCGAAATACCGAATGCCCACCCCTACTTTTTCAAATTAGTTGTCATGTGTTCTTCTATGTCATATTCTCTTCTTTAATAACTATTTTGATTGTTGCACTTGAGCACTTTCGAAAATAGTTTCTCTACATACCATCGAAGGCTACCTAGAATTCGAGGAGGGGGGGGAGGGGGCGCAAAGTGAAATTACCGGATGGCGCTTGATCAAAGCTCCAGTAGATAGTCGGCTCCCTTCTCCTATATTTATCACTGATACTTTCACTGAAATGTTATATCCTAATTTTTAATATAGTTTGTGTTTCAGTATCGTTGTGGGACTTGGTGTTGATAGTATTGGAGGGGTGGGAGGGTAGTTACGTTGGGGAAGGAGGTGGCGGTTGTGTGCGATGGCTCATCGTGCCCAGCACCCCCACCGCTCCCTGCAGTTTTAGGATTTATAGGGGTGAAGAAATGCCATGGGTTCAGGTGTTGGTTCGCTATTTAAAGAGAGTGGAGGGTTGCTCGAGATTGCTGATTGTGACATGATTAGTATATTGGTTATCCAAGAGGTATTAGTTGTGCTGGGTAGATCTAGTTGGGTTTTTACGGAAAGAGGCTTGATAATACTGCTTTGGTGTAAGGGGGTGGTGGGGCCCTGGTGGGTGGACGGTTCCGGGACGAGGGGGAGAGTGGGAGTGTGGGTTGAGTATGCTTGTTTGGGCCGAAGGTAGGGTGGATGCGGGGGGGATGGTTTGTTGTGAGGGGGGGTTGTATTAGCGAGGGGATGGGAACGGGTGAGTGGGTGTTGCAGTTTGTTGTTGAGCTAGAGGCGGTTGTGGTGGGTTGGTTGGGGTGGGAAAGAATATTGACGTACGTGTGCGATGTGGGCGGTTGAAAGGTATGGTAGGGGGGGTTCTAGTATATTGGAATCTTAGGGGTGAAGTTGTGGCTTGTGTTCGTGAGGGAAGGTCATGTGATGCTACAGGTTTATTACGGGATAGTCAGTGATGCTTATGAAGGGAATAGGGGGCAGCTGTTTATGTCTAGGGTGTGAAATCCCCGGTGGTGGGGGTAAAAGGGGTGGCGGGGCTCCACGTCGGTGATGGCGGAGGGGTGACGGCGGTGTACTCTTGGTTGTTATGGGGTTGGAGTGTGATGGGGCGTAATCGGGTGCCGTTGGTTGGTTGCGTGGTTGTGGTCGTGTGCGAGAGTGTAAACTGGAGCTAGTCTCTGAGGGGGGTGTTTGGTCAGCAGGCGGTGAGCGGTGGGGTAGGAATTAGTGTGTGACGGCGGTGAAGGGTTGGCGAACGTTAGTTACTGTGGGGTGCTCGATGAGTCGGATTTTTATGTCGTGGTTTTTTAGAAGGGCAGGGGGTGGGGCTGTGTTGTGAGCAGTCTTGTAAGGTAGACTTTGCAGTTCACTACTCGCCGTCCTCCCCATACCCCCCGATTACACCCCTCTCCCCCCTCACCTCCCTTCTATTACCCCGCTCGTCACATCTTCTCTCCCTCAACCATCGCCAATTTGATGCCTTTTATGAATCGCGCTGGTTTACGTGCAGTCAATATTCGTGGGAACAACTAATCCCATTTGTTTTGGTGACTGTCTTACCAAAAACTCTGCACTCGGCTCGTCCCAAAGTCGTCGCTTATCTCCAGCTCCTCGCGCTCGGCTTCGTAGCCTAACCTTTTTGGTATACCGAAAAGGCGGGTGGGGTGATAGATGGCTTCCCAAAAATAATCATGTACACACCCTGATGTTTTTTGATTAATTTTAAAAATATAGAAGCGTTTTGATATAAATGATAAGATAAATTGACTCATTACAGAAATAATAATTAGTATCACAATAAGTTATTTCTATCTTTTGATGGAATTCAATCGGGGATAACTAGTCAATCAAATAAGATAGTTAACAAAAATATCCTCTCGAATAAAACTTGGATTATTGTGATGCAACAATAGATATCATTTTTGTACTTTTTGGTTGTCTATAATGAACTAATGTCATCTGTTAATATTTTTTGATAAAATTTCTCCTTGGTAGGTTTTTTTTTGTTGAAACTAAGCAATCATAGTTAATTTTTTTAAATAAATAAATAAATAATGGTCCCAAGATTTTGTTTTTTAATTAAATTGCGGAGCTTAAAGCTCCTTTATAATTCAATACTAATTGATTCCGTAGAAAGACCACACTAAAGTCGGTTAAGCCCAAAAACAAATCGAAAACAAATAGCTTAGCCCATTAAGTGAAGTTACCAGTTTCTATATCTTGTTTCCTGAAATACAGGATTTCCAAATCAAGTTTCCTTCTTTTTTTTCTCCATGTTGCCGCATGGAGCACTCTGTAATACTTCACTCTACCACTCAATTTGGATCATCAACTTCTTCTTCGTCGTCGTCAAGTTTCCCCTCTTTCTTAGTTTGCAGTGATGGTTATTCAGCTCACGAACAACCTCGTCTAAGTCCATTTTAATCATTTTTCTTTTTTGGTCTTTCTATAGTTATTTTCGAAAGCAAAGAATGATCCTCCTCTTTTTCTAAAGTACCACTACTTTTAACTTGTCCCTCCTCATTAGTCTTCTTATTCTCTTAGACCTTTTTTGGCTCATCTTTTTCTATTAAAGAACCTATTGCTTGATCTAGATAAGTCTCTGAACAATTCACTATGGTTTTCCCCTTTCTGTCTTGCACTTCTTTAGGACAAGATGAGTTGTCCATTACATAAACTTGATTAGCCTATAGGTTTGTGGTATTTCATTGGTCTTGTTATTGTAGTTCTTCACGTGCTTTTACACATCCTTGAGTTTCAAAGATGAAATGGACAAATTAAGTATGCCCCTTGTGTTGTTGCTTCTTTTACCATTTCACGTATTACCAATTATTAGTACAACGTGAATTGTTTGAAATTAGACCAATAAGAACTGGTAAAAGACCACCAACAAAGGGCGTGCTTAATTTTTTTGAATTTCATCAATAACCTCAAGGATGTTGTAAGTAACGCGAAAACACAAAAATCAGGCTAGATCAATATCACAACACTCAAAGGCTAATGAGTTTTACGTAATGAAAAACACCCAAACCCAAAAATCTTGTGCCACAAAAGTGCAAGACCAAAAGGGAAAACGCATGGTGAATTGTTCTGAGACTTATCAAGATCAAGAAGTAGGTTCCATAATAGAAAAGGACCAGGCAAAAAGATCTAAAAGAATGAGAAGTACCAATGGGGAGGGACAAGTTAAAAGTAGTGATACTTTAGAAAAAGAGGTGGATTGTTTTTTGCTTTCGAGAAAATAACTACTGAAAGACCGTAAAAGAAAAGACGACCTTGCAATGGACACAAGTAATCTGTAAGAGAAATTGGAGTAGTTTGTTTGGTGCGAGTTAGGCAAAAAGGTAAGGATTAATCTACAAGAGTTAAACATAAACGAATCAATCACTAAAATTTTGTAATCTGACAGTTATAATTTGAAGGTTAAACTTGTTCGAGTTACCAAGAGAGAGCACAAGATTACAAACAAGCCTAATTTCACTAACTTATAGTGTTCTTCATTTTTATACTCATAATCCATTTATGAGTTATTTGGTAAAATGTATAAAAATAATGTTGAATATGGAGCATTAGTAATACTTACATTAGTTATTTTGTCAGTATTTCTTATACGATGTTTGGTTTAAGGCATTAGAAATAACATGTCTAATTTAGTGTATGTACTTTTCTTTGGATGACTTTAAAATACTTACTTTTTTCTCCTGTCTCACGAACAACCTCATCTAATTTCTTCTCAAGATATGGTGTCAATTACTCTTTTGTGGTCTTTGTATAGTTATTTTCGAAAGCAAGGAATGATCGTCCTCTTTTTTCTAAAGTACCACTACTTTTAACTTGTCCCTCTTCATTAGTACTTCTTAATCTCTTAGACTTTTGCCTTACTCTTTTTTCTCTTAAGAACTTATTCTTGATATTGATAATGATCATAAGCAATTTACTATGTTTTTTTTTGCCTTTCTTCTTGCACTTTCTAGGACAGGATGTGTTTGTGCCATTTCATAAACTTGATTATCTAGTTTTGGAGCATTTCATTTGCCTATGTAATTGAAGTTCTCGTGCTTCATATATCTTTGATTTCAATGATGAATGGACGACTTCTAAAGATTAAAATCATGCCCCCTTGTGTTTTGGCTTCTTCCATTTCACGTGTGCATTATTAGTACAGCAAGAAGTATTTTTTTTGAAATATGACAAGAAAAATGGTAAAAGAAGCAACAACACTATGGGCGTGCTTAATTTTTAGAATTCGTCCATTTCACTCAATGAAACTCAAGGAGGTATGAATGACGGCTAAGAACTATAACAATAATCATGCTATATAAAGTATCACAACACTAAAGGGCTAATGAGGTTTACGTAATGAAAACCACATCTTGGCCTACAAAAGTGCAAGACCAAAAGGGAAAAAGCATGGTGAATTGTTCTGAGACTTATCAAGATCAAGAAGTAGGTTCCATAATAGAAAAGGACGAGGCAAAAAGATCTAAAAGAATGAGAAGTACCAATGGAGAGGGACAAGTTAAAAGTAGTGATACTTTTAGAAAAGGTGGGGGAAAAGGGAAGGTCTTTTTCTTGTTTTTTGCTTTCGAGAAAATTACTACTGAAAGACCGTAAAAGAAAAGACGACACTTGCAATGGACACAAGATCTTGAGAAGAAATTGGAAGAGGTTGTTTGCGAGTTAGGAGAAAAAGGTAAGGATTAATCTACAAGAGTTAAACATAAGCGAATCAATCACTAAAATTTTGTAATCTGACAGTTATAATTTGAAGGTTAAACTTGTTCGCGTTACCAGAGAGAGCACAAGATTACAAACAAACTAATTTCACTAACTTATGTGTCTTCATTTTTATCCTCATCGTGCTCCATTTATGAGTTATTTGTAAAATGTAAAATAAAAATAATGTTGAAATATGGACAATAGACTACTTATCAAGAGTTATTTTGTCAGTATTTCTTATATGAATGTTTGTTTTAAGCATTAGAAATACATATCTAATTTAGTGTATGTACTTTTCTTTGGATGACTTTAAAATACTTACTTTTTTCTCCTGTCTCACGAACAACCTCATCTAATTTCTTCTCAAGATATGGTGTCAATTACTCTTTTGTGGTCTTTGTATAGTTATTTTCGAAAGCAAGGAATGATCGTCCTCTTTTTTCTAAAGTACCACTACTTTTAACTTGTCCCTCTTCATTAGTACTTCTTATTCTCTTAGACCTTTTTGCCTTATCTTTTTCTATTAAGAACTTATTACTTGATATTGATAAGTTCATAGCAATTTACTATGTTTTTTTCCTTTTCTTCTTGCACTTTCTTAGAATAGGTTGTGTTGGTCCAGTTACATAAAAAAAAACGGTATTAGTCTAGCGTTGTGATATTTCATTTGCCTTGTTATTGTAGTTCTTCATGTGCTTCCATACATCTTTGAGTTTCAATGATGAAATGACGACTTCTTAAAAATTACGGGCAAATGACCCCTTGTGTTTTGCTTCTTTTATCACTTTCACGTGTTAGGCAATTAATTAATACACTGGAATTGTTTTTTGAAATTTATGACATAAAAATGGTAAACGAGCAACAACACAAGGGGCGCGTTAATTTTTTAGGAGTCGTCCATTTCATCAATGGAAACCAAGGAGTATGGAAGTAACGGCGAAGAACTACAATAATCAGGCAAATAAAGTATTCATACAAAAAAAAAAAGCAACCTAAACGCTAATGAGGTTTACGTAATGAAAACCACATCTTGGCCTACACAAGTGCAAGACCAAAAGGGAAAAAGCATGGTGAATTGTTCTGAGACTTATCAAGATCAAGAAGTAGGTTCCATAATAGAAAAGGACGAGGCAAAAAGATCTAAAAGAATGAGAAGTACCAATGGGGAGGGACATGTTAAAAGTAGTGACACTTTAGAAAAAGAGGTGGATTGTTTTTTGCTATCGAGAAAATAACTACTGAAATACCGTAAAAGAAAAGACGACACTTGCAATGGACACAAATATCTTGAGAAGCAAGGGGGGGGGGGGGAAGAGGTTGTTTGCGAGTTAGGAGAAAAAGGTAAGGATTAATCTACAAGAGTAAAACATAAACGAATCAATTACTAAAATTTTGTAATCTGACATTTATAATAATTTGAAGTTACTTGTTCGAGTTACCAGATAGAGGCACAAGAATCAAACAAGCCTAATTTTCCACTAACTTATGTGTTCTTTCATTTTTATACTCCATAATCCATTTATGAGTTATTTGGTAAATGTTAAACATAATGTTGAATATATGGATCCTTAGTAATACTTATATTAGTTATTTTGTCAGTATTTCTTATACGATGTTTGGTTTAAGACATTAGAAATAACAAGACTAATTTAGTGTATGTACTTTTCTTTGGATGACTTTAAAATACTTACTTTTTTCTCCTGTCTCACGAACAACCTCGTCTAATTTCTTCTCAAGATATGGTATCAATTACTCTTTTGTGGTCTTTGTGTAGTTATTTTCGAAAGCAAGGAATGATCGTCCTCTTTTTTCTAAAGTACCACTACTTTTAACTTGTCCCTCCTCATTAGTACTTCTTATTCTCTTAGACCTTTTTGCCTTATCTTTTTCTATTAAGAACTTATTACTTGATATTGATAAGTGTCATAGCAATTTACTATGTTGGTTTCCTTTTCTTCTTGCACTTTCTTAGGACAGGTTGTGTTGTCCATTACATAAACGTGATTAGTCTAGCGTTGTGATATTTCAATTGCCTTGTTATTGTAGTTCTTCATGTGCTTCCATACATCTTTGAGTTTCAATGATGAAATGGACGACTTCTTAAAAAATTAAGCATGCCCCTTGTGTTGTTGCTTCTTTTACCATTTCACGTGTTAGCAATTATTAGTACACGGGAATTTTTTTTTTAAATTATGATAATAAAAATGTTAAAAGAAGCAAATAACACAAGGGGCGTGCTTAATTTTTAGGAGTCGTCCATTTCATCAATGAAACTCAAGGATGTATGGAAGTACGCGAAGAACTACAATAATCAGGCAAATAAAGTATCACAACACTAAACGGCTAATGATGTTTACGTAATGAAAACCACATCTTGGCCTACAAAAGTGCAAGACCAAAAGGGAAAAAGCATGGTGAATTTTTCTGAGACTTATCAAGATCAAGAAGTAGGTTCCATAATAGAAAAGGACGAGGCAAAAAGATCTAAAAGAATGAGAAGTACCAATGGGGAGGGACAAGTTAAAAGTAGTGACACTTTAGAAAAAGAGGTGGATTGTTTTTTGCTATCGAGAAAATTACTACTGAAAGACCGTAAAAGAAAAGACGACACTTGCAATGGACACAAGATCTTGATAAGAAATTGGAAGAGGTTGTTTGCGAGTTAGGAGAAAAAGGTAAGGATTAATCTACAAGAGTTAAACATAAACGAATCAATCACTAAAATTTTGTAATCTGACAGTTATAATTTGAAGGTTAAACTTGTTCGAGTTACCAAGAGAGAGCACAAGATTACAAACAAGCCTAATTTCACTAACTTATAGTGTTCTTCATTTTTATACTCATAATCCATTTATGAGTTATTTGGTAAAATGCATAAAATCATATTGAATAGGAGGCATTAGTATACTTAACTTAGTTATTTTGTAGTAATTTCTTATACGATGTTTGGTTTAGAATTTAGGCATTAAAATAACAAGTCTAATTTGTGTATTTACTTTCTTTGGATGACTTTAAAATACTACTTTTTTTCCTGTCTCAACACACAACAACCTCGTCTAATTTCTTCTCAATATATGATGTCATTACTCTTTGGTTCTTTGTGTAGTTATTTTTCTAAAGCAAGGGAATGATCGCCTCTTTTCTAAAGTACCACTCGGCGTGTTGGGGGGGAGGACACTCCTTTACCTATTTCCCTTCCTCCTCCTCATTATACTTCTTCCTCTTAACCTTTTTGCCTTAATCTTTTTCTATAAAACTTTATTACTTGATATTGATAAGTGTCATAGCAATTTACTATGTTTTTTTCCTTTTCTTCTTGCACTTTCTTAGGACAGGATGTGTTGTCCATTACATAAACTTGATTAGTCTAGCGTTGTGATATTTCATTTGCCTTGTAATTGTAGTTCTTCATGTGCTTCCATATATCTTTGAGTTTCAATGATGAAATGGATGACTTCTTAAAGAATTAAGCATGCCCCTTGTGTTGTTGCTTCTTTTACCATTTCACGTGTTAGCAATTATTAGTACACGGGAATTTTTTTTGAAATTATGACGATAGAAATGGTAAAAGAAGCAACAACACTAGGGGCGTGCTTAATTTCTAGAATTCGTCCATTTCATCAATGAAACTCAAGGATGTATGGAAGTACGCGAAGAACTACAATAATCAGGCTAATAAAGTATCACAACACTAAAGGGCTAATGAGGTTTACGTAATGAAAACCACATCTTGGCCTACAAAAGTGCAAGACCAAAAGGGAAAAAGCATGGTGAATTGTTCTGAGACTTATCAAGATCAAGAAGTAGGTTCCATAATAGAAAAGGACGAGGCAAAAAGATCTAAAAGAATGAGAAGTACCAATGGAGAGGGACAAGTTAAAAGTAGTGATACTTAAGAAAAAGAGGTGGATCATTTTTTTGCTTTCGAGAAAATAACGACTGAAAAAACATTAAAGAAAAGACGACACTTCCAATGGACACTAGATCTTGATAAAGATTTTGATGAGGTGTGTTTTTTTTTTGTTGCGAGTTTATAAGAACAAAGATAGGATGAATCTGAACACTAGAATAAACGAACCACCCTAATTTTTTTGTAATCTGACGATTGTAATTTGAAAGTTAAACTTGTTCGAGTTACCAAGAGAGGACAGGAGATTACAAACAAGCCTAATATTACTAACTTATAGTTTTTCCCTCAATCATATAACAATCATTATCATGTGAGATGATCTCCTTATACGGGAGATCATGGAATTGTTTCACGTCGCATTCTCAAAGATCTTGAATAATAAGTTTATTAACATTCAACTCTCATCACTGACTTGATGATTCATGTAAAAAAAAAAAAGAAAAAAAGAACGAGCATCATCTTCTAGTAAGAATGACTCAAAAACAATTGTGGAAGATAATTAAATTGTAATGGACCAACGTGAAGCAAATGATTTTGAGGCATAACCTTGTTTTCACTTCTTTCTTTTGTATATCGATAATTTAAATTGTATATGACATAATAAATGAATTATAATCGAAGAATAATCATCGGTATTTATTACATAAATAATAATCATATGTCTTATTGTTCATATAGTTATATAAATCCAATTGCCATATACAAAATTGATAGAAATAATCAAAAATTACACAATCGATAAATACAAACAAACATTAACAAATACAAATCGATACAAGTAACCGAAAATTACTTAATTATATAAACTTGTTGACATAAAATATATAAGGATTTGTATAAAATCTATCTAATATACATATCAAAACAGTATCATATACAAAATTGATGAAAAGTAATAGAAGATTACTCAAGTATATACATTTGTTGACTTAAAATATATAACGACTCGTATAAATTCTATCTAATATACAAATCAAACACTAACATTTAGAAAATTTATAAAAGTAGAAGAAAATTTCATAAATCACGATATATGTTTAGACAAAAAATCATCCACGACTTGTATATAATTAATCTAATACACAAATCAAAAGTATCATATACAAAATGATAGAGTAATCTTAAATTACTCAATTATACACAATATATTTAGATAAATTCACACACAAACAAACTTAGTCTGAAATTTGATACAAATTATATACATCTACAAATAATTTTCGAATAAATCAACTACTTCATATCTTAATTCCATTCTAACGGATCTTAATACAAGTTAAACACGAATTAACCAAAAAATATATGAAATACATATACATAGAAGAATATATAACTTGTAATGGATAGATTCTTTTGTATATCTTTTTTTGTGTTTAAGCCATAAAAAAAGTAAATTTTTTTCATTCGTATAGTGAAGAAGCTTTGATTAAATGAAAATAATGATTATTTTGCATTTCTTCAAGAAGAAGAAGAAAATTTATTTTGATAATGTTTTCTAATTAAACTAAATGATATTTACTTAAGAAATTATTTTCCTTAATTATCGTATAATTAGTTAAATATAACGAAATAAGATTTTGTATAATTACTTATAAAAAGAACGATCTATACAAATCAGAATCATAATAACTATTTAAACTATACCTATGACACTTAAATAGACAAATTATAATTAAGGAGGTCTAATATATTTTTCATTGTAGCTATTTATTTTGTAAGATAAATTTAGTTTGCTTACTTCAAAATTCGAATAGCAAAAAGTCTAAACACAATTCTTTTTTCTTTTACCCATTTTTACCTTCTTTTTCTTTTGACTTAATTCATCGATAGCTTTTAAAATTGGCACAAATTTTTACTTAAACATTTTAACTAGACTTTATTCATTAACAAAATCCAGTTAATATGTCTAAGCACACAAAACTTTTCTTTCACAATTTCATCTGAATTTATTTCTTAAGTGCTCCATTTTTATATGAAAAACTCAAATTACATATGGAGAAAAGTTTCGAACACTTCTTTTACCCAATTAAAAATTTTTAAATCAGCAAAAAGAATTTATTTTACATGTATTGTCCATGAAGTCCGAAACCTAAAACGGTACAAAATTTTTAACAAAAATCCAAATGGTATATAAAATTTTATCTTACCAAAAGGTTAATCGTCTGCAGGCGCAGCGACTTACCTCACCTAAAAAGTCAAAATCGTTGCTCAGGCAGCGATTTTGAAAAAATTATTCTTTAAATCAACACTGACATCGCTGCTAAGTCAGTCGATTTACAAAATTTTGCTTCTTCCAACTCGCTGCTTTGGCAGCATTTCATATTATTTTTTAATTATAATTTTTTTTTTAAAAAAATAGTTATATCGCTGCCAATGGCAGCGATTTACCAAAAAAAAATTTTTTTTTTATAATAAAATCGCTGCCACTGCAGCGATTTGACTACTGCAGTGGCAGCGTTTATAAAAAACTCATTAATTTTTCTTTTTTTTTTCTAATGTAAATACTATAACTCAATAACCAACTCCTTTCATTACTTTGGCTTTGATTGACAACTTCTTAGTCACATCATCACATACTTTTTATTTTTTTTTATAAATCGTGTCACTGGCAGCGATTTATATTATTAAAAAAAAAATATAAATCGCAGCAGTGACAGCGTTTATATTATAAAAAATATTGTTTTGGTAAATCGCTGACTGTCAACGATATACCTTATTTTTAAAAAAAAAATTAGAATTAAAATAATATGAAATTCGCTGTCAACCCGGCCAAATCAGGGGCGATTGAAGAAGCAAAATTTTGAAATCGCTGCTTAGCAGGCTATTTTCGTTTTTTAGTACAAAAATAATTTTTTCAAATCGCTGTCCTCAACAGGCGATTTTACCCCCTTTTCAGGTGAGGTAATGTCGGGCTGGCCTGCACGATTTTTACACCGTTTTGATTAATAAAAATTTTTATATACCTTTTTGAAATTTTTGTTAAATTTTGTACTCATTTAATTTCGGACTCGGTAAAATGGACATGTTAATCTGTTAGTTTTGAGGAATAATAATGAGTTAGTATACAAATGGTAAAAATATATTTAATCTCAAAATCAAAAGAAATGTATATTTGATCCATTAATAGTTTACGGGTATTTTTTTACCTTTTTCGTTATTTTTAAAATGAAGATTCTTTCTGTAAGACTGTATAGTTAAAGTTATAAAAAAAAAAACTATAAAAACATAAAATAAAGTAAAAATGTGTTTTATAGACAAATAACTTATGAGACAAAAAAAAATGGATAAAAATTCACATGCCAAATATGAAAAATCGATCGAATCTAATTGTATCGAATTGACCTATTTCATTTTCAAATAAAATCATAAATTTTTATTTAAACATATAACTGTTTTGAAATAGTCGTTTTAATTCATAAGAAATCAAAAACTTTCTAACCAAATAATATTACATGTATGCAAATATATTTTATATACTATCAATATTTTTAATATTTTCTTTAAATGTAAATATAACATAGGTTCTACGCCTTTGGTGAAAGGACAACTCGTAGCCATCCTTTGCCCTTTAATTATAAGATTTTAGGTGATTAAATTTACAATATTAAAAAATATTATAATAGATACATCCATCGACCAACCCCTTTAATTATAAGATTTTAGGTGATTAAATTTATAATATTAAAAAATATTATAATAGATACTCCATCGAACAACCCAATAGAAAGTTCTAAATCAAACAATATAGCAAGAAGGTTTTACATTTTTTATTTAAAAATTTCATTTTTTCACTAATTTTGGCTCCTAATTGATACAATTATTTTCCTGATAAAGATTTTACATATCTATTAATATCATTTTCCTAATAAATCATTCTAAAACTTTTTACAAATACTATTATATTATATTTTTTCATTTTCATTTATGACAAAAGTTTATTCGTCAAGTACTTGTCTTTTTACTCAACAAAAAAATGATTTTAAATTTTTCCCTGTCAAAAGCAATTTACAAGATTTTAACAAAAAATAAATGAAAAATATTAACTTCATATGTTAAAGTAATTAAGAAAGTATGATATGAAATTTGTCCTTTTTTAATACTAAATTTCAAGAAATTTTCTGAAGTTATTAGTGTTTATTTTGTATTTTTTATGTTAAGGATGTTCATTTTTTAATTTTACTAAATCTTTCAATAGAGTCAAATCAAAAAGGAAATCATAAAGTATATTAAAGTAATAATATTAAAGAGGAACCAAAATTAGTGAAAGATGAGATTTTTCGTATCAAAAGTTTGATGAGTGTTTTCTTAACTTGTTCGTCGTTAACTATGATTAAATGGCTTGTTAAATTAAATTAAATTTAGACCTTTGAATTTTTTTCAATAATAAATGTCACTCATCTATGTATGAAAATTGAGAAAAACGGTAATGGCGATGAACCAAATCCTATACATATAACAAATATAAAATTTATATTTGTATACTATAGCAAAGTTTGCATAATTACACTCTATAAGTCAAACATAAAAATATATACATTCGCTATACATACTACAATTGAAGCGAAATTTATAAGACGAATTTTATCAAACGAAAATAGAAGAGCTTTGGGCGAGAATGAATAAAATGAATTGTATAATTAGAACGTGTATAGACGATTATATACATTTTGAATTTGTATACAATGAGAAAGAGAGAAGGGCAAAATAGACTTGGGCAGAGAAATATACAATTGAATCGAATTGGTTAAACAAAAGAGATAAATATATAACCAATTTGAATTTGTATAAACAACGAGAAGGAGGCACAAGAACTGGGCAAAGAGTATTTATTGTATAGATCATAAGTGTCATAGGACTAAAGTATATGTTATTTGCATGTATCAATACACTATTTTCTCTCGCTTTGTACCAAAAAACCGCAATTTAATACATTTGTGTCTGTTTGGTATAACAAGAGATTGAGGGTGGCGAGCGAGATTAGTGAGAGTGGAGAGCGAGATCTGGGCAGAGGGAAGAGAGACAGACAAAATTGTATTTATACAATCCTCTCGGGCTTTATAACAAATAAAAACAGATTTTATACACCTTGTTTTTGTATAAAGGTGAGAGGAAGCGAGCGAAAGATGGAGCGAGAGAGGAGAGTGGCGAGGCGACGAATTTGAGGGACCAGAGTGACGTCAAACAGTTTGCTAGGGGGACACAATTAAATCAAGAGTTATAGCAATTAATTTTAATTTTATTATTTATCATATAGTACATTTTCTTTCTCAATCACTAAATTGTTTAGTGATACAGCAGGTGTTGATCAACAAAGTAAAGCCCAAACCCGAGTGACAATTGATGGTATTGGGCCACAGGAGCCACAGGGGAGCCCAATAGATGATGAAACAACAATGGGAAAGTTGTGCAGTATAGACAAATGTTTAGCTTATATTAGGTAATATAGTTATATAATTTAAGAAAATTATAATTTTCGGTTACAATTTTCCAATACTTGTTATTCATGTGATCACTATAATTCGTCTGATATGTATAATTCAATTTTTGATTGTAGAAATCAAGAACTTTGGTATAGGCTTACCTTAGTTATTCGCTGCTTTATGTTATGAAAATTCATAATAAATTACCCTGTTTGAAAATTGACAAGCGAAATATAGCAAACGAAATTCTGAAAAAATCCAAAGTTATAAATACAATATTTGTATATACTTTCCCAATTTATATATTCGCAAGCGAAAATATACAGATAGACAGAAATATACCAACCACAACCTCAATAGCAAATAAAACTATAACTACGAAGCACATTTATCGAAACTATATCTATAGAATCTTATTACGTTTATCTATTGTGTTTGCTATTTTTAAAATAAAATAGTTCCTTTTACCATGCCAATAGTCCCAGGGCTTTCGATCTTAAACACTTCGACCAAGTAGCTTATAAAATATGTACAAAGTATATACACACCAATATGTATACTTTAATCTTAAAATTTTTTTGCTTGAAAGGAAAAAAGGCTATTTCATATACATAAACAAAGGAAGAAGCACAAGGAATTCCTTAGATCGATGTTAATATGATTTAAAACATACACAATTAGCATTAACAAGAGAAAAACATAGGGAAAAAAGTTACATACGTAGACAAAAAGAGAAAACTACATGCATGATGATTTTGATAGTGAGTTAATTAATTAATTATCTCCCTAGAGCCTAGCTAACTGTAGATTAGTGATAAAAAAGTCTAGAGACGAATTGTGTTACAGTTAACTTGTATATATTGAGCTAGGTCACATAGAGTCGTCTAGTTGTTGATCCAACACATTACATAAATCTGTTATATCTATCAAAGGATCCATAGTAGTACACACCGATGAAGATACATTAGAACAACATGCAGCTGCTACGTCTGCCTGTGATGGCGTTGGTGGTGGCATAGGGAGCTGGTGGTGGTGGTGGTGGTGCAGCATCGATATTCGTGCTTGAACGTAAGCTAACTCTGCTTGCAATGTCACAGCCTAAACATAAGCACAAAAGATATTATATATGGTCTAGTTAGTACTCATTTTTGTATAATAATAAATGGTTTGAATTTAATTTTAAAATACTAAATTCAATATTTCCTTAGCTTGTTCTATCATGGTAACGTTATTAGTTTAATATAAAGTCTCCCATATATTAAAAACTTATATTCACGTGCTAAATGATAAGAAGTAGAAACATTAATTTTTGGAATTGCATAGAATTAAGCTACCTGTCAGAAGAAAAGTCTAATTTCATTCATTAGAAGTCAACTTTTTTTTTCCTTTCTCATATTATAAGAAGAATCACTTGCAACCAGTAGAGCTATATTCTACACTTACCTTCTTGTTTATGAGAAACTATATAATAAAAAGATTAAATACTAATATTTTTTTCCATCTCAAAATAATTGTTACATATTTTTAAGAGTCTGAACTACGAAATATCACGTGCAATAGGTATTGTTAGTACTACTTTGTAGACTTCCATGAAAGACAATAAAAAAAATACTAAAAAAGAAAAAAAGTCAAATTATTGATGTATTGAATATTTCTCGAGCTGCTAAAGTTGATTAGGCAGGGTTACTTGTTAGCTCCGGCAAGCAAAAAAAACATTATATTATATTATATAAACTATTACATTGTGTTTATCACTAGGGCGTCAAATAGGCGGATTAAAGAAAATTTGGGCGGAGAAAAATAAACTGAGTCGATAGGTTAATGAGGTTCGCAAACACCTCTTTTGTTAATATTCAAAAGAGCAGATTTTTTCACTATTGATAATCAGCTCATACAAACAAAACAAAGCATATGATACAACTATATTTAACTAGTACCACCCTTGATCTGAATACTTTAAAAAAAAAACGCATCTTTAAATAATCAATGAGTTTATTGTCAAACAAAAACATTTTTTGATAAAACCAAAGTAAATATATTTTGAGTGTAAAGACAAACAAAGGGTATATTCCAATATTTTCATGCTCCTTCAGTTTTCAACTCCGCACATGCAAGTGTTTTTAATAACATAATATTCTACTTCTCTTTTGGTCAAGTTTGTCAAAGAAATATAAATATAATACTACCTTTTACTTTCCATGTATTTGATTTTGATTTGACATAAAAATTATAAAAAAGCTTAAAAGACTTTTGAATGTTATAAAATTAAGTAAAAAAATAAAATAAAATATATCAAAATATTCTTTAATTTTGTAATCCAAAAAAAAGTTAAAAAGGATTTACTAAAATGGTTTCTATTTTAAACCAACTAAAAAAAATAAAGCAAAACATATTAAAATCGAATATATATATATAATATGCATTAGTTAGTAGAGATAATATACAACTCAACACTAATTATTGAAAGAAGAAGAGTTTAGTTAGTTTAGTGATCAACACTCATACTATGCTAACTAGATAAAATGATAACTAACAGCTAATAGATCAAGAGGTATTTTGTTCAAGATGTTTATCAAATCACCTAAAACAAATACCTACAAGTAAATATTCATAAGACTATGAGATTTGTAATTATTGAGAATTTACAATTAAAGCGGTATATATATAACTTCAACCCTTTTTTTTTTCGTGACTCGAACTCATAATCTTTGAATTGACAGGGAGAGTGGTTACTATCCGAGCAACTCTATGTATTAACTTAAATATTGAGTTGATGAGATTAAGATAAAATTTACCTGTTGTTGAAGGGAAATGATGTGACCAACACAGCCATAGACAGGGTCTCTAACTCTAGCAAGAGCTTCAAAATAAAGTG
This sequence comes from Solanum habrochaites, assembly GCA_027704765.1. Classification (NCBI taxonomy): domain Eukaryota; kingdom Viridiplantae; phylum Streptophyta; class Magnoliopsida; order Solanales; family Solanaceae; genus Solanum; species Solanum habrochaites. Next base: position 84,018,897 of record JAKWJA010002489.1, read on the forward strand.
TAACAACAGTTTCAAAACGTTTATTTGGAGGAATAGTAAGTAATAGTTTTGATGTATTACTAGCACCAAACACCTTATGAACAACAGCAAAATGAGCCATGCCTTGTTCTGAGTCAAAATAAGGTGCAAATATGCAACCTTTCACACATTTTCTTCTAAGGAACTTGCATGCACCACAAGGCCCAGTACCATTGCTCATATTTTCTTAGTATTAATTAGTGTATGTGTGTTTCTCAAATTTTAATTGTGGGGTATGTGGAATGATGATAAAGAAGAAGAAGAAGGAGAGATAAAGATAAATTTATTTATAACTATATAAAAAGGTAGGTAGGACTACTGCTTGTTGCTGTTTGTTACTACAAGTAGTTTTTAATAGTATATATAGGAAAATGTTAGTAGAAGCTTTTGGTGGTGGGTCACTTGATAGACAGCTATGCTACTCCCCCTTCAACCATATTTTATTAAACAAAATGACTTTTTTTTTTATCGCTTCGATAGCTGGTTAGTAATTAAGTTATTTATATAAATATTATATTTTATGTGAGTAATATTCTATAGTATGTTTTAGTTTGTTTATTTGATTATTTTTGAGATTATGTTTTTAAAAAGTAAAAAGATTTGAAATGGAGGAATATGTTGTTTCGCAGTATTTACTTTTTTTGATATATAAAAAATTTATTATAATATTTATTTTACAATTTTTTTATAACTAATATTTACATTACTTTAACCAGCTATAGAACGACTCCTAAGTCATATGCATGGTAAGAAATTTGTTGTACTATTTGGTGGATTTATAAGGAAAATAATAAGATTCATATAATAGTGAAATTAAGATATGATTATTGCTATAGCAGGAAAAGATGACCATATTGTACATTAACATGATGGCATGTGAGAATAGGTAGACTACTTAAATTTACTTTTAGATACCACACTAAGTATGATTTTTTTAATTAAAATCTTCAATATTTGGATAAGATTATGTTAATTAGCAAATTAACCCTTCTAATATAAAAAGAAATAAAAGGATGTTTTAAATAGCCTTGGAAATAGGTAGACTACTTAAATTAGCTTTTCGATACCACACTAAGTATGAGTTTTTAATTAAAATCTTCAATATTTGGATAAGATTATGTTAATTAGCAAATTAACCCTTCTAATATAAAAAGAAATAAAAGGATGTTTTAAATAGATGGAAAGGGTGCCTTTTGAGTTTTGGGTTGCATATAATATAAAATTGGTGTAAACTTTGAAGCCAAGTGAAAAGAAAAAAGCAGAAATTAAGGGGAGAGAAGCTGTAGCTTGCGTGAAGCAAACATGTGTACTAGTGTTAGAGGGAGTTTGATACATGAGGACGAGAGTAACAGTTTTTTTATAAAAAAAAAAAATTAGTTCATTTTTTCACTATACTTTTTATATTTTTTATTTTTCGCTCGATATCTAATGTTTATTTTAAGAATTGGATAGCTCTGGATTCCTGTCTAAATTTTCATTTTGGCGAATAGAACGCTTTCTACCTACATCACAATCATTAGTATTATCATGATTTATTTTTGGATGACCGGTGCAAGATCTGAAATTGTATAGGTAGTATTTAGTAATGACTTCAATCATCTTATGAATATATAATAGCTAATATCTCTTTTCGAACGATAAGGATAGGGTGAAATAATCCAGCCGGATCAAGATATTGAATGGTGAATTCATCATTTGTTTCGAAGACACAAGTGAAATATGAAAGAACTTTTTCTCCAAGCCATTTTGAGCTCTTCAACACATCCAAACGACCTAATTAATATCCGAATTTAAAAGATAAAAAATATAATTTTATGTTGCCTACTCTCCAAAAGTTAAAATAAAATAAAATAAAATAATATTATCATAATTATACATAAAAAATAAGATTTATGTATATTTTATCCTGCGTACACTATATTAAAAATGATCATCAGCAACAATTAGTATTCTTGATATATGTTCTTAAAATTTCTACCGATATTAGTTCAAATGACACTAACTAAATATAAACTAAAAATTTTAAGTACTTTTATTATTATGAATATTTGTGCCGTAAAAATAAGTATTTTTATTATAGTGATATCGGAATTCTACAGTTGTAGTATTTAATGAAGTAGCAGAGGCACTGTTGGAGTGTTGAGTAACTCGAAAGGAGGTACAGACAGACATCCCATCCAATTGTCTCTTACTCAATACTTCGGCCCAACACTTCTTTTTTTTTTTCTTTTTCAATTGTCATTTCAATCATAAATCACACTCAATCTTCACCACTATTAATTACGTACTACAGTTAACAAAGAAAAAAAAATTACAAATGAAAGCAAAATGAGGATTGTTTTTTCTTTTTCCTCTCAATCAATGAACAATTTCATATATGCATGTAACACTACTGTATGAAGTTAGACTTTTTGTTGTCGATTACTTGTGGTATTGTTGGTCGCATGTTTGGAGTAATTGATTTATTCGTGATACGAAATTTGAAAAAGTAAGAAATAAATAATTTGAATTTTTAATCTTATATTAAAGATACGTAAATTGTATCAATATGTCATTTAATCATGGAATTTTTAACATGTCGTATTACAAAGAGTTGCGGGGAAAAATATTTTTTCTATCAGACTTAAAAAAAAAGTAAGATAAAGCGAATTTATTATAGATAGAATGGGTTTGATCAAATAGCAGTAGGACTAGAAATCAATTTTTTTACAGATTCGACGAAATCTAACGATATAATTTAAGAAAGCTAGAATATATATAAATTTTATTTCCAGTTCTATATGAAATAGTTAAAAGTATTTTTGGGAAAATTGCTCAAATAACATATATCAAAGCATTTTTTCAAATAGAGATATAGTGAATAGTAGAAAAAACATTATACAATATAACATTTTCATAGAACATGTGCAAACTAGAGACTAATACAAAAATAAACAAGACCAATCTTATAACTTCCAGTAATATCACTTACTAATTATTTTTAACATTTTACTAAATTAATTAAAGTATAACCACCTCTTGCGTATAAAATAGTGCGAGTCACATGTTACATATCAAAAGCTTAGTGCACGGAGCGAGAATACATGAATAATCAAACAAACTCCTTGACAAAATTAATAATAGCAGCAGCTCTTCTACTGTCAACCACTTCAATTCCATGAAATCCAACATCATCAAATCTAGCTTCAACCATAACCCCTTGTTTAACTAACATTTGCACAAATTCTTGTTGCCTATCAACCAAAGGGTCCCCTCCAAATCCAATAACCAAACACCTCCCAAGTTTTTTAATCTTGTCCTTACATGGCTCATTCATCATTGGATTACAAAACCTATGATCCCTATCTGTCCCTTTTGGTAAAGCAAAATCCCACAACGCATCAATTACTGGTAAAGGAAAATATGGATCTGTAGCTAATCTCATTTCTGATTTTGTCCTCATTTTTCCACCAAATAAAGGTTGGTTCAATATGACCCCATTAATACGTAATGGCTCTAATTTATTATCGAGTAATTTAAGTGCCGAATTAAAAGCAATGTTACCACCACAACTAACACCATAGAGGTAACACCTTGAGAAATCTCCATATTCCCTTAGCCATTTTTCGCCATTAACGCGATCCAACGCTTGGTTCTTGATCCAAAGAACTGCCTCTACCGTGTCGTGGTATTGAGATGGGAGCTTGTTTTCAGGTGCTAGACCATAATCTAATGCCACAACAATGGAGGGGACTTCGCTACATAGTTGGTTACAACTTTCATGTATTAATGTACTTGCTACACTGAAGTGAATCCAACCTCCTGCAACGCCCAAACATAATAATTAAACTCGTCTCAGTACAATATTATAAAATTAAGACATAAGAGTATAATGAATTAGGATTTTTTTAAAAATTATTTTATACCAACTTACTTTAAAATATACAAAATAAAGTAAACGTATTAACATAAGTAGATAAATATTCCTTTTGTTTTAATTTTATGTGTTCAAGTTTCTTTTTAGCCTCTATTTTAAAAAAATAACCTTGTTTTTAGTTTTATATTCAATAAATTCGAACATTTCGTATATATGAAATGTTTAAAATTAAAGGGAATTTTGACATACTATAGAAAATTTTAATGCTCCCTTCGTCCCATGGCACCATTTTTTTTTAGTCAATTCTAAAAAGAATGTCATATTTAAGTATTTAAAGGTACAATTCCTCTTTTACCCACTTAATTTTTAAAATAATACTATAATACATTTATGAGGAGAAAGAAAAGTGAGTTTAATTTTGAAGGGCAATTTGGTAAATATTTCAATGTCTTTATTTATTTCTTAAACTTCGTATCCGGTCAAATATTGTCACATAAAATGAGACGGGAAAAAGTATTAAATTATAAAACTCAAAGTCTTCCTAATATATTTTGTTAAATATGGCATCTTGTCTAATGTAGGGTAGATCTAAACGTTTAGCTTTGGGTTCAATTGAGTCCATAACTTTTATCCTATCCAAAAAATTTTGAAAAAGAAAAGAGAGCTACGAACCCTATAACTCAAACAATGTGATGGTTTTAGTAATAAAAATAATTGAAATTCCGTACTCATAAAATTAAAAATACTGAATCAAACATATAAAATAAAGCAAAGGGGGAAGATGCAGATTATGATCACTAGTAATTTCAAAAATCGTAATATTTAAGACTTCAAAAAATTAAAAATACTGAATCGATCTCTGACCTACCTGTATGAAGATAAACTATAATAGGAAGTTTAGCGATAGATTTGTCATTAGAGGGCAATTTACTAGGACGATAAAGTCTCATCCATGTTTTCTTTTCTTCATTTAAAGTAATATCTTTGCTAACAACAGCTTGACCAGGGAGATGATGTTGATCACCAGTGGCTTGAGTTGTAGGAAAATCAAGAAGACGAGTTATACTTCCATCTTGGTTTAACACCACATTAAGGTGTTCATATGGATCAAATTTTGACATTCTACCTAACTAATTTAATTGTGAGTAATTGATTACTTAACAAGGTAATTAATTAAATAAATAAAAATGTTGTTAGTAGTTTTTTTTTTTGCAATGTCATAATAACAAGTACAATCTTAATTTTCGGACAAATTTGTGCTTGTAACATGAAAAGTGGATTTTGGTTGTGTAAAAATGTTTGTTAGTTTTACATTGACCAATTCTTTTGGATGTTCCTAGTGACTAGTTGTTTGGTTGAGTTTTTTTTTTAAAAAAAAAATAAATAAATCATTTTACATATAAAAAAAAAGAGAGCCTTACTTTTAAAAGCTACTCCTATTATTATTTATGAATTTTTAGGTTTTATTCATATTCTAAGAAATTGTGCAAATGTGGTCCTTGAAAAAATTATCCTTTTAGAACAATGTTATACTCTGGTATACTGTTTGTTTATTTTTATAAATAAAATATTAGATTATTGTCAAATGTATGCAAATAGTTTAGAGAGGTTTTTACTGTGGTATAATGTTATTTTATAAAATTTAATTTGCTAAAATGAAATCTTTACATTGTTATCTAAGAAATTTTAAATTGTAAAAATAATAATAAAATTCACATAAATCTCAAGTGTAAAGAGTAAATTACATTTTATTCCTAATTTTTTTCTAATTACAATAATCTCATAAAATTTGTATTTTTCGAACACATTAAAGAGTATCTCAAATATATTATAACATAAATCGGGTACACAATATGTAGCTTAAATACATTAAAAACTAGCACCGATACATAGTATGTTGCTCGTATACATTATAAAATAAACACAGATATATAATATGTAGCTCGGATACATTAAATACTGGCTCGAACACAATAATATGTAGCTCGGATACATATAATACATTAGGAGAGAAATAAGATTTTTTAGAAATAAAAGGAAATATTGAAAATATGGGAAGCATAAGACATGTATTCCAATAATTTTAAAATATATATAAAATCGCCATTTAGTAAAATTTCTGATCATTGGTGGGCTTCTGCTGCGCACATCCAGTGGGCTGCTATATAAGTTTAGAAAATGGGCCAAATGTGAACTTAAGCCCATAAAATTTTCAAGCCTCAATTTTTAATAGTTAAAGCAACACATTCAACTGCCCTTTTCCTTCGGATTCATAATTCAAACGCAATGTATAATATAATCTAAACGGAGAGAGTAGGGTTCGTTCGAAGCATCAAATTTTATCGAAAATAAATTTATTATTAGATCCACCTTTGTTTCCTTTGATAAAAAAAAATTATAATTTCTTTTATTTAAAAATTAAATGAGATTAAGACATGTTTTCTTGATCACTTGGTCTCCCTAATAAAATAAGTCGATCAGATGATGGAACTGATCACTTGACCAAATCTACTTTAATTATCATAAAGTAGTAATGAAAAAAATTAATAATGATTAGCAATACTTTAAAACTTCTAAGTAGCCTTGTTACTACTACTTTGACTCCTTTAATTATTTAGTACCTTTAATTAATTTAATATTAATAATTAAATATACTATTTTTTTACACTAAATAATATGGATCATTAGCTTTCTTCTTAAATAAAGCTATATAAAACAAACTGATTTTACAATTAATAGCTATCATGCCGTATGTTGGGGTGACATCCTGTCATTTAAAACACAATTTCTTTCCCGAAATTTGGTAAATTTGTCATTTTAATTTTTAAGTCTAAATAAATACTAAAATACACCTTCAATTTTATTTTATACAAATAATGTCTCAGTGCAACAAGAAAAAGGTTTTGTTTCTAATGCTTTCGGTACGTACGTCTTCTCATTCATACTTTTAGAGAGATTTTAAACTTAAATTTTTCATTGTAAAATAACCTTAGTTTGTCAAGAGACTATGGCTATATTCCTAATATGACACTTTTCAATATAATTTTAAATTTGATCGAGCTTCAATAAAAATATTGATCACCCAATAGAAAATTCGAGAAAATTAAATAAGAATCCTTAGTTTATGTTTTCTAGGTTTTGACCACACGAGTGAGAATCAAAACCTTTACACATTATATCAAAGAAAACTTGCAGCCTGTAGGGACATAACATTTTTTTATAATAATATATAGCATCATCCAAATATAGATTGATGAACTAATTAAATGAAAGTCTAGTAAGCTAGTAATAATACATTATTCTTTTTGCTTTTTTGACCACTAAAAAAAGAGAAATATGAACCATGTTTAAATTTTAGGAATTAAACTTTTATAAGAAAGGGATGTTTGTGATTTGCATGAACGGTTAGCTTTTAAATTCCTTGCATGAACCTAAAAACTTAATATCGACATCTTATTTATTTATATAGTTTGACCTTTATAATTTGAGTTAATTTAAATTGTAATGGTTTTAGAGTTTTTTTTTTCATGTCCTAGAGTTTATTTTGTGTTTATATTATTTACACGTAGAAAACAAATTTATTAGCAAGATGTTTTTGTATTAGATAAACTTTTGATTCTAAGTATATAATGAAAAGTAAAAAATATTCTTTACATATTCAAAACAGTCGGTAGCAATACAAAGAAAAGTTTCAAATAAGGTCATTTTCTTTACTTAGAAAGGACGTCAAGACTTAGTTACAAATTAAAACGTTTGTAATTGTTAATTTCTAGAATCATAGTTGTTAAGGTCATACTATTTTTCTTCTCGATGAAATTAATTTGTCAAATATCCTCCAAAACATATATTAAAAAAAAAACATTTTATAGTATTCTTTTTTTTTTTTTTAGTGGCCAGGAGGTTGAAGGATCAATTTTTAGATTGTTAATTTGTGAGAAAACTAGATATACCTACAGCCTGCTGCGGTGATATAGGAATAAAAATAAGATAAATCAACTGGGATTGAAATATGAATATTGGAATATTAGTTTTAAAAATTTAGATCTAAAATATTAATTAAAGTTGTTTGTTTTTTAAGTCTTATTGATAAGTGTAATCTTTTATTATTTCACAATACTTTATGAAAAATTATTAGTTTTGAATGATTTATATTATAACATTCGTAATAGAATCTTAATTTTATTAAAATGTCTAGTAAAGTATTTATACAAATTATAGAAGTTCACGGCTATTCACCTGTTTTCACGGTTGATCAGGGTCGCTTATCAATATTAACTATCATCACATCACCTCCCCCATTATGACCACCAATTAACATCGATTCATCACTAATCATTATTTACAACTCTAATAGCCAATCATCACAACTAATAATAGAAAATTACTGAAAATAAATTTTATTAGCTAAACATCAAAATTCATCATATTTTATGTATTATTTTTGTGCAAGTATTTACCATTATCATCACTATTAGTTACTATCAAACATACAAATCGAACACTCAGTTGACACTCTCGTCCACCATCACCAATATGAATATTTATATACTTTTTATTTTATTATTTATTAATATAATATTATATCAATTTAATATTTTATTGTAATTTGTAATCAATAAAGATAAATTTAATATTGAGAATTTCAAATGTTAAAACCATCTTTATTATCTAATTATTATTTTTTATTATAGAAAGTTGAAAGGGAATAGTATTTTCCAATTATGATTAAAAAGTGACGTGGTTGAATGAATTGAGTCAAGTAGCAAGGTTTACCTTGAGCATTCTTGTGTTGTGGTATGAAAACCGACGTGTTCTACGTAGAAAATCGCTCAATTCTAACAAGTGTCACAGTCATACGTGGCAATTCAAATTATGGAGATGAAAATTGTAATTGACGGTGATAATTTTCTTAATTTTGTTACGAATCATAATTTTTTAAAACAAATTAAACTACTATATAACGTAATTTATCAAAATTTTAGTTATATAAAATTAATATATTTATTATTTTCGCTATTTCTAAAATTTTCCCAAAAAAATTAAATAATTCCTTGCTTCATTCACACATCACACGCTTTAGACAAAATCGGACGGCGCGGTCATCCGCCGTTACTTACTGTTACTGATTCTCATTATACCCCCTTACAATTTGTACGAATTATTTTGACCAACAATTTTAACTTTTCGGTAAAAAGTTCTCTATCAGTGTCAATATTTTTACTTATTATTCAAGTGTATATTAAAAAAATAATGTTACAATATTTTATATTATTAATTTTTTATTTTGTGTATTTGTGTTGCATATCTAAGACTGATATGCTAAAATCATTCAACGTACATATAATGTAATATCCAAAGACCTTTAAACACACATGCATTAGATTGATTGAGGATATAATTACCTTTTATAACATTTCCTCTATTTTAAAGCTAAAGCATGGAGAGAGTACTTTTTGAAAATAAATATTTTTTTTTTTATAAAAGTTATCCGAAAATTGTTATTTGTAGTAAATCAAATCAAACAACATATAAGAAAGAGTGTTCAAATAACTAAGACTTCCTTCATTTCATTTTACATGTAATCACTTTTTATAAATAGTTATTTCATAATAGTTATTTTTCCTTAAAATAAATGCATGAATTATCATATTATTCTTTTTTTTAAACTCTCGTGAGTTACTAGCCTTGAAAATATACATTTGATCAATTTAAAAAAATTAAGTAAATGATTAATGTAAATAATTAAATTAATTAATCAAATAAATTAATTTATATTTATTGATTAAAAACTTGAATTTAGAAAAAAAATTAAATTATATTATTATTATAATACAAATACAAAGTAAAAAAATATATAAAATGAGACCGAGGAGGAGTACTAACATTAATAAGGTAAATTGGTGGAATCACGTGGTTTTATTACAGAGACTCATTTTTACTGTTATGGTAAAAGGGGTTGTAAATATGGTGACTGGTGAGATCATCTACACTGTGGCCGTTACGTTTTGGCATCACGAAATCCACGTGGCAATTTTCTACTGGACACAGAAATGAAACGCCTCACAGGGTCCTTTGAACGCCGAACTCTCCCTTTGACTTTATTCTTCTTCTTTTGTTTTGACGATCTACTCCTATATTTTTATCTAATTACACATAATTCCCTTAGTATTTACAAAATATTTTTTTCTATATTCTCAAGTTATTTATTGTGATATTTAATACGAAAAAAGATAAAATATATCGTTGAGTTATCGCAAAAGAGGTTAATAGACATATTAATTCATCTATTTAGCTAAAAATATAGTCTTCTCGTTATATTTTTGACTTATTTAATTACTTATTTTGATTTTAAAAATAATTGTCTCAAATTTAGTGTTCCTCACTTTCAATCCAAAATTTTGTTAGCTCGAGTCACTAAAAGGGTCGTTTAGATGACATGCAATATGAAATTACGATTTGAAATAAGATAAATTTAAAATTAAAGTTTTATTTGGACAAACAATTATAATTTCTTCATATGAGTTTTTTTCTTCTCAAACATGACCCCGGGAGTTGTAAAAACGATAGAATTTTTCTCAATTGTGACGATGTCTTACAAAATAGCCAACTACATATTCATATATAAGAATAGCAAAATATCCTACAGACCGGTACATTAATAAATTATATCCATATATGTTTTTTTTATGAGTAAATGTTAATAATTATAAATTTTCAAATAGAATAATATTATAAAGATTTATTAGTTCAACAAAATAATAATAATTATTTATTCTTTAATATAATTCTTTTCACATTGTACATATATTATATTTTAAAAAAATAAATAAATTAAAGTACATGTTACGGCCTTGTTTTTACAAACTACTATAAACTTATGGCGGGTCTAGTTTTATAAGAATTTGGAATCTCATGTATTTTGAAAAAAATTGAAATTTAAAATTACAATTTTACATATCTAATTTAAAATCACTATTTCATATCACAAGTTTAGACGCGTACTTACTTGCCACATGTTAAAACAACAAACAAAAGGACACTTTAAAAAAAAGATAGATAAAAAAACACTACGCTTCTTGCCAAACACTTCCTTCATCTAATTTTTTTTAATAAATTTAGTGATATTTTAAAATATTTTTCTATCATCTTGGGTCAAAATGTATATAAAACTGATTGATTAGGTAAATTGTTCTTATGGAAACTGATTTAATCAGAAAAAAAGAGATTAAATCAATAAGTTAAGATCAAAATCTAAAACAAATATTTCCTTGTGCTTCGAGACTAAGGATGTGTTTGATTAAAAAAAAAATGTTTGACAATTAAATGTTGTGAAAGATTATATAAGAAACAATTGAAAAAATTAAAGTTCACAAGAAAATTAAGATGTAATTATCATATTCTAACAACATTAGAAAAGCTACTAAAATTATCCATGATTAAAAAACTCACGAGTATGTTGAATGAATTTATGAATATAGAAAAGCAATGATAGTGTTCTTTTCTAAATTAATTATTAGAGTAGTTCTCGTTTTGTCTTTCAAGTATTAGAAAGTATACTAAGCTTAGAAAGTATTAAGTGATACATTTAGGATGTTATATCATATTTATCATTGTATTATAGGAAAAATTACGCTTTTAGTCCCTTAATTATTGATTCATTCTGATTTTAATATTTTTGTAATGTTTTGATAAAAATATTTAACGATAAGTATTTAATTAGTTAAATTATGTGTTTTTAACCTCTTTATATATATTTAGACTACTTGTAATTATAATTATAGTACTCTTGAACATAGAGCAACAATTTTTTTCAACATAACATATTGATAACTGAAAAAAATTAATGCGTAGTAATTCATTAAATTTTGTGATTTTTTTATGAAAGAAATCAAAAGTAGTGCCATATTAATTAATATAAAAGTTCAATATATTTAATAAGAAATTATAAGAACCAAATAAGAATTTGTTGATATTGATAAAGAATATTTGGCGATATATATAACTAAAATTCTTTTTAATTTATAGTGTCTTACAAGCTTTTATATAAGGACAAATGACTAGTACAGGAATTAACAGCCTAAATAATTTTTCAGTTTATCTTTTCTTCATTTTTAGAAGTGACGTGTCTATTCATTTACGACAAATATAGAATTCTTTGTAAAAGTAATTACAACTTAATTTGTCAACATTACGAGTTAAACCAAAAGAAAATGAATTCCATTGTGATCATAATAAAGCTTAGTCAACCCAATTCATGAAGTGAAAATTATTTGAGCAAAAAATGAAAACAATTTGAATTATATACCATATAAATTTACAAGAAATTCCCTAACACATTTTTCGTGGGAACTGTAAAATTTCAATTGATTAATTAACTATATATAGATCGACAATATAAGAAATTATGTATTACTCCGTAGTTAATTTATTGTTATAACATACAATACTACTCTTTTATTGATTAAAAATATCAATGCTTAATCTTAATTGGGGAGTGATTCGGGATCTCTTGACTATTTATGAAATGAATAGATAAAATTGATTTTTTCGAATCTCTTAGACATAAAAAAAAAAATTAAAAGATCTCTAATAAAAAACTATAAGTATTAAATCAATTTTTCGAAAGTTATATGTAATTTTGACAATTTGTGACGTGAATGATTGGCTTATCACGAATTTAACCAAGTTAATCATAATGCATATCGATTCACGATAATCTTCATCATTAAATTATTAGGACAATCATATAAGAGTAGTACTTATTTCGAATCAGGCACGTCAAAAGCGTGCATCTAGGCATAGCATAACCTTATTATTATTTTTTCGGTTTCCACTCTATGTATTTATTATATTAAAGCTTAATCAAATTTAAATTTATATTGAAAAGTCTCTCGGTATCTATTGTTCAAACCCAAGACATCCGTTTAAGAATGAGTACTTATCACTCCACCACAATCTTTGTTGATGTTAACAAATACTTTAGATACAATGAAACTAAAATGGTAATTCTATGACTATAGTTGTTCTTTGATAACATACATTTTGGTTAATTTTTGCTGACACGATATTATTGATATATAATTAATCGACTAAATTAAAAAAAAAAAAAGCAAATAAAATATTGCTCCTAAACAATGTTTTTTAAATGGTTAATCTAATTCATACGTATTTAAAGTCGTCCGAATTATTTTTCTACAAAGGGGAAAAATACAATCGATTGAACTTCACTTAAAGTTGGGTAAGATACTTATCTAGCAAATTTATTAGCCACTTGAATGAGAAAATCTAAAATTAAAACAAAATGATGGCTGTCAATATCAATATAATACATATTTTTCATTTTAATTTAAAAGTGCTGCAATACCAACTTTTAGCAAATCTTGATATGGTTAGACAATGGACAAGAATCCAAGATAATGATTTTGCTACAAATGTTATTTTTAATACAATTTTGTTACTTTCTTCTTTCTCTTCTTCATTTCACATATTTTCCTTTTTAGTTTCACGACAAACTTTGACATCTTTCATATAAACATTAATACAATAAATCCCACTATAAATACTAGTCCTAATACATTATTTTTCAGTATAAACAACTTTTTACTTAGTTATTAATGTATGTTATAATGATGTGACAACTGAGTCTAACTCAACCTCAAAAGCTAGCTCGTGAGATAAGAATTGTCTAAGTCTATATAAGGAGATCATTAGTCCATTTCTCAATCAATATGAAACTTTTACCCACTCTAACGTATGTAACTTATTTTATTTTCTATATTACAAATTTCGTATACGTATTTAGACGGTCGATATAATATACCTTAAATTCAAGAATATACAAATCTTGAAAGTACTAAATGATAAAACGAAGTAGCTTTCTAGGTAATTATGTCATTCCAACAAACTCTTTATGTAATGAAAAAGAATACAAAGCCGTTTCTATTTGTAACTTTTTTTTTTAATATAAAAAAAGAATGAAAAGATGAGGTAGAATGAATTCCTTTTCAACGTCGAAAGGGAGAGATATAGTTGGCGTCTTTTGCCCTCTACGCAGCTTAAAACACGCACAGAAAGGCTAATATAGACACTCTCATTGACACGTTTCAACATCTCTCTTTTATTTCTCTCTCAACTCGTTTCAATTTGTTTCTCTTACTTTTCTTTATAATCAGAATACGTCTCTTTCCTTCTTTTAGCATCTCGATAATTCTACTTGCACATTACATGTTTAACACCATGAACACGACTCAAAAGTCACTACAAGAAAACTGTAAATTACATGAACATTTTTCTGGGAATTAGTATGAAAATTCTAAGAAAAATAAGTTTCTACGAATTTTCATTCTAATCCTCAGGAAAATACTCATGTAATTCAAACAGTTTTTGTAGTGAGTTTTTTGTACTTTCTGGAACTAAGTAAACTCAAAAAAGGGATCTCTTTATTTACTAACATGTTTAAGACCATAAACACGACTCAAAAATCTTTTCTACTTTCTGAAACATTGTGTAAATTCAAATAGAGGATCTCTTTATTTATTTGACACAACTCGCTTATACTAATGTCTGATTATAACATGTTTAAGCACGAACAAGATTCAGAAGTCTTGTATACTTTATAAAAATTCTGTATTAAATCAAAATCAGACAAACAAATTGAAACGAAAGATAACATTATTATTAGTTTGTAAGTTAGTGTCACATATGAATGTTGTAATCCTGTTTTTTTTTTTTTTCTGAGTGTAAATCAGAGTTGGATGTATTTATACCAAAAAGAAAAACAAACGCATATAATACGAATCTCATAATAACCACAGGTCGACTATCGATAACTAAAAGGAACGAAAGAAAACATGAGGAGGGAGGTGGGTGTTGGTAATGCTAATTGGTAAATGGTAGGCTAGCAAAGGCCAAACATTCACGAGAGGAAGGAAGATAAATAAAAAAGGCAGTTGGCTTATCGCATGTTTGCTTCACGCAAGCAGCTAAATGGGGTTTGCTTCATCGCGTGGCTTTAAAGACTTCATTTAGTGTTTAAAACTCCCCTCCTCTTAGCTTCCTCCACTAAATATATATTTCTACAACAACATAAATTTTAACTTCAAAAAATTATTTTAAAATTATTAATACCAACAAATACCACCAACCAAACCCTAGTAATACACAACACATCTTCTTCTTTCTTTCTTTTTTTTCATTCTCTACAAAATACAAACAAACCCCTTCAAAATTATGTTCCAAAAGTGGTGAATTTGAATTATCATAGAAAATGAGCTCAAATAACCCTAGTAGTAGCACCGGTGGTGTCTCCGCCCCAGGCGGAGGAGTGACTAGTGGAAGTACTAGTAGTGGAGGCGGTGGTGGTGGTGGTGGTGGTGGTGGTGGTGGAGGTGGAGGAGGGCCATGTGGTGCTTGTAAATTTTTGAGAAGAAAGTGTGTTGCCGGTTGCATATTTGCACCTTATTTTGATTCAGAACAAGGTGCAGCACATTTTGCAGCTGTACACAAAGTGTTTGGAGCTAGTAATGTTTCTAAACTTCTCCTTCATATTCCTGTCCACAAAAGGCTTGATGCGGTTCTCACCATTTGTTTTGAAGCTCAAGCAAGACTCCGTGACCCCGTCTACGGTTGCGTTGCTCATATATTTGCTCTTCAACATCAGGTCAGTATGAATACTGTCAACGTGTATAATTTAAATTCATGATTTGATTGATTCTCACTATGCTAGATCATATGAAACTTTTTGTTACTTGAAAAAGACTTATTTGTCCTCACAACAATATAGCTTTTTTTTTTCTTTTTTTATTTTGTTGAGTCTGTCTTATCACTAAAGTTGGTAAACTAAAAACACCCTTCTCTTCTTCCGTTACAAATCGTTTTGCTTCCTCTTTTAGATCTTTTTTTCTTTTTTCAACAACTGATTTTATCAATGCCTTCACTCTACTTCCACTTTATGTTTTCATTTCTAGATAAATACAAGGCTTAATCTCATTTGCGTATTCAAGAATCTATATCACTATTTTTTTAACCATTTCTCTCCATGCGTTACAAATATGAAACTCTGAAACGTATTCTTGCAGTTATAATAAAAAAAAAATTCTCTCTAGTTTAATGAGAGTCAAGATTACAATAATGATTTTAGAAAACAAACTACTCCATGTGTTTCAATTTGTTTATCTTTTTTTAAAAATGTATTGTAACTTCTTCTTTTTTTTTTGCAATATTTTCATTCTGACTTTCTACCGCATGTTTAAGACCTAAGATTAGCATATATTTGGTTTAAAACAACACGATTTACATTTTTTCTTTATTTTCTTAAAATTTATGTCAAGTCATAAATTGAAACGGATGAAGTGTTTTAATTTATTCATTGACAAGATCCATTTTTTTTCAAGATTAGCGAAATGAGACAGCTTTTAAGCATTAGTATTATGTAAGAAATAAAGGTTAGCTTCGTATTAATTGAGGAACATGGTGTTGGATCTGGCATTGGTTGTCAAAAGTAAGTTAAGAAAAGACTTCTTCTTCTTAAGGTTACAATATGAGTATGTTTTAAGATTTTGAGTTGGCATATGTAAATTTGTCTCCAACATTTTTGTGTGGAATAATATAGTATATGTGATTGAAGATAATATATATTGACACTAGTGAATAGTACTAGATCTTGAACAAGATTTTCTTGTACAAAGGGGAAATGGACCATGATGTGTTACATTTAGGGAACAGTTTTAAACTTTGTTGAAATCAAGAAGTTGTTTTGATTGATTCACTTATGATGATGATGTGGGCAATAGTGACTCTACTTTTTTCTCACCATACCTCTTTCAATTTTGCTGTTATTAAGGAAATGGTCGGCATAAAATCTTCTTCTTGTTATTCAAAATTCATGGAAATATATGGAAATATTCTTCTCTATAAAAGAAATGGAATGGCTTTAGTTTTTTTTTTCCTTAAAGTACATTTTGGTTATTTTTAGCACAAGGGACAATGACCACTCTTTTGTTGTTTCTCTAACAAGCATGTTGAAACCGATACTCCTCAACTAGGATAATAATAAATATTTCAAGAAGTTTTTTTTTTTAATGTACTATTCTTCTCCGCTTTATATTACTTGATCCATGTTGATTCGATAAATCTCAAAGAAAAAGCTTTTATTACAGGTGTATTACTAAGCGTAACTTATGAAAACTCTAAATTTGACTACTAATTCCTCTTTTTAATTTACGTGACATTGTTTGACTCGATACAAAACGTTAGAAACTCTGAATGTGACATTCCTGTGTAGCATAGATTGAGACTAATTAGGGAGTAGTAAGTTACAAGTATGGCATATTTGCACTACTTGACTTAAGTTTTGATAATCCAATTAATTAGAATAGTAAATTATGTCTGCTTGTTGATAAACTTGTCATTTTTAAAACATTATTGAACGTTAATTAACATGGTAATATGTTTGGTGTTCACTACATTTTAGTTGCTTTTAGAATAAGGGATAATAAGTTTGATCTTATTAAATAGATTAAACGATTTTTAATTAAATTTTTTGTTTAATAATAGAGATTTAATAAGATTATTGTCTCCGTGTCTGCTGGTTGACTTTGTAGATTTATACATTGAATCATTTCTTTCTTTTAATTTTATAATTTGGAGTATTGGGAAGAGGGAATAATTTCTTGCTTAAATGACTTTTATGCTTTCAGAAAGAACCTAAATCAATTTCTATTCCTTTGAATTTGTCAGTAATGCACCGATCCCCAAGTCCTTGCTTTGAAGTTTGAATTACGTAAAATTTAGTATAAAATTTATAGTGTTCTCCCTCTCGAAGTTATTTTCGATATTTCTTCGGGGTATATATATATTTGAATTGAGAAAAAAAAATATTTTTTAAATTTATGATGAATTTTTAACTATTTTGTTTTTATTAACACTTTATAATCTTTAAATTAATGAGAGACTTTAACTATTTTATTCATATTAATGTTTTATATTATAATCTTTAAATTTATGAGATTGAAAAGAAGAGCATAGTTTAAAATGAAGTGTATGATTATCTAATGGGGGGTTTAGAGAAATGACATCAGTATGAAAAATGTGAAGTAAATATGGATCCTTTAGAACCAAGCACCTTTTAATGGTTAAATTTTGGAGGTAAATAGGCAGGTTGGATTAAATTTAAAATAAATAAATGGCTCATTGACTTGCTTAAATGTATTTGGGGCTGAAATAGATTGTATTGAAATGAGTTAAAAACTGAATCATAACTCAACCTGATTAATTCTTATTAAGTTTTAAATTTAAAGTTTATTTTTTATATATTTATTTGAGTACCTAATATTATAGTATGATTATAAAAAATAAAATATCAATTCTTTTTTCAAAAAAGTACTTTTTATAGACAATTTCTCTTGGGTCAGTTTGAATTGTATAAGTGAACTTAATAAATAAACGGCTCATTAACTTGCTTGGATGTATTTGGGGCTGAAATAGCTTGGATTGAAATGAGTTAAAAATTGAGTCATGACTCAACGTGATTAATTTTTATTAAGTTTTAAATTTAAAGTTTATTTTCATATATATATATTTGAGTAGCTAATACTATAATATGATTATAAAAAATAAATATCAATTCTTTATTTTTAAAAAATACTTTAAAAATATGTATAGACAATTTCTCTTGGATCAGTTTGAATTATATATAAATTCAGTTCAAAAATGAATTGTACTAAGCGGATTAAAATAAGCCCAGCTAATAAAATTAGTAGTTATTAACTGCACAAACATATACAAAATGAATGGCTCAGGATTTTATGAGTTAATCCCTCAGCTTACATTGTGTGCATTCTGGATAATTTATATAACTTCTTGTACAATATTTTCTTTTCCTTTTAACATATATTTTGAATGCTTTGATAACTTTTACGAACTTAATAATTCAAATAAATAATTAGTCTTTTAGATCATCTCCATGATTACAAAATGGTTACTTAGACTATATAGTATGCAATACCTTTTCTTTTGATTTAGCTACAAATCTTTTCATTTAATTAAATCCCAACACTTTGTGAATTGTGAGAGTTCACATATCATGTAAGAATGTTTTTTCCAGGTATGGTATATGTTATATATCATGACTCTCTCTCTCTCCTTATTACTTCGTTCTAAAAAGAATGTCATATTTTCGTATTTTTGTTTAATTAATTCAATTTTAAACTGTCCCATTACCTTTAATCATGAGTAGTTGCTTTAATTTTATTTTTTGGGAGGGAATTTGGGGTGTCAGGTGTTTCATAGTCCCTAGTTACTCTAGTACTCTGGACTTTCGCTGATTATCTGACTCGTTTTTTTATATAATCAATTTCAAAAAGAATGATACATTTTTTTATTAGACAAAAAGATATATTTTTTTAGAAATATTACAAAGTCTTTTCGTATTTCTTAAACTTGTTGTGAGATGGGAGGGAGTATATTAATTTAGAATATCATAAAATTCCTTTACATAATACCATATTTGTGTGCGACTCAGGTAGCGAATTTACAAGCAGAACTCTCATACTTACAAGCCCACCTAACAACCCTGGAGCTTCCAACACCGCCGCCATTGCCGCCACCGCCACCGCCACAACAACCTCAAACAATGCTCCACCAGCCATCACTCACCATAGCAGACTTGCCAACAGCAGGACCTTCATTGCCAGCTGCCTATGACTTATCATCACTTTTTGACCCAATGGTTATTCAACCCTCATGGGCAATGCAGCAGCAGCCACGACCGCCGCCCCCTCTGCCTCTGGACCAGCGCCACTTTGGTGGCGCTAGAGCTCCGATGGACATGTCACCGTCCACCGGAGGCGGGGGCGGCGATCTTCAAGAATTGGCACGTGAACTTCTGCATAGACATGGATCAGCAACAGTGCCATGCACAGAATCATCAGCTTTGCCACCACAGACCAAGTGAGATCCAAAAGTACTGACTTATAATATGTTAAATATTAGTGGTACTTAAAAAAAAAATTAAGAAAAATGAGGGTTATCAATTTTAATTGATCAAAAAAAAAAAAAAAACTAGGCAAAGTCATGAAAAATCTTTAATTTTACCCTATTTGTAATTTTCTTGATCCTTCTTCTTTTTTGTTTGTTGTACTACTTTTTTTTTTTTTGGATTAATACTAATTACATTCAATATTAGTTATAGATCTATAATGTTTAATTGCTCCCTTGTGTGTGGTGGTATCTAATTTTGATTACATTCTTGCTTTAATATATATTATCTTTGAAAAATCTCAAATTAATTTCTCAATTTAATCATTTGACTTCTTAGATTATTGAACCGGTTAGAATTTCTTAACTCTTTATAAGGTTCTAAATGACTATGGACTAAAATTTCGATTTTATATCTAGGGAGAGGATAGAATTTTTTTTAGTTATGACAATATTTTTCATTCTCGTTCTTGACTTTAAGTTCCGTTTCAATATAAAAGGGACTTCAAATATCCTCCAAAGGTCTTCTTTTTTTTTCAATTTTTGGATTGGGTGTTGAATCTTTATTTCTTGTCTAATTGGGTTTGTTGATATTTTAATTTATTCATGTTTTTATAACTAAGAATTTTACGCAATGAATTGATTTGTCTTTTTTTAAGTCGAAGAAGTCATTTATAAGTAACGAGTTTTGTTAGCGAGAGCTATGTATTGGTTGGTGTTAATTGAATTTCTTTACGTACACTCATATAAGATTTTGATTTACTTTATTTTGTTTCCTTGTTATATTTCTCTAAAAAATATTCAGTTTAATTTAGACAAAGTAGTATTTATGTATCGACTCTTAGTCATCAGAGTGAATATAAATGAACCAAATTACTATTGAAGTAAACCACACACAAAACAAAACAATAAGAAAAGACATTTGAGATTAACAAATAGATTTTTTTTTCCAGTTTTGGGTAGTCATAAACGAATTAAATCATTCTTAGGTTACAGATTAAGGAGTAGTTTGAATCTTTTACGTCTCAAAAAGGATACACCACATATACACTCTTCAACCCCTTTTTTAGCTTTCATATTATTCATATTTCAAGTACAAGCAATCACTCAAACGGTATCAATATGGATTGTGGTGTTGTGGTTGAACTACTTTACCCTTAAAGCATTGATTTCTGAAGTTGATCGGGACTTCAATGCAGACTCTGAATACCGGGTGGAAACCAAGAAAATCAATTAAAGAGTGTTGGCCTAGGACTACGATTTCTTTACTAATGCCATTTTTCTTGCTTTTATTAAAGTAATTTTCATTATCCAGAATAATAATTGATTATAATTTGTTGCAATCTAAGGGTATGTTAGGTAGGAAGGAAAATGCTTTGTAAAAGAATAAGCGAATTTCTTTTTAATTTTTTTTGTGTTCAGTACGTAAAGTAAAAGTATTATCTTGAATATAATCTAAATGGTGGTAGGAATTTCGAGGGTTGGGAAGATACAATCAATGTAAAATACCACTTGTAGAACTTGTTTTTCCCACCTCCACAAGGAATGTTGTTTTCCTCATTTTTAAGAAACTTATTTTCTATCTCAACCGAACATGAAAAAATTGGAGGTAACATACCTAAGATTGTGAATTGGGATTGGTCCGGAAATAATTTTTATGGGAAACTTTACATAATCATACTATAGTAAAAATATTTACCATTTATAACATATATTTTACCTTCACTTGATCCATTTAATTCATTTAAATAAAGTTTTATACTATTAAAAGAACATTTTTTATTTACATATAATTATTACAATTTTTTAATGATGAATAATCCATTTGAATCACAACATTTTTTAAATACACTTATATACAATGTGACTATTCTTACCAAACAAACATGATATTCTTTCAAAAAATAATTATAATTTCAATATTTGCATAGCAATTTCACTTTTAATACAATATTACAATTTAACAAAAGCATTGCTATAAATGGTAATAAACAAAAAATATCGCTAAAAATCAGTATTAATTTTTTAAATGTTCTTAATTTATGTAATTTTTCCTAATTTTATTCTCCCTTTATCTTGTTTTTTTTGTACACCTTCTAATGGGATTGTTTATTCGAAATTAGCTCATTTGAGTAATGAGAGCTACCAATTGTTTCCATCTGACTTAAACAATAATTTGGTTTTCTGATTGATATTATATCGATTATTGAGATAAAAGCATGATTATTTCTCAAAAAGGCTAACACCTATATCTTAACAAGTAAGGTTCAAACACTTGGATTTTCACTCTATCGCTAGAACTACACCTCAGTCTCAAATAAGTTGGTTCAACAATATACCATGTTTTTTCGTTTTTAAGGTTCAACAACAAAAAATAAAAAAGTTGCAACTTATAATTTAGAACCAACGAGCCAATAATTCAGAAGCTTCTCTGCCAAGCACAATACAATCCCCCTATAAATCCATCAAAACATCAAGTGCCTTGCTCAGTTTGTCTTCTCATATTTTTCAAATGTAATACAAGCTTCAATCAATTGAGCAGCCATAATATAGGCAGGCATTCATAAGCAGACCGACCACAGATCGTCACATCAGGGATTACTCCTGCTAACTGAATTGTGTCAAAAACTCTTTGAGCTCCTTTGCTATCACCACTCATGCATCGAATAGGCTCTCAGAAGTGCTTTATAAACTTCTGGTCAAGCATAGATCTCTCCTTCTTCCATTTCCTTCAGTAAAGCCTCTCCTTGACCAAGATTTCCAGCTCCGACATAGGCCATGATTAATTAGATTATATGTCTCCCGTTGAACAAATTTCCAGCTCCCGGCACTATAGTCTCAAATATCATTAATTAGATTATAAATCAAAAGATCCCTTATTGCTAAGACCAACAGTTTAATTTGTACAACGGGAGACAGTGTATATTACACCGTTCCTTTTTGTTATTTGTGTTTCACACAATCAGAAAAACAATGCTCCATTCACTTTCTGCCAGTTGAGAGGAAAATAAGCTTCAATTGCTGCAAATATGCTCATTGCCAGTTGTTTAGGAGCGAACATAACAAGTGAAAACATAGTACTGGGCAACAAACACTTTACTGCATAAGTTAGAGAATAGGTTTAGACATGACAAAAATAGGCAAATAAAAGAAAGGCCTATTTCACATTCAACCAAACAAACAAGTAACAAAATGAAGCTGATCGATGTCTAAGATTCAATCTTCAACGGAAACCTCAAAGATAAGATCTATTTAAGTTTACACTGTCAGTCTAGCTGAAAATGCTGATTGCCTGTACATCACACAATATGCATCTCTATGTTTCCTTTTCTACTTCCCACCCAGGGGTATGTACTCATAATATCATCCTCTAGGCTTTAGCCTCTAATTTCATATTTTGCGAATCAAGTTCAGGCTTGACCATAAAGCTTCTAGCCTCGCGTTCTGGAATTTCACTGATAAATACAGAGTTACCAAATAAAGAAATCAGCATCAAGGAACAAGTAAGGACAGAGCAATCTGAGCAGATCAATATATTAAGGAAATCAAAAATATGATCAGACCTGTCTGGAGCTTCTGCCTTGTTTATCAAAGTGATTTGATATTTAACTATAGCACAAAGAGAAAGAACCAGAAAACATCCCGCCTCAAGATGGTGCAAACCATGTGCGTACAGCCACAAACATTGCATGATTTATGTGAAAGTATCTCCTTCCACAAGAATTCTCCACGAGATCAAAGATCCTATTTTTCATACCTGAATGGCCTTACTAATCCATTTGGATTTCTCTCGAGAAATCATTCTCAAAGTTTTTGACAGGATTAAGTCTCCAACTTCCTCAGCTTTTGTTTTGGCTGGTGGTATTCCCATTCAGTCTATAGCTTTGACATGGCATCTTTGCGAACTCTTCTCTTTCCTAATATGGTTCTGAAGGCCTCCTTTTATTCTTTCTTGCTGATTTTTCAGCTGCGCATTAGTTATATAAGAATTGGTAGATAAGCAACATGTCGGACTATTCTAGAAAAGTCCAATTTGAATAAAGGGATGAATATTGAAAGTTACCTTTGGATTATCTTTTAGATCAAAAGACCTACGGAGTTCCTCTATGATGGAAGAAGTTCAACATCAGGTTATGTTATCTTTCTGAGGGTCTCATCAAGTGGAGGAACAGCAGCATCTGGGTACCTAGACTTCAGGTTAAGATAACGGTAGTAACGCTGGATAGTTGTACAATACTAATTGTTAGAAACTGATAGTGCAAAAGGCAATTATGGAGCAAAATTAGGATTCTTGCGTTATGATTTTTGTATTTCATATTAGGACTCCGAGAGTTCATAGATAAGCAGCACTGTTATAATCTAAAAACCTGAATCTCCAAAGGTTTCTATCACCAGCGTCCTTGTTATTTGTAGTTTTGATGATTTGACAAACAATGGGACCTCATAAAGGTATGCCAGGGTTCTTCTAATTGTTGTTAGGGCAGGTATATGTTGAGGTTTATTGACAGAAGAAACAAACCCCCAGGGACTAGTAAGGTTACCCGGCTCTCATGAAATGATGTCAGTCGATTGCCAGCTGGAGATGGTACAGAAAGTAGGTGCACACTCCGGATGGGCGTCAGAAACGTGTGACTTTTAGCAAATGGCACAGGAGTTTAGGAAAGCGACTTGCCACATAAAAGGCAACTTCATAAACCTTTGTGTAGTTTTTGCAACTTGATAAAAACTTTTCAAGAACTTTGCAAAAAGGCTACACAAAGAAAAGAAGAATTTTCCAAGGACAACAGCACATTGGAGGCATTTCGTCTAGTGTGTAGGAATTTATTCTCTGTTCCTAAATTGTAAACCACTCACTTAAATCTATAAAGGGAATTGTGTGTTGTGTTAGAAGTCTAAGTTGCCAGGTGGGATAGCTTAGTGGGTAGATTGTTTTCTACTTAGGCTTGTTGGAGCAATAGAGGACTATGCTTAAACGGTAGATTGATAACTCTTCTGACGTTGGGTGTAAATCGTGTTTGCTTTTGCTTGAAGATTAGTGATAAACGATTGAAAACCTGTGAGACAGGTCGTGGTTTTACTCCCTTAAGCAGGAGGTTTCACGTTAAAATCAGTGTTGATTTTACTGCATTTAAACTTTCTGGTATTTTTTGAAGTGTGAAGTAAAGGACCTGGTCCATTACTTGTTAACGTGAAGGCACATATTCTATCAAGGGTAGCAGAGCAGGGCACTATCTATTTTGGTTAACACCAAGGAAGAGATTTTGTTTAGAATGGCAGCTCCACTTAACATCGAAGAAGGGCATCAACAAACAGACATCCTCGTTTAATGGACATTTCTACAGTGGGGGAAAGTTAATGCAAGGACTATCCAGGCTGAAGTAGCGAGTTATGGGATATTATACTAGATGGACTTTGTTTCCAAGAGGAAGAAAGGAGGGGAAAAGACCACTTACTGTCCTAAAGGCCCAGGCAGAAAATGCTGAGGTGACATGAACATGAAAAGATGGAAAGGGTTTCAAGCTAAAACTCTTCTGGTTCGGTGGGATAGGAGACCTGATGAGTACTAAAAGAGTGTCGCCTGTGAGTTGCTAAAGAAATTTGGGGATTGCTTGTGACTGACATGAAGGAACTTGAACAATCAACAGAATCCAAGATTGACAGCTTACCTCACGATTATGAGAACTTCCAAAATGAAGGAAGGACGAAACATACATGACATTGTAAACCAAGTGTCCTCCATTACAAAATGAGCGAGAAGTCTGGCGTGAACCTTAAGCATGACCAAACAAGTCAGGAAGGAAAGTGCTTCGAATCTTCAAGTTCTTGGGAGAGCCAAAGTTGATGCCATTACAGAAGCCAAGACTTGTAGGGTGCTGACCATGGATGCCTTGATTGGAAATATTTTAAAACACATGAGATGGAATCGAAACCATGATTTGTCAAAAAGGAAGTCAAGAGAAGGACAAGTCATGAATGTTGAGTTAATAAATCAGATGAAGATTCAAGTGATGATGATTGATATGCATATCTCATCAGTAGATTTCAACAAGATTGTAAAAAAAAACAAAATGTATAAAAGAGGAACAAAATGGGACTCGAAATGTGCTCAAGGTGATTACTTGCTTCAAGTGTGGAAAATCTGGGCATTCATAAGAGAGTGTCCTTACTCAATTGAATGCAAACAAGGAACCTCAAAAACACAGAGGTGACAAAGAAAATAGAAGGACCTGGGTATCAGGGTAAACAGAGATCGAAAAGCTGCTGCTGATAGGTTGCAAAAGGGCTCGTGACTGCATGGGGAGACTTCTAGGTGATCAGAAATCCTGTGAGCCAAAAGCTGTGTCAGATGGTTGCTGTGCATGAGGAGGGAAACTGTCTTCAATGGAAATGTTTGCTCTAGGCACACACAGAACATGAAGAGAGAAGGACAATCAGGTGATTGGGGGGGGGGGTTTTTGGGGGGGGGGGTTGGGGGGGGGGGGGGTTGTGGTGTGGGGGGGGGGGGGGGGGTTTTTTTTTTTTTTTTTTTTTTTGGGGGGGGGGGGGGGGGGGGGGGGGGGGGGGGGGGGGGGGGGGGGGGAGGAGAAGCCAGTAAATGCTGGGTATATGGAAGTGGCATGCTCTAAACATATGACTGGTGATGTACAGAATCCTCTCACTCAAGACTCCCCAAGGAGGACGGTTGGTCTCATTTAGGTGATTGGCAAGAAAGGGATACATTTTGGAGGGCAAAATAGGAAGATCTCTGAAGATTCTAGACAAGTTATCCATGTGGATGGGTTGAAGTCCACGCTTGCTAAGTGGTCAACACAATCTGTGACAAAGGAAATAGGTCAGTTACTCTGAGAAATTGCACTGTGGGAGTTTAAACTAAAAACAAGGAATTCTCACTTGCAACAGAAGTAGTAAAAATATGTATTGGCAAAACTTGGAAATCTCTCATGGAGATGACTTAACATTTATCAAGTGCCTCAAAATGAAAAGATGTGATCTTGGCCATCGAGGCTTGGGACATGTGAGTTCATCTTTATTAAATCAGCTGATTCCAAAAGGGGACTGGTCGAGGGTTGGGTCTTGCCCAAATGAAGTTTCTGATAATAAAATGTGTGAAGCTGTGTTAGAGGAAAGCAAATCAGATATCATTCAGCCCAAGCATCAGGTTGTAACCTCATCAAGACTTAGAGCTGCTTCATGGTATGACCTTGGGACCCTGGAATGTTCAAAAGCAGAAATGGCAAGAAGACATTTTGGTGATTGTAGATGATATTCAAGGATACACCTGGAAGAGAGTTTTGGATCAAAGGCAAATACAGCTGATGAGCTAGTGATATTCTTTAAAATGATTCAAAACCAAATTAAATTCAAGTTGTTTGCAGCATTAGATCTGATCCTGGTACCAGAGTTGAAAATCAACATGGAAAAAAATTCTGGTATGGAAAATGGTAAAAGTCACAAACTTCGCTGCTTCCAAAAACTCTCAACAAAATGGAGTAGTTGAAAGATAAGAACGAACCTTGGTGAACATTGCCAAAACTATGCTTATTGAATCAAATCTTCCTCAAAGTTTCTGGCTGAAGATGTTTGTTAACAACAGCCTGTCATGTTCACAATAGGTTCCTGTCTAATAAAGAGCTGTGTTGAAGAAGACTCCATATGAACCTGCTCAACAACAGGGGGGGGACAAAAAAAACAGCAATTGGGACTATCTTAGAGCTTTGGATGCAGGAATGTTTTGTCTAATAAGGAAGATGATCTAGGACAATTGATTCCAAGAAGTGATGAAGGAATATTTGTTTGGATATTCTTCAATACAGCAAGCCTACAGGAATATTCAACAAAGAACACAATGATTGAAGAAAGCATCATGTTGTTTTGGATGAAAAGGGAAGAAGCTTTGAGCTGAAGAATGATGGAACTCAGATGATCTGATGATGATGTAACAAAATGCTTTTACCATACAGGAAGATGAAGGGTTTGCTGAAACTGATGCCAGATCAAACCAACGATAAGATTGTGTGTTCAGAATCACAGTGTACCTGAGAGGAGATTTGAGTTTGAACAGGATGATAGAGTACCTGGTACTATTCAAAAACTCCAGGCCATAGTACATCAGACTCCCCAGAGATGATGTCACTCCTAATGAGCAAGAAAGACATGATGATCTGTTAAATCAGCTGTCCTGCTGCCAAGGTCAGGAGGGAAGCATAGTTCATCACACTCCTTGATAATCTCATTTTCCTTTGATTCTGGAATTCAAAACTAGATCAAAAACTAGAAAATATAGTTGCATTCTCAGCCATTCATTCAATCCGTTGAGCCTAAGAATGTTAAGAAGCATTTAGGTGATGCAGAACTGGATCAATCTATGCAAGAAGAAGAAGAACTCATCAGTTTAAAGAAGTAAGGTATGTACCTGGTTCTCGACCTGAATGCAGAACAATAATGGAACCAGGTGGAGTATTCAGAAACAAAACTTAACTTGATGAAAATGGAGTTATTACTAAGAAATAAATCCAGGGCTGGTGGTGCAAGGATACCAAAAATTTTGTTCAAGGGAACGGTGGGGAAGGAAGGAATTGACTATGATGAGAATTTTGCACCTGTTGCCGATGGAAAGCATAGAATACTAATAGCTGTGCTGTTTATGGGATTTAAGCTGTATCAGATGGATGTGAAGAGGCTTTCTGAATGGAGAACAAAGAGGAGGGATGTCAAGCAACTCATGGTTTTTGAAGATTGCCAGAGCTACCCAAATATGTGTTCAGATTGAATAAGGCCATTAATGGTCTGAAAACAAAGCTCCAGAGCTTGATGAAAGATTTCAAGGTTATGTTGAAGATATGTTTACAAAGAGGCAAGATAGACAATACTTTGGTCTTACTAAAAGAGAAAAGAATGCTTATCATTCAAGTTTATGGGGATGACATAATTTTTGGAGGCTAGCTTACTCGGAACATCTCTGTGAAAGAATCTCATCATTGCATGGGAAGGAGTTTGAAAATGAGTATGATGGGCGACGTTGGAACATCTTTCTGGGGATTTTTGGCTTTTGCAAATAAGCATCTCAAAGGGAACTTCAATATGCCAGGAGAAGTACATCAAGAGCTGATGAAGGAAATTCGATTAGTTGATTCAAAACCTATGGACAACTCCTATGGGAACAAATTCCAAGATGATAGTATTAGAAGAAATCTGATCCCTTGATGAATCGGCACAATGTACAGAGGAATCATGGCTCATTGCTATATCTGAGCTGCTAGCGGCATTGATATTTGTATTATACGTTGGAATGTGTGCCAGATTTCAAAGCATGTCCTCATGATCACACTAAAGGCTGCAAACGATACTTAGATACTTGAAGAAAACAGGGGGACATGGTTTTTTTATCCCATGCAGGTGATATTTTGATATGGGTTGGTTTTGCCCAGATGCGATTTTGCAGGGTATCAAGGTGACAGAAGAGTACCTCTGGAATGGCTCATTTCCTCGGATCCTCACTCATCTATGGGGCACCAAGAAGCAGAACTCTGTGGCTCCTTCAACAGCTGAAGCAATATGTAGCTGCTGCAGCTTGTCTGTCTCAATTGCTTGATGATCAGCACACTTAGAAGACTTTGGAATCCACATTTAAAAAAGCAATTCCTCTCATGTGCTGACAACATAGTGCTGTGAGTAGGGAAAGAACCAAGTTCATCATAAGAGAACAAAGACATTGATGTCAGACATCATTTTTGAGGAGGACCATGTTGAGAAGGGTAATATTGTGCTCACATAATGTCCAACGGAGGAAAAGATAGCAGACATCTTTACCAAGGCTCTCAGCAAGGATCAATTTGAAAGAAATCGTTTAAAAGTGGGATTGGGAAGAATGTTGATCTCCAAGTAATGCTTTTAGCAGCCAACAGTGGAACTCTCCTTGATGGTTAAAAATTGCAGTGCTAGGTATATCCTTTGTGAAATCTTAACATAGTTGAACAAGATCACTTTTTGGATCTTTCGTAGGTATAATCTCAATAGGGACACTGCCCTCAGCACAAAGAAGAAAGAGACTAGAAAAATTAAGAATGAAGAAACTCTCATTGGTAACTGCAGGTACCGTCCCGGGCTAGGCTTTTTACATTAAAATTTAAATAAAAATTTTGACCGTTGTGAAATGCCCACGTGTCAGTTAATCGGTTCTTGAGACGATCAGTCCAATCGTCTCTCTCAAACGACGCATCTAATCAGGGAATCTAGGCACCTTTCACTTCTTGTAAAAGGGGTATTTTCTTCTTGAAACTCTCATTCGTCTCTTAACTTATCTGCTTCATTATCGAAAGGCTCTCACTCAAAGGATCTCGGGTTTTTTTCAAAGACAACCCTTCCAAGCATAACAAAACATGGCTTCCTCTCATCTTCTTCTAAGCAAATGTTGAGGCACACTTAGTGACAATTGCGCCCCCGTGCTTTGCTATTCTCCAACACCTAACTCAAACAGAACTGCATCCCCCACCCAGTCCTCCACAAATACTCCTGATAACCCTTCTTCTCCATAGATCTACTAAACAATTCTGCCAGTGACCTATGGACCTGGTCCATTGAGAATGTTGCCTGACAACATGTATTTGAAGGAGATTTACCACCAATGGGGCTTCCGAGCTTCTAAATATTACTGGAGCAAGTGAGGAACTCGTGATTGAATTGAAAAGTCTAGCCAATATGCGAGAAGAATCCAGAGCAGCAAACAAACTGATTAAACTGGATATATAAGAAGAGGCAAGACCTTCTCACCCATTTTCGATTTTTAAAACCCCGACTTAGGGCGGTACTCTTCTTCCTCTTCATCTGAATCTGCAAGTGAGGAAGTGAGGAAGAAACATTAAATGGAAAGTGGAGTAGAAGGCAAGGAAAAGGTCGTGAGAAGACTCCTAAAGAAGACCTAATACAAGGGTCGGCTGCAGCAAAAATTGATGGAAAAATGCCTTGAGGCAACGCGCACAATCTGCTGCTGCACATCAGAAGTGCACGAACTTCAAGGTATTCACATTTCAAAATACCTAAAGAAAAAATGGTTGAGTTGTCGGAAGATGAGGGTGAAAGAAAAATAACAAAGAAAAGGTCAGGAAAGAAAGGGAAAGGTTTTACAAAGGAATGGTTGAAAAGTCACAGTCAAAGGGAAGAGATCTGAGAAAAGGGGAAAGCGGGCACAGGGACCTGGTCCTCAAGCCAGGAAAGTTGAGAATGTCAACTTGCAGGAAATAGTTGACAGTCTGAGGAAAACAAGCAGTCTCGTGGAAGAGGTTTTGTATGGGGGGGGGGGGGCATGATTAAATCATTCCGGCATGGATTCACTGCATACATGGTGGGGAGATCCAAATCTTGATGCAACCTGTTAAACAGGAAATCCCACACCTTCATGAAGAAAGAAGAGGTTCGTGAATTCTATTACAATGTAAATTATGGAAGAGGAGCCTACTCAACACGTACGTGAACCACTATTGCTATTTATTGAATGAGAGGGTGTTGGGCAGAATCCTCAAAGTGCCTACAGAGGGGACACGGTATCGTGCCTGAACAAACATGCTCTCCAGAATTTGCATCCTGATCTTATAAAGACTCCACAACTAAAGGGTTGATGGAGATCTTATAGAAAATTATGAAGAGTGAGTATCAGCTGCGTCTTCGGTTGTCAAAAGGTGGTTCTTCCCGCACAGGAGAAGAGAACTCTGCTACTGCGCTGACCTTGTACGTAACGGGATGCTGGCAGCTTTGAGGCTTGAGCCTTCTAGTATCATGATTGAAACATTCACAAACCAGTTATTGAGAGGAAAAGGAGTACATGGAATGGGGTAGGATACTTTCTTACTGAGTATTCAAGCCCCCCACTTCCTCCAGATTCTCTGGGTATTGCGAAAAGATGGGGACAGTTTAAACAAACTATCTATGAGCATACCTTGGTTTGAATTGAATGTATTGAGGCAGAGGCTTACCAAAAAAGCAGATGGCTCAACTTCTTGAGGACCGGATATAAGCTTAAATATGAGACTGAAGAAACTCACTGTCGGTTGCGTTAGTAAAGAGGAGGAAATTGCCCGTACTCAAAGCAGAGCTGCTAAATGCACAAAGGGAGGGACCTGGTCTGTAGTTGTACAGCTCTGTGAGAAAGAGAACCATGAGTTGAAGGCGAAGATAATGCCTTGCAAGAAAAGGCCATCAAGGATAATGATGCTGCCAAGGAACGACTCACGCTTATTATCAAGTCCCTCTCAAAAAGACCCCCTCTTCCTTAAAGTTGCAATCAAGCTCTCCTTGTCATTTTTTGTGTGGCTGTCTTCGTGTTGATGAATTTTAGTTTGTCTTAATGTATTTATGTTATGAATGGCATGTGGTTGCCGGTTTTATTCCTTTGAGTTCTTCCTTGTTCTTTGCGACTGCTTCTTACTCTACTGTTTTATGCTTATTAGCTCTGATCTTTTGGGCGGGCCTCAGTATTAGATGGACTCACTGGTTACTGCATCTCATTTTTATGATGCCAAAGGGGGAAGTAAAAACTGTTAGTAGCTAAATAACGGGGAAGTAAACTGTTAGTACATAAATAAGGGGGGGGAATATACAGTAAGGGAGAATAACAATGTCAGGGGGAAACAATTCTTGTGAAGACTCAGATCAGATCATTGTTGTCATCATCAAAAAGGGGGAAAATGTTTTTTTTTTATTGTATAGTTTTGATGATTTGACAAAACAATGGGACCTCATAAAGGTAATCAGTTCTCTAATGTGGTATTGCAAGGTATCTTGTTGAGGGTATTGCAGAAGAAGAAGAAGAAGAAACAAAACCAGGGGACCTAGTAAGGTAACAGGCTCTCATGAAGAATGAGTCAGTCGATTGCCAGCTGGAGATGTTACCGACCAGTAAGAAAGTAGGGCACACTTCCCGGGGGATGTGGCGTCGAAAGTTGACATTTTTAGCAAAATGGCAAAGGAGTTAGGCGAAAGCGACTTGCCCCACAGAAAAGGCACTACCTAAACACTTTGTGTAGTTTTTTTTGCAATTGATAAAAAACTGTTCAAGACTCTTGCAAAGGCTCACCCAAAGCCAAAGGACAGAAGAATTATTCCAAGGGACAACAGCAAAACATCTGGAGCTTTTAGTTAGTTGTTTAGGAATTATTCTCTTGTTCTTAATTGTAAAAACCACTCCTAAATCTAAAAGAATGGTGTGTTGTGGTAGAAGTCTAAGTTTGTCAAGGTGGGAATAGATTAGTGGGTAATTGTTTTCTCTTAGGTTGTTGAGCAATAGAGACTAGTGCTTAACGGTACTAAGATTGATAAAGCTTTCTTAAGTTTGGGTTGTAATCGTGGTTTCGCTTGTCTTTGAACGATTAGTGAAACGATTGAAAATTCCGGTGAGACAGGTCGTGGTTTTACCTCCCTTAAGCAAGGAGGTTTCCAGTAAATCATGTTGTGTGATTTACTCATTTTACTTTCTTTTTATGGTATTTTTCTGAAGTGAAGTAAAGGGCCTGGTCCATGACTTGTTAGTGAAAGGCACATTTCTATCAGTCCTTGTTACACACATATACGATGAAGTACACCAGTCCAATTATCAGCATATATTTAATATGAAAGATTAATCTAATCAAGTTTTATCCACCTAAGCAGTGAAAAGGCTGTCAATACAACGTAACAACAATATTATAATCACAAACAATGTCATCAAGCATTATAAACCACTTGACTTTTACAAATTCGGCGACAGAAAGAAAGTTTGAAATGTCGAATCCAATCATTTGCTACGATTTACCATGACCAACTGGCAAGAAAATATCTAAATTCAGGCAGCTCTTTACAAAATCGTTAGTTGTTCCTAGTGAGTGGATCTAAGCGCAAAGGTTAAATGTAGAGTAGTTTCCACACTAATATTTCAACATATTTGCATGACGCCATACCTCTAGAACAGGATTAGGTGTAAAGTCAGGTGGTAAAACTTCCTGTTTTCCAGGTAAAATCTGAACCAATTTATCTGCTGCTTTTCATTTGGCTGCATTGATGAAGGCAGATTGCTGAAAGAAGGAAACTGAAACTCCCGAACATCCTCAGCAAAGGGAAGAATATTGAAGTAAAATGAATCAGGCTGCAAGCAGTGGTCAATAAGAATGTCAACAATCTAAGAGTGGAATATCCACTAAAAATAGAAAACAGAGTACTTAAGAGGTGAAAATTTAAACCATACTTACAGAGACATTTGGTGTAAGGAACCCAACAACAACATTAACCTGTCCTTGCCTCCATACACATCTTACCTTGTTCATTTCCTTCATTGCCCTTGCCAAAGCAGAAAGTGCAATGATGACTTTTTTGTTGCCAGGTTCGGCAATGAAGATATTTAAAGATACACCACATAATACATATACACTCTTCAACCCCTTTTTTAGTTTTTATGTTATTCTTGTTTCAAGTACAAGCAATCACTCAAACAGTACCAATATGGGTTCCGGTGCTGTAGTTGAATTACTTCACCTTAATCAGAGGTCTCTGAATTTAGTCGGGGCTCTAATGCAGATTTCAGAAACCGGGTGAAAACCAAGAAAATCAATCAAAGAGTGTTGGCCTAGGACTACGATTTCTTTACTAACGCAATTTTAATTCCTTTTTTAAGTAATTTTTTATCATCCAGAATAATGTTTATTATAACGTGTTGCAATCTAAGGGTGTGTTTGGTAGGAAGGAAAATGTTTTGTATAAAAATAAGTGAATTTCTCTTTCTCTTTTTTTTTTTTTTTTTTGTGTGTGTGTGTATGTTAGGTATGCAAGTAAAAAGTATTATCCTTACATTAAAATATAATCTAAATGTGAGGTGGGAGTGGTGGTAATATTTTGAGGGTTGGAAGATACAAACAATGTAAAATATCACTTCAGAACTTGTTTTTCCCACTTTCACAAGGGACATCGTTGTCCTCATTAAAACATTAGAAAATTGGACGTAACACAGCCTAAGATTGTGATTTGCATTTGTTGAGATAATTTTGTTCTCCCTAATCTTGGTTTTGGTACACCTTCTAATTAATGGGATTGTTTATTGAAATTAGCTCATTTGAGTAATGAGAGCTACCAATTGTATCCATCAATTTAAATAACAATCTGGTTTTCTGATTGATATTTTTTTTTTACGACAAGGGAAATTCGCAGCCGCTAACCTTTTGGGTGCGCACAGGGTAAAACTTTGCTCCTATACAATAGCTCGTAAACCACATAGGAGAGGTAACCCGCACTAGGCAAGCCTGGTGCAACGAGCTCGACCCAGAAGGCAAACCCCTTACTTTCGCTGGTAAGGGGTTTCAAACTTCAGACCTCCAACATAGAAGTCCCAAGCTCAAACCATATTATATCAGTTTTTGAGATAAAATTATGATTAGTTCTCAAAAAAGGCTACACCTATCTTGGATTTTCACTCTATTGCTAAGATTACACCCAAGTCACAAATAAGTTGGGTTCAATTATATATAAGCCTCACTAACCATGTTTTTTTCGTTTTTAAGGTTCAACAACAAAAAAATAGAGAGTTACAACTTATAATGAACCGAAGTAATTAAAATACTACAGAAAATAGTTTCACATTTGAGTACATCCCCAAGGACATAAAGAGCTCTCCTCTTAATTCTGTTAAGCCCTCAACCTCTCACCAAAAATATGAAAAAACATACCTCTGCTTGTTAGCAGCAGTGAGTTGTTATACTTTCCTGGGCAGTATGTTGTATCGACGTACAGCAAGCTGGATGAAGATGCTTGAACCTAAACCAAAACTTCTAACTAAACCACTAGGCTCAAAAAGATTGACATATGTGTTGGTGCATGAAACTATCTTGTGCTTGAATATATGTACACACACATATTTACGAGTATATTCACCAAGTCAGATTGAGAAAAGGGAAGCTCTTGTTTCCAGTTTCATTTGTTTTTCAACCCCCTTTTTCTCTTACTGTGACGTGGGAATAAACTGCAGTTACTGAAGACGGGTTTTAGCAAACCAGTTTCTTTAGTGTAAAAAGTTTACATACCCACTGATAGGAAACTCCTGGCTAAAGCAAAAAGATCAGTTTAGTAATGACAGTTTGATGCGTAATCTCTCAGAACAAGCTCCACTTCTCCAACTACCCCAAGTCTCTTGAACCAATGAGCCAATAATTCAGAAGCTTCTCTGCCAAGCACAATACCATCCCTCTCTAAATCCATCAAAACATCAAGTGCCTTGCTCAGTTTATTTTCTGTTTCATAAGCTGTCAGTAGCAACGCAATACACTTGTCATTTGGCTTTATGCAAATTCTTCTTTTTTTTTTTGTTTTCATTTTTTTTTTTTTCAAAAAAAAAAACAAAAAAAAAAAAATTGTAAATTAACAAAAAAAAGTTTCACTCAATTGACCAGCCATAATATAGGCATTCATAAGCAGACCACAAATTGTCGCATCAGGGATTACTCCTGCTAACTGAATTGTGTCAAAAACCCTTTGAGCTCCTTTGCTATCACCACTCATCGAATAGGCTCTCAGAAGTGCTTTATAAACTTCTGGTCCAGCATAGATCTCTTGTTCTTCCATTTCCTTCAGTAAAGCCTCTCCTTGACCAAGCTTTCCAGCTCTAACATAGGCCATGATTATTGACCCAAAGGACCTCTTATCCAATGGTACACCAAGCAACCTCATCTCTTCAAAAGTATCTTCAGCCAGCTTAAGGTTACCGGCCTTGCTATACATGTGAACTAAAGCTGTCAGTGTCACCTGATCACATGTGAAGCCTCTGCTCTTCATGGATAAGAACACACTTTCAGCTTCTTTCAGCCGATTCTGCTTTGCATAGCCATGAATTATCTTGGTGTAATCACGAATATTGGCTTCAAATGATTCTGCTAAGAGGGACAATTCAGCTACCTGAGATATAGAAAGTGCACCAAGGAATAGATAAATTGGCTGATTTCCTTGTCTACATTCAAAAAATTGTTGAAAGTTTAGTGGAAAGACGTAAGCACATAGTTTACGGATATCAAGAAAAATCAGAATAATTGTAGCCCTGTTCCTGATTCCTAGCTTTCTAAGTGAACTAGGATTAGAGAAGGATGGGTCTTCAATTGTTCTTAATCAAATTGTGACTCAACAAATGATTTTGCCTGGATCCCAACAATATTGGGGCTAAAGTGGCCACAATTAAATTCACTTGAAGGGTTTAATAATGAAAAGGAGATGGATAACACAATGAAAAGAAGAATCAAATGCTCTTTAAGGTAAACTAGAACTACTAGAGAACAATCCACGGATTTAATTATTATCACATGATGGATTTGAAAGATCAGAATTGTTACCACCTTTAAAAGAACAGGGAAAGCCGATTGAGCTTTTTGTACCGATGAACTTTCTAGGTATGGTCAAACACTGGCTTCAAAGTTCAAATGACTCTCCTGAGAGGGAAGACATATAATAACCAGCTCTAGCAATCTCAGAGGCACATAGCAAGGTTCAAATTAACATATACCATCTAAAAAAAAGTTTTGCTAAAAAATTCTATATTTACAGACCATTAATGAACTAGAAAATCTTCATGGTATTCTAAAACTTCTACTTTCCTGATTGAAAAGGATCCAAATACTAGCATGGCAAGCATCTGGCTTGATGCATTCATAATTCTTATCTGAATAAGCTAGTAGTTAGATTGTTGGTCTGTCAACCCCTCCAACAAAACCTCCACCATCTCCCCAGATTAAAATTAATAATGTTGTTTATGATTCGCTGTCATGAAGTTTTTACGATTAATAGATAAACAGGAACTATGCACGCCAGACAGCAAACACAACCAGCAACA
Source organism: Solanum habrochaites (assembly GCA_027704765.1). Lineage (NCBI taxonomy): Eukaryota > Viridiplantae > Streptophyta > Magnoliopsida > Solanales > Solanaceae > Solanum > Solanum habrochaites. The sequence goes on from JAKWJA010002489.1 coordinate 84,056,576, forward strand.
TTCAGCTATTCAGTTAACTTGTAAACAAGAGGGACTTTAAATTACGCCTTTAGCAGTCCACTCAGATTTCTGAATTCACTCTACCTAGTAGTAAACATATTCTCCTGTAGATCACTTCCTCTAACAGAACGTGAGGGGATTACACAGACTCCAATCATTAAAGCCATCTGCACTGAGAAGGAGATGAGAAAGTGATTCAATTGAATTGCTTTCTCGGGCTGAATCTTACAAGATGACACTGATCCCATTCTTCTTCTTCTCAAGGCAAAACATAAAGAATATATAGACTCCATCAGAAAAATTATGTGCAAGTTAAGGTTAAATAGTTCAGAAAACTTGCAAACAAGACTGACAATCAAGTCATTGCCAGTCCTCTAGAGATCACCCTTCACCCAAAATTTCTGAATATTTTACTGTACATAACACCTTTCAAGATCAACCCTATATCTGGAATGATTGCTTGAGCCTATCCATATTTTCACTTCTACATTCCTTCCCCACTCTATAAAGGATAAAAGACTTTAAGCAACAGGGACTTCTTGTTTACGACTTCTTTGCTGGTAGCTGTTTGGATGTTCACTACAATGATGTTGCAGTTGCACTTAACTTATTTTTATCTTAGAAGTGCAGTAGTGGTAGCAAGAATGTTACAGAGTGGCCTCCAGGGCTTAGTTCAAGTGGCAAAGGTTGAGGGACTTGTGACTTAGGTCACAAGCTTTCCCTGTGCCATGTGAACTAAGCCTGGTATAGAGTGAAGAAGGGCAGAGCGGGGGACCCATTATACACGACTTTGAAGGCTGAGGTTGGTCCTAAGGATTGACCCTAGACGGATTTCTCAATTATCAAGTAAAGAATGTTACAGTGTGCTCATCCTAACATAAGTGTCATCTCTATAATAGTCATTTGTCTTAAGTTTGCTACAAGTGATTAAAAGATGGCGCTGGAGTCGACTCAATATACCCTCACCTTTATCTTTTCAAGAAAATTTACTAACTTAGAAAGTAGTGGTGCCTTTTTCATCCAATTATAAGTTCCACAAACGTGCCTGAGTTATCCTACTTTTTCACCATCACAATTCTAGAGGACCTTATGTGCCAAGAACGGCACTATTATCCAGTTGTAAGGATTATGGAAATTGTTGATAGGTATTGTCAAGTCGCTAATTCTTTTAGGAATAAAGAAAAGGATTCGAGTAAAGCTTATTTCAAAACTTAATAAAATAGTCCTCAAAGGCGATAAACCTTTTGGTAGATAATGTCCCGCCGCTTGTATAAAAGCACAGTCAGCACTCAGCATTAATTAGAAGATGAACAAAAAGAGCCAACAGTAATTTGTATAAAGGAACCATGAGCAGAAGAAGAAAGGTCCCAAGCATTCCCATGTCATAGGCTATTAGACTCAGAATTCCATTGCTCTAACTAGATCTTAGATGGGTTCAACATGTTTCCTATTTATCCATAATCTTCTGGCAGCTACTCCGCTTTAATTAGGAGATAAACAAAAAGAGACAACAGTTATCTGAATAATGGAACCATGGGCAGAAGAGGAAAGGTCCCAAACATTCACATTGGATTGATCTCAAATCTACACTTAATTATCCAGAAGTTAAGTAAATAAATAAAATCTCTAATGACAAATTACTACCTAATGGACGATGATTGTCAAAGAAAACAAATTCATCCATTTTTAATCCAGCATCCTCACTAGTTAACATTAAACTAATGATATGCTACCAGCTATCTCAAGGAGAATATCCACAAATCAGAAGGCTTAACAAGAGGACATACACATTGTTCGACAAGAAATGGTGTCAAATTCATGTAGGACAAAGGTTTATCCATCATAAAGTGATGTCACTACTACTTCAAGGCATTACGACAAACCTAATGTGCTGACATAGTGAGACTCCAACTAAACTCCAAAAGGAGGGGAAAGGACAGAGAAAACGTGGGAATAGACTTGAACCCAAAGAAAAGGATATTTAATGGGCTACCAAAAGAACAAGCAAATTAGTATCTAGATAAGGTACGGAAGACAAGGAACAAAAGGAAAGATGCATATGATTTGGCAGACTAGATTCGGAACCACCTATGAAGGTTGTTGAAAAGAGAAAATCGTCAAGTTAGTAACAGGAGACATATCAACAATTTTTGAGAAGTGAGCACAACGTTATGGAGATGGTTCCAAACAGTGGCGTAAACACATAGAGTGAAGGGTGGCCAGTTAAACACTCTTCATCGAAAAATTATATTGTATATACATGTCAAAAATTGCTTACACATATATTAAACCTTAAGCCCCATCAACAAAATTTCTGGTTTCACCGTTCGCTCGAAATGACTACCCTTGAGTGATGTGCCTTCAGGTGAGCGTTAAAAAGGTGAAGATGGAGGAAAATAGCAAGTAGAAAATTTTAAACCTTTTCTGTTCGCATCCATCAAATTTAATGAAGGCAATGTGACATTCAGCACAATTCATCTACATTAGAGTTGGTTAGGAAGTGGTCAAAGTAATGGTTGTAATTAACAATTTTTCATGGTAGATAGACGATTGAGACAAGAGAACACTAATCTAGCAAACTTTATGCATCAAAACTCATAAAGAATGTGAAACAAAAGCCGGCAGCAAGCAAGCACTTTATGAAGCCAGAACTTATGTGGTAAGGGATGAAAAGTTGACATTACCTTCCACAATATCATGGGAGGATGATCCACCTGTCCAATTTCCTCTTGATACCGCAGCCACTCACTCTGTCAGGCTTCATACTCTTCACCCAGGCCTCTAATAAGAGTGACACACTACCCTTTTCAGGTGAATAGCAAATAATCTGTTGCATTAATGCCTTACATCTATTTATCATCTTTGGTGGAAGCTTCAATATAGCCCTTTGCTGTTCCTCAGTAACATCAGAGCCTATCTTAACCCACCTATACCTAGGTTTATCATTAACTTGGTTTTCAGCACTACCCTTCTGATTAACTGCTACATTACTCACTGCTAGTAAAGGCTTAAACCCCAATTCACGTTTCTCAAAACTGGTAACTTTTTGCAAGAAAAAAACACCCTTTGAAGGATACTGATTGATTCTTCCAATTGTATTGCTTAGTATAGATGTTTGAGTGGAACAACACAAGACACCAGATGCCACAAAACCCATGTCAAAAATCAGATATTAATTCAAGAATACTGCAACAATAGGTGGGTGTTTTCACACACAGATTTTTGTGTAGCTTTGCTTAATCAAGTAACTACCACACAAAGTCTGCTAGAAAATTTTATGAATAAGAAGTCGTGTCAAATATTTGTGCTACACTATCGCGTGACATGTAAGTCAACATGACACAGTCATGCCATCCTTGCGCGTAACCCAGAATTCGGTCCAGAGAATGAGCGGTAGCGTTGCCTGGAAAATAAAATCGGAATGCGCTATAGGTTGTGATATGCATTAACCTGCGAATTTTTAGTTTCGAAGTTTATTTAAGAAGATAATAACATAGAAGTTCAGCAATTGTATGAGTAAAATTATTTTTCGAAACTTCACCTTCTCTTTCTGTTTTCCCGGCAATAATTATTACTTCAGATCACTATTCGTTTCATACTCTTTTTTTTATTTAATACTCCTTCCGTCTTATTTTAGGTGATATTTTTCGCGTTTGAAATTTAAATAATGTAATACTTTTTTATCCGTATATTTTTCATAGATTCTTTTAAACATTTTAAATTATCAATTATTGTAACTATCATACTTCTTTGCATAGTTTTAACAAATATATAAATTTTCATTTCAAAAATATAACAATCTCTATATACGCAATGTCCGATCAAAGTTCAAATTGTTTGACCTCGAAAAGAAAGTGTCTATATCTACATAATTGGGTCAATAGGGATATGCAAGTTCTTGTTCTATAGAACAAGTCTCACCCAATATATAAACGAAAACATTTCTAGTACAAATATATTAGTATAAGTATCAAGGAAAAAATATTTCATAATTATAAGTAGTAATGTGTCCACGTAGGCATATATATATATCTTTAAAATACACCATTAAATTGTTTAAGGATAAAAAGTCATTCATAAAATTTGATATCGTAACAACAATTTCGGTCAAAGTTAAAATATTTTTCAAACCTTTTTCCTAAGTATTATATGTGACTTTCAAATATTTTTAGGGGTGGGCATTTGGAATTTCGGTTCGGTTTCAAAAATTTTTTTGTTTTTTTCGTTTTTTGGTTCTTGTAAATTGTGTACCGAATATCGAACTGAAATAGTTCGATTCGACTTTTATTAATTCGACTCAATTTTTTATTTCGGTTTTTTAATGGGCCTGCTTAGTGGGCTGGAGCCTTGCGGCTGCTGCTGGCTGGAGGACGGCGCGGCTGCGGCTGCTGCTGCTGGCGGATGGCGCGGCTACGACTGCTGCTTCGGCGAGCGGGCGCTGCGACGCTTTAGGGGGGTGCATCCGCTCCGGTTTCGTTTCGTTTTCATATATATCGGTTCGGTTTAAAGTCGACTTTTTGGTTTTTAAAATATAGCTAACCCATACAAACAATACGAAATTTTTTATAGCGATTTTTCGGTTTTTGATGTTATCGGTTCGGTTTCGGTTAACCCAATAAGAAATGGGTCGATCAAAATATACATAATAGTATGTATGTATAATTAACATGTTACCACAACTCAACCGCCAAACTAATAGACCTTTTAATGTGATCAATACTACATTCACAAACTGCAAAAGCTATCGCCTACAATTACGAACTAGAAATAAAAACTAAAATAAAAATTTCAATGAGACAATCTTGAACATTTGTCTTGATCCACCAGATAATCAACAAAGTTCTCACTAATTTTCTCTACCAAAAATTCACATAGCCTGAAAAACTGAATTTGAATATATTTTAATATATTAAATTAATGTATATTTAATATTGAGAAAGGTAAGTTGTTACATAACTATAGTCTTATTTGGTTACGTTCACCCCAATAACCCAATAGGTAAAACGAAACCGACCCAATAACCCAATAATTATTTTGTTCTAAACCCATTAACAACCCCTTAACACTAATCTAATAACATAACCCAATAAATTTTATTCGGTTCCGTTTATTGGTCACGTTCCGATTTTTTTTGCATTCCCCTGCGACGCTGGCTGTTGGCGGGCGCTGCGGGCTAGCAACTGCTTGTCCTAAAAGAGGAAGAGAAGAAGAGGAAGATGACAAGCTAGCCAAGAACAGATTTCGTGATGAAAATGTAAATATAGAGGATACAGGGCATAGTCCATAGGGTTTTTTTCTTTTTTAAATTATTTTTAAATTAATTTAATATTTATTATTAATATAATATAAATTATAGTACCAACATAGTATATTTCTGTTTAAATCGAAATATCAAAAACCAAAATAATACGTATCGAAAATCGAACCAAAATATCGAAAAATACAAAAAAGTAAACCGAATATCGAATCGAAAACCGAAATATCGAAACCAAAATTCTAAAAGATTTCAATTCGATTCGGTGTTTCGTTTTTTCGATGTTTATGCCCACCCCTAAACATTTTTGATACCATTTAAATTAGTTTACATTGATATCAATGTATTATGATTGTTCACAAATATTAACTATCAAATTTATAGTAATTTATAGTATCTAATTCAAATTGTGTTATAACTATTTTTTTTTTAATATAATTTTTTAAGAGTTTCATCCCTTCTTTCTCGTAATCGCCACTATCAAACCATTGATTGTTTATATTTATTACATTTTGATACAAACTTAATACTACAATTTTTCAAGATTTCACCTAATTTACAATTTCAATACAATTTTTTTTATCAAATAGTTATTAAAGTTTAAATTATGTCATATATGATAATAAAAACAAAGTACGCTTCATAAGGCAGAATAATCAGAAAAAAATATCTATTTGCTATAAAATTTTCCTAAAAATTTTGTTTACTTATGTTATCAATAAATTTTTTTTTCTTTTGATAAATTATTATTTATAATCTTTAGATTCACAATTACAAGCATTATCGCCAATTGATGTAACCACAACTACCGGTCAACACCATTATCATTACAAACTACTTTCATTTCACAATTTCATTGCCACCAATGCTAATCTCTATTCTCTACAATATTAACCACATTCACGGTTGTGATTGCCATTATTATTAATTTCACCGATAAAAAACATTATTTACCTTTATGGACACCCAAACAATTACAATCACGCACTATCACTATCGTCAATCATCATTAATTAACAACATTTCCTACCACTATTATATCCAACAACAACAATCAATCACTACTGTTACCATATGTTATTACTATCAACCTTATCACAACACTTCAATTACAAACCCAAATCAACTATTATTCGTTACATTATTTAAAACATCATTCTCTAACCATCAAAATACACATTATAACTAATACCACCCACAATTAGCTCCATTGTCACAATTATCATCATCATAAAATCACATTTGCCACAACTATTCGATCACGACCACCCTTAAGAACCCTTAGATAGACGCCGAATGCCTAATCTGAATCAATCATCGAGCATTATTATATACTCCATGAGTTTCAAAAAAAATATCCCTATTTCTTTTTTAGTTTGTTTGAAAAAGAACGATCATTTTTCTTTTTTGGCAACACTTTCACTTTAACTTTTCACTGACATGTTTAAGACTATAAGATTAAAGGACATTTTCTTACATTTGACATAACTTTAATTTAGAACCATAAAATTAAAAAGTTTTATTTATTTTCTTAAATTTTAAATCAAACTAGACCATTCTTTTTAAAACGTTGGGAGAATTAACATAATAATAAAAATATCCAAATATTTTTTTAAAAATGTATATATTTAATAAGTCAGTTAAACATCAAACTTTTTTTCTTTGAAAAAAAACATCAAAATATCCCCTAAGATTTGTAAGGGTATCAATATGTTTTTTCTCTTCTTTTTCCAGTCCAATATCCTAAAATCGAAGTACGAAGCAACCACCATGTTCATTTTTTCCATTGTCAAATCATTGGGCTGCACACAACCTGTTTGATAATATTACTATAAGCAATACCAATCGCGATCTGGATTCTCCTCACTTTCTATCACTTCATCACTCAATTCTCCTACGCCGATCCACATTCTGGCCACTCATATCGCCGCTGCAAACCCACTACTGACGCCGTCTGCAACCACCTTCGTCAGCCGCCGTGCCATTGCCAATCCAGATCCAGTCTAAACCAACTCGGGAATGGCTTCTTCGGAAGCTGATTCCCGGCTAAAGCAAGTGCTAATCCCAGCCCTTGAGAAAATTATCAAGAATGGATCATGGCGTAAACATTCAAAGCTATCCCATGAATGCAAATCCGTTATCGATTTCCTCACGAATCCATCTTCAACCCCACCCGCTTCTCCGTCTGCCGAACCCGATCCAGATTTGGCAGCACATCCCGGAGTTCTTCTAGATCTCTCTTTCAATGATTCGGAGCTTATTCTTAGCCCTTTTATAAACGCTGCTGGTTCAGGTCATCTTAAGATTGCTGAAGCTGCACTTGATGCTGTTCAAAAGCTCATTGCTCATGGTTACCTTCGTGGGGAAGCGGACCCGACTGGAGGCCCAGATGCGAAGTTTCTATCGAAATTGATCGAGTCTGTTTGTAAATGTCATGATTTGGGAGATGATGCGGTGGAATTGCTTGTAATTAAGACTATTTTATCTGCTGTCACATCCGTTTCAATTCGAATCCATGGGGATTCTTTGTTGCAGGTTGTCAGGACTTGTTATGATATTTATTTGGAGAGTAAGAATGTGGTGAATCAGACTACTGCTAAGGCTTCATTGGTTCAAATGTTGGTGATTGTCTTCCGGAGAATGGAGGCTGATTCATCTACCGTGCCATTGCAGCCTATTGTTGTGGCGGAGTTAATGGAACCAGCTGAAAAAGCTGATGCTGATGGATCAATGACATTGTTTGTTCAGGGGTTTATAACCAAAGTGTTTCAGGACATTGATGGGGTTTTCAATGCGGGGACTCCAAGGGTGGGGGCTACAACTACTGGTGCTCATGATGGGGCATTTGAGACAACTACATCAACTGTGGAGTCCACGAATCCTGCTGATTTGTTGGATTCCACGGATAAAGATATGTTGGACGCTAAATATTGGGAGATTAGCATGTATAAAACAGCGTTGGAAGGGCGAAAAGGGGAGCTGGTGGACGGGGAGGGAGAAAGGGATGATGATTTGGAGGTTCAAATTGGGAATAAATTGAGAAGGGATGCATTCTTGGTGTTTAGAGCCTTATGTAAGCTCTCAATGAAGACACCACCCAAGGAGGCAGCAGCAGATCCACAGTTAATGAGGGGCAAGATTGTGGCGCTGGAGCTGCTTAAGATATTGTTGGAGAATGCTGGAGCAATATTTAGGACAAGTGACAGGTATTTACCTACTATTCTGATTAAAATCTATTCTATGCCTCAGTTACTTATGCAAATTGCTCATCCAATTACTGTACCCTGGTTCTTATTTCGAAGTAGTATTTTTTCTGTCATTGGTTCATTTTTTTATGGCATAAATGTGTCAATGACACATAATTATTTTTACTTACGCAAAGCTGCTTACTCTGTAATACTATGCGTCCAATCGTTTTCCAACTTGTTTTTAATCTTCATTTGTCTTTGAAGCGGTATAGTCTTCCTTTTTCTAATTCCTTGTAGCCACCATCTTTTAGTTTATATTGTATTCATGCTAGCATATTTTTTAGACTATCCCAGGGAATAAATAAGATTTGCAAAATGAAAATCAACATGTGAGTTTCTACACCTTTTGTGCTTCTAAAAGTTTGAAAGTGACCTTTTCTTGCTTGGGTTACAGCTCCAAGGCTATTCTGTGTAAATCGATGCAACAAAAAGAAGAGAAAAAAAGAGTTGGCCTATCCTACCTTATGCAGGTGAAGGAATGTTACTGTCGTCACTCTTCTCATATTAGATCATGGCCATGTGCTTCCACTTAGGTGGGGAAACATATAACGTTGCATAACACTGAGATATTTCGGAGGCTTATGCTTTATAGACATTCACCTTCTGTGATTTGGATATCCTGAACTATTTAAAGCTGTCAAACCTTAAAGCTTACTCCACTGAACAGCTTTTTAGGCTCCCTCGTTAATGTGGAGAATCTTGAAGACATCCTTCAATTCTTTCTTTGGGGGAAGAATTACATATTTGTAAATCTAAAGGCTCTTTTGAAGTCTGTTTGTGATGCTATGAGTAATATCATGAGGAACAGAAACCTTCTGATTTCTCAATCATCTTTTTTTGCAAAACCTGATTTTTGGTAGTGGTGTACTCTTCTTGACCCTGTTACTTTGTAAGGGTGACACTCCGTAGGTGCCTTTTTGGTTAATTAGATTGTTTGTACTTCAGATGTCCTCTGTATAAAAGATGATTTTTAGTTTAATACATAGCTATTATAACTTGTACAAGCTTGAGACTTTCGTTAATGTGACGAGATTTGAAACGAATGAAAGAAGCAAGTTCAGAATGCATAATCTTAGCTATTAATAATACTTAATATCAACTACAAATTGTAGGTATGAGTTCTTGAGAAACTGCTTGCTGTCATCAATTACTAGTTACTGTTACAGGCTTACATTCTATTTCTTAGTTATTTCCTGGAACATTGTGTAACAACTCATGGACTGCTGGTGGTTGAACTTGAAAGGGGGTGTGCTGTGAAGTTTTCCCTAGGAAAATCTCTCATTAAAATGGGAGGGGAAAGCTAGGGTCTATATAGAGGTAACTTCACAATTCTAACTATTGAGACATGTTTTGGGTTTAAATCCTGAAGGGGACAAAACCACAAGACCCAAAAGCCTTGAGGTGGCGCATGAGGGGTCGGCCCAAAGCATTCAATACCTTGGCAGATTGGCCTGGCCGCGACATGTTCAAGTTATGATGGTGTTATCCTTTCACTCGATATGCACGAGTCACAGTGTAGTCACCATTTCACTTCTTTCTGTTAGCCTGATTTCTGCAATAACTTTTCTCCTGGTTGTCTACTGGTTTGGTGCGAAAGTCCCATAACATCTTTTTATTTGAAATTCTCAATCAGTGCCTACTCTTAGGTCTTGGCACTGTCTGATTATTTGATGTACTGCAATCAGCAAGGGAACTTTTTTGCATCTTCCAATTTCAATAATACTTGATCCGTTCATGGTTATTTTTGGTTTTAATTGTTTTTTTTTTTTAAAATCTTACAGGTTTTTAGGTGCTATTAAGCAGTACTTGTGTTTGTCATTGTTGAAAAACAGTGCTTCAAGCCTCATGATTGTCTTCCAGCTTTCGTGCTCAATTTTTATAAGTCTGGTTGCAAGATTTAGAGCTGGTCTCAAGGCAGAAATTGGTGTTTTCTTTCCCATGATTGTTCTTAGAGTATTGGAAAATGTTGCTCAACCAAATTTCCAGCAGAAAATGATAGTGCTTCGATTTCTTGAGAGGCTTTGTATTGATTCACAGATTTTGGTTGATATTTTCCTCAATTATGATTGTGATGTCAATTCGTCAAACATATTCGAGAGGTATCTTTCAAATCCTATTATCTGTATTATTTAGTTTAAAAAAATTCTCTGAGTATGATTTTAAACTTCAATCTTTGGTTCCTCCTTTATTATCTGCAAAATTCTTTCAGAATGGTCAATGGGCTTCTTAAAACTGCTCAAGGTGTACCTCCTGGTACCACAACAACTCTTTTGCCACCACAAGAATCAACCATGAAGCTAGAAGCAATGAGGTGCTTAGTGGCTATCTTGAAGTCTTTGGGAGATTGGATGAACAAACATTTGCGTATTGCAGATCCTCTTTCAACCAAAAAGTACGAGGCATCTGACAGTAACTCTGAACCTGGAATTCTTCCCATTACAAATGGCATTGAGGATGAGCCTACTGAAGTATCAGATTCTCATTCTGAATCCTCTAGTGAAGTTTCTGATGTTTCTACAATTGAGCAGCGCCGCGCTTACAAGCTTGAACTTCAGGTAGGTGATCAATATAATTGTTCTTTTCACCAGTAACTATTCTGATTGCCTGAGCAGTGTCTGTGACATTTTCTAATTTGAAACTTGTGCAGGAAGGTATATCTCTGTTTAATAGGAAACCCAAGAAAGGCATTGAATTCCTGATTAATGCTAATAAAGTGGGGAACTCACCAGAGGAAATTGCGGCATTTCTTAAAGATGCCTCTGGTTTGAATAAGACCTTAATAGGTGATTACCTGGGGGAAAGGGATGACTTACCATTGAAAGTAATGCATGCGTACGTAGATTCCTTTGATTTCCAAGGAAAGGAGTTTGATGAGGCCATCAGGGCCTTTCTACAAGGATTCAGATTGCCTGGCGAGGCACAGAAGATTGATCGAATCATGGAGAAGTTTGCTGAACGGTACTGTAAATGCAATCCAAAAGTTTTTAGTAGTGCAGACACTGCCTATGTCCTTGCGTACTCAGTTATATTGCTTAACACCGATGCCCATAATCCTACAATCAAAACCAAGGTATGCTTTTCGTTTTGCAGGAGATGTTTGCTTATGCCCATTTTCAGTAAATCAGCCTGATTTCCCATTTTTCATTCTGTAGATGTCAGCTGATGATTTTATAAGAAACAATCGCGGAATTGATGATGGAAAGGATGTGCCAGAGGAGTATTTGAGATCTTTGTTTGAGAGGATATCGAAAAATGAAATTAAAATGAAAGACGATAACTTGGCTCTCCAACAAAAGCAGTCTCTGAACTCTAACAGGATTTTAGGTTTAGACAACATTTTGAATATTGTTGTCCGTAAGCGAGGAGATGAAAGTATGGAGACTAGTGATGATCTTGTCAGACACATGCAGGAGCAGTTCAAAGAGAAAGCTCGCAAATCTGAGTAAGATTCACTAGATAATTAGTCTATGCTTTGACTGCAAAATTACATTCTTGAAGTATTATCGTACTTCCATCATTCTGTATTATTCTTTAACAGCTCCTTTTTTAAAATTCTCTGTGGCACTTTCCTGTGAAGATATCAAAATGAAAGCTTCAAAAGAATTACGTATCAATCTGCTGCAGAAAACTGATTTCCTTTTTTTTATTCTTATTGTATTTGTTTTTTGTAATGATCAATCTTCACACATTCTTATTGATTAGGAAGCTTTAGAAGGATATGTCATAGTTTCAGTGCTTATTATATCTTTAGGGAGAAGAAGTATGTAATAAATTCATTACTCAAGCTCAATCTTGTGTACCACCTTTCATTCCATTGCGTGATTAACCTAGATCACCTGTAAATCGACTTGCATTTGCAGGTCAGTTTATTATGCTGCAACAGATGTGGTGATCCTCAGATTCATGGTTGAGGTTTGCTGGGCTCCGATGTTGGCTGCCTTTAGTGTTCCCCTTGACCAAGCTGACGACGGTGTTGTGATAGCTCTGTGTTTGGAAGGATTCCGTTGTGCAATCCATGTCACTGCTGCAATGTCCATGAAAACACATAGGGATGCTTTTGTGACTTCTCTTGCAAAATTCACTTCTCTTCACTCACCTGCAGACATCAAACAGAAAAACATAGATGCAATCAAGGTTTGTGTTTGCTCCTGCTTTTTCATGCCCATGTTTCTACTGTGCTGAGTTAATCTTTTCGTTGCTAATATGCATCTTGGTGATGCTTATTAGCTATGCATTTTTCTTTTTTCTTTTTTTTGGTAATGAGACCATGCATAATATTCATGGCACTCTGGATGTATGCATTGTTGTCAGGAGTTAATGTTTTCCCCTGAACTAATGACTTATGAACTCAAGCATCGGACTGAATGATTTACCAAAAGAACTTCCTTTGTGTTGGTAATTGATAACACAGTTTTGTAACATTACGAAGTTGGCACCGTGAAGTTCTAAACAAGTTAGAGTTGATTGTCATGATAAACTGTAGGGCAAATATATGGAATTGATTAATTGGGCTAATCTACCTTCTATGGGGTAAGGCTGTGCTGAAGTTTCATTAGTTTAACGTACCCCTTTGATGTGCTAGATTGTTTATAGGTAGTAGTTTAGACTAAGACTATTTTTTTCTGTAAGTTGTAAAACTTTTGAAGGGGAACTACTATTCTATGTAGTATACCTGTGGATATATAGACTAAAGTTACCAGTTTCAAAAAAATAAGATAAAATTGTGAAGCCACAACTCCACTGATAATGAAACAATATGTTATGAACCCAAGATGATGTTTGAGTCAAATAACTGTCAATAGAGTTGGGTACACTTCTTGCTGTTTATAATGCCTACTTAAATCTACTACATTTAGGATTGTATGGTAATTTTCCCTATGCTTCTTAGAATTTTTCATACCCTGTCTCTCTTTGAAGCCTAATTTCAGATTATTTTTTTTGACAACGTTAAATTAAAGCCTAATTTCAGATTTTTGCGCGTTCTTGTTATTATTTTGAGAAACCTGTGGTCTAGATTTAGCTTTCCAACTCCTCGGTACTACCAAAATCTTTTGTTCTGCTGTTTCTTAATTTTTCTCCTTTTACTCTCAACAAAGATTTTTGAAACTGCTGCAGTTATCCAATTTTCATTGACCTAATATCTGCTTAAGCCTGCCCAAAGAAATGACTAAATCCTAGGAGGCCCGGATGCTCAGAAAATTCATGCTCGACTTCACATTAAGTTGGGTAACTTGGAACTTGGACTTTGGGTTCTCAAAGTTCTAGCAGAAATCATCCCTAGAATAGTCTCAAGTTCAGTAACTGATCTAATAAAATTGCTTAATATTTGTCACCAATCCCCAAGACAAGGTGCAGCATGATTCACAAATGCTATACCTTATATTGCATAAGTTAAGTTCTGACTACCTTGACTCTTCTGAAGGCTAAGGGATTACATGCTAAATTTCAAGTACCAATAGAGTTCCCTATACCTTTGCTCTCACACACGACAGGTTGTTTCTTGGATTTTGTTAGTATGCCCAACTAGAATAAACATCTTTTCTACACTCCCTTCCCAGCCTGATGACAATAAGAAAAGAAACAAAGAAGGTTTATATAACAAAAAAAATATTATGGGCTCATTTTTTGCCTCTTAAATTGGAAATTTCAATTGACCACATGAGATTCAATTTTATATATATTCTGAACATTTTCAAGTTCTTTAAATTTCAGAAGATTAATCTATGATGCGAAGAAACTCTAAAGACATTTTGGATTGTCTTGGTTAACCACATGTTGTCATTACCAAATTCAAAATTGAAATACCAGAACCATCTACTTTGAACTAAGACAACTCCTATTGTCCTTCATCAAAAAATGAAACTCCGACTGTATAGTTATTTTCAGTTTTTGCAGACAGGTCCCCTCCGCCGTCAGTTAATTATACTTTGTATTGTTAAAAAAAAGGTTACACCTCTTCAAAAGACTGTTTTTGGCCCTCCAAACATGATGTAAACACCTATTTATGAAATTGTTATAATAATCTATTTAGATATCAAAAAGAAAAAAAGCATTTAGCAGAGTACAGAGTGTCAATAATGGGTTGCCACCTGATATCACACTGTATTTGAAGTAGATATTTTAAAAAAATTTATCTAGAAGTTGTGAACATTTAGAGTGCCAGGATTTTTACCAGAGTAGATGATGGTTGTAAAATTTTGTGGATCCAACCAAATAGGACTGGTGGAGGATACCTCTCAGCATCAATTTTATGCTAGCCGTAATCACGCTTGTTATAACATTTAAGACTCAGTTGCCCTTTTATAACATGTGGGGGTATAAGAGACTTTTGTATTCTTTGACTTCTCTTTTAGCCTGGACTTTCTTTTTCTCAACCCTCTTCTCCCCCCTTTGGACTAATTAGACAACTGTAAGCTCTTTCATTTTTTTTCTTTGTTTCTATTAGGTGAGATTAGACTAAATTTTACTGAAATCCAAGAAAAGAAGTTCTTCCTTGTATGAGTTTGTCTGTTCCTTGCAGATAGGCGATTTTCATTGGTATAATGAAGGGTTTGTTGGCAAATATTCTTGTTAGGGAACATTTACTTTTTGTTTTTGCATTTGCCTTTAACTACACTGCTTATGTGATTTTAGGTTCTAGATTTATCATATTCTGGTGGGACTTTAGGTATGTTAGTAGACTGCTCCTTGCTGACCAAGTGGCGAATGTAAAAGCAGGACCACATTTTCTTGTTTAAGTAACAAGTAGTCTGGAATTCGTTTTAGCCGAGTGTTTAGTTTCCCTGTAGCAGTGCTATTAAGTAGTCTTCGGAATGAAGGAAATTGGTTTCTTGGAAAACATAGTGGCTTTCTTTCTTATTTTCTCGTGTTCGGTATGTAAGCAAAAATTATTATCCTAAAAGCATTTGTATTAATCGAGATAAATATTGTGGGGAGTGGGGGTAGGAGTGCGGGGTGGTGGGAATGGGGTTTATGTAAGACTAATGTATAGTGTCTTCAGTATGAAGGAAATTGTTTTCTTAGACAACATTTTCTAGGAAAATAAGTGTGTTTCGTACTTAATTCTCTCGTGTTCGGTACGTAAGCAAAATTATAATCCTTAAAGCATTCTTATTAATCGAGATAAATATTGTGGGAGTGGGGGGTGGTGGTGCAGTGAAGACGAGGTGTGTTGAAGGGCAGGACGGACATAATCAATGTGGAACTCCACTTGTTGGTACTGGTTTTCCCTACTTCCATTAGGGAAGTCATTTTCCTCATTTGTAAGGAATTTCTTTTCCCAAAAATTTGACCAACTGAACCTGGGAACTCAGCATGTTTCCTTTTTGTTTAACAGGCAATAATAACAATCGCAGATGAGGATGGAAACTACTTACAGGAGGCGTGGGAGCATATTCTGACATGTGTTTCTCGGTTTGAACATTTGCATCTCTTGGGGGAGGGTGCCCCTCCAGATGCAACTTTCTTTGCACTTCCTCAGAATGAATTTGACAAGTCAAAACAAGCTAAGTCTCTCATCCTTCCTGTCCTGAAAAAGAAAGGTCCTGGGAGGATTCAAAGTGCAGCTTCAGCTATGAGAAGGGGTTCATACGATAGTGCTGGTATTGGTGGCAGTGCTTCTGCAGGCATTACGTCTGAGCAGATGAACAACTTGGTCTCTAACTTAAACATGTTGGAACAAGTTGGTGAAATGAACCGCATATTCATAAGGAGTCAGAAATTAAACAGTGAGGCTATAGTGGACTTTGTGAAAGCTTTATGCAAGGTCTCTATGGAAGAATTACGTTCTACTTCAGATCCAAGGGTTTTTAGTCTAACAAAAATAGTTGAGATTGCGTACGTTCTTTGGTTTCTTTTCATAAAGTGTATTTTTGTACTTACCCTTTTGCTTCCAGATAACTAGCAGAACTGTTGATTCATTTTCTTTAAACAGGCACTACAATATGAACCGTATCAGATTTGTTTGGACAAAAATCTGGCAGGTTCTTGGTGAATTTTTCGTGACCATTGGCTGCTCTGAAAATCTTTCAATTGCCATATTTGCAATGGATTCTTTGCGCCAATTATCAATGAAGTTCTTGGAGAGAGAAGAATTGGCTAACTATAATTTTCAGAATGAGTTTATGAAGCCTTTTGTGATTGTTATGCGCAAGAGTAGTGCTGTGGAGATCAGAGAATTAATCATCAGATGCGTCTCTCAAATGGTTTTGTCTCGAGTCAATCATGTGAAATCCGGATGGAAGAGCATGTTCATGGTATCAAAATTTCTCCCTTTTCTTGCCATATTTTGCAATCTTGGTAGTGTAAACCATCTTTTGATCTTTGCTTCATTATTGATTGCACATTAATACTGCATATGTGTTCTTTTCTTAAATTGCTAGTTTGTTCTTTTCACCTGATGTTCTTCTCTTCTTTTTCTGATTATCCAACGTTTTCAGGTCTTCACCACTGCTGCTTATGATGACCATAAAAACATTGTGTTATTAGCTTTCGAGATAATGGAAAAGATTGTGCGAGACTATTTTCCGTATATAACGGAGACAGAGACCACCACATTCACAGACTGTGTTAATTGCCTTGTTGCATTCACTAATAGTAGATTCAACAAAGATATTAGTCTCAGTGCCATTGCTTTCCTTCGTTTATGTGCGGCAAAACTTGCTGAAGGTGATCTTGGCTCCTCAAGGAACAAGGACAGAGAAACTTCTGTGAAGGTTTCACCATCTTCACCTCATAAAGGAAAAGACCACAACATTGAAAATGGAGAATTGACAGATAAGGAGGATCATCTTTATTTCTGGTTTCCACTGTTGGCTGGTAAGGGCAAAAACATTTGACTTAGACCAAAATCTCATGCCTGCAAATCATATGCTCTCTTCAAAGACCTTTGACTTTCTAGGATTAAAGTGAAATATTTAGACTAAGATCTCATGCCTGCAAATCTTATGCTCTCTTTCACTGTTCTTTTTAACAAGACAAGTTCAGGCCAACACTCGGTACACTTTTTAAGAAATTACTCTTTTTCTCTTACAGGACTATCTGAACTTAGCTTCGACCCGAGGCCTGAAATCAGAAAGAGCGCTCTGCAAGTCCTTTTTGATACCTTACGCAATTACGGGCACCATTTCTCTCTATCATTATGGGAAAGGGTATTTGAATCTGTACTATTTCCTATCTTTGACTATGTTCGGCATACTATTGACCCTTCAGGTGAAAACTCACCTACTCATGGAATTGATGCTGAAGAGGGTGAGCCTGATCAAGATTCATGGCTTTATGAGACCTGCACGCTGGCGCTCCAACTGGTTGTAGATCTCTTTGTTAAATTTTATGATACAGTCAATCCACTTCTGAAGAAAGTGCTGTTCTTATTGGTGAATTTTGTCAAGCGTCCGCATCAGAGTCTTGCTGGTATTGGCATTGCTGCATTTGTCCGTCTTATGAGCAATGCTGGGAGTCTTTTCTCTGAAGATAAATGGCTTGAAGTGGTTTTGTCCATTAAAGAAGCGGCTAATGCAACTATTCCCGACTTCTCTTTTCTTCTTAATGAAAATAACAATTATTGGTCCCAGGAAGAAGATATGACTGGGAATGGCAATGCAGAAACCACTGGTACAGATACTCCAGATGAGGACTTGGAAAATTTGAGGAGGCACCGTCTGTATGATGCTATTGCTGATGTGAAGTGTAGGGCTGCTGTTCAGCTATTATTAATTCAGGTATCCAGAAAAGCCACTACTGTGAATTTAGTTCTAATTCATTTATGTATGCTCTAGCTTAGAGTTGGCCACACACTTCAACGTAGTATCACAACAGGCAGAGTCATTGGATCGAATCTCACTGACACACATCATAAAAAATAATAATAATTTATGTATGCTATCCAGAAGTGAGTAAAGATAGTTATACACTATGTTAGTAAATTGCTTCACGTTCCTTCGTAAAAAACACATAATGTGATGGACTCAATAAGCCCAATGAGGTTGTAGTGTTTGAAAGATCTTTTGCATATATTGTGGTTTGCTCGACATGATTAGACACAAAAGGTGGGTTATGTGTCAAATAATGTGGGGGAAATGTCGGGTTGGCATATAAGATTTGGGTTTTAATATATATGCACAGTCAGAGTCTTTGGACATATGTATGTTTGCTGTCCTGCTGGTGATTATGCACAGTGAGATTCTTTAGACATGTATATATGGATAGACAATAACAAATTTATGTTGGAAATTAATGCTAATTTGATTGCCTAGAAGGATATACCATGCATCCCATGTTGGAATTGGAGTAATTTGATGACAGTTGAGTATGATAGTTTAGTAAGGAAAAATAACCAGATAAGTACTCCACTTGATAAACACTCAATCATTATAATTCATAAGTTGTCAATTTATGATCGTTATTTTTACTCAGTTTTTTAATCAATCTGGAGTTGATACTTGATATTAGTTTATTTTAAATTACAATTGAATGAAAACGATGGACTCTTGATGCCTTGTCAAATTTCAAACAATATTTCTACTGCTGATCCAGTAGCGTGAGCTTAGTACGATAGGTGTTTGTGTTTTGCATCTATTTGTAGTTGTCTACTTGCACTTGGGATATCTTTGTATTGTTAATTTGGTCATTCTCTGAAGTATGGGGCCATGTTGTTGTTTTCTTCAAGGTCATGCCTTCAAAAAGAACATTGATATTATTGAAAACCTTGTATGGTAAATTTGAATAATTATTCCTTTTTTTGTGTATATCTAGAAAGCTTAATTTCTACCTAGGTGAGTCTCTTGCCCATGTAGGCTTTGTATGGAGATCTACAACATGTAGCATGACCTCCAGCTGTCTAAGCCAACATCATTGTCCTCTTTGATGCCCAGCTCATGTGTGGGCATCACATGTCTCATCTAACAATAAACAGTGACACGACACTGCGGTCAAAGCTGCTAGAGTTCAGTTCCATGACCCAAATGCAAGACCCTCCGTTATTACGGCTTGAGAATGAGGCTTATCAAATTTGCCTCTCATTTTTACAAAATCTTGTGCTAGATAAACCTATTGGTTTTGAAGATTCTGATGTGGAAACTTACCTCGTCAACCTTTGCAGCGAGGTCTTACACTTCTATATTGAAATCGCACATTCAGGACAAATGTCTGAGTCATCTCTTGGTGCACAGCTTCGTTGGTTAATACCCCTGGGTTCTGGCAGAAGGAGAGAGTTGGCTGCACGTGCACCTCTTATCATTGCAACTCTCCAGGCAATATGTAGTTTAGGAGATGCATCATTTGAGAAAAACTTGTCAGGCTTCTTCCCATTACTTTCAAGCTTGATAAGTTGTGAGCATGGTTCAAATGAGATTCAGTTAGTCCTGAGTGATATGCTCAGTTCATCCGTGGGTCCTGTTTTGCTTCGATCATGTTGAGCTTAGGGTACTAGTTATTTCTTTTGCTTTATATGGTAATATTTCTTGTATTTTTGCCAATTTTCCTATCATCTAATATTGCAGAAAGATAGTTTCGGTGCTTCAAAAACTAGTGATTGTTTATATGCCCAGGCATTTAGAACCTTCTGCAGTATATTGAGGGGCTTAGCTCTTTGTAGAGTCATTAGATGTTAGCAGGAGTTCTGATGTTGTATGTGTAGCATTTTCCTCTTTAATATACGAGCAATTTCATGCCTAAGGATTGCTTGTTGTGTATCTACTCAAATTACTTTATGAGCTTTGTTTATCTGATAAGTTGCAGGGGTTTAGCAATGAATGTTTGATTTTACAGCTCTGAAGCAGTATAAGATATCCGTGGTGATTCCATTGGTTAGAAGAGAAAGATGTTAGTGTTTGAGCACAGGTATGCGTATGCTAGATTGATGGCTACTTTCTTTTTTTTTTAAAGAAAAGAGTTTATTTCTTATGATAATGGTGTTTGGGTCTACTTGAAAATAGTTCCGTGTTATAGGACTAAGAGTAACTAGGGTTTCTGAACCTTTGAAACTATTCGGTCTCCTCTTTACATAAGTTTCTGTCTGCTAGATTCTGGCTGATTAATGGTCTCCATTTCCCACCTAGTTTAGGAAGCTGTATCCCCTTTTTTCCAAGTTTTAACATTGAATGAAAATATGAATAATCCGTAGAGGTGAGCTGCCTTGCTTGTTTTATAATCCTTTTAAGGCGACGTGGTTTTTTTTGCACATGGCTGTATTTTCCTTTTATTTACTTGCTATCGCAGCTGCTACTAGTGGCTCTTCGTAAAATTGCCAAGTTCTGTTTATGTAGCATTTCTGCAGATTTATCTGCTTCACGTTGTTTGAGACGTGTGTTGTTTGCTGTGCTTCGCTTCTGCAATAGTGTATATTTTCTGTGCCTAGTCTCGAAAGTGGATTATTGTCACTGATATAATCTACGAGATCATCAACCACTTCAGATATACGCACATTTACATTTATTTTTGGCTTCTGGTTCTCAAAAAAAGGAAAAAGTGTTATGGTTTACTTTACCTCATCTTGTTGATTCTGAAAATCTCATCTTTTGTTGTATGTTTCTATTACCTTTGTACATGTTGAGTGGAGATATGTTCTCTATGAAACTCATATTATTTCATTGGGAAAAAAGAGTAATATTTTCCTATCTTGTAAGGATATTGTTGACTTGGTGCTTTCTTATGGTCAATATTATTTTTGCACATTTTCTGAGTGCTTGACTCACAAGTCTCAATCAACTCTCGTAAAATGTGGGGAAAGTAATTGCGCCAACCTTCCTTGTTCCTACTATTCGAATAATTGACCAGTATCTCATTTATAATTCTATAATGACACTCAAAGATCTACCCTACTGGCTCCAATAATTAAAGGAAAAATAGGTTTCTTCTTCTACATATCAATGTGAAAAAGAGACTCAGAAGATATTATGGCCAAAAATATTATCAGTTACTTTTCAAGTCTCAAACCAAGTTTTTAGAATGTGTTTTTTTTTTTTTTGGTTCAACCCGGAGTTCAAAGCGTGCATTGGAGTCCCAACTAAATCGGGATCATGTATTATACGACTTATGTATTATTAGACTTATTTAAGGGATGATGCTTCCAACAAGATTTTTTTTATACTTGGAGTTTGAACCGATAACTATAGTTAAGGGTGATGCAGTCTCACTTCCACACCACAACTTGATGTGTTAAAGAGTGTTCTTACTTCCAAGTTTGATAAGAGGACAAGTTGCAGCTTTAAAGATCCAATTTTGAAACATAATACAGTATTCACTTGTGAATTACTCAATCATTAGTTTTGGTAATTCAGTAAATAATTTTGCCAAAGGAAAGTATAAAGAAGAAAAAGAGTTAGTTAGCATATATGTAGCGGGTTGTGCTAAAGATCCGTTTAGGAGTTCGGTTGAACTATTAACTTTAGGTTAAATTTTGTATTTATGTTAATAAATTTATGTAAAATGTACAAACAATTTTCCTTTTTTAGAATTTAGAACCCTTAAAATGCGTTGCATATAAGGAAAGCATGATGACAAATATTGCCGGCAACTTTTAAGAGGATATTTGTATATTCCACTAAGAATTAGTCTCGGACCAACAACAATTTTTCACTTCGACTATAAATAATTTCATTAATTTGAAAATTAAAATTAAATATTTTCATTGGAAAGTTAATTTTCCTAATAAATTTGGAAAAGAAAGCAAATTATCTTCATAGAATTAGGAAACGTTGTCGTAATAATAAGTTTGGTAAAGGAAAAACCCTCTTAGGATTAGAAAACCTTTCTTTTTATAGATTTTGTGATTATTCGTGCTCTATATAAGCATTACTTGCTTTCTTTCAAAATGAAAAACTCTCTATTTTGTTCAATAAATTAAATTCAGTCAAATTTCATTAAATTCTTATATTAATTTTTCTCCTTTATAATTTTATATACGCGATTGTGTGCTAGTTAATCCAATATTTCTACGACAAAAGAGTACCTTCTTCGAAAAATAAATAAAGGGTAGTTCCTCTGCTATTCATATAGGACCCGGTCGGAGCGTACAAGCTCTAGTATATTTCTTATGATAATAGACAAATATTTTCCCCCAAATTGTTCACCACTTTTTTTAAGAAGATCACTATGGATTCTTTAACAGTATGGTTCAAGTCTATTGGGAAATTTGTTGGACAAATTAAAAAAGGGAAAAAACCCCCAAAGAGAATGGCTTCTGATTTGAGCTGTTTATCAGGTTTTGCAACTATGGAGATATCAAATCAACTGAAATTAGTGTTTAAATTGATTGATACAAATGGGGATGGAAAGATTCCCCCTTTAGAGTTAACTGAGATTTTGTTGAGTGTTGGACATGATCAAGAATTGAAAGCTGCTGAAGAATTAGCAGAGGTTATGGTTAAAGAAATGGATTGTGATGGTGATGGATTTGTTGATTTGGATGAGTTTTTGAATGTTATGGGGGTTGAAAAAGATGAAGCTAAGGATATTGATGAGATAATTAGACAAGTTTTTCTTGTGTTTGATGCTGATAATAATGGGCTTATTTCAGCTAAGGAATTGAGGAGAGTTTTAGTTAGTCTTGGTTGTGGAAATTCTAGTGTTAAAGAGTGTACAAGAATGATTAAAGGAGTTGATAAAGATGGTGATGGATTTGTTAATTTTCAAGAGTTTAAACAAATGATGGCTGCTGGATGCAATCTTTAGCCCAACATTATGTTTTTTTTTTAACTCTGTTCTTTTGTTTATTAGAGTGTGAGTGAGTCTATAACGGGCTTAAATAGAGCGATATAGACAATGAGGATTTAATTAGTCGATCGTAGTAGTTGTTGTTTTGATATTTCTTAATTTGGTTGCAAGTTCTTTGGTTGTTGGATTATGTTATGAAATCAAGAAGGTAACTACGTATTTTGCATTACTCTCCTCTTTTCAAGTTCTGCTTTTGATGCTTTCAAAATAAATTTTTATTTGTCCTACTGTGCTCCCTCTCTACCTCCTGCTCATTAGTATTAACACTGCAATTTCTTTTAATATTTCCCTTCAAATTTTAAGGCTCCCGCCTATACTTGTAATAATTTGCTCAAATAATTTGTTCAAAGCTTATGATTTAAAGTATAGGAACTACTAAGAAGGATAGTAAAGGGGAATAGTTATAACTTAGCTGTGCCTTGTGAACAAAGTAGAGGGTGTGCTAAAAGCCGCTGAGAAGCAAGGGGTGGTGGGCATCAGGGGGGGAAGCGGAACCGGGCAGGGACCCCAAAAAAAAAGGACCGAAGAAAAGACAAGGAGGGGGACGGGCCGTACAACGGCAGCGGGGGCCAAAGGGGAGAATAGAGACACGGCGGACAAAAGGAGGGACAGCAAGAAAATAGCACCAGGAGGGCGCACGAGGAGAGATACATCAATAAGACGCACAGGATGATAAGAGCAAATTAGGAAGCGAGTGGAAGGGAAAAAGGCAAAGCAAAGTGAAACGGGAGAAAAAGATAACATCCCGTCTCACTTGACGGTCTCTCGCTGATACCCTGTTGTCTTCCCTTTATGATCCCTTGCCCTTTTCCTGCTCCTTCTCGCCAAAACCTTTACATTCTAGTTGTCCCCCTCTGACCTTTCACGCTTTTTGCTGTCCCGGGATCCCTTTTCCTGTCCCTACTATTCTAATCTCTCCCCGCAACATCTTCCGCTGTCTCGTTTCTTCCTCCTTTAGCTTGTCCTCTAGCCTCACCCTTCACCTCTCACAAGCGGGGTTTTTCACTCTATGCTAGCTTGCTCCTTTGATCAGTATCTTCGTGGCGGGTAGCTAGGCATCTTGCCATCTCGCCTCTTTCTTATTTTTTGACGTCTTTTATGTCTTTGTTAGTTCGTTGACCTTTTCATTCAGTATTTTCTTATTCTGTAAAAATAAAGGAAGAGAGCACAACAGAATAGTTTTTAGAGAAGAAAAAAAGAAATTTTACGTGTAAAAGTAAGAAACTAAATTTGAAAAAAAAATTGTAAGTGATTTACAAAATCAAATCTCCCCTATCTCTTTATCCAAATGTTCATCAAAGACATCTGAAGATTAGTCAAAATTCATTATTTTAAATGTTTCTAAACTTTGATTTAGCTTCATTATTTTCCTCCCATGCTACACATTAATTAGTTGAATAAAGTATATGGCATGGGAGGAAAAATATATAGCTCTCAATAGTTGTAAAAACAAGAAGAAAATTAGGAGGAGGAAAAAATAAATAAAAGAAACACGTTCAAGATCAATTTTAATTGACAAGGCTAATTACAAATACTTGAAGATCATCTGAAAAGCTAAATTTATACGTTTTGTGTAATTAATCTACTGTTCATGTTTTTTGGTCCTCTATATGTTTTGTCTTGTTCTGTGGTCTAATATCAATCAAATTGCCGACAGTATTAGGTCTTTCTAAGACATTTCACAAGTTCTAACCTGATATTCGTTATAGTTTATTTTTTTTGTATAGTTTACGGCTTCTTAAAAAGAAAGATTCTAGAAATTGTAGACACCATTATATCCCTATTCTCTCGTAACTGCAACAAAATATTTGTTATCAAGTGATGAAGATAAATTGTGGTCTCAACTACTGCATCTTTGAGTGAATACTATCTGATATGTACTAGAAAGCTGTCGAACAAAATTCCATAAATGGTAAGTTTATTCCTTTTGCCCACTATTCCCTACTCAGTTCATCATATTAGTGTAGATTACTATGATATTCATATATGTAAATGTGGTGTAATTATTTACATCATATTTATGAATTTACGAGGTATTTATCATCCTAGGATTGGAATGTGAGGTGACATACAAGATTCACACTAATTTTAGCTCTTTCAGTACCGGCCATTTTCCAGAAAAGCGACCACCATTACGTCTCTCCCCACATACACGTAATCGCTATCTTCCAGGTCGCAAATGTCGTTCACTGTCCTCTCTCACCTGACATTTCCATTCTTACACAATCTCTGGTGTGTTTTGTGTCTGATAGCCTTACAGCTTTGGCTGTGCGCATGTTGTCCTTAGAAAACATGGGCCTTTTCAGTCATACCCTACCAAAGCCCCTTCGTTTATTTGATACGGCTCGCCCCAATAGAGCCATCCGGTTTTATGTATTACGTGTCTGCCGCCCACAATTCTTAATCCAATATTGACAACCAGATACGTCACTTCAGTGTGAAATATATGCGCTTTTTTTATCTTCTAGTTCTCGCGTGACCTTGATGACATCCCTACGGGGGGTCGTGGGGGGTCCGGCGTCCATCCATCCGGCCGGCCGTGTTATACGAAATCACTGTCACCCAAACCCGGGCGCTCGAATCTGGTACTGGGGCGCTTCACTCCCGCCAGAGAAGTTCGTTCGGCCTCCATACTGGTTGGTGATCTTTTGCTTGATAGTTTTGAGGTGTGATCATTCAATCTTTTTTTGGTAAAAAAAACACTCAATTCATATTAACAACCGCATTACTATGTTAAGTGACACCTTAGCTGTCCTAGTGATTTGTAATGATACGAGCTTGAATTTTGGTGAACAGGTGGTTGAATGTATCCCGATTCACCATTTGTCTGGGATCTATATCACGTCACACATATATCTTCCCCATAACGGACCACCAATCAAAATTACCAATAAACCCCTCCTGCGTTTGCTAGCTTTTCATTTTGGCGCCTAGTATACCACGTTGCCCTCCTCTGCCTGCCCCTAGTCGATACAGCGCATGTACAACGTACAACCGGCGGCACCCTGTGTCATCCGGCATATTGACAAACCTTCCTGTGTCCTTGAGCACACACAACACTAGCGTATCCTACGGCTCTTATCTACACAGTACCCAGCCTGCTCCCACAGAGGCCTCCGCTCTGCCGACTCTTTGCTGTCCATTCCAAATATATTTCACAGAGGCCGTACGTTGGGTGCTCACCCGGCTGAAGCAAGATATGGTTTAATAATAGTGGACTACAGAAACCGAGGATGCACCAATTCCATGAGTTTATAGGTCGGATTATATTCAATCATGTGGAAAATAATGCATGTGTAGACAGTAAATTGTTCTTCTAATACTTAAATGATCATTTTTGAAATTGTTCTCAGCACAGAGGATCTAAATTAAAAGCAAACTCGTGAGTTTCATTGGATATATTGTTAATTGTTATATAAAGAATTTAAAGACGAAGTACCAAGGATTTAAAAATTTGTTGATTATTATTTTCTTCATTAAATAGGACAATATAATGGCACCACAAAAAGTTCATATTTTAAAAATCCCGTGCAAGATCCTAGCTAAATTAATAAAGCATTGGGTTAATTAGGATCTACATTTCATACAACAAAGATTTTGTTGTCTAAACCTAATCAGAATATTTTAGCAGCCTAAATGGTTATATTAAATTACCACTGAACACAAAAAATCTAAAGAGGGTTCTGTTGGATTTCCAAATATATATATATATATTGTTCATCAGATCATTTAGGACCCTATAATATAAGTTAATATTCAATCATGAAATAATCCATATTAAATATAGTGCTGTCTTCCTAGATATACATACATAGTATTTAGTGTAACTTAATCAGCACTTTTCCAACATCCTCAAGACAATATTCTTTTTTTCAAAAACAAAAAATATTCTGAACATATTAAATAAAAGTACAGTGGCATGAAAGTTAGGATAAAAAAAAAATTAAAACTATCATCAGTTAAATATATGATCTATAGTTGGTCGTTATCTTGGCATGTTGCAACATATGTCCTAATCTTTTCTTTATTTCTCTTTATCTATTTTATATATGTGCTGCTCTTCTACCAACATGAAATTTTCTTAACAATCTCAATATTCCATTTCAATGATTTAAATAAAAATTATAAATAGTCTCTCTATTCAGTTTTACTTGTTCACTCTACTAAAAATAAATGTTTAATTTTATTTGTTCAGTCTAGAAAATCAAAAGATAATTAATTACTTCTAATGTTTACTATTGTTGACAGAGAATAATAAAATTGTACATTATTTATTATTCTTTTTAAAGATATATGTCAAATCAATATTGAAAAATAAAAATGGATTGTGAATACAAGGAGTGTAGCTAAACTCTTGTCAAGGTGTCCAATTGGACATTCTTCATCGAAAAATTATACCGTATATACAAGTAAAATGATAAATAAAGTGGTTAAATAACATATTCTAGACATATTTGACACAACAACATGAGCATCCCGGTAATTTCAGACGCCTTGAAAGAACCAACACACAAGAACTTTAAAGTGTTCGTGTGTCTGTATCGCACTAACAACATCTCTTTTTCACTTTAACTTTGCAAAAAAGGAGTAATTATTAATGTTACATAGTTTAATTAAAAAATTTAATACACTCATTTATTCAGAAAAAATTGGTATCTTTCGTAATACTTTTGGCTCCGCCACTCATTTAATACTATAAAATAATTATTTATTATATGGTCGTGTTCATGGAATCATATTGTTCTAGTTAAACTAATACTCTCTTACTGATTTCTTGCTCTCTAAGTCCTATTGCTGATCATGCCTTTAAACTCGATTTATATATCCTTTATTAAATTATAAGAAGTCTCTCTTATATTATTTATTATTATTTATAAGTTGATTACTTTTCAGAAAGCTTTTCAATAACACTTCAATGAAGTTATCATTACAGACAGTTCATATCTACACTTTAAAACAAGCATCTACATATGTTATTATTGTTTTCTGAAATATAAAATAGATTAGTATTACTTGTAATAATTATAAGCAGTACTTATGTAGAAAGAGTTCCTACCCTTTTAATTATTGTGTTTAAAGTTATACTATATGATATTATATATATATATTAATTAAAAACTTTTATTTTTCGCTTTGCTGCTGGAGGCTCCTCTATAATTAGTTAATTAGCTCTTCCAAGTTGGCAGGAGCATATAATATATAAAACATTATTAACTAAAAAAAAA
This sequence comes from Solanum habrochaites, assembly GCA_027704765.1. NCBI lineage: Eukaryota > Viridiplantae > Streptophyta > Magnoliopsida > Solanales > Solanaceae > Solanum > Solanum habrochaites. Next base: position 84,085,015 of record JAKWJA010002489.1, read on the forward strand.
TATAATCCCAACACTACAATAAATAAATTATTTAACTGTAATTATATAATTGCTACTATACTATATGTAATACTGCTAAATGCTTTTAACGGTGTCTAAATGCAATGACATAATATAAAATATAATTCTTTAAACAGATGATTCTTTGCGTGAACCTAGCTAGAATATGTTAATATAGTAAGTTATAAAATCTCATGTATATTTTTTTAATACTATTTAACTTAGGGAATATCATAAGGGAAGAGCAAAAAGGAGATAAAAATGTTGAATAAAAACTTCTATCGTTATAATTAATTAGAGCTAGCTTTAATTTTGATCGTCATAAATGATATCATAACTAGTATATATGTCCTTTATTGTGATACGATGAGGCAAATTTCAACGAAGATACTGATTCTTTAAGATGGTGTACGTGATATAATTAAATTTTGGAATTAGATTCTGAACTAAAATTATTCAGTTTTAAAAGGGGAAAAAGTGTAATTTATAAGATGCTATAAGCTTTTTGCATTTCAGAAATTCTACCACCTTGAATAGAAGTTGCATTTTCCCCCTAGAAATATAAGGTTTAAGAAAACCACTTGTCATATATTTAAAAAAAACATGGCATTTATATATATATAAATAAAAAAACATGGCGTTTAATTTAAGTGTGGAAAAATTGAAAAAGACTTGAATGAATTATCTTTAAGCAGTTAGATTTCATACTTGATCATTGTTCTCTGTGGAATTAAAAGTCTGAAATGAGATGCTAATACCTAATTAGTGGGCTATAAAGAAAAATAGTCATCTCCTCATACAAGCTCACTGATTGGTATGATGATTAGTTAGCTTTCCATGTAGTTTGAAATTTAGTTCTCATGACGATTGACTCAACAAAACATCACTATTTTTTAAAAAAATAAATAATCGAAGCGATCTATTTTTTATTTAACTATTCGATATCATAAGCCCATCAATTCAATTAGTTCAGATTCAAAAGAAATCTATTTTTTATTTAACTATTCGGTATTATAAGCCCATCAATTCGATTAGTTCAGATTTAAAAGAAATATGCAGAAGAGTAAAAAGATTTTAGATTCTAGAATTTCAAAATTAAGATGGTTGATTTTGACTAAAATAAATTCTAATCATTTTATTACCCATGGATAGTTAATTAAAGGTGAAAGGATTTTTTTATTCTTTCAATTTTACCATTCAGTCAAGTGAGAGATACTTAAAGTTTAACATATACTTCTTACATTTCAAAATAAGTATCATTTTAGCAAAAAAAATATTTATATCACTATAGAAATCCAATATAAAAAATATGTTTTTCAAACTATATCCTTATACTCCATCTTCTGAGTAATCATATCCGATTTTCAAGATATCTCTTAATGAACATAATTTTTATTAAGATGGGAAAGGGAGTCTTAAGACTTGTTAACATCAACAAGAACAACAACAACACTTGGCTAAATGGCAAGAATTTTTGTTCCTACATGAAAACAAGCTAATTAAGATATACTCTATATGATGAATAATGTCAATCAAATTGATGAGAAAAGAGAGGGTTGACATAATGCTAAAGCCAAAATAATTTTAAAAATATTAATTAATTAATTAATTAAAGTAAAAGTGATCGTAATTAAGAAAGGTAGCATGGAGAGTGATCGAATCAAACCATCCACTCTCTCCTTCACTGTGGATAAGCCTAAAACTTGGTTTCGCTGTTTTAGGACTTTAATTATTCCAATTAATTAAAGTCTGTAGCTACTTGCCTTTTAATTAATCTCAACTTGAAAGCTTAATGACAAATTTGCAAACGACAAATTCATTTCATTTCCCTCCTTTTTATTGAAATGAAAAAAAGTGATTAGGATTTAGGGCAACGCAATTCTAATGTAATCAGATTCGATTGAGCAATGTATTACTGTTAAAACATGCGGTACAATATTATTATGCGTGTCTTGCTTCTAATTAAATAAAGACACATTTAGAATTTAAATCGAAGTGTGTATATATATATAAATATATTTGAAAATATTGCGGACGTGATGTTTATAAGAAAATACCCTTTTTAATCCCAATAATATAAGTCATTTTGCACCATATTGTAAATTTCCAACAAATTATACACCATTGAAAATGTGGAATTACCTATAAGAAGTTTGTTGATCGAGATGACATTTTCAACAAGCCAATTTCCTACTAATTTCATCAAAATAAACGAATTATTTATTTTTTCTAAACGTATACCTGTATATTTATAGTGATATTTGGAAAAGGAAGAAATGGTAATGTGATCTTTTTTTTTTATGGGGTAGAAAACTTGATTCTCATATATTCTCAACTTTAGAGAAACTTGATATATAATTACTATTGTTTTGACCAAACTAAGTCAATATATAAAGCAATTCACCAAAATAATACGTTTTTCTAAAATTTTACAAAATTAGTATAAACGTATTTCATAGTAACGTTTTAGGGTATTTTTTATTTTTTAAAAGTTGACGGCACAGTAACGTTTTAGGAGTAAAACATTACTCAAAATAACATTTTAGGAGTAAAACGTTACTTACAGTAACGTATATCAACCTAACACTGTTTAGTTTTTAAAAAACGAAATATACCCTAAAACGTTACTGTGAAATATACTTATACTAATTTTATAAAAAAAAATTAAAAAATGTATTATTTTGATAAATTGCTTATATAATGATTTAATTTAGTCAAAAATTCAAGTATTTTTCTCAAAAATTCACTAGCAGTTTAAAGAAGGACCGAATCATAAGGATATTTTTGGGAAATAAAAATAAGAAGCTGATGGATGTAGATGAAGTGGGATAAACATGGGATAAGAATCCACTAATGGAAAAGTGAAGTTTTGAGTCAAAAGATTCCAAAAGCCACACAGAACCCTAATTAGGTGCTCTTCACATGAAGGGTTAAAGATATAGTGGTCCATGATCATGTTTCTGCCGCAACATTAGCTTCTCTAATTGGAAGGTTATGGGTGTACGTTCATTTATTTAATACTTAAAAGACAATTAATGAGTTGTTGATTAATTAATTAAGATAAGGATTATATTATTACTAATATCTTCATCATCGTGGTTGTCTATTCTTTGCAACAATTATCTATGTTTTTTACAAAGTTATCTAGTGGGAAGAAGAAGACCATGACCCCACTTTTTCAAGATTCCAACACAAAGACAATATTGTTAGCTACATGCTAAAGCTAATGCTAACATAGTAAAAACGTAACTTTATTTCTTCGATAAGTAAATTTTATATTTAATCATGGCACTAACACGATTTACTTTAATCTCTTGTAAGTCTGTCATAGACAGAATGTGACATTATCTAAAAAAATAATAGTAATATTATCGAACAATTATCACTACCAAAGATGAAAAGAAAAATTATTAATTTTTTCTTGAACATAATTTTAAATTGACAAATAATTAAAAATAGCTATTTTAAGAATCATGATTCTTCCGGCTTGTTTTTATATTTGCAAAAAGTAAAATAGATTTAGCTTTGTTGATTTTTCTGGGGTAGGATGGGATGTTTCTTTTCCTTTTTTTTCTGGTTCTAACTTCTATAATAGGATTTTTTTTTATTTTTTTTACAAATAAAATAAAAATCTCTCAACTTCTATCTCGAGTAAGCTTCGTTTGACCTTTTCAAGTTTTTATAGTATTATTTTCTTCATCGTTTTTGTTTTTGATTAGGTAATTGTGTGCTAATTAAATCACGATTTTTTGCAACGTTTCCTCATTATCATTTTTGGTTATTTGGGTCTTTGGAGATAGTTAAAATTGTGTCTATCTTGATTTGGACCTTGATATTTCGATATTCTTAGTATGTTCATGAATTAAAGAAATGACTCTTTATATTTGAAGAATCTCATATGAAAATAATATGAGTCATAAGTCACAGTCCAAAAATTATGTGATGTACAAAATTAAGCGATAGCTAATATGAATATATATATTATTTTATTTACATATTTTTAACACAATTGTTTTTTCTTGAATATTCTTATTAGATTTTCTTACTATGCAACTGCCAAGGTTTCTATTAAGAAAGCTTGAATATACGTCCATACCAACAAAAAATTAAAAATACGTATCAATTGGGATACATATTTTTAGAATTAACACTGTGATTGGGAATTACGAAATTTCTACCATTACCAATTGGACTATTATACAAATAAAAAAGAAGTCATTTATTTTTTTATTATATAGAAAAAAGATTTAGTAGAAATACCAATCATTTGGGAAAAAATTGGCCAGATATTTAGTTCTACTTAAACAAGGGAAAAAAAAGAAGTGATAAATAATTTAAAGAAAATAGTAAGAGGAGAGGATTGATTGCATTAATTTCAGTTCCTGGAAAGGTGGTGGGAGAATCGTTGACTGCCCTTGAAAATGATGTTTTTGCTCTATTATTTGATTTGGATTTTTCCTCTGTTGTAATTTCAATTATTTAAACTTCTCTTTTTATTTTTTTGTTTTATTTATTTTTCAAACCTTCTAAATTGTTCCTACTAATTTATTTACACTTAACGTTCCAAGTCTTGATTTCATCATATCACCGTTTAGCATATAAGTGAGTAAATATATTTTCAATCTTATTTATGAAGTTTGTCTTTTATAAATTTTTATAACACAATTTTAAAATCGTTAAGATACATATTTAAATTTTTTTTATAAAAATAATTATTTATCTATTACTCAATACTAAAAGGAGAAAATTGATAGATGTTGGTCAATTTTTTTCCTACAATATTTTTGATAATACCACCCCATAATTGTGGAATTTACAATGATAAAATTTGAACAACGTTAAAAACGATTGTGAGTTCATTAGCTTTCCAACTATTGCCAAAGTAAGTTTGTAAGAATGATCGACCTTGGTCGTTTTTTAAAAAATTTGTACAGTCTTTTTAAAACTAAAAAATTTGAGCTGACAAAATTTGAAAAGAGCTTAAAATTTTACCAAAAATAATTGTATATCTATGAAAACACCATTATACATGTATTACTTACCGACTGCGTTAGTTGTAAGTTGGTCTAAAAAAATTAATTGAATTCAATTTATAATTCTTCAAAATATTAAAAACCATTTAAGATAGTGGATATTGTACTCAAAGACATTTTTTTGTTATACTGTCCTCAACACTAAATCTCACACACTACACAGGTGATTGTTCAATTTGTGACTTTTATGGATATTCCTTAATAATCAACCGTGGTTGATTTTTCCCTTTTTAGTAGTGACTATTTTATAATTATTTTTATTATTAGTTGGTGATATTATTTATCAATTATTATTATATAATTTTTATTTATTAAAATTAATCATTATTTACTCTAGCCACTATTTATAATCAATATCACCAATCATCTATAGAATATGCAATTTTTTAGAATCATCGTGATTTACCAGGTCCATTGCATCATCCATCACTCGAACAATCACATAGTCTGACATTACTATATATCACAGACTATCAATATTAGTCATCATCATCACTAATTCATCAGTTATTATTGGTCACGTAATTATTTATAACAAACCGATCGCTACACAATCCACGTATTCATGTGGTAATTACCACCATTAACTAGTTACAATCACCACCGGATAACATAATCTCCATTCATCACTCACAACTACTATACTATGATTCTATACCAGAATTTTTTTTTAGTTTCTTAAATTGTCATATAATATTTTAGAAATATTTATTAACATATGTAGTATTAGATTAGTTTTGTTTTTTAGCTAGAAACTTTATATTAATTAAATTTTAAATATATAAAGACAAGGCTTATTAGATATGTTGATAATTTTTATTTTTTTTTGTGTGATTTTCAATCTCAATACATCATTTTAATATTTTAAGTGTAATATTCAGATTCATATATTTAACTTTTAATATATATTTTAGTATTAAATTATATATTTGAATTTATACATCTCAATTTTAATAAAAATAAATTTACTCCTTCTACTTAGATAAATTAGTAGAATAAGGCCGGGCCAGTCTTTACAACCTTGGGGGAAGACCCCCACAAAATTCCATTATTTTAGATTCTTCACTATCTCACGTCTGGTCTGCCAACATTTATATTCTTACCAAATCTAATTAATTATAGTTACTCATTTTAGTACTCTATTAACCAATAGTATTCATTTAGTCATGTTTTTATTAGTAAATAATGCGTTCTTAAATATACAGAAGTCATTCAAGGTGAGCCCAGTGCGACTTCATTGTTCTACTGTCCATATACTTTGTACATCCTCTTAATGTTTAATATAATCTAGTAAAATTAACTACTCATAACCCTTTCCGTTTACAAATACACTTTGTGGCTAACATAGTTGAAAACTAACCCCTTTTCTGATGACTGATGGAATTTCCTCTATAAAAAACATTGATAAGCAATAGATCGCACTGTGCATAATTTTCAAATAACTCATAAAGGGAAAAATGTCAAAACACTCAAAAAAAAATTAAAAAAAGGGAATATTTAGAACTAAAATGACTGAAAAAACTAATTTGCTCGATTGAGCAGTTTAGTCTGATATCTAGGCATTGCCTGGGCCTCTAATTCATTGCAAAATATGGCCTTTTCATTAAGTCGCGAATTTTGGAGGTTCCTAAAATTTTTATAAAGAATACACATCATGAGTTTAACCTAAATAATTTTTTCACTACTTAAAAGTCTCTGATTATGGTCGATAATATAAAAGTATAGTTATTTTTTTAAATATATATTACTTTTATTTCACTTTAACATCCTTTTACTTACTTTGTTAAACTCACAGTTAAGTGTGATTCAGCATGAAAATCATAGCTGAGCTTCCAATTCCTTGTTTTATTTCTTTTTTAATTTTCAATGCGTTCTTCAATTATTATTTCTACTGATAATCATATTTATTCATATTCTATTATTTCTAACTCCCCCTAGTTCCCTCCAACTTCTTCTACATTATTCGATCAATACTTTTTAAGATTTTTAAACTCTTATATTTATTTAATATTTATCACACCTTCAAATTGACTTTAAAAAAATTAATGTGTTGAAAACACCATTCATATTTAATTAATGTGGCTCTCACTAAAAGGATGTTTTTTCATTGTGGTGAAGGAAATGGTCAGTGGTCCCACCTTGAATTTCTTTACATCCATTAACTAATTGTAGATCCTTATCTCCTAGTGAATAGTGTCTCCGGTCCTCCGCTCGTTGCAATGTTCAATGTCTAGAAAAATAAATATTGAATAAATAAGTATATAAAATTTTATTATATTTAGGCTCAATGTTAAAATTTCGTGCTCTTCAAATCCCCAATCAACATTAAGTTCGCCGTGGTATCTAGTGCACTAATTTTACACCCTTACGTCTACGTCCCGAATATATATATTGTTTTGTGTACTTGGTTTCACAATCAATACACGGCCCGTATCTCAGTCTCTGTTCGAGTCGAGTGTCTGGCGTGTGGCTTTGTACAATTTTTTGGCCTTTCGTGATCTCAATATTGTCCTGTTTAATATATAAAGTAGACATTACCATCATTGTGACTCTTAGATCTCCTCATATACAATATATTTAGTAAAATATGATGTTAGTCTTTTCTAGCTTTGTTTACTGTTTAAGAGTTCACTAAGTATGCCTTGTAAGTTTTAGTATGTTGAAAATTTATTCTATGATATTTATATTTTTTTTATTTTTATTTTTACAAAAAATAATTTTTTAATATTCTGTTATACTACCATTTAAGAAAATACTATAACTCACAATAATGAAGGATTCAAAATATTTCAATGACATATGAAAAGATTATCGTAAAAGTAGATTATTTTAAATCTTTGAAACTCTTGATTAATTCATCAGGAATTGGGACGGTTAATATACTTTGGGGCGTTTCGGATTTCGCCCGGTGTGTTCAAGTCTTATCTCAAATTTACTTTGTCGAATTTGTTTATTCTGTTACTCCCGTTAATTTCTGTCTAAAAAAAGACACCCTATTTCTGTAACATAAAATCGCCATCTTTAATTAGTTAGTATTTATTCTTTATTAAAAAATATTAACATTAGGTATATCCCTAATACTTTCACAACTTTTTATGCATGCTATTATTTTTAATATTCTTGTCATAAGTTGTAAAAGCTTGTGCATATGTCCTTTCGGGTCCATTTAGAAATAAGTTAGACAAATAATATGACAGAAAGTGGAAGTGTGCCCGGAGCCCGCTTACGTTTAGTTTTGTGCCTCCTGTTTTTGACTGCTAAAGGGGGTTTTCGTTAATCAAATTTCACTGAAAACGCCCAAAATCCAGTCAGAATTCTACGCCCAATATGGAGTGTGTATCTTATACTTTTATCATATTTCTTCAGGATTCCGTTTCACCGCCCTCTCGTCTTGTTTCGGGAATATATATATATATATATAATATCTATTCTCTCATATATTAATCTTTCATCGTAGATATAATATATATCATTATATATATCTATATCGTATATACTATATATCACTTTACTATCAGGTTAAATGATTACATAATCTTTACACCCCCGTTAACAAATAAAAATATATAGACATTAATGATTTCAAAAATTTATAAGTTTAAAAAAAATAAAATATTAGGAATACAAAAATTAAATGTGTAATATCTTCATAACGGTTTTTTTTAAATGTACAGAGTTACAATATTATTTTTTTTCTTTTGGAAAAATTACTTTGTAATTGAATCTTTTTAATCAAATTTCAATCACTGACTTTTAGTGCACTCTTTTGTTATTTACCAAAACAAAGAAACACTAAACACAATCTTCCTAACCTCTGTAAAGACCCCCCACCCCCCCCACCCCCTCCCCCCCCCCCCCCCCCCCCCCCTCTAAAATAAAACAGGTATTACACGATCGGGGGTTTGTGCTTCTCCGCTTATGTCTCGCCCCGACCCCTCCCCCCCCACCCCCCCATCCCCCCCCCCCCCCTCCCCCCCCCCACCCCCCCCCCCCGCCCCCCCCCCCCCCCCCCCCCCCCCCCCCCCCCCCCCCCCCCCCCCCCCCCCCCCCCCCCCGCCACCCCCCCCCACCCCCCCCCCCCCCCCACCCCCCTCCCCCCCCCCCCCCCCCCCCCCCACCCCCCCCCCCCCCCCACCACCCCCCCCCCCCCACCCCCCCCATTTTTTGTTTTTTTTTTTTTTTATTTTTGTGCTCGTTTTTTTATTTCTTCTTAATTGTTTCTTTTTTTGTTGCCGTTTGTTGTTGGGACTCTTGGTTTTTAGTTGTTTTGCGGTTTTGTTGTGTTTTTCAGTTTTGACGGGTTTTTCTGTTGGGGCTGTTTTGTGTGGTTGTACTTTTTTTTCTTGTTATTGTTCTGTTTGCTTTTTTTTGTTTTCCTTTGCCGGTTTCTTTGAGTTGGTTTTTGTTTTGTGATTTTGAGTTAATTGGTTTGTTGCCTTCTCAGTTTTCTTTCCTGTTGTTTTGGTTGCGTGTTTTCTTCTTTTTTTAACCACCCATCTTTTTTTTATCTCTTTCTTCTGTTGCTTTCTTGAATAGTAATGGGTCTCCTGATCGCCTATCTCGGTTCCTGTGCTGTATCCGTACGCGGGTGTGCATTGACCCCTGCCCCCCCCCTCTTCGGGTATTTTTTTGTTTTTTTTGTTTTAATTTTTGTTTTACCCGCGCTGATTCCATTTCTCCCTTCTTCGGCGAGGTTTGGGTGGTTTTTGACCCCCCCGGCCCCCCCGCCTCTCCGCCCCCCCCCCCACCCCCAACCCCCCCCCCCCCCCCCGCCCCCCCCCCCCCTCCCGCCCCCTACCCCTCTGCACACCCCCCCCCCCACCACCCACCGCCCCCTCGCCGTCACCCACTCCCCCGATGCCCCCCCCCCCCCCCCTTCCCCCCCCCCCCCCACCCCCCCCCCCACCTCAAACCCCTCACTCCCACCCCCCCCCACCCCCCCCCCCCCCCCCCCCTTCCCGCGCCCCCCCCCCCCCCCCTCCCCCACCCCCCTCCCGCCCCCTCCTCCCCCTTCCCCCCCCCCCCCCCCCTCACCACCCCACCCGCCCCCCCCCCCCCCCCCCCTCCCCCCCCCCCCCCCCCCTCCCCCCCCCCCGCATCCCGCCCCCCCCCCGCGCCCCCCTCTCACCCCCCCCACCCCCCCTGTGCTTATTTCTTCTCTTTTCATCGTTTTTTTTGATTTGTTCATTTCTTACTGCTACTAGTTCCTCTTGTCTGATGTTGTTTACTTCTCCGTTCAAGATGCCCTCTCATCCTTTACCGACAGCGATTAGGGTCCTTTGTTGCCGCTGACCTTTCCAGGTCCTCTTGCGCTGATATTTGAGGTTAGATGTTCATCTAATCTTTGTGCATCTCCCCCCCCCACCCCCCCCCCCCCACAAAGTCTTATTCGTTTTTGGTTAAATCTACCGTTTGATTCTGTTTTATTTGTGGTGGGTTTTGTTCCGGCTCTTTTTAATCTTTTCCGTTGTTAGTACTTTTTTTGTTTTATTTCTCTTCTTGTTGTGCTTGTATTTGGTCATTGGTTTTTTGTTTTCTTCGGTTTTTGCGTCACTTATTATTTGTTTAATTCTTTTTTTTGGTTTATTTCTGGGGGAGGCTGCGTTGCCGCTTCCGGTCCTTCACCCCGCCCGTTCATCCTCACCGTTTCCCGTCTCCTTCAAAGCCCCTTGTATTTCTTAAACGTTTTACTCCAATCCGACCATGCACTAGTAAAGTGGATCATTTCTATGGTTTTCCTTTTTTCGAGCTGTCTCGGAGTTCTCGATTTTCCTCTTTCCCACCTTCCACACCCACTGTATTTTTTTTTTTTTTTTGTTTGGGCATGTGTTGTTTTTTTTTTTTTTGTTTTGTTGTGTTTTCATTTATTTTGTTTTTGTGGTGGTGGTCGTCGTTTTTTATTGTGTTTTTTTGTTTCTTTTTTGTGTTTTTGTGGCGTTTTGTTTTTTTTTTGTTTAGCTTTTAGTTTTTTTTGTTTTTTGTTTTGTGTTTTTTTTGTTTGTTCTGGTTTTTTAGTGTTTGATTTTGTTTTTGGTAGTTTTATTTGGGTATTGGTGTTGTTTTGTCGGGGTGGTTTTTGGGGATTTTTTGATATTGTGTTATATAGTGGTTGTGGTGTGTTTTGTGTTTGTGTGTGTTTGTTGTATGGGTGGTTGTCTGTATTTTGGGATGGTTTTTGTTTTTTTTAGTTGTTTTTTTTTAAGTGTCGTGTGGTTTTTGTTTTGTGTTGAATTTTGTGGGTTTTTGATGTTGCATTTGTTGTTTTGGTGTTTAGGGTTGCCAATTGTGTTGGTTTTTGTTATATTGTATGACACAGCGCGTTTTGTATTTATCTTCTGGTTATTTTTTGTGGGATTTTGTGATGTTTATTCGATTTTGTATAATTTTTTTCTTTTTGTGGTTTTTTTTGTTATTTTTGTTTGTTTGGTTTTTTTGTGTTTTTTTTTCTTTGTTTTGCTTTGCTTTTGTTGTTTTGTTTGTTGTTTTTTGTGTTTTTTTTTACTTTTTTTGTTTTTTTGATTATGTTATTTGTGTGATTAAATGTTTTGTTTTTTCTTTTTTATGGCTTTGATTTTTTCTGGTTTTGTATGTGTTTTAGTGTTAGTTTTTTTTATCTTTTGTTTTGTTTTGGTTTTTTATGATTTTTTTTGTTGGGTTTTTTTGTGTTGTTTTTATTTGTTTTGGGTTTTTTTTGTTTTTTTTGGTTTTTTTTGGTTTTTTGTTATTGTCTGTTTGTATTGTGATGTGTTTTTTTTGGCTTGGTTTTTTTTTTTGTTATATATATTATTTTTTGTTGCAGTTGTGTTTTTTTTTTGGTTTTTTGTTTTTTTTATTGTATTTTTTTGTTGTGGTTTTTTGGTATTTGTGTTTTTTTTTTTGTGTGTGGTGTTTGGTTCTTCTTGATTCTTTGTGTTTTTTTTGGTTTTTGTTTTAGGCTGTTTTATAGTGTTTTTGGTTTTGACGGGTTTTTTTTTTTTTGTTATTTCTTTTTTTTGTTTTGTTTTTGTTTAGGTCTTTTGGTTTTTTTTGTTTTAGTTTGTAGTGTTTTTGTTTGTTTTGTTTGGTGTTTGTATTTTTTTGGTGTGGTTTTGTTTTTTTTGATTTTTTTATCTTTAGATTTTTTTGTTGTTTTTTTTTTTGTGTTGATTTTTGTTTTGAGTTTTTTTTTTTTTTGGGGTTTTTTTTTTTTATATTTGTTTTATTGTTTTTAGGGTTCTTTTTTTTTGATTTTTGGTTATGGTTGTGTTAATTTGTCATTTTGTTTTTTGTGATGTTTGTTTTTTTTTGTTTGTGTTATATTGTTTTTTAAATTTTGGTTTTTTTTGTGTTTTGTTTTTTTTTTTTGTTGTGTCTTTTTTTTTAATTGTTGTGTTGATTGTTGTTTGAGTTTTCTGGGTTTTGACCCCCCCCCGCCCCCCACCCCCCTCCCCCCCCCCTTTATGTTATCTTCTCTGACCCCCTCCTTATTCTTCCCACCCCCCTTCCCCAGCTGTCCCGTCCCGTCCCGCCATCCGCCCCATACCTCATCTCCTCCAACACTACGTCTCCCACCCGCAACCATCGTCCAACCCCTCGGCCTCCACCCCCTCGGCAATCCCGCGCGTCCCCCCCCCTCTTGGGGGCATCCATAGCACCCCCCCCCCCTGCAATTATATTGAAAGTGAATTAATCTCATGTACTAAATATGTTAGTATAACTGTTTTAAAAATATATTATGTTTTGTTTTGGTAAAAAATTGACACTTGTTTATCAGTTGATCAAGTGGTGTGGATAACTAATATTATCATCAAGAAAACTGTATTATAGGAAAATAATTGGGCTTTGTAAAATTGTAATGAAAATTGTGTTATAAATGTATTAAAAGTATCAAGAGCGGAAAAAAAAATGTTATTACTATAAATGGTAAATATTTTTTTAATATAATATATTTATGTAAATTTCCCTTCATTTTTAATCGATTCAATTGCATAACTCAGAGTGTTCTCTTAAAAATATAATAGTCCGATAATATTGTATGACTTACGCAATTCCAAATTAATTGAAAAGTCCATAATTCTACCAATAAAGAATACATTCCTTCAAAATAAAATTATTCTGATTTATAGTTAATATATAAGTTGAAACTTAGAATAATATTTTTCTTTTTTTAGCTCTCTCGTTTCCTGCATCAACCTTAAATTACAATCGATAATTTTTTTTATTCACAACATAATACTTTTCATCCTTCTTATTTACTCAAACGAGAATGAAAGTGAATAATAATTTAAGGTATTTGTAGTGAGATACTTAATAGGAGATTAATAATTAACACGTCATACAGATTACATAAATAATAATAATAATAAACTTTATGTCCAATTATATTTATACACTTCACTATTTTAATATTAAAATATAAATCAACACTAAAAAGATATTTGGATTGTCTTAAAAATTGGTCACACATACTTCTAAGTCAGCTTTTGACTTTTAAAAGTGTTTGACAAATATAAAAATAATTTAAAATAAGTAAAAAATAACTTAAAATAAATTTGTAAGAGTTCAAGAAGGTTAAAAATAACTTAAAATAAGCTAAAAATAAAAAATTTCCCTTTTACTTTATATTTTTTTAACCTAACTTCTTATTTTTCATTTTTTTTGTTGACTTGAACATATAACTATTGTGTTAGAGACTTTCTTCTAAAAAAAGTTATATATTAGCTCAAGTTCTAAATTTAAAAGTATTCTATTATAAAATCACTTAACAATTTCAATTGATCATCTAATAAAAATTGTAATTGACCTATCACAAGTTAAATTTCGTTGATAGTATATATGAGGTGACATTTGAATTTGTTAAATTAAATAATCTAATGTAAGAACATCAACTTTCTAGAGTCCCTGGTTATGGCTCAACAACATCTTAAATCTAACATTATTAGTGTAATTTCAGCCTCTATGATTGAATGACCATCAGATTCATAGTTCCTCTATTATGACTGCATACTCCTATATATAGATCGATTTAATCATGTTCAAAACTCCTATTTGTTTTAAAAAACATAACAATTATCGCAAAATGATGATAAACAATAATTGCATAAATGTTTAATTTGTGTATGTTGGTTGGTGTGTTAGAACAAAATTGCATTAGGCATAACTCATAAGTGGGGAGAAGAGAGGAGCAGGGTGGTGGCAAAAGACTTAGAAATTGTCAGTGCAACCCACTCTTGTTGGTTTAAATTCCTATTTCCAATAGCATCCCATCAACTCTTTCTCACTAATTCCCTTTGACCAATTGAATTAATTTCTCACCTCAAACTCTTTTTTCTTTTTTTGCATTGAAAATATCCCCACTCCCTGACCCTGTCACTAGAAGGCCGAAATTTTACACTCTCATCATTCCACTTGTGACTATATATACTGCTTTGCTTACTTGCCACATGACTAGTACTACTATATTATTCATTTCTTCTAACTTTTTATATAACAAAAAATCTTTGAAGTAAGTGATAAATTAAGGTGACACTATTTTAAAATGACCGTACGCAAGTATCATTAGTAAGTTAGGAAAATATCAATATAATAAAAAAGATTTAAGTTATTAGTAATGGATAAAAGTTATAATTTTGAAGGGAGCTAATAAACTATAGAATGACAGCAAATCATATAGGAAGTAAAGTAATATTTTACGAAACCTTTACTTCTAAATTGGTGTATTTGGAGTAAGCCTCATAATTAAATCTGAATATTATATCGTTCTTGTTTGTAGTTGTTAAATTACGATATCTCCTATAATAAATGTGTAATATTATTTTCAGTTGAGGTTAAGTTTGTATGTTTTAAGCATTAATATGAGATTAATTAATTTTCACACTAAACAATATGATAAAAAAATACAAGAAAAATAAATGAGAATTGTCCAAATAAACAAGATTTTCTTATTCTAAACTCAATTATCGAAAAGTTACGCTGTATTGTAGACATATCTAAAAATATAATTAAAAAGAAATGATTTGATTTTTTGTGGGATGTGGTCAGTTTTCTGATAAATTAAAATAGAAGAATAAATTTGTTTACTTTTAAATACTTTAAAAATATTTTTAACCAAAAATAACATTTAAAGATATAATTTAAGTTTAAGATATAATATAAAAATAAATTCCCAAAAAAACTCTTTTTTTCTAAGTAGGTAAATGTTGTAAGCAAAAGGATCCATTTTAACAGACGGTAAATGATTAGTGCATAGTGCATTTTTCGACATTATAAATTTCGATAGATGCATTAATTACTCACTTTACTCCTAGACCCTAGTTATATAAGTATTGATTAATCTTGACTGCAGATTTTAAAATTCCTCTTTGTTTAAATTTTCTTTTAAAGGATTAACATTTTTTTTTTATTTATTCATTTCGTAAAGAAGCATTTTTTTCAACTGTAAATAGGAATTAACTGAGTATAGTTTGCGTTTACGTTCTACTTGAATCCTTTTTTTTATAATTATAATATTTAGGTCAATTTATACCTACCTCACTAAAAAGAAAATTCCATTTATTTTTTTAACAATATTGATGTAGCTAGAATGAAAGACGTTATTTTTTTTTTTAAAAAAAAAAAACAATGTTGAATAAAAGAGATAGTGAAGTAAAAATGATTTGACATAAATATTCATATGTAAAAAAATATTTACATATATAAACATAAAATAAAATGAAAAAGGTTGGGAATTGATGAGGGAAAAAGAGGCAATACTCATATTCCCAAAAACAATAAAGCCACCCAAGATGATCCAGAACGGGTCTTTCTGGGAGCAGCCAATAATACCACGGCACACTCTCTTCTGTTTGTCCTTGCTCTCTTTATCACCAAGAACACTCCAGTAAAAATTCATTCATATTGGTTTGGCCTCCGTTAGATTTGATTTGAGATATTAATTATTAAAATTTAAATATATTTTATATTAAAGATAATATTAAAAGAAAATTAAAAAAAAGCTATCTTAATATGTTAAAATTGAAATATATTTTTCAATTTTAAAGGTCAAGTAAAATGAAACGAAGGAAGAATACGTGATGTGATTTGATTCTCCTTCTCTTCCTTAAGCTCGTTATGGCACTTACTCTCTACGTGAATTCCGGGTCCAATTTTTTCGTAACGCTTCTCAACCACTCCTCCCTACCCATTATAATTACTCGAACTCTGAACCATCGTATTTACACTAATCGCAATTCATATGATGATGTTTGTGTACAGCTTATCTATGTTTATTATGAATATTTAAACGGTTTTTTTATAAGTCAAACTCAGTTTAAAGTAATAATATTTGTAATTAATTACTCATGTTTAAAAAAAAATTTCAAAATATAGTAGATAATAAATTAATTTCAAAATTTAGGAATATTATGTACAATCAAATATATTTATGTAACATGTAATTACTAGAAGAAAAGAGAAAATAAATTATGTCGACAATGGTCATGCAAAAGTGAGAGGTAAAAAGCCATTTTACAACATGGTTGTTTTATTTAGAGATTTGATGAAAGTAGTCAGTCCCCAGCCATTTGAAGAGACAAAGGAGAGAGAAAGCAGGAGAGAGGTGGGCCCCATGTTCCCACCGCCCATACGCACGCTGTCTGTCTCACCAAAAACCGAACTCATCATCCATCCAACTTCACACACCCCCTACCTAACCTTAACCCAATTATACTACAACTATAACCCAACCCAAAAAACACAAAAGAATCAAATTCATTCTCTCTAGCTTTTCTCATTTTTTCCCCAAACCCTCACCAAAAGAAAAGGAAAGAGAAGGATTGTAGTATGGTTGATTCACCTCTTTCTCCTGAATCCCTTATTGGGTTGTCAAAACTTCATTACTTTCCCTTTCCAACTCTTTTTTGGTGAAGGTTACCACTAATTTCCTAGGTTATAGATGGATCAATTAACAGCTCATGGGCGTCCTCTTCCACCTCCTTTTCACACAAGAAGACTGTTTTCAGTTTCACCCGAAAAATAACAATCCTTCAATCTCCACGTGCTTCCCAGTTTCCATCACATATCAACACACGCAAGAGCAGAAGACTAACTGAAGATTACAACAAAGCGGGGTACCCTGCAAATCAAAACCGGATCGTCGGAGTATACCTTCAAGTTTAAATCCGTGATCTAATCTGTTCCATTATAGCAAAGGAAAGCCCTATGGTGAGACAATTTGAGTAAAGAACCAAAGAGAAGACCAGTCCTGGTTCAAAAACAAAACCAAACCACCGATCATTATTATCACTCGTCGATAGCGCCAACGTCTTTGAATCCATGTGGAATGGAATCGCTACGGGATGTGATATACAAGAAAGTATATCAAACTTCGCAACAAGAAGACAACGAGGTGTTTGCATATTAAGTGCCAGCGGAACTGTTACAAACGTTACAATTAGGTACTCACAATTCCATTTTTATTTATTTCAAATTTTTGTATTTAATTCTCACTTTAATTTTTTTTTAACTCACAGACAACCCGCGTCTCCGGGTGCCGTCGTAACTCTACATGGAAGATTTGAAATCTTATCTCTTTCCGGTTCCTACTTACCACCGCCAGCACCGCCAGCCGCATCAGGGCTGACGATATACTTGGCCGGGGGACAAGGCCAAGTAGTTGGCGGTAGCGTTGTCGGGCCGTTGAACGCTTCAGGTCCGGTGGTGATAATGGCGGCTTCGTTTGGGAATGCAGCCTATGAAAGACTTCCACTTGAAGACGAAGAATCGCCGGTGGGGCAGCAAGGAAGTGGAGGAAATTTAGCAACAAGTACTAATCAAGGTGCAGCAGCACAACAAATTATGGGTACTGATCCAAATGCTAATAATTTACTACAAGGATTGCCTCAAAATCTACTTAATTCATGTCAATTACCACCAGCTGAAGCTTATTGGGGAGCAGGAGCTCGTCCTCCTTATTGATTTTAAAATTGGGAATTAACTTCAAAACTAGCTGTCCTCTTTCTTTTTTTTCTCTTTAATTTGCATTTTGTTAATCTTGGAACATGATTTCCAAATTCCAATATTATAGTACAGTAGTACTACTACTACAACTTCTTTTCTATTAACCATCTTTACTTCTTTTTTAAGTGTTAATTAGTCGGGTTTGTGAGATTGTGTACACATCATCCTTCTTTTCTTCTGACTCAACTTTGTAAGGTTATACTCAATATGTTGTTATCTTATTAGTCATTTAGTGAAGGATGTAAAATTTCAAGTATCTTTCTTTTTCTTCTTTATTTTATGTGAATGGTATTAGCATAAAAAAAATTTAACAAAAGAGGGCATGAGTTTTTCCTCAAGTTGTCTTGGATAATAATCAATCTTTCGCTTGCTGCAGAAGCAAAAAGCCTCTCCATTGTTCAGGTTCGATGTTTCTTTAAATCATTATATATATATTCTTTCGTTTTAATTTATCTGTCTTACTAATAATTTTTCTTTTTTCATTTAGATATTATTAAATGACATATATTTGATGTATCTTTAGTACATGAGTAAGATCATAAAAATCAGACAAATAAATTAAAATTTTACGAGTATATATTTTCTTTGTCTGGGGAGGGATAGTTATGGATGAATTAACTTTATGGAGGATGAGAATTGTGAGAAAACAAATAGAAGAAAGAAAAGGTAAGAAGATGCAGGAGAGGTATGGGTTTTGAATGATTGGTTTTTTCGAGTGAATACTATATTTAGGGTTAATACTATGAAGTGAACATTAGGTAGTGGGGTTTACACGTGCACTACTCTGAACTTAGCTCCTTTTCGAGGCAACTAATGCTTTCACTTCCATACTAAGGCACCACCAAACAACTTCTGCTCTTTTACTTTAACTAGTACTGATCCTCCACACCCCATTTATTATTTCCTGTTTGTTTTACGAGCGAGTTTTTGAGGTTGAATTAACTTTGTGATTTATGTTTTTATTGTGGTTGTAGAGTTGCACTCAATTGAAGTTGAATAATATGTTGTGTTTTTGTCTTCTTTGAGTCTGAGAAATTTTTGAAAACAACTTGTAAGATGTGTGTATGTATTCTATTCGCTACATACCTTACTTTGTAAAACTATATTAAAAGAATGTTATAGTTGTATTTAATTTAATATTTAGTCCATATTGTATTATTCCCGCTTTAGTTAGTTCATGAACGTGTTGAGATATTGAGTTCTCATGTCAACTATGAGATGGTAAGGATTGTTTTATAAGGTCTTGGATAATCTTCGTTGTTTGATCCAAAATATTGGATTTGATCGAATTTGTGAACTCCTACTCTCCATATTTTGGACCTAAGACTATAGATATAGTGTGTGACATTAGACTACATATAAGATATTAGATAGTTTTAACGGTGTGAAGTCTTATGGTGAAAATCGCTGACTTGACTCAAAGTGAATAATATTCCACTATATATGTTAAAGATTATATCTTTCCAACGCTATATTTCAATTTCAGTCATTAAAGATTATATCTTTCCAACGCTATATTTCAATTTCAGTCCTTACTCTTAAGCTTGTGATGAAGATATTAATTAAGTTGAGAGTGAATATGTTTTGAGTCATCCAATAGAAGCAACATAAAGTGATGGGCTTATTCTTAAGTGTACATGCATATATGGTTCACTGCATTCAGTCTCATAAATCCTTCATTTCCTCATCTGTATACAACAGTTAACATAAATACACGTACGGCTAGTGTAAATTTTAACATGTTGGTTATTGTAGTTATCTATTCAGTTTTAAAGTTGTATGAAGTGATATACCTATATAAAACCAGGATAACTTTATAGTGGGTTGTTCAACTGATAACTATGCACCCTCCATCGCCAACTCTAAGGTTGTTAGTTCGAGAATATTATCTGCATTGAAAGAACAAGTGATCATGACATTCATCACAGTTATTACTATGTATAGGCGTGAAAATTCACTTAGTTGTTGCACACAAGTCTCTTCCAGTGCATCTTTGGGAAGGAGCGTATCAATATCGAAACATATACGCTCCCTCTCTGTCCATTTTAATTGTCATGTTGCATTTTTTAAAGTCAATTTAATTAATTTTTAAAGTTAAATTAGATTACCTTAATTCGATAGATATTAAAAAATTATCCCAAAAGTACTATAAATGACAACTTTTTGCATTGAAAAAATATATTATAAAATATTAGTAAAAGCTATTATCATTTGACTTTTTAAAAAAATTATGAGAAAAAAAAAAAAAAAAGAACAAAAAACAATTAAAACGACGAAGACGGTCCTCAGCCAAGTCCTAGTTAAAGCTTTTCTTCTCCAACGGCAAAAGTAAAAGGTTGGAATATATCGAGCTAAAAAACACTATTTTTTCATATGGCAGAAAAAGTGCTATTAAAACTCGAGATTTTCTGAAAATGATCTTTTTAAGTTGAAAATGTTCATTCTTTTTGCAAAGTAATGAGGCTAGGCAACATGCCAACATGTTCAAAAAGATTAAGAGAAGGGGGATATAATTAGCTCTTATTCATTTGTTATTTCAATTTATCGTAGCCAATCTATATATGTCAATTTAAAAATTAGGCTAATATACCATCCAAATTTATCCATAAAAAATATTCTCAAAATATTTTTATTTATTTTTGTTTGATAAATGATATGTAGCTAGATCAAAATATTAGGAATCAAAGCAAGGAAAGTAGCATTGATGGAACGTGGCCTACTATAAGAAAAAACAAAAATAGTTTACTTAGGCACTTAAATATAGAAAATTAAAAAAATTAGTAAGAATATTGTGCGTAATGTAATGACTATGCCCACTTTGTTTTTTTTTTTATTTTTGTCTATTTTAGACCAATTTATTTATCAATTCGATTCATTTTGACTCGTCTAAATGCAGCTTTATCCCATTTGACATCCTTAAGTATAACCAGTGTTTGGAACTGAGTGTGAGATACATATGACCGGACCTTATTTTGTTTTTATTAAGAGTAATATGTCCGAATAATTGTTTATTAAAACTATTTAATTTTCAACATCTTAAAGTGCATAATTTATTTATTTGTATACCTAATTAATAAACAATTCAAATAAAAAAGTGATAAAATATCAGAAAAATAATGAATTTAATTAAATAAATTTATTACTTGATTAAAAAAATGAAACATTTATATTTGTTAGTAATGGTCTAGATGGTGCAGACAGAGGAGGTTGGTGATTTTGTATTAAACTATGTTTGTCCAAGCCAGTATGCCAATATTTCGCTTCACCATTTCACACCTAGATCGGGACATTCTTTTATCCCGATATTTTCACATCTAAAGCTAGCTAAAAGGAAATAACATCGTCCAAGCTTTATAAGACGGCCTCATAAACCCCTTTTACCCATGTGGGAGCTTTTTCCCTTAAGTAGCTTGATAATAATGGAGATGATTGTGATGACAGAGATAGTTGGTGATAAATGTTATCCACATACAAATAACACTTAATGATATTAAAATTTTGTTTATAATTATTTTTTTTTTATAAAACCATTCGCCCAACTATACTGAAATAATGATGGATTAGGCATAGATCCTTACCTCGTTTATAAATGTTCAAAAGATTTTATTTTTTTTAAAAAAAAAGGAGATTAGAGAGGAGTGTATTGCCTCCATAAGGAACAACAAAAAAAACAAACTTTTACAAGCTGACCGCTAATTATCTTCTGCTTCTAGGATCTTCTAACTACCAAGTCATAGTAGAGATCTTGCTCATAAACTTTAAAGCTAGCATTCTGCAAAATGCAAATTAATCTCATAATCAGGATAAAAGGCTTTACGCAGGGTCAAAATGTCAGCTTGATTATTAAGCATTATAACAACCTATGTGATTTCAGAGTGTTGCATGTTACCCCCTCTGATATTGAAATTCTCTTCCTCTAAGCAATTATGAAGTGTATTAGAAAAAGTTTTGTGAATGATTGGAACACCTATAATAGTTTTATCAATCAGAAATTATGAATGACGGATATAAAATTTCATTAGTTATATTATAATTACAGGCTCACAAATTACAACATTTCGAAGCTTAAGCAACCACTTTAGGGATGATTCCTATCCCCAAGAACCAAAAGAAAAATGAAAGAATGTAAGATAGCATATATTATAGGCTACTTCATACTAGAAACTATCTAAAGTTGATACTTTTCACCTAGAGGGACTTTACTTGATGCACTCCCTCCATACAAAATTTTGAGCGATTTCTTTTCTTGAACTGGTTCATGTACATTAGGCATGTGCATTTCAAGAATTGGGTGTTGGCAGTGAAACCAATAAGGTAACTATAACTCTATCCTCAAGCGTCGCATTTCAGCTTGGAAAGTCAGACTCGAAGTCAGAGTTCGACGTGCAAGAGACCTTATGTCATCTCGAGAGCAATCACGGGAGATACGAATTAGCTCCCATAGGGCACCCCCACTGATCATGTCTTTTGCATTTACCTCTGAGGATAAGAAGAGAACAAGTGAAACTTAAAAAGTATAGTTTGAGGAGAAATGCAATGAATGTATCCTAGAACTCTTCGGTAGGATGTATGATCGCTTACCATGTTGTGCCAAATGGCAGAGAGCCAGTTCAACATGACGCTTGATCATTGAAGCTTCATTATTAGAATTTTGAACAATCCATGTAAGTGCACCATCTTCTATCAGTGAAGAACGCCCAGCTTTCTGACCTGTAGTAGTAGATAAACTTTAAGAATCATGGATATCTGATAAACATGATTGACATGTATGGCATTTACCTTGAGCTGAAGCTCTGGACTCGCACTTTGCAAAATTTGCAATTCCCCGTGCAACTTGAGACAGAACATCTGGATGTCTACATCTCACCATCCCTAACAGTGCCTTGATTCCACCTTCAGACCTCAGCCTTGTCTGTAGTTTATCTGGAATAGAAACATATACCACAATCAAGATTCAAGGGCTATAATCAATTAATGTAGGGAGTGGGAATTAGATAGAATTTGATGGAGCTACTCCAACAATGCCCAGAAAAGGTGGCGGGGGCAGGCAGAGAGCTACTACTCCTACAGAAAAAGTGAATGAGCTCACCGTTACCACATAAATTAGCAATGGCTCCGGCCACCATGCGTAATGTTTGAGGATCCTCAGCATCAGCTGCTGTCACCGCCAACAGCGCAATCCCACCTTGAGTCATTATAAGTTCCTGGTTGGCTTCTGAAAAGACAGAAAATAATTCTCAGAAGATAGTACTTATTAGGAGACAAAGGGCCCCAACAAGGACGTAAAATAAACAGAAAGAGAAAAAGAGAGCTATAGATTGAGAATCACCACTCATTGCAAGATTTGCAATTGCACCAGCTGCTATTCTGCGAATGGTTTCATCCACTGAATTACTAAGAAGCATCAGCAATGAATTAAGACCACCAGCTTCAACTATCTTTTCCTGATTCGCTTCTGCAGGTTAAATTTGAAGCAGGATTTAAAATGTATCAGACCATTTATCACAAACAGTACTTCACCACCACACTTTCTCCAATAAGTCGCGGCGCATAAAGTAGCAAGTGAAAAATATGCTGTCCCCAGATTTCTCTCTGTACTTGGGAAGATTGGGTGGAGACTAGATTACCTTCAGCTGCTAGATTAGCTACGACTTTCACCGCATGAATCCGCACAGTAGCATCTTCAGACTCCAGCAGCGACAAAATTTTATGTAATCCAACTGTAATGCCCATGAAGCAGAGATGAGAAAATTGTGTTCAGTTGTTTTGCAAATTAAAAAGGACATACTCTGAAGAATATATTGGGACCTTGTTCGTGAAGATTGGTGATTGAAGATCTCTCTCCATTAGTCGCATCTTTGCAATGCAGATTTCTAAGAGGAGACAATGAATCTAGGCCTGGAAGTCCAGTTCCATTTCTGCTTCTATCCAGATAGCTTGTTCTCTGTGAACAGAGGCAATTAAAGTGAAATTCATTGGAACATTTATCAAAGTACAGAGAGGAAAGAGAAGAAGAGAGATGAAAAGGTTTGTCAGATGTGTATCCATCAAACCATAGAACTTGTCAATCGCACGCGGCAAACAGAACAAGATGCTAGCAATAAGTAGAACAGAAAGCAAAGATGTAAGCAAGTTCATAGGCAAATTAAAGACCGTACTTGACCAGCTTCCATAGTTAGTTGAGAAAATTGACTACGTAAGACAATAACTTCTTCTTCCAGTCTCTTCTTCTGACGAATCTCTTCTTCCAGCATGCTTTGGAGGTTTAGAATATCAGAATTTCCACCTGCTGACTACAGTGCACATTGGTCAGTCATATTCATTAGCTCAATCCAAACTCTATTGAACTCAAGAAATTCTATTTGAAAAATGAATAATCAATGAAAAGCATACCCCTGGTTTTGTTAACATGTGCAGTTGATCTTTGAGTTTGTATATTTCTTCTTCTGCTGCCTTTCTTGTTTGCATTTCGTTTTGAAGCAACATCTTAAGTTCAGAAACTTCCTGTACAAGAAGCAATTTAAGCATCTGAAAAGAAGTAAAGAATCAACAAGCTGTATGTTGTTCTCTCTGCAGTTTACCAATTTATGCCTTGAAATACACGTGTACAAACTACACAGTGACTTATAGAGGACTACTGAAGCCAAGGTTCTATTATGATATCAGGCAGCATTCATAAATGAACTAGAGGACTCATTAGAAACACGAAAAAGAGATCTCCAACAACAACAAAGCCTCAATCCTAAGCTAGTCGGAGTCGGCAATATGAACCCTCAGTCTCACTATCCAATTCGCACTCAATCCTAAGCTAGAAGTTCTTGTATTTTACTGATATATAAATGAATGAACCTCAATATTTACCCAGTACACTGCCCAGTCTCTCTCTCTCTCTTTCACCCCCTCCCATTCCTCTGTTTTTACCTGGGGGACATAAGTCTAGCTTTAAAGCTGTCACCATGGAGATAAAAGGCATATAACATGCTACTTGTTTTGACGAAAGAGTTGAATATGTGTTCCAAGTATTTCCTTTTTAAGAAACTGACTCAGTACAATTTACAAAGTACAACCTTAATACTTGAGCTGTTTCAATGATAGAATAAGGTGCTAGTTGTTTCAATTATAGTATTTCCTTTTACAGAAACCGACTCTTTCTGAAGGTGTACTCAATACTTGCTACAAGAGACGTTAAAGATAGTCATCCTCAACAACACAACTACAGCAGTATTAATAATTAAGATGATGCTGATAAAAATAGGACAAAAGCAGGATTACAACCTCGGTGATAGATGTCCCATCAGTTCTGGTGTTGTTTGTGGGCTTTTGTTGATTATGGCTCCACTTCTCCTCCAGCTTCTTGATTGAGTCCATATATTCCATCTGACATTTCATTTTCTCCTCCTGCAAGTAAAGCAGAAGTGTTATTCCACAATAGTTGAAAAGTAATTCCAGTAGTTACAACATTGAATCTTAGTCAAATTCCATCAACATATAACTTATTTCTTGTTCTGTTGTGGTTAGTATTATGAAAGTAATACTTCTCTTGTGGATGGATATGTATCATGCCAGTAATACTTCACCTGTCCAATTAAATCATCTTCACTTATTTGGCACCTCACGTCTTATCAGTTTCAGTTATAGATTTTCCGAAATCAGCTCCGCCAAAGTGAGTTTTACATAGTGTAGCCGGTTGCAAGCACGAATAAAGAGGGTTACGGCAGCCAAGCTACCAAAAAAAAAAGTAGTTAAATTATGATGATATAGCTTACCCAAACTAGTTTGTCATTGAGGGATAGTCGATTTTTTTATATACTTCCCAATTTCGGAAGACAAAGTTGTTGAGATACGTTTAAGAAAGCAAAAAAAACTTTATCCGAATGCAACTAACTGGTGAATAGCCCTGATAAATTTACATGTACTAGAACAGGAGTATTTTAACTTTAACTCTTGGTAGCAAGCAACACTAGGGACATTAATCAAACTAAGACAGTAAAGTGGTGCATTCACCAATATGTGGTTCTTGATCTGAATCAATTCTCAGTCTAATTAGTAATTACAGCAAAAGACACTCAAAGTCAAGAGGTATAAGTAACATAACTACCTTCAAGGCTTCAGCATAGTTCCTTTCAGCTTCTATGACATGATTTTGTGCTTCTAATCTAATTCGTTCAACCTCAGTCTCAAAAGCTTTCTGTTGTCTTTCATTTTCAGCAATAAGTTTGTCTACTTGCACCTCCAGCCTTTTTGATAAACTTTTGTAATCGAATTCTTCCTTAATCTTCAACATGTTTTCCACCTTCATAGCCTGCACAAAGGGATAAAACTATCTTGGCACATGTACGCAGTAGTACAACCTATCCACATAAATCACTCCAAATGGAGAACTTACTCTCTGTCCAAACAATATGGTACTTGCTGTTTCTGCTCTATGTCTAGGTGATGGCCCAACGGTAATAACTAATGAAGTTCTCGATGTTCCTGCAAAATCACAGGAAGTAAACCAACATGATTGGAATTTCATTAAGAACTAAGACATTGACTCCTAACTCCTTTTTATTGGTTGTGGCCTTGTGGATAAGTAAGAAAGAATAATGCCTCCTAGCTCTTGAAACAGTTAAAAGAGTATAGCTCAATTAAATGTTAGTGTTCATGGGAAAGAAAAATTCAAGCCAGAATCTTCACAACTCTGGAAACTGCTACAGACAATTTGTACATGCAGTACACTCGGTTGATATCTGTTGATATCAGATACCACATAACTTTACCATGTATATGCAGAGACCCGAGAAAAAGAAAAATATAAGCCCACCTCCAAATGAATCCTTAAGCAACCTCGTAAGCTTAGAATCTCGGACAGGTACATGAGCACTATTTTCGGCCAAGGCATTTATGCACTTCCCTAGGGCACTTAATGAAAGATTGATGGACTTCGCTTCCTCTAACATGTGTCCTTCGCTTCCTACAGGAGATCAAGTAGAGGATATGAAGTCAGTTTACAAATCAAAAGGCCCAGTTACGTGCAATAACCAGAAGACTTGCTACATCAACATGCCTCCGGCAATAAAAACCTGTTCTTCTTTTCCTTTTTGGCAATAAAGGTTCCTTTCATTTCTCCCATTCTTATATTTCTATGTTATATAAAAATGCATATTTTCTTCTGTTCTATTACAACAATATTTCGCTGCACATTTTTCTTCTGTTTAGCCATATACTCCTACAGACTGGCCACTGGCACACTGCAATGCCAAGACAATCTCGATGTTGCTTTAACAAACTATGAGTATTGGATCTTCTTTGAGTAATGCTATTTCCTTAACCTTTCATAAATAACCAGATAAGCTATACCAATTTTTCACCCACACTGTTAAATTAGGATAAAAATAAAAAACACATTAAAAGCACATACGCAGAAATATTCTTAAATTAGGAATCCCAGTTGACTGTTGAGTATACCTGACTTGTTTACACGCTCAGAACCAGCAAGGTCTACAAGAACTAGTTTGCCTTTTCTCAACATAGGTGGCTTATAATTGGTTGTCAAGTGAGATGAGTGATCCGTTTCAGCAGAAAAATCAGCTTCCCTTCCAGGAATTGACCTCTTAATTTGCACCTACAACACATTAAAAGCACAAATTCCAAATGAAACATGCTTATAATGATATCTTTTATACAGATTTATAGTTTTTTTGAGGACTGTATTGACAAACCATGCATTTAACTGGAAAGATGAAATATAGAATTCCTGATTTACCAAGAGAATAGCATGACTTCGGGAAGATTCAGTATTCAGCTTTGTGTTAGCGGCATATCTATGAGCTTCTCCAACCCGTAGCAGTTCAAGAAAACTTTGCTGGTCCCGGACCTCCACTACAGTTGCCCCTGGTAAAGACACATCACCAGTTTTTTGGTCTTCAACTATGGGGATGTTGTCATTAGCAGGATTTAGGAGGTCCTGAATTGTTTCCATATAAAGCTGCACGCAAACCAGGATATTTAGAGAAAACTTGGTAAATCATTTGGGTGCAAAGTGATTGTGGTCAAGAGAGGAAACTTCTCCGATCAAGCTAAAGATGCACAATGACATGTATTTACTGATAGGTTTAAGAAGCACAGTCCAACCTGTAAGTATGAGACTGAAACTGAGTCGGTCTCCAAGCAAATATTTGCTAATATGTCTTCCATTGAACGAACCATGATACCACGAGCAGAGACATCTTCATCACCTAATCGTCCAAGGGTGTAAGTCTTTCCTGTCCCGGTCTGACCATAAGCCATCACTGTTCCATTGTAACCATCCAAGACACTCTAATAAAATGGGCAAAAAGATAAAGAGTGTTTATAAACATTATCTCCAAAACAAATAACATAGGAATACCATAAAATTTACATTTAAGGTGTCCTTAACGATTCCATCCAACCGTTTGTAGGTAACAAATAATTTTAATTATATCAATAAATACATCAATACTTGCTCTGCGTATTTCTGACATGTATGAATTTTCAGATCTTCCATAAAAGAAATCTAAGAAAGATAACATGTATTGATCACCACAATCATCATCAATGTCATACATTAAATTATATGTTGCATTTGATGGAGATAAATATACCCTACGATGGTGAAGAATAGCTGCAGGAACAAGAAGTTATTGTGTTAAGTCCACCTACTGCCTTATAGTTTAAGATCGAAACATAGTTTGTCTAAGATGGAATAAATGGATACTAGAAGTCTGAAACAGTCAAATAGTGTCTTCTAATCTGGGTCCCATAGAGCTATATATCACCACTTTAATCGGAAATGAATCATTCCCTCAGATCTCCATTAGTTGAGAACTTCCTTCTTCAAAATAACTACATATCATCCACAACTATCCCCTATGAAAAAAAGATTACGTTGGGCTAGTTATTTTGCATCAATGGTTTCTTCCCTAGGTGTAAGAAGTCCCAAATTGATCAAGGTAACTAAACAATACAAAATAAAGCAACAAACCTCAACAACAGGTTTTGCAACAACTTCATAAACACGCTTTTGGGATGCAAACTCGGTGAACACCTCATCAAACTCGTATGTATCTGAATCCCAATTGTTTTTCCTAAGTTTCAACCTTTTGAGCTGGCAGGAAAAATAAGTAAAATTGCATCATACTCAAGTTATTCCAAAAAAGAGCTTCTCATGAGAATGGAAAAGGTAAAAACTGACAACCTCCGGCTGAAGCTCTACACAATCAGCAAAATCTGCATCTGCTGCCAATTCCTCGGCATTTCGAGGACGTAATCTGACAGCAACTCGAACTCTTCCATACACTATTTAGACCAATCACAAGAAATAGTTAATATTCACATATATCGAAGCCAGCGATCAACGAAGAATTTGAGCTGTGCAGCTTGAGGCAGCAGAAAGGATTACTTAAACATAAACGCTCTTAGCAACAAGAAAAATCACTAAAAAGCACTATATATGCCAATATCTTGATGTCATATCATTGAAAAGAATAACCCAGATCTGTATACTTGTTTATTATGTACACTATGTCTGACTGACTTCATTTCAACCAAAAAAAAACTTACTTTCCTTTTCTTTTTATCATGGATAATTAATTTATTAGAGAAACATTCCAAGAAGTATGCAAACCATACACAATTGAGAATACAAAGACCAATGTTTTTTTCTGTGTTAGTTAACCAGATATAAAGAATAAGAACGGAGGGAATAATAAATTATGTTCCATTTACACCCGTACTTCCTATATCCAATACTTCCAATCCTCATCCTACTTAAAATTTATGAACCTATTCCTAATTTACTTGATCAGAAAAGAAATGAACTTGTTTTTCATCCAAGAAGAAGAAGAAGAAGAAATAAACTTCTTCCTTAACTGGACGATTATGCCCCAAATGGTCTAATTACAAATTATTTACAACCCTCTTAACATGCGCAGTCGTTAACCCCCAAGCCTACACCCAACTGCCCATTAGTTGATATTATTTAATTTTAAAAATAAGACGTGTTACCACACAATATGTTTATGTTTCATTAAATATGGTCTATGCCTATCAACTATACCTCGTGTCCTCTGAATATATTTACTAAAAAAGGTTGTTAGATGCTCTAATAAAGGGAAAACACTCGAAAATTTTAAGAAATAATTGATGTTGGAGGAGGTACCCAACCCCATTCCCCATTTTAAGTTGACTCTATGGTTACACTAATTAACATCACTTCTGTTCAAACTCTTAGCATCAAAGCCAAAATCATATGCAAAATGAAGCCGGTATTCAAGTGGAGAAGGGTAGAGGGGCGGACCCATTATCCACCGAGTTTAGAAGGTTGTGAATTGTCCAAAGGGCAGGTCACAAACGGATTTCTCCATTATCAAAAGAAGGCCATAATCATTGGAGTTCCTAATTTAACCCGTAAGTACGAGCTAATCTACCACATTATACATTCCTAGGCATGTCTAGTGAAAAATAGAAACACAAATCTAAGAGAACTTAGACAATGATTAGGTGCACAGAAAAGTTTGGAGGCTTGATTTACCTGTTCACCTAATTGGTAATATTTGAAAAGAAAAAAAAAAGTTCAACCAAGCGATATTGTCCGCTTTGGGCCTAGGCCCCACCGCTTTAAAATGTGTCATTATTTCTTATCTTAAGAAGGGTGTCACATACACCCCTTTCTTATAGATTTGCCTAAATACAGTTGAACACTGGCTCACATCGACAAAGTTGACACAAGAGTGGTAAACTGAGTTGAACTGAACCCACATCGACAAGGTTGACACAAGAGTGTTTTGACACGAGTAGTAAACTCAATTGAACTCTGCCTGCATCGACAAGGTTGACACAAGAGTATTTTGATACTATTTGTAGCGGCCCAACTCATTAGTGATATTGTTTGTTCTAAGTCTAGGCCCACATGAATTTAAAACATGTCACTAATGTGTAAGGCCTGTTTACTTATATAACCAACATCTCACTTGTGTTTTGCCGATGTGGAACTTTTATCTTAAGTTGGAGTGTCACGGGTATCAACTAACAAACACAGTAATAACATTACATTGTCCAATTAACACAAACCTCAACAACTAAAGAAGTAAAGAACACGATCTCTAGCACATTAATAGCAGAATTAACTCCATCGATTCCAAAACTCAAAATTCCAATTAGAAACATAATCTCGATCTTCAACCAGCTAGCTACTTCAATGATGCCATCTTGTTTCTAAATTAGACAGAAACTTAGCCTCACATCAAAGCCATAATTACTTGAGCTTCTTTAACCGCTAGAGTAAGAGCTAACCATAATATACATTCCTATGCATATATAATAAAAAATCATACATAAATGTGTGCACACTAGACATTGATTAAGTGGATGTAAGAGTTTGTAAGGCTTGAAGCACCTACTTACCTTACATAATTGGCAATATATCGAAAATTAAACAAAATGTCACATCCGAAATTCACAAATACAAACAAAAAAAACAATGCAGCATTCAAATCAAGCGCCAATATCAGCTATCAACAAGAAAAACGTATCAGCAACGTCACATCGTCCAATTAACACTACCCTGAACCACTAAAAAGCACATCGTCTAAAACACACAGAGCAGAATCAATTTAGCAAATTCGACAACTTGAAAACTCAATTAGCTAAAGGAACTCGATCCACAACCAGAAAGCAACGAAGTTGATGAAAACTAACAGAAAATTCGAAACTCACCGGCGTCAATAGTACTACTGCGGCGTCCGTTGGAAGAAGCCGCCGGCGGAAGCTTCGATTTGAATGAAGAAGAGGTACGGAGAGCCGGCGCCTTCTGGGTACCGTTTCTGTATCCACCAGAAGCCATAACTCTCTGGAAATGGAGGTGTTTGATTGTAGAGAGAGAAAAACAGGGAAGATGAACAACTTTATTTAACTCTTTTTTGGGTTCAAATTGAAGGGAATATGGAAAGAGAAAGATGGTGTGTGGGTCCACTTGCGGTGAATACTTAAGCCGAGAGTGAAGTGAAGCTGCCGAGACTTAAATATTTTTAAAAAATAATAGAGTAATAAACAAAGAATAAGAAAAAAAAAAACAGAGACTTGTCGGGGTACAGAAGGTGACTGACTGAGAAAGTGAGAAGTATGGAGTTAGATTTTGAGGTGAAAGTACAAGAATACCACTATATTACCATTATTTCTTTCATTATAGCACGAAATTATTTACTCTATAATGAAATTAAATTAAATACCATCATAGGATATAGTAAATAAGAAAAATATTTGATAGGGAGTTTTTCCTCTTGAACGGGGTCTACTCGGACAAATGACGTCGGTCGAGGTTAGTCGATCAGGTGCACATTAGTTAGGTGATGATGGACGAGGCTCAATGACATCGACTAAGGCTTGCACAGACAACAATATTGAAGTCATGCGACATCAGTCAAGGCTTGCGTGTATTGGACATGCGACATCAATTAAAACAAAGCGTCATCAGTCAAGCAACGTCTGACGAAGCCAGGCGCCATCGGCCAAAGGCCTGTGCGTAGGCTAGGCGACATCATTGGCACATATTTAAATTAATCAAGCTTCAATATTGATATGAAACATCAAATGATATTAAAAAATTAAATTAAAGCTAGATTTAAAATAACAACATATCAATTAGTGTAAAAATTTGTTAATTTTATGGTGACCATCTTCAAAAAGTCCCATATAGGTACATTATAACTAGAAAACAGATTATATAAAATTCTAAGAGAGCAAAAAAAAAGATTTTAACTCATTATAATCAGAAAGAGTATGACTGACTGAGTTAAAATATTCTTTTATTACTGTTATCTTTTAAATAATTTCTATTTATATCATTTTTAATAGTAGGCATATGGGTAAAAATAAAAATTGATTTCAGGTCAGTTTCCTCTAAGGAACCGGGCCTCGTGGTCCGTGGATGGTGAAATTACAAGATTGAGGTTTTGAGCAATAACTGTCTTAAAAGTAGTGCCATGGTATCTAGGCGTGAAAGTCAAGTGGGGTTCGGTTGTGTACTTTGTGCGGGCCAATTTGTCGAGCCCACTAACTGAATATTTTCAGATAATGGGTCCGGATACTAATAGGCCCAGTAGATTCATTTGAGATAAAAGCCCAGTATATCAAGGCCCTTGAAAAGACACTGGGCTTGAAGTGGAAACTTAACAAATTCCTTTTTATACGACTTATATTATAGGGATAATGCCAAGTACCCCTCAACTTATGCCTGAAATCTCAGAGACACTATATACATATAGGTTCTATTACCCTGAAGCTTTATTTATTAATAAAAAAATTTTTCTAACCCTTTTTTCCGGCTTAAGTGGCCACTATCTTGGTGGGCCCAACGTTGGGGGTGACTTTCTTTCAGCTATTGCCAAGTAGGCCCGAAAAGGAATAGAAAATTACTATAAAATAAGTTCCAGAGTGAATAGGAACTTTTCTAGTATAGTATAAGTGTGTCTTTGAAATTTCGGACATAGATTGAGGGGATACTTATGCAGTTTTCTCTATATTATACCTAAGATACTTCCCCTTTTGGGAACGTCATTTAATTTATAACTCGAAATCAAATTTTTTTATAAATATTCGCGCATGAATTTTGACAAACTTTGGACATTTCTTGCGGTCTTGAAATCGTCAAATATCATATGTTTATATTTAAAACTTGATATGTCTAGGTAAATTTCAAACATTTTTTTTCATTAAAGTTATGAACTTGACGAGGCTTAGCTTATCAAGGCTGACTTCAAATATTTTTTCTACTAAAATAGTGTTTTTGTCGTGGCCTAACTTCAAATAATATTTTACCTAAGAATATAATCATTGTATATTTCACAATCTAGTATTTAACTCATATTATCAAAGGGTCTAATTGATTAATGCACAAATATTAACCGTAACATTTGTTTTTGAATTTTTTAATAATGAGTCCACATGAACATCAGTCCTTTCTCATCTATTCAAAAGGAACTGACATATACTGTCATCACTGGGGTTTGGTAGGTTTTAGACATTTCACATGATGTCAACAAATATATTTGGCTAAATTTTATGCATTTTGTATAAAGTTCAAGCGAACTAAGAAAAAAAAATTAATTAATCTCAGATGATTCAATACACAAATTAATCTCAAATAAATTTAATTGAAAATGAAATATAAGTTTCATATATACCTTAATAATATGTTTTAATTATCAGTTTACTAGAATAATAAAAAACAAATCTAACCAACTTATTTTGCAATTATAAAGGTTTGCTACCATTTTAAACTTTTTTCTTACCTAGCGTTTGGTCATAGATTTTCAAATATTTTTGACAAATATTATTTGAGTGAAAATTTGAGTGAAATTTCACCACGTGTTTGGTCATAGTATTTGAAAAATATATTTCACCTTTTTGGAAAAATAAGATTTATACCTTTAAATTTTAAAAACTATCAAAACTAGCTATAAGTATGTATTACAAGTCAAATGGATGTTCATTGCAACAATAACAAATAGTGTCCATGACACTAGAGTAATATTAGTAGCTTGGAGTGAGCACAACAAGCATCATTTCATAGATCCTGAAGTAGACAAAGCACATGAGTCAATTTTTCATCATTTTCATCAACAATCATATCCTCATTTAATATACATTTGAATATTTCACTACTTTGGTGTTCACGGAAAAAATTATGTAATACAATACAAATAACTATTATAGAGGAGTTTTTTTATAAAAAATAAAAGTTTGGAGTAAATTTTTAATTTTCAAAAAATCCCAAATACTTAAAAAAAATAGTCTTTGAAAATTTAGAATATTTAACAAAAATATGTGGCAAATAATAAAAAATTACATGAATAAATATTATTTGCCAAAAAAATTTCCAAATAATATTTTGAAAAATCTATGGCGGCTTTAATAACATCCATTTGGTTTGAAATTTTCAACCATCATGAATTTATTGTTTTGTGTAAAACAAAATAAAATTAATTTTAAAAGACATAATTATTCATTCCTCTGGGCAGATTTGTTGACCAATCTTCCTGAAAATATATTTTATCCTTCCTTCGATCCATAATTATTATATTATTTTATATTATTAAAGATAATACTATTTTTTATTTAAATAAATTTACATAAACCAAAAAATTAAAATTAAATAAATAGAAATTAAAAGCAACACATAATATCATCGATTGGACAGCAAACAAAAATCACTTTTCATGTATATTCCAGTAGAATTGTCAACTTAATAAATCAAACTAACCTTCAAATCTTCATTTAAAATTATTATTCCACCACGTGATAAGTAATTGAATACAAGATGACAAAATTAAAATACTGTAAATAACCAATCGTTAATTATAAGAAACAAAGAAGATTTTTTTATTTTTTTTGTAATAATGAAATAACTTGCATAGGTATTTATAACGTGTATATATATATATATTCTAGCTAAATAGTGCCTTAATTAATAATTAGCTCTATAATTATCATATGATGCTAACTTAGTCATTAATAATTGTGATTATTAGAGGGTTGAGAAATTTGTTGAATAATTTGAGTGATTAAGGCTTTGTTTTCTTGATGAAGAAGAAGAGCTCTTTTGCGCAACTTTTCATTCTCTTCAACAATGATTTTGTTCTCTTCGTAGAGCTTCAAATTCTTCATCTTCATTATTTTCTTCAATTTCCTTAACTTTGCCCTTTTCTTTGCTTCGTTTGACAATCTTTCACAGTGCGGAAATCAGGGTTCAAGTTCATTCGACCATTCACCATCCCTAACATATTCCCGCCAGCAAATTTACAATTACCAAGCTTACCAGTTCCCAACTAAGGCCATTTAAGTACTACTAGTTATAGCTATATATAACGTATTATATGTTTGCTATTAAGAGTTACCTATTATCTTGAGTCAACTTAATCCGATTGTAAGACTAATTAACTAATTTATGACATGTAATTATTAGTACTTATTGAAGGAAATAATTGGATGATCCATCCATGTGGATAACTCGATCGGATTCATATTAATAATAAATAATATACAAGTCGTATATCCTTTTTTTTTATCAGGGAAGAAATATCACTATTTAAAAAGTTTGTATCGCTTTAGAATTATAAAAAAAATATTCATACATGCTCTGTAAATTTAAAAGAACACACAAAACTTACTTGTCCAATTTCTATGAAGTTCGAGTGAAGAGCGAGTAACTATAACAACGCAATTATATAAATGTAATTCGTATTTGTATGTGAATGTGACTACACTATTAGACTAATGAATGAAGCAAATTTAATGATCCTACAAACTCTGCATTTTGGTTAGATTCTTCACTTATTTTAGCAATTTAATGTGATAATGCATATATTAAAACAACTTGCTATATATATATATACTAACCTTCTTCTTAGCTTGAGCACATGTATCTTGTTTGTTTTAGATGTTTGTGACTTGTGGACTAGGTCAGTGTAACATGAAGGTTGAAATGACTCTAAATGATCTGAAATTGCATGACACATTTTGATCTTTCACTAAGAGAATTAAAAATATAGGAAAAAGTAAATAGATTAATTATAATATAAGATTGAGCTTAGAAAAAAAAAGTGCAAGAGGATGGTTAACTTATAGTGATGAGAGGGGAAAAGAGTTAATAATATGAGAAGAAGGGAGGAAGATGGAGAGTAGTACATATTTTTCCAAAGCAATGATGACACAAAGTTTTCATGATTACAAAAGGCCAACAAAGTAGCCAAACCATATCTCAACAACAAGAAAGAAAAAATAAGGAAAGAAAGAGTAATACAAATAGAATTACTTCAATTGTTTCTTTGAAATTTTCTACAATTGTCTCAATCTAAATGCTAATTGTATCACTACACTTAAACAAATAAAAGATTTAGCAGTAATAATATAATTTTCGTTATATTATATTTAGAAACAGTTCAATTTAGCGACTCTTAATATAATGACATTACCTCTATGATATTAATATTAATAAAAAAATAAAAATTTATTGTCACTAAATATCTTTTTTATTGTAATGTTTATATGCTCATATGATTAATATTTCTCTAAATATCTCTTTTGTTAGGTACTTATATGCTGATATAATTGAAATTTCTCTATTCTTAGTTAATAGCCTTTTATCTTCTTTATGAACCTATTTAGAAAAAATTGAAATTAGTCGAATTAGTAAAATTTACTAAGAAAATGAAAAAAATAATCTCTACATTTGAAAATAAATTCAAACTAGTCCCTTAAATATACTCCTAAAGATTTTTGATGCTTTATATTTTATCAAAAATAAAAACATTTGATTTTTGTCAAATACAAAAATATTATCTGTTAGATTTTAAGAAAACGTGAAAAGAAATAATTTAATCAAATTCGAGAAATCACAATCCAGATAACTGTACCAAACACAAAATGAAATTTTAAAAAAATAGCAAAGGTTGCACTACAAAAGAAGTGCACTAATCTCTAGAAAATAAATTTTTTTAAAAAAATACTAAGTAGTCCCTAGAAACTACAAAAACTGCATTTTTATTAATGGGAAGAAGACAAATATTAATTTTTAATAAATTTAAACTATCAAAATTGTTCAATTTTATATATAAGGTACTAATT
This sequence comes from Solanum habrochaites, assembly GCA_027704765.1. NCBI lineage: Eukaryota > Viridiplantae > Streptophyta > Magnoliopsida > Solanales > Solanaceae > Solanum > Solanum habrochaites. Next base: position 84,122,649 of record JAKWJA010002489.1, read on the forward strand.
TGAATAAAGTAATAATTTTATTAATTTATCGGAACTTAGATATCATCAGATTTGGAAATAAAAAAAGAAAAAAAATGAATTTCTAGCTAGTAGAGTACAACTTGGTGGTTAGCTTTTTGAATTTTAATTCACTCCTCCTTTTAATATCATCATTACACTCCTTTATATTAGTCTCCTTTCAATAAGTAGACCGTGGAAAAAGTGGAAACAAATGCATAATTTTCATATTTTACTGTCACCCCACCCCTCCCCCATTCACCTCGAGTTAATATAAATAGTCGTTTGTCAAAATAATATTTAGTAAATTTTACATTTTTGATCTATATATATATATAGTTGATATTAAATAATACATACTTAACGTACGAATATAATTTTATTTGAATAACTGATAAAATGTGTAATTTAGCGGTAAAAAAAAAGAAAAAGAGGATACCTATGGAGTATAGTGGAATTTAACGAATTGATGTAACTTTAGATCGAGGCAAAGGCTAGTTGTTTATTTAATCGAGGCATTCAAAGTCCAAAAGAGAGAAAGAAAAGTTACATTGGGTTGTGATAGTCATTGCAAATTAGTTATTGATTACAAATGACAAAATATTTAATTGATGAAGATACGAAGAAGGGTCCCAAAATACCATCACTTTGTATTGATTTTTATTTTTATAAAAGATAATGCCCAATATGCCTTGATTAAAGTTGGATTAAGTTGTTAAAGATTTTTTTTTATATTTAATTCCATTTACTAGTCAAAGATTTAATTGGACTAATGATTATAAGACAAATAAGCTGACAAAACTTTCACAAATAAGTTAAATTTTATGTTTCTAATCAGACAAGAAACAGTTAAGATTACCAAGCATTTTCACATTGTTTTACAAGTATTGAACTTAGCGTCCTGGTTTTTGTAAGAATGAAGTAAAGCTAATTAAAGTGAATAATTAAAAGGGGAAAAAAGATAAACATATCTCCGAACTATCATAAATAGAATACAGATATCGTTTGTCATACTTTTGGAACATTAATATTCTTTCCGTCAAAAAACTTGAGCATATATGCCGTTTACTGTAATGGAAGACTAAATAGGGACACGTGGCACAATCTTATCCGTCTATAAATATCGGATCGGTGGATAAGATTATAACACGTGTATATGTATCTGTTAGTATAAAGGGTATATATACTATAGTTTTTCAACAGTAGGGACAATTATATTCCAAAAGTATGACGGAAGGTATTTGCATACCGTTTACGATAGTTCAGGGGTATAGTTGTCCTTTTTTCCTTATTGAAATGGTCATCCAACTATAGACTATAAAAAAAAATTTTTTAATTAAATATCAATAAAATCATTCAAGTTACATTATTATCATTAAATTATAAAGGATAATAGATAAATGTTTCTTCAAGTTTGATTTCGTAACACTTGCTTCCTTTCTGTTCCAATTGTTGTTATACTTGTAGTTGATGAATTGTTTTTTGATTTTAAGAAAAGAAGTTTGAATACAAAAGGACAGGTGAAGCAAGTTCCAAGTGCATGTGAATGAGGGTGGTGGAGAGTCAAAAGGAGCCAAAATTGGGCTCTATCTACTTCTACATTACCATCATTAAACCCACACCTTTTTTCTTTCTCTTGGAGTCTTGTTAATCATTATGAGAGGAAGAAGAAGATTGTGGACTTGTGGTGTTTATCCAATTACTACGTGTGGACAATTCAAATGGTCCCTTAATTGAATAGTATCAACTTATTAGCTGTTGCTGCTATCACTATTAAACTCTTCCATTTATGTGGTAATAATTTTATTTTATACTTTAGTGGCGTTATTTGAATGTTGACCCAAGAAAAAGGCCATATGAACTTTGAAGAAAATGATGTACCCTCATGAAAAAATTGTTAGGCAAACAATTTAGCTATGGGAAAAGACACTCATTTTAAGATTTCGAAGAAATTTGTGAACATATTTCGATAGTTTATTATAACTTGTGTTTTTGGCCTGCACCATGTTAGGTTTCAAGGACCAAGATGCCTAATTCTATTGGAACAGTTTTTAAATCATTATTTCACATGTACAGTATTCCAGTACCCTTTGATTTCATATATTTGGCTTCCATAAAAGATGGTGAATTCAGGCACTCAAAATATTCAGCTGCCTCTGGAAGAAACTAAAAGGCTCAGCAGAGAAGCTTAATAATTACCAAAATTGTGAATAAATGACCACACAAGTCCTTGTGAACTTTAGAGAAAACATAACTACAAAAAAATGAATTAGCCTGTCTGTCACAACTCTTGATAATTTACTAGAGGTGCGAGTGCCGAGCAAACAATCAGCACCTAATGCACATTGACTTGGCCTAACCAAGATTTCTAGTTCTAAGCAGTACTCTAAAAATATACAAATGTGAAACTGGTTACAAACTGCTAACGTTTATTGAAACTTACAGATAATTTAGGCATGCAATACTAGGCTATCTTCTGTACAATGATCCAAGCTTTCCAAAATGCTAAGTTTAAGCTCTGATAATAAGTTTAAGATATGATATCACAGCACGAGCCTCCCTTCTTCCTGTTTACTAAAGCTTGGGGTGTGGCTTCTTGACCATGGTCACATTTGCACTTCTAAAGCCTAAAGAAAATCAGAGAGCACCAAATTTAATCCACCATAGTCGGCTATCCAATAAATCTCCTTGGGAATGGCTCATCATTTCAATCCATTACTCGCATTCACTTTTGCCACCGTCACTGTCTCTGTAGCAGTCAACTCGTCGTATTCATTATGTTATCCTCATCATCAGAGCAACTTTCTGTAGCGGAATCAGAAGCGTCTCCCTCATTTCCTCCTTGATCACAGTCACTACCAACTGCATGACTGAATTGCTCCTTCAAATCAGGGGCAACAATTCCAATCATTTCACTTAGTGCTTTACGATCTTGATCCCATCTAGAAGAAGTTTTGGAAACAGATGTAGCGCATTGACTTTCACCCACTTGAGCACCTGAATCTTGTAAAGTTGCAGGACATGGATCATTGTCTTTACTCTTAGGAGTATCGTTCTCACCATGGACAGAAGGAGCCGTACTGCACGCCCAACTCCCAGCAACCTCTGAAGCCAAAAGATCAGCTGTCCTAATGGTTCCTTCAGCTTCAGTATCTTCTATCACATTATCTTCAATCACATTATCACCCTCAGCGACATTATTTGCTTGGGAAGGAGGTATACTCTCATCACAAATCGCATGGTTCTGCACCTGAGCTTCTTTCCCAAGAGTTCCATCATCCAGCTGCATTGTGTTCTCAGCAAAAACACAGTATTTGTTTAAATCTAAATTCCTTTCACTATTGATTCCCAAGCTCTCAGTCTCTTGCACCTGTTCTGTTCCAACAAGGTCACCCTCCATATTGGCTGCTATACCAGCAGTATCACTATCAGGGATTAGCTCAGTTCCCACACCATCTCCCTCAAGGGGTGCTGTCCCAACACCATCAACTTCAGAACCAAATCCACCCTTCACACATTGAGCTCCAGCAAATTCTACCTCCTGTGTGTCTTGTCCCCCTTCACTTCTGTTATTGCAATCATGCTTCTCTGTAGCACTTGCTTCATCACTTGATAAATCAAACAATTCCCTAACACGCCTCTGGTTGGAAGTACTGCACCCAGCCCTAGTCACATTGTGGATTCCATCTTCTACTTCTTTCTCTCTTAATAGGGATCCATTCTCATTCACATTGTATGGATTAAGGTCAATATCCACAGAGGTATTCTCATAATTTTCCTCATCTTTTAATGTCCTCTGCATTGCCTTCAATTGCTCCTGCTGCTTTGCAAACAAAACTGAGATCTCCTCAGTAGTAGAATAGAAAGCGCGAAGTTGTGTTTCCCTGCATTGCAAACACATAATATGAACCACCATTATAAGAGGCAAGCCGAGATAGGGAAATGCCAGAAGATTTAAGGCAGTAAGCAAACACTAGCATCTCTGACAACATATAAAGAGGATAATAAAAGCTCAGCACATTACTGTGTAAATCATCGGTGTCAATAATTCCATTGGGTTATTGACTTATTTTTAACTAAAAACATGATCTCCTTCTAAGATACTCAAGATTTTAAAAGAATTGTTTTGAACACAAATAGTAATGATTAAAATAAGAAATCCATTAAACACATGTCAACAGACTAGGCTGACATATGGTTATCTCAAAAATCAATTGAGGTTTGTCAAATTATGAGGAAAAAGCATCACATAAAAATCCACCAAACTCGGACAACCTCTACTTTTAGTATTTATACTGCTTTATAAGAGGGAAAAATGGATTGTGTCAGATACAGAAGCAATAAATTTTCAACGATATTTCTTCAATCCAGTAAATCTAATTATATTAGTACCAGTCATACATATCTACTTCTTACCGTAGCATTATTCTTTCTCTAGCACCTTTCAGTCTGCGCCTCTCAAAATCAAGATCCCGCATTGCAGCACTTATCTCTAGTTCAAGAGCAGAAACCTTGGCCCACGCCTCTTCTCGAGCTGCCTGCTACCGACAGCAAAAGAGTTGAAAGAGAGAACAAAAGAAAAGATCAGAATTTATATTTGACATTTTTTCCTGCACAAATAATTTTTAAACATGTGCTAATTTTAAAACGAATACAGATCCACTTCTAGTCAAGCACAAGTAAGCATTGGCTTCTTCCAATTATCAAACATAACAAAAATTTCATACTTTATCTATTTTTTTCCTTCCACATCCATGGGGCTCAATCAAGTAGCAAAAAAGGGGAATATCCGAAGATCCACATTTCAGTAGTTAATGCCAAAAATTCATGTGGGTCATCCTACCTTTTCACTCTCAAGCTCTTTGCTCAACATGTTCCTCTCATGCTCAAGTTCCTCTATTTTCTATAAGAAAAAATTAGAAATGCAAGATCTCAGCTTCTCAACCAAGGAACTGAATAAGGAAGCAATTGATATCTTGACAGCAGATACTTACCTTTTTCCTACATGCAGAAGATAATTGTTCCTCACAAAGTTGAGCTTCAAGCTGACGAACTTTGTTGTCAGAAACAACCAATTTCTGCCTGGCGTCTTCCTGTTACAAGCTAATGAATTCGAGCTGGAATGGTTTGCAGTAAGTAATAGGTAGGTTAAGCAATATTACCAACTTAGATCTCAAGGATTCCATCAGTGAACATCTTTCCTTCTCATCTTCCTGCCATTATGAGTTGAATGAGAAAAAGGCATGACACGCTTTACTATATTCGTGAATAGAACAGGTTATTTTCTACCTGAAGCTTATTAATAATTTCTTGCTGCTCTTTTTCCCGTTTGATAGCAGATTCTGAGAGCCTTCTTATTTCCTCCTGGGCTTCGGCCTGCACTCTCTGTGTAGAGGTTTTCAAATCCAAAGCAGCCTTTTCACGTTCCATTTTCCTCTGTTCACGCTCCTCATCTAGCAAAGTTTTCAGGTCTGAAATTGATAATTTCTGGCTGAAAAGGCAGACATCACTTCAAATTTTTAACTCACTTCTCCTAAAACTTATCACAAGCTTCTTCAAAAGATTGTGTGTTTCCAAAGAATAAAAATCAGGATAAACTATATGACACAGAGACTAGTATAAGCCAGGCGAGGACAAGGAGATAAATATAATAAACTGAAACTTTTGAGCTTATCTAATTAAGAACAAGCTAGAGGAAACGAAACAAGATAAATGCAATAAAGCAATACTGTCATTCATGTTTCGTCTTAACTGTTCCCTATATAATCAATGTCATCAGCCATTACCTGTGTATTATTTCATTGGCCTCAATACATGATTGCTCAGATGCACTAAGTCTTTCATTAAGGTCTTCCAACGCATGTCTCTGCTCTGTAGATACTCTACTTGTGTCAACTAACTCCTTTCCCTTGGCTTCCAATAACTGCTGTACTTCTTTGAGTTGTTCAAGGTATGATTGAGAAACTGACTCCTTCAATTCTTTCATTTCCTGCAAGACAAAGGAAAGCTCACTGAGACAGGTGGACTGATGGTATTTACACACCCTTAATGTTAGGAGTGATCCTGGTTTTTCATCTTATGATGCTATTGGAATTAGCAACAAAACTTAAGGAAGCTTTTCAGTTTTAAATTAGCAACAAAACTTAAGGAAGCTTTTCAGTTTTTAAGTGTTAACACAGTTGATGGTATTGAATCAACTAGCACTGGTATTCTTCTACCCATCTGTCTCAACACGTTTAATAGTACCAATAATCACATTCAGAATTAAGCAATTTCAGCGGTTATTTATTCTGAAATCATAAAAGCATACCTTCTCATGATGGTCCACAACAGCACGATTTTCACTTCGCAAGGAATCAATAGTCGCAACATGACTTTCAAGTTGCTTCCTCAGTTCCTACAAGGATAACAGAACTGAAATCATAGGAAGGTTGAATAGGAATGAAACCAAGTGACTTAACTGACTGTGCATGAAACCGATTTTATTTTATTTTTGATAACTGGGAATGGGAATGGCGAACTACCGTATTTGACCGCTGCATGCCACGGAAGTCATCCAGAGAAATGGGACCTTCAGAAGTGCCAATTCCAATACCCTTGAGTCTTTTGCTTTCTGAACCAAATTCCTCTAAATCAGAAAGGACACAAGCATATTAGTAAAGTTAGCTTTACCCAGCTTATTAGTAAGACATCAAACATCTCATTTAACTTTACAACTGCCAGATATAAAGACAACAATAATCATTAGGTAAGGGTATAAACCCATTGATACTTATATTTAAAATATAAAAATAAAAAAAATCCAATATGATGATAACTAAATATTCAGCCCAAGAAAAAGTTGAGGAAGAGTTGCATCAGAAATCGGCAAAGACTAAACATATCAAAAAAGAAAACTGTGTCCTCTACAATGCTTCAACTGTAGTACCAAAATTCTTCAGGAAGTATTCATTGATCAGGCTGCCTAACATTTTGTGTAAATACTTGGCCAGATTATGAATCAGAATCCAAAATTTAAACCAAGTCTGAACCAGCAAAAATGGGTATCCTACTGTGTATCAGAGTACATAAAGTTTTTTTTCCCTTCTCAGCTAGATCAATACTCATAGAGTCCAAAGCAGTGTTGTCAAAGGCAAAAACAAAGAGATGAAACACGCCAAGTATCCTAGGGCTTTGATCTCAAAGCAAACTTGAAGCACATACTTCAGACTTGATATATATACAGAGATGTAATTATGGATTTCTAATTTGGTTTACTGATTAGTTTTCTTATACTATATTTCAAATTTCATACTTCTAATCACAAAGCATATTCATCCATAAATTTCTTCACCAATTAATATATCTGTTTATCAGAGTTATATATTGTCTACCGTTGTCCTTTTTCGATAGGGAGCTCATGTGTGTATTGGTACATATAGTAGCGTTTTGATGCCTGCACAGCAGCATTGCCTAAGTGAGGGGAAGCCTAGCTTACGCCTATACTTACTTCAGGGCTTAAAGCACCACAAGTGTGACTTTTAACAAAATTCTCGAAGGACCATCCAAAAAAAATTCATGAAGAATAAAGTAATGAACCAGTAAGCAGTCTAACTGAACAAATTCACTAAACCTGCAAATCATACTACTTATAGTCTACAGAATACAGATTTAGATGAAATGTTCCAGAATGAAGATACTGATGAAGGCACAGTCAATGAGAAAAATTACCTGCTTTTCTCTTCAGAACAGCAGCATCAGCTGAAGAAGCAGATATGAGAACTTCTCGGAACACAAAGGCAAATGCAAGTTCTGCAAATATTGCAAGGAAATTAAAAGTATTTACAAAGTTCCAGTCATATTTATGTAAAACATATCATGCCGTGAGAAACAGACAAGACTTCAGCTACCCATCATGGTAGCGGAGAAATTTCTGTTATTCAAAGGTTAAATTATGTTTAATTTTATACAAAATAAAGAAAGTTGAGTTCTACTTTAAATACATAATAAGAGATCCTATTTTTCTTTTCAGTTCAGCAGTGGTAGGGATGAGAATTATGACGCTAAATCCTGGTAGAGAATTTCAACCTGAACATACAATGTCAGCAAGGAGAAGGGAGAGGGAAGGAGTTAAAAAAATACAAGATATATCTAAAGCAAACACTGTAGTAGGATCATCCCAACCGGTGGTGGGGGAGGGGCCAATTTTCTGCCAAAGAAGCACTTGGACATACTCCCCACAAAATCTTATTTATCTCATGGACAGTTAACAGACGACATTTAACGCGCCCATATACCATCGCAAACTCAGATTTAATACAACCCACACTTGTCACTCACCGACAAAATAGACATTTGAAGGGCAAGAAATATTTACCTAGAGAATAGAGAAAAAATAAGGATTTTGACAGTGCCATCTTTTGCTAGAAAATGTACATGTATGAAGAAGCATCCAGAGAAGTTTCAAAAATAGATACTCTACCATGTTGTGGAGCAAATGCAATAGAGATAATATCACCATGACGAAGTCTGGCTTCTGGGCTACTTTTGTTCAACTTTTCCCAATTCAGGTACGTCCCATTTGTACTGCAGAAGAACCAAAATAGATTAGTTAACTTGTGTCAAGTTGCTACATAAAAAAAAAGGTCGACGAAAGATTGTCAACCTTGAATCTTTCATAAAGACTGCAGTGCAACAGTTGGTGGGATGCTCTACGTCTTCGCTGACAACCTTTTTCCTGTAGATCTTGCAATGATGTGCACTAACAGCTGGAGACAAAATCTGGAAACGGGTATTATCTACCATCCGACCAATGCAGTGTTCTTCAGATGTAAGAAGCATGTTTATCCCCTATTTAACGAAGGTCAGAATATAAAACTACAAGGAATGGTTCAATAATGTAAAGCATTATATGCTGCATGCTAAATTCCATAAAAGTGACAAACTGTTCTCTCTCTTTTTTTTCTTTAGTAACTTTTACTTTATCGACTGCAATCTGCAATCAGAATTAAGGATGGCATGACACAACACGAGCATGACACAAACAGAGAGTATATCCTCATATATTCAATCTACGACTTGTGGTGGTAAGGATAACCCATTGGTGAAATCTCTAATCCAAATTGAATTTTTCAACTCCATTATATCTTCTAATAGATCTTCAGATACCTATATCATATGTGATAGTTTCAAATCCTTGTCTCATGGAGGCTTGAAAGACTCATCCAAAACTCCTTTTTTAGGACAGATCATTTCTTTGGCTGGAAGAAGATCAGTCAAACATGTAACTTGAAAAAAAATGAATGTTAATTTTTGATACCTACATACTATTGGCAGTCTGAAAAAAGTATCATAAACATCAAATTTAGATATGTGTGTCCTGTCAAAGTAAACAAACATGTAACTTATGTTCGTAAAATGAAATCAAAATGAGGATTTACGTCAAATTCAACACCGTGTAACATGATTTATCAAAGAAATACTTTGGTTACCAAAAATTGAAAAAGTTCAAACCATACAATTCCTATTCTGGCGGAAGATCTACCAATTCTTAGATTCTAGTTAGTAAAAGATATCTTGAACTAGGAAATAGACCCTCCAAGATAAAAAGGATATCAGTTCTACTACTTAATAAAGACACCTCCATAGCTAACAAATTCAATAAGAGGTCGGAATATAGCTTTTTGGTCCACCCTAGAATTACCAAAACTCATTTTTCCCACTTCATAAACTCCGTCTCTGTGAGCTTCAACTAATAAGTCTTAAACTAGAATAAAAAATATGGATCTTGGTAATTTGAAAGGTAGAACGATATGCTGAATCTACCGGTGCAACATGCCAATAATGAATTTGGGGCTCTCTAACATAAAAAAATTCATTTTATAACTGATTACAGAGCTTTGGAATCACATAAAGGTACAAACCAACGAAACGTAACTTCGGGTGGGCTTGGCCCCTAGTGGAGTAGTAGAAACAAGTGGCCTTGTGGAGGTATTGAAGAAAAATATAGACCTGAAGACGCTTCCCTTCCGGGTCCTTATCGTAGATTGTGCAGTTAACAGCTACACCCCAGACAGTGTCATGATCGAATACTGGTCAAAGGTACATGAGACCCAAACCTTTTTGGTCGAACCACCGCTCTAGTATAAAAATCTTCAGGGCCCTCTTGGCGGATTTCCCTGCAGACGGGCGATCTTATGCAATGCGCATGTAGGTCATCGTAAGTTTTTGCAGTTATTATTGCCATTGCAGTTGCTAGGGGGAAGTGAAGAACTTGAGCCGGAGCGAACTGGAGACTGGTCTTTACTAGGGTTTGAGTTCAGTTTCGCTGCCAATGGCGTTGTGGGATTATCGTCTTCGTTCGCCATTATAGCCTGTAGGTTGTGAAAAAGGCGGGGATTTTAAGAACCCTAATTGAACCGGGTTTTGTTGTTGTCTAGCTTCCCGGAGAAGCTGACAGAATTTATTTGTTTTATCGTTTTGGCCCACAAACTTTGCCCGAATGCTAAATTCGTCCGGGTTAGATTATATATATGAAAAAATCTAAAAACCGGCCCGGCTGGTTTGTTCTTCCCTTCCGCGTGTAAAATTATGGAGAAACTAGTTTATCCTAATTAAAAGTTGTTTTTGGTCATACATATCGGAAGTAGAGTTAATACCTCAAATGGTCACTCAACTTTGCACTATTCTCTCAGAAAGTCACTCAACTTTCAATTTTCTCTCAAAAGTCACTCAACATCCCCTCTCACTTGCACTATTTCTTCTCAAAAGTCACTTCCACCTGGTTCAATTTTCCCCGTGTTCAAAATTAACTCAACTATCCACAGCCTTTCCTTAGTGAGTAAAAAAGTCACTCAACTATAAATCTACTATCCACTTTTTCCTCATAAAGTCCCTCAATCTATTAAATTAAATTTTTCACATTAAACCTTTTAATTGATATAATTTTACATTTATATACAACCACGCAACAAATTTTATAAAAAATAAATTAACATCATATTATGACCGCACCCCCTCATCCGACCCATTAAAAAATATGATATGACCCTTTTTATATTTATCTTTAATCCTACTTAATCCCCCTCTTCTTTAAAACTTTGAATTAAGATTAGAGTTACATTTAGGCTTTAAAGATAAAAATTAAATGGGTCATATCATATTTTTAATGGTCGGGTTAGGTGGGTGGACTCACTTTAAATGATTTAATTTATTTTATTTAAATTTTTGGTTTGTTAATATAATAATTAATACCCCAAAAAAAAAAGACCCCCCCCCCACCCGGACCAAAGAAACAATAAATTTTATTAAAAATAATTTAATAGATTGAGTGACTTTAATGAGTAAGAGTGGATATTTGAGTGACTTTCTGAGGAAGGCGGTGGAACTAGTTGAGTGACTTTTGAGAAAAATGAAAGTTTAGTGCGTTTCTGAGGAGGAATACAGTGCATAGTTTGAGTGACTTTTGATTAGAACATTGAAAGTTGATAACAGCTTTCTGAGAGAATAGTGCAAAGTTGATTGACACATCTGAGTATACTCATCGGAAGTATCACTGATAGAGACAATGATAGTAATATTCACCTACACGTAAATTACAGTCACATATTTATATATCTCTCTATTCACAATATTTTTTCTATTGTGAGTTTATTTGTACTGATAATGTCAAAAATACATAGAAATTCACTTAAATATAAAATAAATAACACTTAATTAGACCCTCATGTATTTTGAGATACATGTATTTGATAGTATATCTGGACACACCAAAGATTCGTAGAAAATTTTTTTAGTTTAATAACTTAAGTAAGGATAGTAAGAGATTAGAGTTTGTGATAAAGATTTCTGCAGTAAATGAGTTATATGAGATAATTCATGAGAATTATTAATTGCATCATAAGTACTACTTTGTTTTTTAGGATAAAAAAAAGGAAACAGGAATATACATATTACTGAGGGATTGATCAACCAAAGATAGCTTCTTGGTATTTGAGTGTATATATGACCAAGTATGTAAAAATATTGGCTCTGTCTACTTTAATTATCATGTTGTAATTTTTTTGAAATTCATTTGACTAATTTTTATAGTTTTAAATTAAATTATATTAATTTGATATTTTAAATAAAATTAATTAAATATTTAAAAAATTACATAAAAAGTAGTATAAATTGTAATTTTTTTTGCATTCAATTTCCTGAAAAAATCAATCATAAAACATTAGTTAACGTTTTTTATACATTTTTACTAAAGGAAAAGCTATGACTAATTACAAGGCGGGACGGAGGATAATAACCTCTATCACGACTACCCTCCTCTTCTTCCAAATTTGTCATGAGATTTGAAATTAGAATCTAAGTTTAAATTGAACCTCTTCCTGTCACTAAGTCAATCATAAAAATCTTATCATGTTCTAAGAATTTAGATGCGTTTTTGATAAAGCTCTTTCTTTAGTCAAAACGTTATAAACAGAGGTTTATAATGCCTATTTTAAATTTTAAATTTTTTTTGCCTAAAAGTGAATGTTTAAGATCATTTTTTAACATTTTCAAATACTTTTCAATTTAAAAGTTTTTAAAAATAAAAAATAGCTAAAAAATTATTGAAGAAATTCAAATGAACCCCGGCCTCCGCATATGCTATCAAATGAGTAGTAAAGAAAGTGTATCAATCACATTCGTAATATATCGGGACCCTAAACTTTGATAATGTTCATGCAATAATGAATATTTAAAATTATTTTTTGTCCTATTAATTATTCCTTATATATAATCTCAGTGCCTAAATGTTGACTTAGTTTAGAGAGTTGAGAACTGAGGAGCTGTTTGAGGTCAGCAGATGATGCTTAATTATTCCTTCCTCTAATTCCTGCATATGTTTGGGTTTATATTTAATTATTTCTCATCATTTACATTTTAGTAGTTCCATTTTCAATTTTTTATTTATTTTACTTTCTTTAAGTATGTTAATATGTATTTACTACCAATAATTATTCTACTAAACATTAAAATGTTCAAATTAAAATATTATTAAGGGCATATTAAAAAAATACCATTGAAAATGTGTTTGCATGTGTGTTACATTATTGAGACAAGATGAAAATATATTTATTTTGAATTAGTATTAAGCAAAAATACCTTAAATTACAACAATCAACTAACATAATCTATTTAAAACTTGAGAAGATACGCCACTAAATTGAGACCAATAAAAAACAGTAACATTTTTTTGTGCTACTACCGGATCGTCTAAAATTTCAAGTTTTGGTACTCTACCTACAAACTACAATTTTTTCTATTCATTTTCCTGAGTACTGTTTTCCTCCGTTTTAAGTTATGTATCTTCTTCGTCCTTTTTTAAGTATGTTGTGTAGTTTAAAAAATCATGAAAATTATGTATGATGAACTGAATTAGTTAACAACTTAAATATATTAAAAACATAAAAAAATAGAAAATCGTTAGCTCTTCAAAATTTCCATACGTACTCACATAATATTGAGACAAAAAGTAACATATATTTATTTGATAATTTGCATGAAAACAAAAGTACATAAACACACAATTTTAAGAATTTTGCACATCTTAAATTGAGATAAAAAAATAACATATATTAGGGATAGGGCGTATATTAAAATTAAAATTCAGATATTATACTTAAATTAACTTTATACAGCCCTCTGTTCATAGTTTATAGAAAGAAAAAAAAACTCACCATTTAGGTAAGAAAATGCTCATTTTTCACTAATTTAGTTTTCCCAGTATATAATTATTTGCCACGTAATTTACAATCTCTGTTAATTAATCATTTCCCGCATTTCCTCGATATCGTAAGAGTTTAGAGTCTGCTACTCTCTATCTTCTCTTTTGTCTGCTCATTTTAGATATCTGACAGAAATAAAATTTATAGAGTAAAATGTAACATGGGGTTAGAAGAAACAGCAAAGTAATTAAGATTTGTTGCTTTTGCTTAACCCTCTCAATCTTAAATTATGCAAAAATTGATATCATATAGTGAAAGTTTAGCACATAAATATAATTTCTTACAATACTGAGATTAAATATATATTGTGGAGATTTTAAATTGTCATTAATTGATATTAAAAAGTCAGTTTGTAGCAGTCGCCCTATCAACTTTCTTTTTTTTAAAAAAAAAAAACTGATGCAAATATGCTCTTGGCGAATATGATTGTGGCGTTTTTTAAATCGTTCGCAATTTAGTTTGTGAAGATTAACCCCCACATAGATTGAAATATATCTACTTTAAGATAAATAACGACTAGCTGCTAATTTTTTATAAATATTTCAGGTAATACGGGTAACAGAATGACGGTATTAAAACTTATTAAAGTAAAACTTTTTTGTGAATTTTTTTGTCTTAGTGGTTCTATTGATGTTAGAATCTAATTAAATTTGAATTTGCACCGAAAAGTTTATTAGGAAGGTAAAACACTCCTAAAAAGTGGCTAGACAATTCATCCTAAGGAGACCAAATTGAAACCTCTCGTTAAAAATGACTCCTTTCGGTATTAAGAACATTTTAACAAAGCATCTACTTGTGTTAATTCCACTTGAAAGGTCAAATTTAAGATAAAAATTAAGATGCCATACTTATGGCCTAAGTCCAACTAGATGGGTTGTTCCGCTGAGGTGCGGGGCGTGGATATCTAGGGGGGGGACTTAGTGTCGGCCGGGGTGTCGGCGGGTGAGGAAGTTGGGGGGGTGTTTGGCTAGGTTGGTCTGGTTGTTTGTGGGTCACGCGTGGGGATTTGGAATAAAAGAAAAAAAAACGTATCTAGTTGTTCACATATTGGGGGTCAAATCATGCAACACAATAAAAAAAATTAATTGTGCTTTGACTGTTCAGTAGAAAAAGGATAATATCAAAGGATAAAAAACTAGCTAGATTATGTTTTTCTATAGGACATTATTAAGTTCGTATCTATAAATATTGAAACCAAATATGAAAAATTTTTGACATACCATACTTATCTTGAAAAGCTCACTGAGCAATAAGAAAATAAGTTTCTCTCCACTACCCAGCGAAAAAAGAAGTTCGCGGATGAACCTTAATTTGTGAACCTAAACCAAAACCGCATTAGTCTCAATACTATAGGGAAGGCCTATGCGACTTACGCTTTGCACCTAAAGGAGATTCTCCAGTTGGGTACAGTGCAAAGCCTTCCATTTCAGCGGGATGAATTTGGTCTTATCAAACAGGTTCAAATTTTAGATTCGAACACAAAAACTCAATGATCGAGTTGGATTGATTAGTGATGGATACAATCCATAGGAGCTGAATGCTTTCGGCTAAAGAAGCATAAAACTTGGGGAAGCAATATTAAATTTTATCAAACTCAGTGATAGAGTCAAATTATTAATTAATAAATTGAATTAACATTTAGTTTAAATTATATGATTTAAATTACATCCAGGCTAGTCTGTTATGGACCAAGAGATCCCCAACTCCCCCCCCCCAAGGTTCTTACAAGTTCAAAACTTCTAAAATTACTTAAAACCTAAAAACCCGTCAAAATTTTTAGCATCACATCAATACAAATGGTTCTTCATAAGACACACCAAAAAACGAAGAAATACATAGAATCTTCGTTTGTGATCCACTAGTCTACAAATAAGTCTTAGTTTTCAAGTCACATATCCCCACAATTTTGATGAGTTTGACTTCACGTTCAAGGTAAAATACAAGAAGTAATTTATCAATTGAAGAACAAAACAAAGCTCTAAATTTGACAACCATGAGAGAAGAAAAGGATTCTTCTTCTTTTTTTATTTTTATAGAATTTTCATTCATACACGAACTGAAAAAAAAATATATGGCGAAATTGCCAAAAAAATAAATATTTTGTTATTGAAAAGGTCGGGGAAGATTGAAAGGAGTTCCTACCTTGTATTATAGGTACAAAATTTCGACCAAACCCTTAGTTTCACATGATAAAAACATGGATGTCGCGGTTGTTTCATCTGAGGTGATTGATTGCCGGCCTCTGCACCCTGTAATACGGGGTAGTGGACGGTAAAGGCAACATAGACATTTCTCTAATTATAATCCGCCTCTCAAGATCCTCTTATCACGTGCATAGCTTCACTGCTAGTCAATACCTTGGTATCTATAATCTGTGAAAGGGAAAGCCTTACAGCCAATTACTCCGTTACAGCACACAAAAATATCAAGTACCCGAGCCACCTGGAGCAGAAACTAAGTCGGTTCCTTGGGCTTTAAGGGCTGCTGCAGCAGCTAATCTTCTCTCAGCTGCAGCTGCTCTTTTTTCCCTTTCAGCATCAAGAGCCCTTTTTGATTCCTCCTGATTGGCAAACAGAAAACATATCAGACACCACAAAAAAGAAAAGAAGCTTCATCCCTCAGCACAGTCTCAGCATGGAACATTGATCATCAGCTACCGCACTTCTACAAGACATCCAATTCGCAGTGATAGCTATAAGTGCACAGAAAAAGAACTCAGTAAATAGTTATGTTGACCCTATAAAAATCTTTTTGATAATTTTGTCTCGAAAACTAGATTCGTGATTTTCTGCTTTAAGGGCTGAACGCACGCTTCCTCTCTCTGAGTTAGACGGAGCAGTCTGGACTTGAGCACCCAGCCCTGCCCAAAAATGATGTACAGTTCAGCAGCTCTTGTTATATCGAGGAGAGATTACCTGGATGAATCTCTGTATGATACCAAATCTCCCCTTTGTTGGTGTTTGAGAGGCAAATGAACTTCTACGTTGCTTAACAATACTCCTCTTTTTCTCATCAGAGGGAGAGAAAAACAAGCTAACTGCAAACTTGATGACTGATTGAAGGTGAAGTGTCTGAAAAACAAAAAGAGCAATTCTAGAACCTTCGCTTCAACTCATGCCATGTAATCCAGGCTCAAACAAGAGATGAACCAACAAATTTTTTGGCAAGGCCTAAGACAGGATATGGGAAAAAGTTTGCGTAAAAAAATGATCAGAAAATAAATTAATATGCACCTGAGCCTTTTTCTGCCTTGCTTTCCGCAATTTTTTCAACTCTTTGGCCCTAGCTTTCTTCTTGGCGTTTTTCTCTGCCTGGTGAGAGAAATACAACTGTACATATCAGATAGCTACATAATGCAAGCATAAACACATTTCACTTGGTTCGGATTAATTTTAAACAATGATTTCATGCTGAAAATGAGAGTACACACGAATGCCAAAGTAAATTAAACATTATTTGTATATCTTGCTCCCATACCTTAATATGTCGAATAGCTAGCAGACAGAACTAGACAGAAACTTCCATCAGTTTATCCTGGATCATGGACAAAATATATTCTCCTAGGAAGGAATTTAATGTAATTCCACATTCACACTGTTCATATTTCTGAAGTACAAGCATACTACAAGAAGAAGATTTACACTACAACAGTGACAATGGAAGGGAAAATATTCAGAACATCAAGTACACTTAAAACTCATTTGCATTTGTGATATGCCTGATATGAAGAAACCCTAAACATCTTCTTACTACTTAACATATACATAGAACGGAAGGTCACCAATATTATAGAGCATTCAAACAACATGCATTAATCCACTTGACAGTATATGCCTAATGACACTGTTTTACACTTCCTAAATGAGGGAACTTAAAATATCCATGGTCATATTGAAAGAGTAATAATCAACTGAACTTTCTAAATTCAAATCCCTCATTCCCTAGCTCAGAGATTGCATCTCCCACATCTAACTCAGAGATTGGAAAGCATTTGTCTGAGTGTCTCAATAAACACCAAAGTTAAAAACAACAATGTCTAGATCAATTTTCTATATGATCCCATATCCCAAGTATAGAATCCTTCTCAAAAATTACATCATACATCCAAAATATAGGAACCACGGCAGAAAATTATACCATCAAATAGACACCCACCACCCCCCCTACTAATCAAGAAGTTTCCCCTGTTCTAGCAGCTTGGTTTTTCCTCTTCCATTTCTTTGTCAATGGCTAGGCACTCGTAAGCAGCATTCCAATCCCACTTGTCAAGGTTTGATGCCATGAAGCGCCTAAATGCGTTTCTCACTTCTTTTTCAGTTGCAACCATATATGGAGTTCTCCCTCGCTCGTCTTTGAGGCAAGGATCTATTCCTTGTTCCAGAAGTTCAAAAACCTTTTCAGAATCCCCACACTTTGCTGCTTCATGTAAAGGAGTGGATGTACCAACGGTGTTATTATCACTATCACTATCACTATCACTATCACTTGATAGGATTGCATTAGGAGATGGCATAACACTAGAAGATGCTTTTGGGACTTCCTTAGTCTCCAAACTTTCCTTCAAAACCTCCATGGACTCATTACACTTGCTGCTCAAATCACTTGCACTTAATAGTGACACCTCTTCACAAGCAGGTGCAACTTCCTCGTTTACTTCATAAGTCTTGCGTCAATAGCCTATATTCCTCGAGGCGTTGCCTTATAGGTAGGAGGTCCTCTTACTAGAACGTCAAGGAATATTTTCTTTAACATTAAGCTGACAAACAAAATATGGTTGATCGCCATCAAAAAACAGTTGCCTGTTGTTAGAAGGAGCATGGATGAAGATACAGGACGAATCAGCAAAGTAAGGCTTCCATGCTAAGAACAGTTCTTGAATTTCCTGGTTACAAACAGCAAAAATTAGAAACAGGCTTCATAGTGCCTCTGCTCCCTTGCAATATGACAGCCAAACAATCCTCTCCCTTATTTTTCCTTTTTCAAATCAGATAGAGACACTTCATAAATAGTAAGATAAAATCGGCAGGAGCAATCCAGTCTCATAAAAGTCCCCACTTAAAAGGAATCCATTTATAAGACAATGTGTCAGAAATGGGAATTGAAGTATCAGACTATCAGTAAATAAAATATGAAGGAACTCCCAATAAATTCATCAGTAACATGAAATAAATCTAAAATAAGAAGTTCAAAAAAGAAACAACTAAATAGAAAGCAGAAGCCATAGCACTATGGCACCAACTTTAAGGCCCGATTGGACTGATATATTAAAGCATCTACCTCCTGAGTGGACTGGTTTGTTGAAGTGTCTAACAAGTGTTTATCAAAAAGCACCCCATCGCCACCAACATGGGGAAAAAATGGGCGGAGGAATTAAGGAAATTTTTTTTATGATGAGCATGCAAACAAATGCAAGAAATTATGTTGGTCTGCCTACTTGAATAGGATGCTCTTGTAATTAAGAAATATACTTAATTTGACAAGCCACACTGAATAGGATACCGATGCAACATAATCTATCTTATATGAAACTTCAATCCCTTTACCTTTTTAAGAGCAAGTTCATTATACCGACGAATTGATGCTCCAGCAGAGTGCGCCATTTTTCCACTTGCATCTTTTGATGATTGTTTCTTACCAGCCTTGGCCCGTATAACATATCTAAAAGAAATGTAAAGTAATCTAAATTAGCCACACTCTCTGCTAGGATTTTTAGTTTATGGGTTGTGGATTATGATGTTTTCTGTTTACAGGTTTCTAGACAAGCTGTTTATACATATTAGGTAAATTTCTTACAACACATACAGGATTTGAATCAAAGCTACTGGGTAATGCCGAACGCGTAGCGAAAAGTGTGACTCCGACCCTGTGTCTTTCAGAGATGCTGGAATAGAAGCTATGACTTCTCCATTAAAGAAGCATGGTAAGTGCCAGATAAAAATCAATATCGAACATGAACTTTTGCCGAGAATATAAGCAGTATCTGACAGTGGCCACTGTCAAGGAAACACGAAAAAAGGAAAAAAACGAAATAGCCTAACTCTTGAAGCCAAGTTAGGGATAAGGGAGTGATGACAACTGTACTGAAATATGAACAAACAAGTTCAGAATGCAAGCCAAGAGAAAGGAAACTAGTTTCAGGGATCGCCAAATCTTACATCTCAGAAGTCTGAAGGAAAGCAGAGAGGACTTCTAAAATAGGACCCTCCCTGTAAGAGAGAGAGATCTTGCTACATGATACAAAGTGAAACTATCCTGGTGATAGAATGTTGTAGGAATCTTTTCAATATAAAACTCAAAAGTTCAACAAGATGCGCAAAAGATTTATTAATTCGAGCAAGTTTCAAATTAAAAAATTTATTGGAATTGATCAAACTTTTTCGATCCAAGTGTTTCAGAGGGCATCTCATCTTGTAGGATTCCATAAAAATCGGCAAAAATGTATGTTGCTAGTGTCCATTTTGAAGGGTTTAGGGTTTTAAGGTTTGGTACAGTCGTAAGGAGGAAATCGTGACGTACCCATGCCCTCAAAGAAAAATAAGGAAGGTTCTATCGACAATGATACATCAATATAAGGAATAGGTGTGAAGTGATCAACCAATATAGAACCTCCTTCCGTGTCAGCGGGGGATGGAGCAGGTGTATGGGGGTCTCGGGTGTTTTTGATTGATGTTAAAAGTTATGGTTTGTAATTTGGCTTTCTACCTGTCAATTTGAGCAATTTGTTGAAGCTCGTATTTGGCACATGGTTACACAAATCAACATGTTTTATCTATTTAATCCTTTTGTGTTCCAAGAGATGTTTCATTACATGCAATATTTTGATCATTTCTTTACCCTCAGAATCTGGATGATACACAAAGAATTAGGTGTCGATAACTGCAGAGACCTTTGTTTCTGCACGGAGCATGAATTTTTCTAGACTCTAACTTGATGCACTGATATGAAGGGATCAAACGTTTAAATATAAATTACACAAGAAAAGGATTAAAGTTTCAAAATTTCTGTGATCTACTATTTGTAGTAAGTTATCAACATATTCTCACAAGATAAAAGAAAAACTTGATCAACGCATCACAAATAAAGTTCATTGCAATATCCAGTACAAAATATTCTTTGATTTAGTTGTTTTAAGACGAAGATAGCATAAAAGAAGCATTGCATTTTTTCTTGCAACAAAGACTAACCTGTGGAATGTCTTATGTGCCACAGCTGTGGTACCATCAAAAACACAGCCTGCAAAATGCCCACCTCTTGCAAGCAACACAATCCTCAAACGGGTATTATCCCTTGGTTCATGGATCAGATATTTCAACTTCTTAGTCAATTCATTTTCTGTCAAACAAATCCTATTCCTGATATCATCTGCAGCAAGGGCCTTCTTGTTCTCAAACAAAATGCTCTCTGACTCATTCAGGAGTAAACCCTTCCATAGTGAAAGGATCTCCCCATTATGCAATTTTAAAAATATTTTGTTCTTGATATCTCCAACTATTCTTCGCTGCAAATCATTGGACTGACCAGATTCTTTCTCATCTTCGTCATCTGATCCAGAAATACTTGATAAATCATAATCCTTACATAGGGAATCAGAGGTCATCTCATCAAAGTCCTCTTCCTTAATAGTGTCTCTCCCAGAGATGCTTAGCTTTATCTGATATCAGTACTGACAAGATATTACTATAACTACTATATGAACAGCCAGTATAATGCGATCAGCACCTTCAGGAATAAAAATAATAGAAAACTGGAAAAGATATTTTCTTTTAGGGGGCCAGGATGAAGAGGACGGGCTGCAGGTTGAAAACTTATGAGGCAGAGTAACCAAGTGATAACTTTCAGAAACACAACCTACTTTGAAGTGCTTCTATAAGCAAGGTCATAAAGAAGAATCCAAAGATATTTACTAGAGATGATTTCAGATAGCAATTTCCTGCCACTTTCAAATTATTATATTAGATCAAGCATTATTAAGACAAAATATTCTTTTGCTGAACACATTGAGACCAATTCCCGTAACTGCAACTCCTAAACTCTACTAGTGATATGTTATCAGCCTATTTTAGCTTATTTTACAAGCAAAGAGCAACAAGTATTGGGATATTATCTAGAAGTTGCTAGTTCCAAAGGGCTAACCTTACCTATATGAATACTCATTTAACTGAAGTACTAGACAAAAATATCTAAAGAAAATGATTTTGCTTTCTGTCTTGTCAATTCATCGCTAATGTTCTTTCTTCATATATCACTAACTGATGTTAGTGGTTACCAGAAAAGAAGAAAATAAATAAATTTGAAGATAAAAGGAAAAACAAGTACCGTTGACTACTAGCAATGAGTTGAGCTTAACCCAACAAAAGAAAAGGTCTTTTGAGTCCGATTATAAAGATCAAAACCATAATTTTCACAAATTATCAGCCTGATGGACGGCAAGGTGCTATTCATAGCAATTCCCAACTTCAAGAACTATAGTAACTTCTTATTTTATCTTTCACTTACAAAATCCTCGCCCTTAATAGTGTGTCCTAAGAAGGACAGATTAAAAATCAACCAATTATGCCTCAATCCCAAATCAGTTGGAATCAGCTATTGAATCCTCTATTATCCATTATGTTCTGTGCAGGTCAAGCTCGTAAATTTTATGGAATAACATAATCAGGGAAAAAAGAGAGGGGAGAAGAATAGTACATTTAGTCGATGAATATCGGATTTGAAGTGAGAACGCTGGTCATGGAGAGACTCAAACTCGGCCTTACAAGTATTGCAAGACCACCTTTGTTTGGCGTTATTCCTACTACTCAAACTCCCCGTATTCTCCACTTCCTTTTTAGATTCTTCATCAATGTCTACGTCGTCTAGGGTTTTGACTGAGAGACTTTCGAGTGGTTCGACTATGGAGAGTGGCGAAGCTGACGGAGATTGGAGAAGGCGGCAGGAATCAAAGAAGTTCGCTGGTAATTCGAAGATCGAACGGTGCTTTTTTTCGTCGATTTGTTGCTTCAATTGATGGCGGCGGTTGTGTGTATTGGTGGCGGCGGTAGAAGTAGAAGCCTCCATCTCCATCTTGTCAACGGTGATTAATCCTACGATTCTAATCGAACAAACACAAATAATAGTTCGCAGTTTGAAAATAGGGGAAATAGCCCTTTTATAAAGAGGGTATACTAGGTCTAAACAACAAAATTTAAGGGCAAATCAGGTTCTTTTTTCTTTATTTTATACGATATTGTTGTTGTTTTTATTTAATATTTTAATGTCAGTTATCTCATGTTTTGTAAAAAAATTTAAAAGACATTTTAGATAATTATATTTTGATTTGATTAAATAAATATTAAAAGTACGAGTTGAATATAATATGTTGTGTGGATACTTAATAGAAAAAGAAATTCAAAGATCCAAAAATATTGAGGTTTATTAGTTTATATTGGTTTAAAAATTTATAAGTTCAATACAAATGATTTGGTTTAATATTCTAAAATTTGAACCAATCCAAAAAAAATTTAAGGTTGAAAAACTCAAGTTTTATTAGTTTAGTTTAGTTTGATTTTTGAAATCTTGAACCAATCCAGTTTTATACACCCTTGTGCCCTACTTATGGTTAGTTTTAATAGTTTTTTAAAACTTATAAATGTAAATTACTTTCTTCATAAACTGAAACATATTTCCCAAATGCTATAGGAAACTCACAAGGTGAAATTTCATCGAATTTTTACTCAAATAATATTTATCAAAAATATTTAAAAATCTATGATCAAACACTAACTTAACTCTTCGACCAAAACTTCACTATTTCAAACACCATTTGCATAACTTGGTATAATATGATTAGGAGCGTACATGATCGGGTTAATTCATATCAGACTAAATTATTTGTGTTAAATTTTTAAATTTATAAATCAAATCAAATAATAAAACTGAATTTTTCAACCTCGAGTTTTTTTGAGATTTCAAATTTTTCCTATAAAATATTTATACAAACATATACTTGAAATATTTCTTTAGTCTTAACAAAATACAACTATCTAAGGTATTTTTTAAGAAAATAATTAATGACACTACAGAATTAAAAAAATAATTACTATTGAAATCGCATAAAACAAATACTACAAATTAACAAGTCATAATGAAGATGATCACAATTTTAAAATATTAAATCGTGCTGAAATAAGTTTAACAGTATTAGTTACATGATTAAATATTAAAGGAAATTAAAATTAGATTATATATTTTAATTGTCTCAATCAATGTGAAATCAAAGGATAAATATTCAATATTATTATCATTTTTAGTGTTAAATTGGTTTTCTTTTTGCGTTAGCATTAATTTGATTTTGATTTAAATTTTATTATAATTATCAACATTTGTGGACTATAATCTTTTATGAACCACTCAAAATTTTAATATTCAAACTTCAAATAATATATTAAAAGATAAAATTTATAATAAATATATATAAGAAATATTAAAAATTATATAAAATACAATTTTAAAATTATATATATAATGATGGGTTCATTTAGGATATTAAAATCAATCCAATCCAATATAGTTAAATTTTTTTCAGCACTAAATCAAATCAAATCAACTATTAATCAAATTTCTTTTCTGATTTGATTTAATTTGATTTTATCAATTCATATATTTATTTTTTTAAATTTTAAATTTCCAACTGAAAATCATAGCAAGCACGCCAATCAAAACTGCAGTAACAGTTTCGATTGTTGAACCATTTTAATTGAGTCTGCATTTATTAGATAAAAATAAAATATTATTAAAAATTACTAATCACTTATTAAATTGAATTTTCTCATATTTATGCTTTTGGTAATAGTATTATTGTAGTGATCATACGATTTTGGTGAACAAAGTCACGAGTACGTGACCATTCATATAAAAAGTAGAAAAAAAAATTAATTGCTACTTGCTTAGTCAACATAGCTATAATTTGAAAATTAATTATGGCTCATAATAATTTTAGTTATAATTACGTTATTTTTTTCCTCTCTGGCCTCTCGCCTCTTTAACATTATACAAACACACATTATAAATATACATATACAAGTATATAAAAAAAATATACAAATACAATTAATTTCTCTCCACTTTCTAGTCCTTTTATAGCACACCTCTCTCCTCCTTCTATTCTCGCACGTCTATATCCTCCATCTCCTCAACTCGCTCGCCAGATATACAAATACGCATGTATACAAATTACATATATAGTATATACAATAATCTTACAGTTAACATATATAGTTCATTTATGTCCACTCTTTACACTTTCTCGCTCGCCTCTTTCCTTCCTCTTTCAATTTCGCTCGCCTTTCAATCTCGCTCGCTAGATATACAAATAAATATGCACCATCCATTTTACATAATACAATTATTTATAGATACACATACCAATTTTTACTTTTTCTTTACTCTTTTAACCCCTCTTTCCTCGATCCGCCTCTCTTCCCTCTCTCTCTACCGATCTCCTTACCCTCCCCCCCCCCTCCCCCCCCCCACATATAGCTACAAAATTGTAATTAGTAAACAATCGATACAAAATATAATTAAATTATTTTTTAATAACTTGTAAGTGAAAATTTCAAATAAAAAATAGTTCATTTATGTATTTGTTGGTAGAAATAGTAAAATGATCATTTATTTTCACTTTTGCGAAATAAACATGTCGGTAGAAAATCACTTACACAAATCTTAAATACAAAATAAAAATTTCTTATTCAATATTTACTTATTACTGTTAATTTAATATTTCAAGATAATTTTGATCTATATAATTTAATAGAAAATCAAAATATGACAATTAAGAATTAAGAGAGGAGATAAATTAATAATGTGATACTGTTTAGCCACTTTCTCTTCCATCCACAGAATGGAATCAGAAGGGCTTTGCACATTAGAAAAGAGAGGCAATATCTTCCTCCTAACTTTAACCGGCACCGGTGACCACCGTTTACATCCCAACCTTATCGACTCCATCTCTGCCGCTCTCCGCCGCGTCAGATCCGAATCTACTTCCTCTTCCTCCGCTCTGATTACCACAGCCCAAGGCAAATACTTCTCCAACGGTTACGATCTTAAGTGGGCCTTAGTGGACAACGCCCGCCAAAAACTCATGTCCAGAAAACTCCGATGTCTCGTTTCCGACCTAATAACCCTACCTATGCCAACAATCGCCGCCGTCACCGGTCACGCTTCCGCTGCCGGCTTCGTCTTCGCGCTTTGCCATGACTACATCCTGATGCGCAAAGATCGAGGGTTTCTCTACATGAGCGAGCTGGATATTGGGTTTCCGGTACCTATTTGGTTTTCAGCTTTAGTGAAGTGCAGAATGGGGTCGCCAGCGGTCCGGCGTGAGGTGGTGATGAAGGCTGCTAAAGTAACGGCTGAGATGGGAGTCGAAATGGGTTTTGTGGATTCGGCTCATAGTGGAGCGGAAGAAACTGTGGAGGCATCAATTAAGTTGGGTGAAGAATTGGTGAGCAGAAATTGGGATGGAAAAACGTACGCTGGATGTAGAAAAACACTGTTTGTGGAGCTACTGAATTCGCTTGGTTCTGATGAGACTGTGGGAGATTATGGGGACGAGGATGCAAACAAAACACTAGCCAAGCTGTGAGTAGTCTCTCACGGATTATTATTATTCGAATTTTTTAAAAATATTATCGCGGAGCGTTCGATTTTTCAAAAATGCACTTTTTTTATTAAAAAAAAAAAAGTCCTCCTGTCTTAGCCATATTTGTGCGCTTTTACTTGTATTAGTATGGTATCACTGAATTATGAGTATTATTTATATAATGTAAAATGTACTAAAATGTTTATCCTTTTATCTAATGTCAATTATTATCTAATGTAGTATGGTTGGAACGTGTTCATGCGTGGAGTGTTAAAATTGATGGCCGAATAAAATTATAAGTATAGGATCGAAATGATGACATAAATTTATTGGGAAACTATATAAGAAGAATTAGAATTATGGCATCATCTAATTGGAAAAGAAAATTATATATATACTAGGTAGAATCGAAATAACGACATAATTCTATACAAATCAAATTTAAGTAATCACTAAAAAATGAAATAAATTATTTTTTCATATCTCAATTATATAGTAATGTATATCTTTGCGATAACTCCTCATATTTGAATTACTTAATTTCATTCATTTTTTTAATGACCCTGCGAAGGATTTTTGCCATCATTCCAACCCTAGGAATGTTTTACGCATATTATGTCAAATTTAAAGGTGGCGAAATCCACTCAATCTTGTCTAATTAATCCCACTTGTGGGTACTTCTACGTGTAGAATAGGAATTAGGATTGTGACTTATTTATTAAGTTAATCAATGAATTAAATTCACAATGACACATCAATCTATTGGATTAAATAGCGATTAAATTAAGAAAAATAATCTAATCTTTTTAAACATTTCTTTTATATTTTACAAATTCTTCTTATAATTAAAATAATTATATATTCTCATACTAACTAATAATTTCATATAAAATTTCAAATTAGATATATCTAGATATATATTTTGTTATTATATACGTTGAAATAGATAGAAAGATGCGAACAAGATTTGTCTATGTATTCTAAATACATGTGAATCACAGTAAATGCATGTATCTGATACTAGATGTATGTATCCGGGATAAGAAAATAGTAGCGAGATTTATCTACGTGTTTTAATTACATGTAAGTCCACATACTACGTCGTTTTTTGAACATAATACACATAATTTTGACTCTTTTATTTGAGATACATGTATCTAGATGCACAAGATCCATCTAATTTCGACTTTATGCATTAAAGAAAGATGTATTTGGATGCATTTGATACATATATTCAAAGTAAAATTTAATAAAATTTTATAATTTTGCAAACTATCGTATTTCAAAATAATTAGCTTGTAAACTTGTGAAATTTCTATAAGTTTCAAATACAAATAGTGCAATTTGATGAGTTAAAACGTAACCTAGCTCAAATAATAAAAAGATATTACTATTTCATTTGACATTTTGTCATGTTTTGAATTGATTTGACATAAAATTTTTTTAAAAAAAAGATTTTTAAATGTGTGATATGTCAAATCACAAATGTATTAAAATGTGTTAATTCCGTTTAGCCATAGATTTTTTAAATAATATTGGAGAAAATTTGATAAATGGTGTTTGTTCATACTATTTGTTATCATTTGGTAAATATTTTTTATAAATATCTCAAATTCGTTAATACTAATTTTTTTCTAGTATTTGAGCCAAATATCATTATTTGTATTTTTTTGAAAATTGAAATTTTACATCAAAATTTTTATCTTTTATAATAGCATCCTCTATAGTAGTTGTTTGCGTGGTATTACATATTTTTTACATGAACATTAAAGTAGTGATTAAATATACAGTGAATACTAAATGATGATATGATTGTTAATAAAAATGATGAACAATCGGTTCATGGTAATAAATCACGTGCGTTATCTATTTCACGATGTATGAAATGATGCTTACTATTTGTTATTGTTACAACGAAGATCTAATTGACTTATAATACAAGCTTAGGTGAGTTTTGATAGTTTTTAAAACTTATGAGTATAAATCATATTATTCTAAAAAAAATTAAAATATATTTTCCAAATACTATGGTCAAACACATGGTGAAATTTCACCTAAATTTTCACCCAAATAATATTTCTCAAAAATATTTAAAAATCTATAACCAAACGCTAGCTTAGAATGTCCACGAAATAGGATTTTTTTTTTAAAAAAAAGTTAGTTCCACTTTACACATTTATCAAATTATTAGATTAAGTATGTTTATTTAGAAAATTACAATAATCCTATAAATTGAGATTGTATTGTGGAATAAAAGAGTGTTACCAAAAAAAAAATGTAAATCTCCAACTTATTATTATTTTGTGGAAGAAGGGTGTTTATTGTGTTGAAGCTTTAAACTCGACGATTAATTTGTGGAATTTATCAATTATATACCATTATTTGACTATTATATTTTTATCAGAAATAGATGAAGAACACTATTATTTCATTAATGAAAATCTTGAATCTTTTTTAAAATAACAAGATATTAACTTGAAAACTGACATTATCATTCATTTATTTTTGACGGAAGTATATTTTCACCAACAATTAGGCTACAATTTTAATGTTAGCATGCTATTGAGTCGATCTATTCATAGTAAAGCAGCTTAATTATGAATTCTTATACATCAACACTTAAGTGAATTGAAGTCAAGTTGTTGTATTATTACATAGTTCTGATTTCTTTTGCTAGAAAACATTTAAGTAAATTCAAGAAGACAAGTTATTATATTGCACGTCACTTCAAATACAAGAGCTTTGTGGGTGGAGCAATGAATGAACAAGCAATGGTTAAAGCATGTCCACCACTTTCCAACTTTCTTCACTAGACCATGATGGTCCCTTTGATGATATTTTGATAAAATAGTTAAGAGTTCAACACTTAACTTTTTACCTTCCTACCTCAATTTTTCACTCTAACTCACATTTCGAGAATCAATTTTGATATTAAATCTAAAATTTGACTTCTAATTTTTGATTCGAGATCTGATTCTTACACTCGATTTGAGACTCAATTCTCGAATTTGATGTTTACTCATTTTTTTATATTATGATGAGGAAAACCTGTCGCTACTATCATTTGAGTGTACACTGGATGAAATCTCCGCTCCTATTCAATAGCTCGCAAATCATATAGGAGATGTAACCCACACTGGGCAAGTCTGGTGCGACGAGCTAAACCCAGAAGGGCAAATCCATTTCTTTCGTTGGCAAGGGATTTTGAACTTCAGACCTTCAACATGAAAGTCTCGAATTATGTTTACCCATTTTAAATTCGCTCAAATTTAATCCAACTCACCTGATTACCACTATTAAATCTCAACTAACATCCCTACTCTCCAATTTTTAGCCCAACACAAATTGATAACTTTCATTTAATTTAACAAAGATAAAATTTGTAAGGTAAAGATAAGTGACAATCTCTGTCTACTTGCTCACTCAATAAAAACAAGTTTAGAAACACCATCAGTGAAGTACACTCAACAAAACTTTAGAAGGTTCTGGAAATCACAACCTTCTATATGTTTAACTTTTGTTTATAAAAGAGTTTAGTTTACGCCAACTAACAAATGCTCTTTCACATATTCGGCATCTATTCACCACATATAAAAAGGCAAATAGCCATCACAAAGTGGGCCCAATTATCTTCATTTGCTTCGCTGTACACTCACCGACACTACCCACCAATTACAACATGTGATATGCGTAACATTTGATAATAACTCAACAAGTGGAACATTATTATACACCAAAAATAAGAAAAAGGATTTAAAATAAAAACAAAGTACAGCTACAGCAACAGAACAAAAGAAAAAACAATGCCCTTTACTCAGATCAACGGCTCACTCACTATTAAAGGACATTTAAAAATTAAATGAAATTAAATAAAAATCGTCTCTACAAGCAAGTCACAAATAAAAATATGACTCCAAAACCCAAAATTATTAAACAAACGGAAAATGGCGGTTTAGGACAAATAAACGGACACAATTACCGGCACTGACACTGTGAGTAGAGCTTTCAGTAGCGCCGGAGTGTTAATGTTACCAGCGTTCTTCTTCGCCGTACTGTTCTCCGAATCTGCAGTGGGACTATCCGCCGGAGAACCAGCTGGAGATGAAGTCGGTGGAGCAGGAGGAGACATCATTGGAGTAGGAGAGCTGGCTTCCGGAGCAGGGGCTGGTGCTGGTGTTGGAGAAGTCTCCGGAGCTGGTCCTGGTGCTGGGGATGGAGCTTTTCCGTACAATTCCACAGGCAGAAGCACACTGTCGACGGTGAAAATGCAGAAGGGAGTAGAGTCAATGACTGTGGAAGCGACTCTGGACGAATCGACACCTGTGTCAAGTGTCACCTGGTCACCTTCTGTTGAAACTGCCAGATCATACTTGCTAGCGCCATTAGTAGCTAGAGTTGAAATCGGATCCTTCGTCGTTTTCAAGGTTCCAATAGGAGTGTAACTCGGAATAGCATGGTACTGCAACAATGAAACAACATCAGCGCTACTGAGATCGCTCAGATCTGGAACTTTAGCCCCCTTAAACGCCTCATCATTTGGGGCAAAAATAGTCAAACCCTTCTCAATAGCAGTTTGATACGTCTTGAGAACTCCAGATTTGACAAGTAATGAAGCAAATGTTTTACACCCAGCTTTCTCCAATGCACCAGTAATATTAAAATCACCAGATGGCGCCGGTGCCGTCAAAATACCCGGAGCAATAATAGGAGCACTAACTTCCAACACAGAGATATTGTACTGGATTTGCTTCACAGATTTAGTATATGTAGACGCCAATGGTGAGTTCGGAATAGCTGAACCAAAACCTACTTTACCACCTTTAAGATCGGTAATGTTAACAGAACCTACGTTTCCATGAGCATTACCGGTAGTTTGGTAAAGAGTAGTAGAAGTGGTAGTACCGTCGGAGATCTTATGAAGTTTAGTACCGTCAAAGTAATCAAGCAAAACATGAAGAGAGAGAACATTTTTGATGACGGAAAGTGGATGTTTGTCGACTACAGCAGACATAGCTCCATTAGTCAAAGCTAAAACGGTAATAGTTTCACGGCTGTTAATCTCGTCGGCGAGTTTAGTTTGTGAGAGATAACTGTTGAATACACTGTACTCCGGGAACTGGTTCAAAATTTCAGTGATGTTGTGTGCATGAACGGAAACGGTAAAGAGAGTGAAGAGGAACAAGTGTAGGGTAGTCATGGTGTATGTTAGCAAAGAGAGAAGTGAAACTTCAAAGGGAGTGAAGGATATTAAAGGAGACGGTTGACTATGGTTAAGAAGTGAGGGTTAACTATAGTTAAGTTAACTAGGGTTGAGAGTGAAGAATATATGGATAGCATGTGAGACAGAAGAGTGTGAGGGAATTCCGTTCAACTTTAATTTGGGCAACAGCTGGAGATATCTGGTATTGTCGGTATTATTACCTTTAAAACTCTTTAATGGTCACAAAATTACAGAAATGTCCTTAATCTTTTGGTTGTATGGTTTTGGTACATCAAAATATAGTAATTCAGCTCAATTATTACTAAGTTTTATTTAAGTAAAGTCTTTCTGGGGGTGTGGGTGGTTTAAATTTAACTCACTTTGGTGAATTGGATAAAGTATTGAATGAGTTTGAACTATGATATAAATTGTTTAATATCAAATTGACATAATAGGTTTTGATCCAAATTAATTTTGAGGATAGAATATAACAATAATAATAACTTAATATATATTTATAAGTGGAGTTGAGGGAGAGTGTGTGCATATCGTTATTTTATTTAGTAAAGAAAGATTATTTAAACTTTAAGTAATTCTTTATTTAAATAATATATATCAAAATTACGTATTGAAATATATATATAGTATTAATAAAGAAATTGTGCTCAAAATAATGAAGAAAGTAGAGTAACAACAAAAAATAACATGATAATTGAAGCAAATAAAAGAATCAATATTAGTAAAATTAAAGAATAAGATATTAAGTAATAGAATGCAAACTAGATAATTTATCCAAAAAAAATAAAAAAAATAGTAATGAAAACTAGATAATATTCGATACCTAATTAACCTTAATCTTATATCTCCTTATTCTCCTACTTAAGATAATGCTTTCCTAAAATTACAGACAAGTTATGACTTGTCTAATCACCCATCTTCAATATTTCTTCGATCGATTCTTATACAATAAAATCAATTATGTTTTGACAGTCTCCCCACATCAAAGCACCCTCCCATCAAGAAGTTGTTTGGAAGCTTGATTCTAAACTATGGCCAAAAGTATATAGGATCCTTTGCAATTTTTCTCCAACTTTGATTGGTCTTTAGTTTTTGCGATTCAAGAGAACTATTGTTTTTATATAGAAAATGGATTTATATTTTCAATTATATCTCGCATTATTAAATAACATATATCCTATTAACTATAAATTTAATTTATCAAAGCAAAAGTTAAATCAATATCCATTTAAGGGCAAAAATCAAAGACCAAATAATTTGAAAGTAATGGTACAATGGGATATATAAAAGTTTTTGCGTGAATTTCCCACTATTTTAAGGTGTTCATTAACTTTGACAATCAAATTAATGATTTTTTTAGGAATAATATACAAGCACTTCCTTAATTTATGTCTGAAATCTCATAGACACACTTATACTATATAAGGTCCTATTATCCCCTGAACTTATTTTATTAATAATTTTCAACCCCTTTTCGACCTATGTGGCACTGTCTTGTGGGCCCAACGCTGATTGACTTTTTTTTCAAGCTAGTGTCACATAGACCGAAAAGTGGTAGAAAATTACTTATATAATAAGTTCAGGGGGTAATAGGACCTTAATATAGTATTAGTATGTCTTTGAAATTTTCGGCATAGGTTGAGGGGGTACTTGTGTATTTTTCAATTTCTTAAATTTATTTTTCTCTGCTTCTCATTTATGAAATTTTATGGTCACACATTTGCCTTATGTAGCACGAACTGTATAGTATTTAATTTACGAGATATAAATTTAGAGAAAAATTTATTTTATTTAAGTTATAATTTTCTGTGTCGTACCTCTATTGTCATAAAATTGATAATCTAAGTTATGATTTGTGAGACATAATTTGTATCTTGTAAATTTCACTTTGGGATGTTCTTTGCCTTGTGATTCTATGTTAAGGGTATTATCAATCACTTTTTTGTTATTTAAAATATTGAAGGACGAAAATCATAAATTTGAGAAGCAAAAATTAAAAATCATAGAAAGTTAAATCCTTTCACGCAATTTTTTTTACCATAAAAACATTTATGTGAATGACCCGAGATCTGTATCCCTAACTTCCCCATAAATGAGCATTGTGACACAAAAGCCCCATAAATTTTTTAATGGCCCAAATGGGGCTTATTGGACCCTCCTATGACCCATATGCCTCATCATTTTTCGTTTGAACTCTAAAAACCCATCATACTGCCAATAATTAAAGTTGGACTAGGCCTAAATATCTCTATCATTTTGTTACAAAAATATGGTAAAATTAGACGGTATGAGCAATTTTTTAGCTTGTTATGAATTTTTAGCCATCGTTAAAAAAGTAAAAAGGAAATAAGTATATAAATGTTCTACTTAAAATATATAAGAACTTATAAAGGTTTGAATCGTATGAACTATTTCTTGATTTGGAAACTTGGCGGATAATTAAATCCTATAAAAAAAAATTAAAGATTTAAACTTTATGAATTCTTTCTTGATTTTTAAACTTCCAAAAGATTTGTGAACCTCATGAATCATTAGTTTTGAACTTATAAACATTTAAACATCGTTCCTTTCTTGGTTTTGAAATTTAACAATTTTTGAACCCTATAAAAACCTTTTTTTGATTTCGAAAAAATCTTGAATCATAAGATTTGTGTCCACGCACTCATATGTGAATCAACAATATGTAAATCAGAGATGTTTGGATTGCAAAATTTGTGACATGAAATTATGTATGCATGAATTCATACGTGTTATGGTCCCCGGTTATGGATATAGTTATGGGGCATTGTAATATAAAATCTGATGTTTTCTTCCTACGATTTATGGTATTGGTTCGTTAATAGAGAACCTACGATCTCTTGAGTTTGAAGTACTCGAAGACTTGAACAATTTTCTGCTTATATTTTCTCAGTCACCAGATAATTTAAATACAATACTTATAAAATAATTACCCCTACTAGGACATGACTTCCTAACTTAACTGAAACTAAAGACTGCACTATTATATGAAAATAACTGCATTATTACAGGAAAATAACTGCTACTAAAAAGAAATTACTGCAGTATCTATTGGATAATTAAGGAGTGATAACAATACGTTTTTTGGAGTGTTAAAAAAACATTAAAAAAGAAGAAGAGAATTCCACACACAAAAAAGAAAGAAAACAGGGGGAATAATAATGATGTGAAAGTTCTGACAGAAACGCGAAATATAATTTTTTAGTTGTTCCGAGAAGCAGATTCTTCGAAAACGATAAAAGTATGACGCAAATATCACTCTTATTACACACAACGTGAATAGAAATAATGGTGTGAAAGCTTTAGCAACAAAACTAAATATAAATATTTAACTATTTTTAAGGAGTAAATCTGATAAAAACGACAAAAATATAGCACAAATATTACACTTATTGTAAATCAAATAAATGTGACTATGCTACTAAAAAAGAGCATAGCTTTACTATACGTCCTAACTCTTCAAATTTCTTGAACCGATCCTTTTTAACTTACTCTAACTTATTATCCCTATCACCACTCGATCATATGAACTTACTAACAAATACTTATTTCCTTTTCAATTTTCAAGCATAAAAACCAACCTTCATTATGTAAAGTCTTTATCAGTTGGTATGTTTTTCTTTCTTTTATTCACATATAATAAAAATAAAAAATATGATTTCATATTAAGAGTTTTTCCTTTCTTTCATGTTTTATATATTCTTAATATTAATTACTCATTTCTTAAATTATTTTTAGGGAATGTAATACTATTTTATATCATTTAATATGCAAGTTATGGTAAAAAGATGTGTAAAATTTAAAATAAATATTTAAACAACATATATAAATCGACATTATATGAATCTCTTTTCGTTACAAATCATCCTGAGTCGAATATATATAATTTTAAATTCAGACTCCGTCAAAATGTCAAACATATACAATTTCAAATTCCTACTAGAAATTTCTTCATGCGAATCCACACGCTCTTTCAAGTGTTGGAAAGTCATTTCAAAGAACAAAAATAAAAGAAAAAAAAACAGTGGGGAGTAATAATAGCATGAAAACATGGAGCTAAATATAAATATTTTTATCATTTTTGAGGAGTAGATGAATCTAAAACAATAAAAGTATACCAGGAATATCACACTTTTTTCATACACAAGGTGAATACTGCAAATTCGAGAATTTTTTTTTTGGGGATTGTTGATGTTATAAATTTATAAAAATGGGATGAGTTTTGAAGATTTTAGATTATGAATTGTGATTGCAGTGTTTTTTAGAACCGCTTTTTTTTCTCTTACCTGTATATAATTCGTTTGAGTAATAAATGCATAAGTTACTTAAGAATACACCACAAAACTAGCACAACATTTGTGCTATCACTTGGTACGTTTTTCATTAAATAAACTTTTAGTCTCATTAAATCAACTTATTATAATTAACATGATCACATGGATTTTTTTATTTTTTTAAAAAATGGGGGTAAGTGTTGTATAGGATTCTAGATTAAAACAATTCAATACAACCAAGCCTACAATTCCTAATCATATTTTGTTTCTCCTCCCAAACGATTTGTTATTTTATTCGCAAAGCAAACGCATTAAGTAAATCATGCCGTAATTAGTACATAGGAATTAATTATGCTGAATTAGTGTATTGAAAATAATATGTATATGCTGTATACTGTTTTTAATATTGTTTATATACCAAAAAAAAAATTCACAATATCCTCCTAATTCTCTAGTTTTATACACTTTTTAAAACCCCTCGTCTTGCTAATTTCATTATTTGTTATGCATTAGTTCTACACAA
Source organism: Solanum habrochaites (assembly GCA_027704765.1). Lineage (NCBI taxonomy): Eukaryota > Viridiplantae > Streptophyta > Magnoliopsida > Solanales > Solanaceae > Solanum > Solanum habrochaites. Next base: position 84,159,040 of record JAKWJA010002489.1, read on the forward strand.
AATAGAGTACAGTCTAATTATATATATGTTGAAAAATTACGTTAAACAAAAAAAAATTAATATATGCATTATTTTTTCTAATACAGTCTATCAAACAATCCTTTGGAGATCAACAATGATTAAAAATTTTCCAAATAATATTTGATAAAAATTTGGCAAATAATATTTGTCCATACAATTGACTATTATTGGCAAATATCCCAAATTTCAAATACTAGTTTTTCTAGTATTTGGATATTAAATTCATTATTAGAATCTTGGGAAAATTAAAATTTTACCCCTAAAATTTTTATCTTTTTCAAACCAACACCCTTTAAAGTAGTTAGGAGTTATTGCTTGTATACATAATTTTTTTCGTGACACCAAAAATAGTGATGAATATTCATGGGAACATAAATAATTGATTGATGGTTGATGAATGAAAAAATGATGAAAATTAGCTCAGGTAATAAAGTCATGGGTTTCGTTTACTTCACGATTATGAATCCCCGACACCTGACTGTTGCACCACATAAAGTCCAATACCACCCCCCATTGCTTTGGTCATGGACCACTATTTGCTATTGTTTGTAAAGAACATCCAATTGATTTGTATACAAACTTATAGTTAGTTTTGATAGTTTTTAAAACTTATGGGTATTAATCATATTTTTCTAAAAAGGTGAAATATATTTCTCAAATTCTATGACTAAACAAATGGTGTTTGCCAAAAATATTTGAAAATTTATGGCCAAACGCTAGCTAAAGATCTCAAATTCAAATTTGGGGTATAATTTCTTTTTAGTAGAGAGCATTTTTATTTTAAATGATATATTCTTTATTCTAATTTAAGCGATAGAAATTCAAATTTTGAGAATCAAACAATTTAATTTTAACTCGATATTTATGTACAAAATATTTGAAATAAAATACATATAATTAAAAAATACATTAAAAATATTATAAGTCATATCAATTATAATTTAAAATATTTATTAATATATTATCTTAAAAAAACTTATTTAAATCTTAAATCAAAAAACAATTTCAAACATGGTAAATGAAAAGAAGAAAGCTCAATCAATTACTCAAGAGTGATATATAACCATTAACCACCTATGAATGTGTCACAGCAATAAAGTTATTTCTCTTTTAATTTGATATTTTAATAAAAAAATATTTTTTTTTTAAATAAAAATTATTAAATCAATCGTGTTTTAATATAAATAGCGGAGAAAAGAAGAGTGATACAAGAGAGAAAGTTAGTGGTAATTAACCATAGAGTAAAAGATAAGAAGTGGTAGTAGTAGATATCACGAAATTCTTCTGAAGGTTTTTTGTCTGTGATGGAGTCTGCTATTTGGCATTAATGCTGTAAGAAAACTGACCAAATGTCAGAACAAATTCTGACCACTTACTTTAATTACTTACATTGTTCATATTCACAGACAAAAGCTAGTAGGAAAAATGAAATGGCAGCTGACACTTCCATGCCACTAATCACTATGACCTAACTTCTTTTGTTTTCTTCATTACTTCACTGCCGTGTTCTTCTTCAATTATATTCCTTCCTCTCTTTTTTCTTTTTAATAGTAATCACTATAACATTACTTTGTCCAGAATAAACGGATTTATAACTTATGACTTATTTTAAAAGACACGTATACAGTGTGGGAGTCAATATTTTCCTAGCTATAATAGAAAATGAGGGATTACTTTTTTTTTATATAGTTTGAAATATTTAATTAATGTTGTATAATATAATTTGAAAATTTACTCAATTTAATTCTGAATAAGTGATAAATATCATATAAATTGAATAAAGGAAGTAGCTTTTTTGTTTTCTTCTGTCTTACTGTGCTCATCAGTTTTTGCTGTGATGCATCTTTGGCAAGTGTCAGCAATATCAGAAGGTGAACCACTCTCTAATTTCTGTATAGTAAATTTTGGGTTGGTTTAGTTGCAGGTTTTGCTTTTTCCTTTTTTCTTCCATGTGAAGTCAAGAAATGCAGCTTCATCTATTCTCTGCCACCCCTCTTTCTCTCTCAGGTCTTTACCCTTCTTATCTCTCTTATGTTTATGTTTATGTGTCAAAGATTGGATTTTTTTATGTGGGGTTTGTGTTACTGATGAAAATTATGCTTATTTTGATGAAGGAAAAGGAAAAGAAGATGAAATAAAGAAGAAAAAAGGGTCACCACCTTGCATAGAGCTGTCTTTAGGCTATGGAAGTTCAAGCCATGTTGTTGAGGAAGATGAAAAAGATGACAAGTCATCTAACTCTGTGTTCACAGAAGCTCAGTTTCAAGAACTTCAACTCCAAGCTGTGATTTTTAAGTATTTAGTTTCTGGTCTTCCAGTTCCTTTTCATCTGTTTTTCATCATTTGGAATAGTGTTTCAAGCTCCTTGGGTGACGGTGGAATCTACAAACTATATCCTACCTGTAAACTTCCTATTCTTTCGCTTTAATTTGTCTTTTTTTAGTTTTGTGTTTGTTGAATTCCATCAAGATTAATTGAAATATATGATTTCTTTTCATTGGAAGTATTAGTTTTGTGATTCAAACTGGAGCTGTCTATTCAAGAATCCGTGTTTTGTTTTTTTGGTTGAACTTTTGGAAAATTGTTGTATGGATCCTCCTTTTGTATTCAGTTTTATGATAGATGGAACTATTGTGTTTGTTTTGGATACTTCTAACTTTTCTTTTTTGAATATCAGAGTTGAAAAGACTATTGATAAGAATGCTAAGATATCAAGAACACTGAACTGACTTTATGCTATTGGAAATGTGTTTTTTGGTTTCTGAAACTTGGTACATTTGATGAAGTTTCAGTCTGCTGAAAGATTGCTTTTGTTTTCTATTGAGTTGATAGATTCATGATCTGCAATGTTTGATCTGTTCCTTGTTTCGAGTTAGGGACTATTTCCTTTGCCTGGACAATCTGAAGTCAATAATGCTTTTTGATTCTCTTGTTAGATTGGTTCTACTGTTTTATTGCCTATACCGTGAGATGCATCCTTTTGGTGTTCATGCATTTAAGTGTTGTTTTATGATAAAACATTTGCCCTGTATTCAATTAGATTGGTCCTTGGAGAATCATGTTCATTCGTTTCGTCATCTTTCATCGGAAAAGTGAGAAAGCGTTGTTTGTTATGTCACACCTACTATATGAGTTTATGAGCTCTAAATTCAGAAACTCAGTAGCCTGCCTATAGGCTTACTTGTGCTTTATCATTTAAAAGTCTTTACATCATACTTGGTTTGATGTGGGGAATGAATATCTGGTGCTGAATAGTCTTTGGTAGGTAAGGGCTAGAGTAAATGTTTAATCCATGTTAATATTCATTCGCTCAATGAAGAGCTTGGATATGTGAGAATACTTAGATTCTTTGAAGCATGTTGTAATGCTTTAATGTTTAATAATATGGCTTCTGGTTGCAGTGGGACGATTCGACTATACGAGCATGACTGATCCTGAACCAGGGAGGTGTAGAAGAACCGATGGGAAGAAATGGAGGTGCAAAAGGGATGTGATTCCAGGTCAGAAGTACTGCGGGCAGCATGTGCATCGAGGTCGACGTTCAAGAAAGCCTGTGGAAGCTTCTGAACATGTTATGAGATCAGATGATACAAATATCATTTCCAAGATAACTAAACTGTATGCCAGTTCTGATGACCCTGGCAGCAAATGTGCTCCTGCAAGTAGTAAAACATCCTGTTTGTCTTCTACTAGCAGAACTAACCAATACAACAGCATCGAGGACTCATCTGCTAAACCAAGATTCATCAATTCTGGCTACGGCAGTGAGAAGCAAGAAAGAAAGGACATCACAACTTCCGTAAGAACCCCATCTTTCATTGCTGGTGACAATGCTGAGAGTAAGAACATCGATTTCAATCGTATTAGTCCTAGCAAAACCAACCAAAAACAGAACTGCGGAGAAGCTAGGAAGCATGGTGCTTTGGTTCCAATTTTAGGTCTATCTACAAAGAGTGACAGCAACACACTATAGGTAAATCACCGATTCCAATGTGTTATATTCAAGGAACTTCTTTCCGTCTTGATTTTAACTTGTCTTTCATCGGTTTAAGATCTGTAAAAGTAGCATGCCTTTCCAGGGAAATTATCTAGCACTAGATTATTAAAAATTCTTCTGAGCAGTGCCTAATAATGGGTGCTTCATGAAACTAGTAGAGGAATTAGGATAGTATGGTCTCCTTTTATTAATTTGCTTGGATTTGTGCAATATTAAATAATTTCTTGCCTCATATTTGATAGTAATCGATAACATTTTTTATTTTAGCCCTCTATTTGTAGTTTTTAAAATCCTTGTGCATAATGCTGTGACAGTAGAAGGAGAAGTTAGTTTCTTTTATTAGCTCAGCAACCTTGATGATTGTTAATCCTTTTTTTGTTATAACACAGCCTCAGAAGCTGACCAGCAGAGGTGCCGAAGATCAGATGGAAAGAAATGGAGATGCAGCAAGACTGTTGTTCCTTGTCAAAAGTACTGTGAGACTCACATGCACAGGGGAGCCAACAGAAAAAGGGTAGCCTCTGTCTCAGTTGTTGTCCCGCCTTCTAAATCTCCTTCATACAGGTTTTGCCCACCCGAAAATGATGGTACTCGAAGAAACTTGAACACCAGTCTCTCCATTTACACAATCCCAGGGCGCCAAAACATTACAGATGATGATTCGAACAGTAACAGTATTAGTGATGCCACCACTATCACCGATGAAATACCAGCATTTGTGTCGCATTAGAAGAAAATCACGGAGACTTGTGTGTTGGTGTTCTTTTAGGCAAGATGTGTGAACTTAGTGAGTACTTGAGAAGTGTCCATGAAGGTGATTTTGTGGCCATGTACAAGTCCTTAGCTAGTCTGTAAATTTATTAGGATTGAAAATTCTGTTTTGTGATAGGTTGATGAGATGATAGACATGTACTTTTTCCTACTAGATCTCCTGGCTAGTTGATGACTATTTTTGTTATATACAAGAAACTGCTGCTTAATGATTTTAATCAAAAAAAGTTAAAAAGGAATCAGAGTTTACCTTGTTTGGATGGTTGTAACTTGTTGTATTGTATTGTAGTTTATTGTTATTTTAAATGAAATATTTATTTTGATTGTAATTTAAATTTTATTGTATCTTATCCTCTAAATCCAGGTAAGAATGAAAAGGCCGTAACGATCAATTTGGAGTGGTCGTGACATTAATATTTTCTTCTAATTTTGTTTTTATATTATTTCATTATCGTATTTCATCTCTGAGCTTACCAACTCTACTTTGTACCCTACTTTTTCTAAGGTCTATCATGAATGTGTGACATTATGTTCTAAATCTTTCTATGTATGATATTTTCTGTATTCATAATTTAACTAAAAAAGTGATGGATTCAAATCCTAATTCACACCATGGAATCTGCTTGTAAGAAATTATGTGTCATTGTTTGGCGTCTCAAAGATTTGGGTGGAATAATACAAAACTAAAGCAAAGATTACTAATGAACAAATAATGTTGATGCAAGAGGTGAGGTCACATAGATTGATAATGATGTCTCCCTAGGTGAAATTATGAGGTATTTTCTAAGTAATATATATATATTACACATAATAGATACTAATGGGTTCACATTTGTTTCCTAATAAGTATATAATTATTTTATCTTTACTTGTAAAAAGAGTAACTTATATCCACTAACGGTTGAAGAAAAAAAATTACACCATCAGCTCATTTTTAGAAATATTTATTTCTTTAATTTATTACATATTTCATATTTAAAAGTTTATTAATTTTTTAGTTTTTTTTTTGTGAAAACTCTCTATAAATTTAGATTATTTGGAAGTAAATTCCAAATATTATATATATAATACTGTGGTATTACTTAAATATAATTGTTTGATTATTACTTAAATAAATTGAAATAACATATGAGAATATGGATCAAAGATTATTTCAATTAATTTGATATATCGATAAGAGAACTAAGCAGAGAATCGGAAAAAAACGAAAAAAAAAATAAGAAGGGAAAGTGAAGATAATTCAAAAAAAAATTCTGAAGACTTAATTAAGTATGAATATGTTTGTATGAAATCAATTAGTCTAGATTTTTTTTTAAAAAAATTTCATTGATGTGTCTCAAATGGCTTCAATGGTGTTGACGGGGAATGATGGGTAAAAGGTGTAAAAATAATAAGACTGAAAACACTGCAAAAAATTTGCCATCTTGACAACCAAAAGAATCTTAAAAAACTCAATATAATTAGATTCAAGTTATCATTTTCTACTTTTCGTAGTATTATTTAGGATTTAATACTAATAATATATTTTAAAAATAAATATTTCTAAAATATGAGCTGATGTGTGGGCTATAAGTTAATTCCTTAATAAAATAAAAAATATTTTGAATGACTCAATCAGCTCAAATAAAAATATTTTAAGTAATTTGAAAAAGGAAATAGAAAGTGAAGAAGTTATAAAAGAAAAGAAAAACTTAAAAATGCATGACAAAGTATATTGAAATAAATAATAACTGCAACAAAATAATTAGGTAATTGAAGTACCAAAAGAAAACAACAAAAATTTAAAAAACAAGTGCGTATGAGAGTACATATTACTACTGGTATGAAAAGAGAAGGCTGACAATATAATTATTTACTAACCTTCTACTTTAATATATGTTATTTATATTTTCGATAAATTAAAATTTAATCAGCTCTTTAAAACAAAAATTAATTGATTGCTTAAAAGAATATTATTCCGTACTCATAAACAAAACAAAAACCGAAATACTAATCATACCACTATAAAGAGTAGATCACTTGTCTTCTTGTCTTAATAGTTCGAAACATAACTACTTAATTAATTTTGGAAATTCAACACTTGATTTTTATAAAAAATATATAAACTACAAAATCCCTAAATAATATACTTAATTTTGACTAAAAGGTGCTTTCATCCTTCCAAAACAATACTCCCTAGTCCCTCCATTTCATATTAGTTGAATTTTTGAGGTATTTTTCATTTTTCAAATTAACTTAATTGTTTAATTTTCAAGACTATTTTTAAAATACTTTTAGTTTTATCCTTCATTTAATTTTTAGTGTGATAACATCAATAAGTTTAACAATAATTAATAAAAATAAAAACAGAAAATTGTATCAATTTATATCTTAATCTATTTTTCTTAAAAACGGTAAATAAAAATTTATGGAATATTGGAGGGAGTAGTTAACTATGTGATTGAGTGTTGTAAAAATAAGTGATACAGACAATCACAAATGCGTGATTGTCAACTCTTTTTAGAAGCATATGTTTTAATTTAATTACGTGCGTTGTTATAATTATCATTACTTCTTTAATTGATCGTTGACTCATGACCTGAATGCTCAAACTAATAACGTTATTATAATTATTATTACTACTACAGATTAGAAGGATGTACATTAATCATTCAATTTATTAATATAATCTTGCATATACGTGAGAATTCTATCACATATGTCATGAATTAAGAAATCAAAAATACAACAAATAAATTCTTCGTGTCACATAAATTGGAATAAAGATAATAACATATTATTATAAAAAGAGTGAATTTTTAAGTCACAATAATTACATGACTTAATTTTTTAGGAATTAGAATAGACATTAAATTTTGAGAAACTCTCTAAATTCATCTAGTCATACTTCATCCGTACAGTTTTTATTACAAAGTCAATTGACTAATTTTTAAAGTTCAATTAGATTAAGTTAATTCAATTATTTTAAAAATTGTTTTTTGATCTATTTAAAAAACCTATACGAAAGTACTATATAAATTGTAATTTTTTGCATATCAATATGATGAAAGATAAATCGTAAAATATTGATCAAAATTCTTATAGTTTGATTCTAAAAAAGAAAACCATGACAATTAAAAGTAGATAAAGTAAGTAAGTATAAATTATGATAAAATAAGTAAAATACATGGGATCCGTACGAAATACGGAATCACAATTAGTGTTTTCTAAAACCAATTCAATGGGTACTTTTTTTTAATGGTTATCATCAAGGTGTTAATAAATGAAAAACTGAGTGGCTATTAATGTTTTAATACTTATTTTATTGCAAGAAATAGAAATTTGTAACAATTAGTATCTTATTAAAAAAGTTATTGTATAACATAGGGCATTTTCGATTTTTATTTTATTTTTTGTCATGATCAAAGTTGTTCATAAAAATGATTAAAAAGGGGAAAAGCTGACATTAGCATTGAGAATATTCTTTCCACTTAAGAACACAAAAATATACTTTAAAAACTGGGATCCATTTACTATGAATAGCAACTCATCTTCAAATTCAACTCATTTTAGAAATATTTTTTCTTATAAATATTATATATGCCTATTAATGATTAATGTGTTATATTTATATATAGTACTTTATTCTCCCAAAGTACCGTAAATTCTAACCACTAGGAAGTTATCAAAGTAGTATCGCGTAAAACATATATCTATTTTTATCTTGATCAAAAATTTTTAATAAATAATTTAAATTAAAATAGAAATGATATTAACTTTTTATAATACTTTTTTTTAAACTTATCAGGCCACCTACTCCACCCTAAGCAACTAGCCATGAATATAAAGTGAGTCTTATAGAACTTTATCAAGTAATAATGGAATTACATAACATTTTAAGTATTCTAAATACACCACAAGTCATTTTATTTAGCGAATTTAAATTAAGTGGAAAGTGAGATTGTCACGCTTTTTTTTTAACCCCATTTTTAAAAAGAATTGGAGTGACAAAAAAGTTTTTTCAATTAATATGACTATTTTAGCAAAAAATATTATTCAGAGTCTTGTCACTTATTAATTTAATATAACTTCACACCAAAAAATATCCAAAGAAAGTTACCCGATTTTATTTTATTTTTCTACTATATTAAAAGAAGGCACATATTATAATACAAAAGAGAAAGTATTAATTCAACGAAACTCATTCACATATTGTTTAAATATATAGTGTAGAATATTGAGGTTCATGTTTTAATAAAAAACAAAGCAAGAGTTGGACTTTTAAGCATGCAAAAAAAAAATCACAATATTATATCCTACCAACCAAACAAGACACCAAAGTTTTATTTCTAGACTATTCTTTTATCTTAAAATTATTTATTTTTATTCTTCACACCAAATCATCCATAAAAATAAATCTCCAACTCCACTTTATTTATTATTTATCTGCGTTTTTAGCTCTCTTTTTCCTTTTTCTCTCATTCCAACTTTTCCAAGATCCAAAGTTCGAACTTCTAATATTCTCAATTCGATGTCTTTTCATGTTTTATTCTTAATTTAAAAATTATTTTTAAATTTTCAAAATACAATATTATATATTAATTAATAAGCTAGGCAGTAAATAAAATAATACTTATTTTTATATGTTCAGAATCCAACTTTCGTAGACCAAATAAAAGATAACCTGAGGACTGAAAGTCTAAAATTCAAATTGAGTCCTACAATGTTCATAAAAGCAACCGTGGATGAATTTTTGTCGGGCGTGTGTCTGGTGTTGAGGAATTGGTGAGAAAAAAAAAGATTAAGACTCATGTTTTCCCCCAGCTTTTATATAATACCAATAAAATATCAATCCAAGTATTTTTCAAACTAAAAAAAGAAAAGAGGAAATAAACATAGGTACATTCAGTCCAGACTCTTGAAAAGTGACCATAAACTTCTCTTTTTTTCCAATACAAACTGTGCTTTAAAAATACATGTGAAGTTGTTTACGATAAATAATTAATTGGAAACTGTTATGATAAAGGAGGGAAATACTTAAACATATTTTAAATTTGACACTTCTTAAATAACTAGATGATTTATCGTAAAAATAGGACAATTGAATTTTTATGAAATAACATTAATCTATTATTTTTTGATAAATAGACATAGAGAAGATTAAGAGAGAAGAAAATTAAGGACGAGAATTTTCAAGATATGCTTTTGGTGACTTTTTTAATTTGTGTTATAAAATAGGATAGATGTGTGAATGGTAGGTGGGAGTAAGACGAGTTCTATGAGAAAATAATGTCATTATATCATCCATGAGACTTAAGTTCACTAGGTCAAAATTGAAAGCTGTTATCTTCTCTCTCAATAAACCTATTGCTTTTATTGTGATGTGACATTGTTCTAATAATTATAATATAAGATTCCATTCTTACTGATTCTTCCAAGGGCTGAGCTTGTGTCTGATGTCATCGTCATATCTATTTCTACAATACATAACTATGAGGAAGAGGGTGTAATTTCCATCACAATGTCTTAGACAAAAAAAGAACGAAAAGAAAATGGTGCCTAAGCTAACAGTTTTAGAAAAATAGGTGCAACGACGAATTGAAATTTAGAGTTTGGGTTCCTTCGTGCTTCGACCCGATAAATTTCAAAGCATTACAGAATTGAAGGTAATGGTGGCTGGAAGGGGAAGTGAATCAAAGACTTCATCCATGCAGATGCGACGATTCTTGATGATGAAGAGGAATTTGTGTCGTCTACTAGGTGATGATTTATATTGATGGGTTTACACAGGATATAACTTTCTTATCAAGACTTGATTAAGTATGCCAAAATCATCATATCTAAAAGAAAAATGAAGATGGGACTGGGTTATACAAGGAATAAACAACCTTCAAACTCTGCAGATGTCAAGTAATTCTTTTTAAAACTTTCACTTTGTTACTAGCTACTTTGGGTTTTCTATTTTCTCAATTAAGATGATTATATAGTTGTAGTGTGAGTGTTGTAACCATCTCATCTAAAAATGTATTATCATGATTGCAATCTTTTGGTAGCTTTCCATGCCAGTGAATAACCTAACTTCACAAAATCCCGTCCACAAATAGTGTTTTAGATGAAATCGTTAATTATATTTTCAATATGCCTTCTTATATGCGGTCCTGACTCTTTTTCATGGTTAAGCACGTGAATTTTCTTTTAATTTTGGAATTGCGATCTTTATCTGTTCTGATATTATATTGAAGTTTAAAAGTGTTATTAGAAAGAACACACTTTTATTAACTACTATATTTTCAATCTTATAGCATAAATAATTTTGTAATGACACGTACATTTAACTTATTTTCAGGGGCTGCGCCTTTTTTCCATATCTCAGAGCAAACAAAAAGGAGATTGATTTTAAAAGCTGGTATATTCGTCAACTATATATTTAAATTTTAATTCCTCATCTTATCATTTTTGTTATTAGACGCTTATTTGATGTAACAATGCACTAATTATCTCCAATTTCTTGGATTGTTGTTTCCAGAGATTATGATAATCAATCAAGATCCACCCGGCATTAAGTAGAGAAACTCAAATATATAATAGATGATGTCTTTGTGTTATCATTGTAATTTTTCAACACACGTACGTACTTGACCTTCAAGTTAATTGTCTTATTATGTATTTTTGTGGGGGTATGTTATGTTTGTATCTGTATTTCACTTAATTAAAATAATGTTATGGTCTGATCGTAAATTGATATCTCATTTCTAGATCTCCTAATTGTGCAATAGATCTCATGTTAAATTCTCATAATTTTGCCCTTCCATTTAATTACAACGTACTAAAATTAACAATTATATAATATTACCTAGTTAGATGAAAAAATTTACACGTAAAAATACATGAGATTTTTTTATAAATTAGAGTGTGTTTGGATGAAAGGAAAACATTTTCTGGAAAATGTTTTCCAATTTTCTATGTTTTGGTTGGGGCAAAAGTTTTGGAAAATGTTTTCAAATCAAATATTTTACTCAAAATTAAGGAAAATGACTTCCATTCAAAAAATTATAGGAAAAACATTTTCCAAAGCTCTTCTCCAATTTTAAATTACATTTTTTTTTGGAAAAACTTCAATTTTTTAAAAAATAAAATATTTTCAATTTCAAATTATATTTTTCACCGATCCCTGACCACCCTCCCCCAGCACCCCCCCTCCCCCACCCCCTCCCCAAAAAAATTAGTTGGTTTTAATAATTTTTTCAACTTCAAATTTTTATTTTTAAACTCCTACTCCCCCCTGGCCAGCCCCCCTACCCACCCTACTGTACCCCCCCCCACCCAAACCCCCAACCCCAACCCCCACCCGTAACCCCCCAAAAAATTTAATTTTGCTTTTTTAAAATATATCAACTTCAAATTTTTATTTTTTCACTCATACCCCCTCTCTGACTCCCCTCACTACCCCCACCCCCACCACCCACCCAAAAAAACATTGTTTTTAAAAAAATATTTCAATTTCATAAATTATTTTCTACTATAGTAAAAAATAAAAGATGCTCCCTAAAAATATTTTTTATTATAAATCAAACATAAAAAATCGCATTCCGAAAAATATTTCTCTCTAACCAACCAAACATGAGAAAATCAGTCCAAAATCTACTTGTTTTTAGGGAAAATAAATTTTTAGGAAAAAATTTCCATGGAAACATTCCTTCATACCAAACCCACCCTTAATATGAAATTTTATCCGTACTAAATTCTCTTTGTATAACTTGGATCCAGGACCAGAACAGTGTCGCTCATTAGTCATACTACTTTCTTTCTTTCAATTAAAATTAAAACGTCCATTATCTGGTTTCAAATACTACCCTTAATAATTAAAAAAAAAACTAGATAACTAGCACTTAATATAACATTATTAAGAGGCTTTGGATTAAAAAATGACTTAGTAGAGGACTACTGATGTGGTAGTCGACAAAAGAACACTCTTTAACCCTTTTTGTTTTACTATTCAACTTTTTTTTCGCCTGCTTATTTTTTTTTCTTTGGAATCAAAAACTAGTTTTTCTCACCCTCTTAATTCAGATGCAACTTACACACGATTTTGGCATAACTTTCAGGTCCTGAAGTTACCCCCCCCCCCCACCCAAACCACCCACACACCATTATATATATATATATATTATTATATAATTCAACCGATCGTTAAAGGTTTAAAATATAAATCTTGATCAAGTAAAAATTTGTAGATAAAATTTTAAAACGTTTTATATAAAATTAGGTAGTTTTGAACCGATGCAACTTAGGACATATAATTTAATGGAAAAATGGTATGAATTTTGGAGTTTGTTTAAGAACGAAACTTTTTAATTAAGCTGGAATAAAATAAATTTGTTGCATCCATACATGTAGCCTTTTCAATTTTTAATTAAAATAATTTGTTTTTTAAATAGTGAGTTTCCAATGAGGCCCGCAACTTTTGTAGTGATAGCATGAATTCAAATTCATTTTAACAGGTATATAAACTAAACATAATTATAGAGTTTCCAAACTATTATGATAGTTTGGTAGGATTAGTAATCAAATAGTGTTGAATATTTTTATAGTAAAAATGGTTTATATTATATACTTGATTTGTTACTTTTATATTCTTTATTCTTAGGTAATATTGTCTTAGTGTATCATATATATATAAATGAATTACAACAATTTAAAAAAGAAATTATTTATAAATAATCCTCCACATAATGATGAAAAATAAAAGTGTGAAAAAATTATGAGAGACCATGTTTTCATTATGCTACAGGGGGCATTAAAACTCTTAAACATCATTAATATCATATATTTCAAACCATTAACAATACACATGTAGAATTTACAATGTAAATTTAGGAATTGTATTAAAAAAATGTATTAATGTACACAAATCTGAATACATACATTATTTTTATTATTATAATATATGAAAGGACCTCATAATTTTTTAAACAAAAAAAAGATATTGTGGATTTCAAACTTAAAGGGTGATGTTTATTATCCTCTCCGTGTACCTATGTTCTTTTTTGGGTTAAGTCTAACCCACAAGCCACGACGTTAGGAAAATAAAAAAAAAGTCTTTTGTATGGATTACTTTTCAAGTTCCTCTTATGTGACGAATTTTTAGGTCTTTTTTGTTCGTTTTCATGTCTCCATGGTAGAGATAATTTTCACCCTCTTACTTTGTCTTCTAAAACGTTATGCTTCTACACTTTTTTTTCGTTGGCCCGTCACAAAAAAATAAGTTAAAGGGTGTTTAGATTGACTTAGAAGTTGAAAATTTGTTTTTAAGTTTTTGATTTTAAAGATTTGATAAATTATAAGAATAATAACTTTAAAATTAGTCGAAAGTGAGTTAATTAATTGAAAGTGTTTGACAATATCAAAAGTGACTTAATAATCAAAAACTAAAAAGAATGTTCCTTAACTTTTAGTTTTAGATTAAAAGCTATTTCATATTTATTTTTTAATTTTTAACACTTAAAAATATTTTTGTGAGTCAATTCAAAATAGCTAGTCCAATGTGTTAAATTTTAACATCTATATGAATAACTAAACTAGATCAATTCAATCCATGTTGACAGTGGCCTAAAATATATATTTCCGTGTACTTACGATTCTTTATTTTTTGGATCGGTTAGGTATAAACACCAACACGCCGAATCGTGGAGCTGAAAATTAAATAATAAAAATAAGAAGTTCGATATAGTGAAGAATTGTCAGGGTCTTCTTTTAGTACTAATTTCATGTCTTTGTTGTAGTAATAATTTTCAGCCTTCTTCTATTAGTGTCATAATTTTGATGTCTTCTTCAAATGTGTCTAATTTTCTGTCTTTTTGTAGTAAAACTAAATTTGATGTCTTCTTCTAATAGTGTATAATTTTCATGTATTCTGAGTTTGTCTTAACTTTTATGTCTGTTGTAGTGCACTAATTTCATGTCTTCTTTTTTTTCAAACTTTATTTTCTGCCTCTTCTTCACATGGCCCTTCAAAAATGATGAATTAGTCCCAATCTAATCTGTTAAATTCTAAATTTGTCACAAAAAAGTATAGATTATGTCTCTATGTTCGGTTGAGATTTTTTTTAATCCAGTGGTGATACACTTTGTTGATGAATACATTGTAGTTATTGTTTTTTTAATAACAGCATGACATAATTTCTAAAAAATAATTTATACCCTCCACAATATTTATGATGAGAATGATTTTGAGAGTCATTGTGTCTTGAATTATGCTAATATATATAATAAAATTATTTGTATTACTAATATCATAAATTTCTATATGTTTAGTCATACACATTAAAGTTTATACATAAATTTAAAAATATTAATTAAGATATGAATAATACATAAAGTTAATATAAAACAAAAAAATGTTATTGGTGCTATGAAGGGGTATTGAACTACGAACAACTTAATCAAAATATGAATATTATCTTTTATCGCAATTATTGAAAAAGTATTAACTCTTGTTAATATTGTTCAACTTCAAACAAGATCATCAATGACATACGTAGAATTCTCATCAACGATATCACCTTTTTAAAATAAGAAATCAGTATACATATCTTTAAAAATATTTACCACTCTTTTGTTGAGTTATCTTTTTTTTTTGTGAATAAAAATCATTAAAAATAATAAAGTACTACTAATGTGAGAAAGAAGGAACAAAAAACCACATAGGAATTGTCATTAACCAATGATGTTATACAAGTCTGAACAAGTGATTCTAAGCTGTTGCACGTATTAAAGAAAAATAGTTTAAAAAATAAATTAAGAATCTAATAATATAATTTGACTATTAATTACCACACGCAAACTAACATTAACATTTTTTTGTGAGTTGTACTTCGACTGTATATAATTAATCATGTTTGTATATGTATAATTCGTAGGATATACAAATAATATGTATTAGCCTATATGCAATATACAATTCATCTTCTTTCTCACTCTCTGCCCTCTCCAATCACCTCTCTCTTGGCGCTCTCAATTCTCGCTCGCATTTTTCTCTCCTCCCATTCACATCTCGCTCGCATTTCTCCCTCTCACCAAATCGCGCTCACTCTCTACTCCCTTCTCCCAATCTTCGCGTGTCATTCTATTACAATATTATATTTATAATTACGTTTATATACAAACTAATAGAAGTAGTTGAATATTAGACGCAACGGAATTGCTCCCTATATTGAACAACATTTATCACCCCTTTCAAAATAGTAAAATAGACTAACTAAGCAAATAATGCCATGTATAATACATAGCTATAGTTTTAAGATATTGGCTAACCGAGTATACTTGAGAGTGTTTTTTTATGTCAAAATTCATAATTAATATGAAAATTATGATTTTAAACATATTAGGTCTCTCAATCGTGTTTATTCTTTCTACCTCTCTCTCCCTCTCCTTTTTACATATAGTTACAAATATTTCAATCAATTCATTATGTGTAGCTTTCTTCTTTTCTCTCTTTGTTTTTTTTTATTTTTATATTCTACTATTGTAGAAGAGTGAGTGTAGGATGTGAGTATCAACATGTCAGCTATAAGTCATTTAAATTCATTTTAAGGGTCATTCAGTCATTTTCATCTTGTGTTTAATATACACATTGTTGACTTAATCGTCTATATTTGACGTGTCAGAATTTTTTAGCTACTTTCTCCATCCGGTATTATTTATCGTGGTTTCTATTTTTAGAGACTATAAAAATTTTGACTAACATTTTGAGATGTATTTTTTCATCATATTAATATGTAAAAAAAATTGAAATTTTATAGTTACTTTTATTAGTTTAGAATATCTAATCGATTAATGTGATCTAATTTAATTATTAAAAATTAGTCAAATTAAACTTTCGAAAAATATAACATAATAAACATATCGAACGGCTAAAGGAGAGAGATTATTTATTATAATAGTGGCTTTAATTCCTAATGCCCACCACCATTTATATCTGTCCACTAAGGAACCGGCCAAACAACAACATATGTGACATATCATGGTATATACAAAGTTCTTGCTGGATATTTTCTTCTGTTTGTTTATTTCTATAATTTGTTTATTTTGTTGTCAAAGAAGAATTTCCCGAGGGGATATATTTGATCGATCAAAAGTTCATACTCAAATGCTTTATTCATTTCAATAAAGTTAGAATGAAATTATTGGCTTTTGGTATGCTCATTATTTTTCCATCTCTTTTTATTATATTATTTCTCAATTCTCTGTTTAATGATTTGACTTAGAATTTTCTGATAGGTGTTTCACGTTTCAATATCTCACAATCCCTCATTCATAGGCATGTTTACAAAAATATTAACACTGAAGTAATTAGTTTATATATATATATGATATAATTTACTGAGTATGGAGTTATGAAAGAAAAAATAAGCTTAAAAATTTTAATATCTAAAATAAACATAGATTTTTTTTTGTATAAAAGCATCTCATGATAGGTAAAATGAATATAAAAATGTCTCATTTTAATTTTGTAACTAAAACGAAAGTGTGTTATACATATTCGATTTGTCCATATTATATCACTCTTTTCGCTTGAACTATGTCGCATACACAGTGCATTCTCTTTGAGCTTGCTTTAAAAAGGTCACTCGATAATTTTTTAGAGTAAACATAATTTATTAAATCATTTATAAATATAATTAATATATTAGATTTTAATTGATATGAAATTTGGAAAAGTTTAAAAAATAAAAGTGTAAAAAAATTAATTTGTTTTGTAGTAGTATTAAAATTAAAAATAGGTATTAGGTAGGCTGTCCCCAAATTTTTAAATAAATCTTGCTGAGTTAAAAGACGTGGACGTTTGTAAGTTAATGTATTAAGATGTTATCAATCTTTGATTTGTTTAAATATGTGGAAAAGTTTAATGTATTAGATGTTAGATAATCTTGTGATTTTACAAATCTGTAAAAAAAGTTGTGAAATCAGTAGTGAGATAATTGAAAAAAAAACATTTTTGTAAATCGGCCTAAATGAAAAAAAAAAAAAAAAGGAATATATTAAAGGGTATCTCCGCTATTATCTTGGGATGTTCCGGTAAAAAAAAATCAATAAAGTATAGAATGGATAGGACTCAGCTCACCCAAAAACAATGGAGGGATATAAAAAAGATTCAAATTACTTCATTGCTCAAAGTTTGTAAAGTATGTTTTTTTAATGTATTTGCTTATACTAATGTTTTTCAATTTAAAGTTAGCTCTAAATTGAATTTCTTAGATAATATTTGGCCTATCTTCACACAGAATGCATTGTACTATTAGAGATCATTTGGTACAAGACTCAAATAGTTATTTCATGAGATTAATTATTTTATGATTGGTACAAATTAATTTATTTCATCTTTATAGATAAATAAAATATAAATTTATATAAGCATTATAAATGCTTGCACGGGCATAATATCTAGTATTAATACAAAATCCAATTAAGGTTATTTTATCTAAACCTGTGATTTTTAGCCTTCAATATTTCAATATCTAGGTGGCTGCTAATTATTGATTTATTTATTTATTGAGTTAACACTAATATATTGAAACTAAAAGCTCTCATTTTGAGTTAATTGTTATTAGACTCTCTTCTCGTCTCTATGAAACAATATAATTATATATAAATATAATATATATATATATATTATATATATTTAATGTCGTACGTTGTCGTGTTTGAATTAGAGCGGTCTTGAATCTTAATAATGTAGATAAGAACCTATGATGTAAAGGAGTGGAAACCTATATAATTATTGCCAATAAATTATTTATATCTTATCGACATGTTATAATTCTTCTGAAAAATCATAATTCATTAAAAAAGTCACAATTAATTCTTTTATATGAAAAAATGTCTGCTTATTAAATATTTAAATTACCCGGGTTAAAAAATCCGAGAAACTTATTTATTAGTGGTAAAAAAAGAAAGTAGTATAAATATGTATTATTAGCCCTTATCCGGAACATCGCAAATCGTAATACCAAAAATCAAAAATTCTTTGAAAAAATCTATATTGATGAAAAAAATCATACCCTACTGAAAAAAACAAAATCCTCGATATAAAAATATTTACTTAAATAAAAAAAAATAGATATAATTTTAATTGAAATAACTATTTAAGATGAGATTTTCATATTTCAAGATAATTACTATAAGGACAATAAAACACAAGTAGACAAAACAAGTAAAGCTATGACGGCGCCTCTACTGGAAAAAAAAGACCAATTGTCTTCTTGAAGAAAGAAAGAGTGTTTCCTAGAAAAAAAAAACAGGTTTTGGTCCCAACTCGTGTGTATTCAAAAACGATGTAAAAAGTGAGTTTCGGATGAATTTTAGAGTGGGACGTATTAAAATTACTACGAAATGCAAATTAAAAACATAATAGCATTTGAAGCATAAATTTTAAAATATGAGACGTAAATTTCAAGGTGAAAAATATAATGTTCTTTTATTTTTTTGAACATGTTTGCGTTTCAAATTAGTCAACTATCGGACAACATTCTCAAACAAGTGCAGGTATAAGGTCAAATTATATATTCATATATTATTATATATATTTGAAAATTAATAATTTAAATATTCCCGGTAGAATCTTTAAAGAAGGTTTAAAAAGAGGATAGAGCGACTATTATTCTGAAGTACAAATATAAGGTGGGAACGAAAAGATATTAATATAACATAAAAGGAATAGAATCCTACTTCAAAAATTTTAAAAAATCAGTTAGATGTAGATGATATTAAAATAGTGTTTCGCTGGTGAATTGGCTAAGTCGATATTAATGATACTTAAAATAGTATAAGGAGGTTGGTGTTAAAGAAAGCACCCTACAAATAAATTTGTTCTTTTAAAAGCATGCAACAATAGATTTTATATAATATAGAATGTTTGACCGTTTGAGAAACTTTCATGATGAGAGATTAAAAATAGCGCAAAGAATAATTTTTTAAAAAAAGTGAATACAAGAATAATAATAATATTGGCTCATGATAATTACAGAGTATAAAATGAGGCGACAAATAAATAGTCATATTAAAAATTATGATACCATATTAGGGAAAAATACGTCGGAGGAAAGCAACTTTTATTTACTATTTAATATAATCATAGTTATTTAGTTGCTATAATTACCACTCGAGGGACTAACACTAACAGTAATTACGTGGGTGATGTTGGAGTGTGCGATAAGTAGGCATGGTTGGGATGTGAGAATGGTCAGGATGACAAATAAATATGGTATAATGTTACCAATTTGTGTTGCATATGTACATAAGATAAGGCACAGGCGGCCACGTTGCTACCCTCTCTCCTCGCCTCTCTCCTCCCTCTCCGAATCTCACCGCTCTTTCCTCTCTCCCTATCTCGCTTGTCAGTTATACAAATATATATATGTCTAAATATACAATTATCTACATATGCACATCCCACCTTCTCTCCCACTCTCTGTCCTCTTTCACTCGCCTCTCTTCTCCATATCTCTAGTCTCGCTCGCCTCTCTCCTCTCTCTCCAGCTTCTCTCGACCTCTTCCTCCCTCTCCTGAATCTTCTTGCCATGATATACAATTCATAGGTATAATATACAATTATTCTAACAAATAGACATACACAAGTACCTTTCTACCACTCCTTTTCAACCTCTCTCTCTCCCGCCTCCTCCTCTCGTATACCCAGTATCGCTCGCCTCTCTCTTCTGCTAAATTAACATGTAGCTACCAAATTTGTAATTAATAAACTAAGCTATGGAGAGTAATTTATTATTTTTTAAGTTACTTATATGTGAAAGTTTCCCATATCATAAGCTAAAAATTATTCTATTTTTCGATTATTAAGATGATTCTTATATTTAAATATCTTTTTAAAATCTTTCTATGTATGATATTTTTTTGTGTACATAATTTAACTCAAAAAGTGATGGATTCAAATCCTAATTCACACCATAGAATATGATGTAAGAACAGAAATTATGTGTTCCATTGTTGGCTCTCAAAGATTTAGTGGCAATAATACAAAAATAAATGTAAAGAGTACTATATTGAAACAAATAATGTTGATGCAAGAGGTGAGGTCACATAGATTGATAATGATTATGTCTACCCTAGGCGAAAATTATGAGGGTTTATTTTCTAAGAATATGATATATTAACATCTTAATTAGGATACTAATGGGTTCACATTTGTTCCTAATAATAAGTATGTATTAATTATTTTATCTTTACTTCTAAAAAGAAATTAACTTATATTCACTAATAGTAAAAGAGAAAGAATTACATTATCGGCTCATTTTTAGAAATACTAATCATGCCACTATAAAGAGTAGATCACTTGTCTTCTTGTCTTAATAGTTCGAACCATAACTACTTAATTAATTTTGGAAATTTAACACTTGATTTTTATAGAATATATATATAAACTACAAAATCCCTAAATAATATACTTAATTTTGACTAAAAGGTGCTTTCGTCCTTTCAAAACAATACTCCCTCCATTCCATATAAGTTGAATTTTTGAGATATTTTTTATTTTTCAAATTAATTTAGTTATTCAATTTTCAAGATTATTTTTAAAATATTTTTTCAATTTTACCCTTCATTTGAATTTTCAGTGTGATAACTTTTAATAAAATAACAATAATTAATAGAATAAAAACATGGAAAACTTGGTGTCAATTTATTTTTAATCTATTGTTCTTTAAAAAGGAAAACAAAAATTTATGGAATATGGAGGAGTGGAGTAGTTCACTTATGTGATTCAGTGTAGTAAAAAAGTGATACGTGATTGTCAAACTCTTTTTAGAAGCATATGTTTTAATCTAATTATCGTGCCGGTGTAGATTATCATTTACTTCTTTATTTGTCGTTGACTCATGACCTGGATGCGTCAACTAATAACGTAGGAGAAGTATTGTTACGCCTACATATATCACTATTTTGGAACCAGTTATATTTTTTATAAAAACTTAGTGTACTTAGCCGCGCTTCGCGCAGTTATGAAAAAGATTAAAATAAAATTCCATATTATCAATAATTACTTTAATAAACAAAAAAATTGTTAATACATAATTTATATACGAGGAAGCTTATGAAAAATATTTAGATAAATATGAATTATTTAAGGAATCCAATAATGGAAATTAGAAAAGTTAAATATTAAAAAAATTTATTAGAGGAAAAAAAGGGAAGGTAAAATGTATTGGTTAATATTAGAAATACTGCATGTAAACTTTGTGATCATTTTTTTCTTTTTTATTTGAGATTTTTTTAGTATAGTTTAGCTTGTTATGGTAAACTTGAAATCTAATCAATTATTTATGCTTATTTGCTAATTTTTAAATTTATTCTTGTGTAATTTTTCGACAATGTATAACTCGTGATTGCCTATAATAGTTAGTTCATGACTATATAGTTAGCCAACACTTTATAAATCATTATCCACAATGCTATTACTTGTCTCTTTGTAATGACGCCAATAATCATTATGTTTTTATATTTTATTGTATAATATAGATTATTAATTTATATATTTGTATTAATAAGTAATTGTAAATAAAAGAAAAAGTTTTTAACAATCTTAATTAGTTAATTTCTACTTATGAGGATTATATAATAATACATAAAATAATAAAATAATAATTAACTATTCAATTATTTTCGGGACAAAACTATAGTTGAGAAAAAATGGTAAAAACTTAAAATAACATTAAAAAGCGAAAAAAGAGAGATTAAACGAAAAAAGATTCAAGAAAATGACATATACAAACTCCATTCTTTTTTTAAGTTTGTTTGACTTAAACACAAAATATTAAAAGTATTTATTTCAACTTTTAAATAAATATTACTTTAATATAATAAATTTCTAAGAATAAAAAGTCACAGTAAATTAAGATGATTAATTAATATGACTTGAAACTTTTGTAAACATAATAGAGTAATATTTGTACATTATTACACTAATAAAGAACATAAAGTATAGGAAATGAAAAGACAAACAAAATTAGTTAATTGAGACAAATATGTTATATAAGTAAATAGAAAGGTAGGAAACCAACTAACATTTTTAAAATACAAATTAATCGTAATTTTGAATAATAACTTTAGAAACTCCCGAAATAACAATTATGAAATATAAAGAATTATTCATAAACAACTTGAAATCTTCTAAGAAAAATAAAAAATGAAAATTAAGAAATGTAATTTGACATATTAATAAATTAATTTATTTAATAAAACCATGTGTATTTTCAAAATTTATATAAATAACCTTTACATTATTATGTTCTCTCATTTTGTTAATAAAATATTATCTTCACCGGGACTATGAAAAGTATATGTCGTATTGCTTAAGTAGCATATCCAATATTTCATTACTCATTTTATACTTCTTTCTATGTTTTAAAATATTTACAAGCAACAAACACATAAAATAATATTATGAATAAAAAAGAGTCAAAGAAAAATAATAACAAATAAAATTATTAGTCTAAATGAAAACTCAAAGTTAACAAAAGAAAAAATATTATCTCTCATAAAGAATAGGGAAAATTAAATTTAATTCACGCAAAATCTCCTACGAATCCATTTTTGACAAATAGCAATTTATAACTCGAAATCCATTAATATTCATCGCTTGATGTTATAATTTCATCCTCCCCCCCCCCCCCCCCCTATGTAAAAGAGTCAAGAAAAACTATACAAATACATTATAGTATAAAATAAATTTCAAAGATAACAAACAAAAAATAATTTTATCTAAAAGAAAATAAAAATATGATGACATATTAGCTTACTGCTAATTAAAAGAATATATGAAATAATATTTGAAAAAATAAAGCACCTCAAAGTACAAATATTGTTAAACATTTTTCCACTAATTCTTTACCCAAAAGATGACTCAAAATAATACACAACTTTAGGGTCATTTTATAGTGTTAAGGTAATCTTTCACTTAAATAATTAGAAGTTGACTATGAAAAAGTTTAAGAGGTTATGATATGAAACGGTTTGAGGGTTATGAATATTATTAATACTAATTTCAAGGAATATGAATTATATAATTCAAGAGGTATACCAGTTTTATAAGAAAAAAAGTAATTTTAAAAACTAAGCGGAAAAAAATGTCAAATAAATAAAAAAAAAAAATAAGAAAAAAAAAATGAATGGGATCATAGAGAGGTGCACTCACATCCTCTATGATCCTCATCTATATATATAGTATAGATTCATAGATGAAAAATAACACAAACTTAAAAAGAAAAAGTTGAAGACATGGATGATCGATCCTGAATGAAAAAAATACTAGTCCTATATTTCCTAACGAATATTTAAAATTAATTTCCTCCACTACCAATACACGCCTCAATGATGATGACCACCTCCGTGACGGTGGTGATCGACACGTCCATCTCCGTAATCGCCACCTACACCTCCACAACCGTGACGGTGGCTGTCGACTCTGTGATGATGACGGTGGCCGTCTCCTCCTCCTCCGGCAGTAATAAGGTAAATATATTTCTCTATTATAGAAATAGTTAAAAGTATATCTCTAGTTATACTTCGGGTTCCCGTTATACTTTCGAACTAAGTATATCTTGTTGTACCTTCGAGTTAAACATACTAATATGACTAATATAGGACACATCAAATAACTAGGATTAAAAAAATAATTCAATTTAAAATAAATGAAATTTAGATACAACCCTCCCTCGCCTCAATAATTTAATCCGACCTAATCTAAACGTTAACCAACCTAATTTATCTTTCAAACATAAACTGGAAAAAGAAAATCTACAGCAAACGAAAGGAACATTGCAACTAGGAATAGTTTCAATATATAGCCACAAATTTGGTTTTAAAATATTTGTGACTATATTTTGATCTTAATTCAAATTTGGCCTTAGTTGAGATGCATCCATCGGTGACCAATTGAAGTTGACACAAATTTTTACTTAGCCTCCTTAATTAGACTTTGTTTATTTTAAACACTTTATGTAAAACTCAATTATGTCATTTTAACACTCTTTGTGCAATCAACAAAAAGATGATGTGTGTATGTGTTTGCTCGCAAATAAGATATAAAGTGTCAAATTAAATAAGGATATTTTGTCATTTGTTCAACAAGATCATAAATAATAAATTTTCAATTATAGAAGTTTTGTTAATTTACAATTTTTGAGGTTTTAATGTTTAACAAAAAAAACAATCAATTTAAAAGTTTAAATTATAAATTCAACCACAATTTCATTTTAAATCAACTTGATTTTAAGTCACGTCCAAACGAGCTCGAAAACAAATAAGTTACACGGTAGATGAAGGAACGCGAGATCTTAGGAACTAATATATGTATTAAAACAGTATGAATTCAACACCGTATACAATGGTGTCGTGGTGTAGTTGGTTATCACGTCAGTCTAACACACTGAAGGTCTCCGGTTCGAGTCCGGGCGACGCCAATCTTATACTTTTGTTTTTTTGAAGTAAATTATATATTTTAATTATTTAGTCAAAAATATGGTATTAATTAATACTGCAGTAATGTAATATTACAGGGAATCTTTTTGCATTGTTAAATCAAAAACTAACTTAAAAAGACAGTAAACTATTTAAACTTTGAAATACAGGATTTCTTCCCTTTTTAAATATTTAAACACCGGTTTTACTTTTATATAAAATAGCCAATAGCCATATAAATTTACTTTTTAATTTTCTTGTGTGCGCGATATCAGTTAGAATAGCATGTAGGAATAAAAAAAGGAAAGTGTGATGAGATAGATAGACGTTCAATTTTATCGCAGTTAGATATTCGATTATAATTTTGGACTAATCTTAAGACTTACATGAAAATAGTTTAAAATATATATTATTTAGATAATAAAATCGTTAAGAATTCACATTTTTATTGATAAAAAGGGAAATTAATGTATTCTACGTAAAATTATCACTACAAGAGATGACATAATTAAGAAAAATACCACTAAAACAAATTAGAATATAATTAAACAAATTAAAAAGGACACTAAATTAAATCCATGCCCAAGAAAAAAAGGTTACAGGCATGATATGGTCCTTATTTGCACTTTGATAATATATACCACTAGTACTATTTCTTATATACAATATCGTCGCAATGAATATTTACAAAATTAAGACTAAATTGATCCTAGCATCATCCTCCACAACCACCGCCACCGCAACCACCACCTCCTCCTCCACCACCGCATCCACCACAACCACAACCACCGCCTCCACCAGCCGCTAGCGTGAAATATAAGCCACACTTCCACTACTACAAGTTGTGCTATTCCGTGTTGTTTTAGTACCATAAACATAATTTTTTTTTTTCTTCTTGGTCTTCTCTACGTTATTTTTGGAGGCAGAGTTTTTACTAAAACACAAAAATCCCATGACAATTGAAGAAGTTAAAAAAGGGGATGATGTTGATATTATAATCTTTTTAATTTTGCGTAGAAATATCTTGATATATATATATATAGAGATAAGGTCGACAACGTATTCTCCTTCGATACAAGTATAATTTAGGATTCTATATGTGCGATCAACTTGCTATATTATCCTCCTTGCTAATTACGACGTTTCAAATTCTTATAAATATTACTCACTCCATTTTTAAAAAAATATCGTTTCATTGTTTTGACTTGTTGTTGACAAGCCAAAAACACTTATTTTGATTGAGAAAAATATTTCTTAAAAAAATTAAGGTGTTTGACTAGCATATTAAACTGCTTTTGATGAGAAGCAAAAACAATTTTCTGTTGTTGCAAAAGTTTTACTTCTTAAAAAAAAGTAGAAGAAAAACAAAAAATTTATTTCACGTATTTATAAATATATTCATTATATTTATTTATTTATAGTGGTGAACTTTCATATCTAGTGATTTTAATTTGTGGAATGGTTTTTAAATTTATTTTGCTTGATGTTTTGAATTATATTATGTTAATATTATAATAATATTCATTTATTTTTGGTTTTATCTAGTTAAAATATTGATTCAAAATTTAAATAGTACATATTAATTTAATAAAATTGAAATATTAGTTCTAGACTTTATAGTAGATATTTAAAATAATAACCTTTTTATAAATAATTTTAATATTAAAGTGCATTGATATTTGTTTTTTTTTTTTTTTTGTAATTTTACTCTCAAAAACATTTTCTTATAAATGACTAGCCTAACACAATTTGCTTATTAAAAATACTTTCAAATGAATTAAACAAACACAAATTATTATTTTTTTCAAAACAATTTCTGAAAAAGCCTTTAAGAAAAAAATATAAATATAAATTGTTTTAGGACCAAAATTTATGTGTTTACATAATCGCCTCTTTTAATGTAAGGAAAACATTTATTAGATAAAAACTGTTTAAAATTAGATAACAATTTAATGAGAACTTTA
The DNA here is from genome assembly GCA_027704765.1 of Solanum habrochaites. Taxonomy (NCBI): domain Eukaryota; kingdom Viridiplantae; phylum Streptophyta; class Magnoliopsida; order Solanales; family Solanaceae; genus Solanum; species Solanum habrochaites. Next base: position 84,186,241 of record JAKWJA010002489.1, read on the forward strand.
ATAATGAATATTCGATTAAAACGCCAGATTTTTCAAAGCAATGAATATTTCAAGAGGGCGGGTTAGGTGTTTTAGCATTAATTCTTTTAGTGCCATATTTGGCTGATTATTCCTTTTCTTCTTTAATTAAAAACAATATATTTGTAATGATTGATCTTTTAATTTTTACTATATTAATTTTACATATTTATGTGTCAAAGGGTAATTTTTTTTTTAAAAAATCTTTGTTAACATTTCTTGTTGTAGATATAATTATTGAAGGTCCCGTAGAACAAAAATTTAAGGTAAAGTCGTAAAATATTATTATTATTATTTTTATGTCAAATTATCTATCACAATTTTAAAAGTAATTATCTTAAATTATTTATAAATTTTTAGAAATTTAAGACAAAATTAATATATTTTTTCTATTTTATCCTTACAAGTAATTGGTTTTGATAACTACAGATATCTCAATAGCAGAAGCAAATCTAGGTCTAAGGGGTGAGTGTATTCACTCAAAGTCACTTGTCAAAAAATTATATTATATATTTAAGATATTTTTATTTTTTTATTGTGTATATAATATAAAGATAAATGTCAAATTTGTTGAACACAAAACTAAGGGGCATAGTAATTTTTAAGAGATCCAAAATTCATGATGAGATATCAATTCAAAATCAATCACATTATTATGAACTAATGCAATGATTCACCTTTTAATTATTATGGACGTTATTTAAAGCGTTTTTACTTAACAAAATTTTAAGATTTGTTATCTCCTTTTATTGTCATGCTAGGAAAGCTGGTTAGTATATTTTTCAAACTTTTTTTAAATTAATAGTATAAAAAATATCTATTTTTAAGGGTAAACACGGAGACTGTTCAAATTACTACAATAACAGTAATAATAAAAATAATCTGTTTGATATAATTTTATAAAAAAATAGGTAAGAATGTTCAGAAAATGAATACAAAAATTTTGATTTGAATTTTAAATCTTTGAATTCAAGAAATCCAACCAGGAATTGTTTTTTTTTATTTAATAGCATTTGACACACACACATATAAAGTTTTAAAAATTATATTATGGGTAGACAAATCTCCCAGTTCAATTTTAAAATTTTCAAATAAAGTACTAACTCTTTTTTCATGATAAAATGCCCACCAAAATTATTCCAAGAGTTTAGTCTATTAGCTTTGGTCCAAAACAGACCAACTTAATAAACTTCAACGAGTTATTTTGTGTGAAGTATAATATATATAAATATATATATTTCGTAAATTAGTGTAACATTTATATGAAGGTCAAATCTAAATCATCCTAGTTTGAGAAATACGTTATTAACGACTCTCGAATTATAGATAAATCTTAGGAATGTAGAATCAAAGGAGGAACAAAATTGTACCCGCACCTTTATCAATAAATATTCATGTTTTTTTCAGATTTTATTTGTGTGGTTGATTTATTTTTCATATGTTAAAATTTTGCAAATAACTCCCTCTTAATTACTAGTTTACTTTTAAATTGACACACCTTTTCAAAAAATAATAATTAACATAGTGAGTTTACCATTTTATCCATATTAATTATGAAGTAGATAAATTAAAAACTAAAATTTTTTCAAAATTTTTAACTTTTTCAAAGTAATTAATTGAGGATACAATTTGTCAAAATGGACAAATAATTAAAAACAACTAAAAAGGGAAAAATATATACAAATAATTAGAGGCAGAATGAGTAGCTTATTCTAAAATAATTAATCAAGGAATAACTTATTATGGGCTATTGATATCCGTAGTTATAAGACCATCTCCAACCCAACACCAAATTTTATACAAAATCTATACTTGGTGTAAAATTTAATTTTTTGAGCTCCAATCCACACCAATTTTTATACCAAATTTGGTGTGTGGATAGTGTTACACCAAATTTGGTATAACACTATCACAACAAATAATTTTTTGAATATTATAATATTATTTTATTATATAAACTTCTAATTAACATTATATAAATCGTATGTTTTAATTAAATCTCTTCTATTATTAATTTTTTTCATATAATATTTTTATAATATTAATTTTAGAAATAAAATTTAATTTTTTATATACAATTTTTTAAAAAAATTAAATTTATGTTAATTCTATTATATATTATATAAATTACAATTAATCTTCACAAAGTTTTAAAATGCAAACACATAAATTTTTAAACAAATAATGCAATGTGTGTGTATATATATATATATATAATGATTGTTTTAGGAAAAAATTATTTATAAATAAAATAAATATTAAAAAACATTGATGTAAAATTTGGTGCAGTGGACTGGAGATGCCCTCCGCCACCAAAGAAGCACTATATTTATCCTATATTATAGGACGACTAAGATTAGTCTACTAGATAAAAAGATGGGTGAAAATTGCTCAGCCCCAACTCGTATGGAGAACAAAAACACTGTCATCTCCGAAAAATTGTCTGCAGAATCTATTTCTAAGTTCAATAGATTCCTCAAAGGCATGGGGGTCTTCAACCTTAATTTCCTCCGTATGACACTAAGGATTCTTTCTCTGAACTCAACCGGAGCTTCCTCAAGGTTCAACATATCCACCGTGGCAAGATTTCCTGTATTGTCTCTGTCAAACTTCCTATCATGGTAAACAATTCTTGTTTTGAATATTTTATTTGGTTGAAAAGATCCTGTCTTTCTTGAATTTTGTTTGATTCCCATTTTCGAAAATCCCTAATTTTGTCTGAAAATGAAAAGTTAATTCTTTAGAATTGAAAATGTAATCGACCCAAAATGGAACAGATTGATTATTGAGGATTCATACCTTCCCACTGATCCCAACTAGTTTTGGATTTAGGCGTACTTCTCTCAGGTCTGTCCAGAGAGAAGTCACTGGTTACATGGACAAGTAGGTTTCTATTCAATAGCTTGAAGAAAACTGTTATTCATTCTACATATCTAAGCATCCTGGGCTCGTTCTGTTTCGCTTTTTTGCCGATGGTTGGAAGTGGTTAGGGGACAAATATCATTTTGAGGGATATATAAGTGAGATTGAAGGAGGTGGTTCAAGTTGAGATTCTCAAGACTTGGATTTTTAGATGTCAGATGGCATATGCATTTAGGCGTTGATATTGTTATGGATTTGAGGTATCCCCAATTGTGAGACTTCCACTTAATCTATTCCATCCAATGGACTTTTACACATTTACCTTGGAATTGAAACAACTGATTTTATTCCACTCAATGTGCTGAGACAGAATCCTACGAGTCTCCTGTACTTAGCATTTCCAGCCAACACAATAAAGGTAAAGGTTGGGGTAAGGGGTATATATACTTGACATCTCTATCTAACCTCCTTCATCATCCTCATGCAATGGTGCAATCTTTTTGCGGATACTATCAACTTCCAAGTTGCATTTTATTCAATTGCGTCGAGTGTATACTATTTTCTTTTCGTTCTTTTAGCTGTTACCGGCGAAATAAAGTATTGGAATACATTGGTTTACTTATTTCCTTGCAGAATATCTATGGTTCACTGCACGGAGGAGCAGGTGGAGATGTAGCAGTAAGGGTAGCAACTGCCTGTGCTCGAACTATCGTGGGAAAGGATAAAGAGCTCTTTCTAGGAGAATTAAGCATATCTTATCTCTCTAGTGCTCCTGAAAATGTGAGTCTTTAAGGCATTTGTTTTGTTCTCTCAGCATTCTCCGTGTTAATGCGTTGCTTGCAGCTTAAGCATCAAGAAAGAGCATGTCAAGATTTGGGTGGTCTTTTTTCTTTTCACCTGCTACAGCGTGTGTGAATTTTCTTACAGTTTTATAAATACTGCATTTATGTTTATTTGTTTAACAGCAGACACGACAAACGCATATGGAATTATAAGATGAGAAAGTCATAGAACTAACCTAGACTTGCAAAGTAGGAACACAGCCATCATGTTGGATTGTCTTGTTTTAACCATGCTACTCTCTCCATTGCATATTACTTAGCCCCTGTTGACCTGACGCACCCCTTAAGAAAGCTTTAATTAAAGATGTATATTACTAAACTATCCTTATTAATGATGCTTTGGATCTCTAAATTTGACTACTACTACTACTTTATTTAGTTACTTAATATCAAGGATTGAAAGGGAAATATATAACATAACTCTGTTGATTTCATAAATTGGACAAGTAAATTGAAACAACTATTACAAGTATGAGGGCCATGTAATATGAAGCGGATGGAGTATTTGTTTACTGAGGTATAAAAATATATCAACATGATAAGTTAGCTATATGTCTGCAATATTTATGTGTTGAGGTACAACACCCATCTTGCCTTTTCAGTAATTTATTTCTCTTTTGGATTGGGGATACTCACAGGCCGAAGTAATAGTTAATGCATCCGTTGTTCGAAGTGGAAGAAACCTGACTGTAGTTGCCCTGGATTTTAGACTAAAGGACTCTGAGAAACTGTGTTACATTTCTCGGGCAACATTCTATCACGTGCCTGTAGCAAGTTTATGAACTAGACCTGGGGTGCAACACATTAAGCTAAAGACATCCTGCTGGTAGGTATATAAGTTCTTCAATATGTATCCAGATAACTTCTGTGGCCTTTTCATTCTGTGCATGTTGCCTCATATTTGAGTTCTTTTGGTTATAGTACCTGCGTTCCAGGAATCTGATAACATGTCCAATTTCTTGTCGTTGACAAGCTTTGGAACTATAAAATATTAAAGTACTTTTTGTGGAGCTTTGTCAAATTTAAAGCAAACTACATTCTTCAATCAGCTTGGTTCACGATGTATTGATGTGTATCAGTTCCAAAACTTATGTTCCCTTTGCCATTGCTTACATGGTACTAATTGTATTCTGGTGTTCAACTACCTTTTCGACTCCTTAAAATCGTGCAATATTCTGTGATTGTCAAAAGTAATGTCATGTCTGTTTAACATTTTGCACTTGCACGTACTTTTGAATAAAAACTAACTACATCAAAATCTTTTCTGTTGACAAACAGGTTAATACCAGGTAAGTCTCAATGTTGGTAGGCTTACAAAGTTTTCGAACTTCATTAGCATCGGGAAAAGTTCAGCTGTCACTGGAGGGTGTGTTCTCTATCAGAGGAGCTTAGAAACGTTTTTGTAAATAAACCGTCTTCGTTTCTGCCAAATAGTGATACTATGTTGGCATCATTGTCCTGTTACAAACTCAGTAATGTTAAGAAATGTAAATGGAAAGCAAACCATTAATCTAAGATGAGTAAACATCGTGTACTTGTACCTATATTTTGTGCTAGGGCTGTGCAAATTTCGGGTCACACCAATAAACCAAACTGAAAATAGGTTTATCGAGTTAATGGTTCGGGTACTTGGGGCTCTTGTTTTTTTGGATTTTTAACTGTTAGGTATCCTATGATACTGGATTTTTAACTGTTAGGTAAATTAGGTAGCATTTTCACTAGCAAAACTCCCAGAAAATACTTCCCAACTTTTTTTTTAATTTTAAAAAAGCATTTCTATGTTTAGGAAAAAAGGATGAATAAGACCTAACAAACTTATGCAAGAAATGATCAACACAATCTTGTCGATTAATCAGGTAATAACTTGATTATAATGATTTATATGGCTACAAACCTGATAAGTCAAATTGATAATGACCACAATTCAGTCACATGTGAGCTGAGCTGTCATAACTAATTCTGGGGAGCATTTGCAAAATGTAAATGAAATAGGGATTAAAACAGAAATAGAGTAATAAGTGACTATGTACTGTTTCATTGCTGGAGTTGGGACTAGGGAGGCAAGAAGAAGAATAAGATAATGGTGGAAGATAATTCAAAGCGGAAGAGTTCATACACAAAAGACACAATCATCTCGAAAGAAATATCTGAGGAGAACGTTGCTCTGGTTGATATCCTCTTCATGCACGTGCTACAGGACGGTTACAAAATTCCACAGCAATATAATGATGTTAAGGATTTCTTCTCTCATCTCATTCGCACCTGCCTCAAGCTCCACACTACACACCCTGGAAAAATCTCCTGCATTCTATCTGTCAAACCTGCAATCTTGGTAATATATGATTTTTCGGTTAATTAACTTCTACCAAACCCCCCTTTTTGAAAATTCTAGGGCTTACCAGTTTTGTCGATTGATGAATTTCGCCTAATTAATTGAAGGGTTGAGTTGCTCCATCTTTTGATGACACGTATGTAAATCACAGGCTCGATTTGTGAACAATCATCTGTGCAGAAATGGTTTAGAGTCCCTTACATGCTTTTGATTGAGCTGATTTTTGGATTTAGGGCAAAACCTCTGCTTATTCTCGGTTCACCGCAGTATTGAATACTCGTGCTACAGAGTAAATTTCAATGTTCTTTTTGCAGAAAAACACAACGGCTTTGTTTGATTTGTGCTTTTGTTTTTTTCTTCTGGTTGCCTTCCAAAGTTGTATTTGCCATGTGATTGATGAGTGTGCAACCTCTTTATTGTACTGGATTGTAGAATGCTTATAGTACCTTGCATGGAGGAGCAATTGGAGCTGTCGCAGAGAGGGTGTCAATTGCCTGTGCCAGAACTGTTGTAGGAAAGGATAAGGAACTCTTTCTTGGAGAATTGAGAATGTCATATCATTCTGCTGCTCCATGCAATGTGAGTATTAAAGCTTTCATTTAAGATCATTTTACCTCCTCAATGTCACTAGATCTAACAACTTGGTAGGAGCTATTGCATATCATAAAAGGAGATTTCATTCTTTTCTCTTTCCCTATATTTATTTACCTTTATATTTGTGTCCTCTCTAGGCAGAGGTGGTCATAGACGGGTCTATCATTCGGAGTGGAAGGAACATAACTGTAGTTGCAGTTGATTTTCGGCTCAAGGACTCGAGGAAATTGGTCTACACCTCGAATGCAACATTCTATCACATGCCTGTCCCAAGTTTATGAACTTAAACTCAAACACATTAGGTAGATACATTTGCTAAACTCGTTCAGCAGCTCATATAACATCACTGGATGAATTTGAGACTTAGAGTACTCTTATCTGTAATCACCAAAGCATATTTACATCTAGCATTATCAGAGATTCCCTTATTTGTCATCTGTATCATCTATGTAATCAAGAGTTGCTTGATGAAATACACAATGGAATCATGATTTATTGAAATAGAATGAAGTGAAAATCATGTACATCACTCTTGTATTAGTGGTTTGTCCAATGAAACTCCACTTTAACTGGACTGCTGCATCACTACTTATACTGCATGTCTGCAACAATGACAAGGAGATAGCAGATTTTTTTTTTAATTTACAATCAATGGCATCCGTTATCCTGGACGGCTTAAATGTAACTTCTGATGAACACAGCCTCAATGAAATAGATGAGATCTAGACAATAAAGGAGCATTAGGAACTCTTTTTGTAAAAGACCATTGCTAATGTCTCATTATTCTTCTCACTTCAAAATGTTTATCTGCATCTTGTTAACATCAGATAGGAGTTCACCTGAGGACTAACTGCACAATGAGAAATCAAGAAAACGATACAAATTTTGGAAAGATTCTTCATTGAGCTAGTGGCTGGTGAATCACACTGTTCAAAGAGTGAGCAGCCCAGTTTTAATGATTGGAGTGTTATAATATATGATCGCTTTAATTTGGTAATATACAGACTTGCTTTTTTGGATTTGTATTCCTAGCCAACTGGAATATAAATTCTGTTTTTACTGGAATTTTCTTTACTTCATGATTTGGTGATGGAATACCCAGAAGTTTTGCCCCTTTACTAAAGACAAATTAAGTAATACTTAAAAAAAAAATGTTAATGCTGGAAACCAGTGTGGTCCCATTCCTGGATGTTCACTTATTTTATATTATATTAACACCTTGTTGATTGGTTATGGCGAATTAGGGGTCAATGGAATGAACAGTATATCAGTCCAGATACATATTCAAAATTAAATTTGTTGATTGGATAGCAAATTGCTTAGGTATATAGAGTTGAATCTTTGGTAGATGGGGGAAGAGAGTTCATTCACCAAAGACACAATCATCTCCGAAGATTTATCTGAGGAAGCCGCTTTCTTGGCGGATCGTCTCCTCAGCCGCGTGCAACTCCACGGGGACAAGTTTCCAGCCGGATATCAATCTTTCTCTGAACTCACTCGCGGCTGCCTCAAGGTCCACAGCATCCATCCTGGCAAAGTCTCCTGCATTTTATCTGTCAAATCTGCAATCTCGGTAAAATATTTGGGATCTGATTTTCACTTCTGTTCAATCTCTGTTTCTTTTCTTCTAGTTGGATGGGCTTGCCCTCACTCTAATATGACAAGTGTGCAACCTCTTTATTGTAGAATATTTATGGTAGCATGCATGGAGGAGCAGTTGGAGCTGTCGCAGAGACGGTGTCAATTGCCTGTGCTAGAACTGTTGTAGGAAAGGATAAGAAACTCTTTCTCGGAGAATTGAGAATGTCATATCTTTCTACTGCTAAAAGCAATGTGAGTATTAAAGCTTTCGTATAAGCTCCCTTAACCTCAATAGAACTACAAGTTATAGTATAGTAACAATTTGGTAAAGACCAAATGCACATCATAAGAGGTCTCTTTCCTATTTATTTGCTTTTGTATTTGTGTCCACTCTAGGCAGAGGTGATCGTAGATGGGTCTATTATTAAGAGTGGAAGGAGCACAACTGTAGTTGCAACTGATTTTCGGCTCAAGGACTCGAAGAAATTGGTCTACACCTCGAATGCAACATTCTATCACATGCCCATCGCAAGTTTATGAACTCAAATCAACACATCACGTAGATACATTTGCTAAACCTGTTCAGCAGATCCAGCTCATGTACAATTGCAGATCATTGATATAATCTCGAGTCTCAGTTCTGCCATCACCATATCAATATCTCCTATTATCTGAAATTCCCTTATTTGTCTTCTGTTTCGTCTTTGAAACTAAAGTGTTGCTTGATGAAATACACAATTGAACCATGATATATTGAAAGAGAACGAAGTGAAAAATCATGTACATCAATCTTGTATTAGCTGTGTGTCCAATGAAACTCCACTTCAACTACAATACTGTATTACTACTTAATACTGCAACAATGACAAGGAGATGACACTGATCTTTTGATTTTAAAAAAAGGCGATGCAACTAATTGCATCAGTCGTACTGAACAACTAAGTGTCTCTTCTGATGACACATCCTCAATGAAATAGAGCAGATCTAGATAAACAAAGGAGCATAAGGCACTCTTTCTGTTAAAGACAAAAATTTCTAATGTCTCATTACTCCTCTTCTCGCCAAAATGTTTGTGTCTTGTTAACACCAGAGAGTTCACCTGAGACGAAAAAATAATTATGGTATTGTACGATGAGAAAATGATACTACCAGAACCAAGAGTAAGGCATTCTTTAGCATCAAGCTAGTGTCAGAATATTTGATTGCTTTAGTTTGGTAATTTACAGTAAATCATATATATTATGTTCCCACTGCACGAACTATTTGTATACGAATTATACTACATGGATTGTTATACAAAATAATAGAATGATGCATTGATTGTTAATACTACCAAATCAAGAACTCGCTTAATACACCATTACAAATACATGTGTTCCAATCTACCTCCTATACAACAGTACACCAAATTCCCCAATAACTCTACCCATCAAATTCAAGCAAATGGAAAGAAATCACCAAATAAGTTTTTGCTTTAAACAGGATTTGAACCTAAATCCTAATGGTCTTCATTCCAGTTTCATTGACAGCTACTCCTTACTCTGGATACTCTTGATTCTAAAGTATTCACATTGATCTACACTTAGTGAGATTATCTCCGAAATAAGGAAATATACCACACTAGGATTTTAGGCTCCCATAGTTGATATACTAATTAGAACTGCACAAATAATAAATGAATGTTTCCAGAATCTTATAGACTGTTATTGGTCATATTGATACTGTTGGAATGATAAACAGCATTCCGTTAGCAAAGTGTTCTCATTTGTCTTGTAGCCGTACTAGTTCCTCACCTAACTATAAGTTTGAGATGCCAAGAATATATAGATTAATTTTGGGATTTGACATTTTCTATCACCATAAAAACTCAAACTAAATACGGATTGGAAGACCACACAGTCATATGCCATAATATTTAATATAGTGACATACTTAGAATATAGGAGAAACTGTCACTGAATCATGCCTCATGGGAAGATAGCATCAACAAATTCCTCAGCATTGAACGGTTGGAGGTCATCTACACCTTCCCCAACACCTACAAATTTTACAGGAATACCAAGCTCATCAACCACACTGACCTGCAATGCCAGAAGTTTGAGATCATTTAAGTAGTTGCAATTTCTCAGTTTTTAATAGAGACAAATTTAACCACAACAAAATCATAAAAGAAAAATGAGCTAAATTTGGAGAATTAAAAGTATACCACACAGCCACCTCGAGCAGAACCATCAAGTTTAGTCAATATTAACCCAGTGATTCCAACAACCTAGAGAAGAAGGCAATTTCATGAACAACCTTGAACTAAGCAACATATAGAGGTTCAGAATAACAAGCTGACAAGGGTCATTACCTCATTAAACTCTCTTGCTTGAGGAAGCATATTTAAACCAGTAGTTCCATCCAGTACTAGCAAGATTTCCTGCAAAAGTTCATCATGTTATTCTTACATTATGACAAGGGTTTTCCATTCAGCAACAAGAGAAGTTTAGGTCAGTCTAGAAAGAATTTAAGCACGGTAAATAGAATGGGCTGGAAATTGGATTTTAGATGACAAAGAGGAGCCAATAACTAAGAAAGGTAAAAGGATAAAACAACCATGGTTATGCATACAAAAGATTCCAATAACTTTAATAGGGTTTCACTATTGTACCCATTCATGTTTACACTTGAAAAGATATCAAAAAATACAATCTAACTTGATCTTCAATATTGTTCTTTTGTCGTTAAAACACCTCGTATTCCTATCTTTCCAAATGCATCACCAAATAGCTGTATAGTATTATTCCATGCTCTCTTCAGATGCTCTGAAATCCCATGAAGAATCAAATTTATCTAAAATCCTGCTATTTTATTTTTCCTTGAAAAGGGTCTTGTATGTTTTGAATACATAACATTGGTACTTCATAATGTGGGAATAGATCTTGCAACAAAACTCACATTGGTACTTCATTACATACTGGTTATGTTAAGAAGTACTTTTGTGTACATTATAGGGACTCCATTGTATGCTTAAACATCTTAAGTTCTCCAAAAGATGGGACAAGCCGTTATGGATGTTTAACAGTAAAATAAAGAAAAAAGCTGAAGAGATCAAGTTTAACATACATTAGGTGCTCCATTAACAATTTTACTGACAACTTTTTTGCATGCCACCAATTCCTCCATTAAGCTATAGTTGGTGTGCAAACCTGGTAAAATTATCAATTTTGGTTACTCAGAGATACTCTATAAGTGTGAATAAGAAAGTTGCTTACATATTCACAAAACTTACGGCCAGATGTGTCGCATAAAACAATATCGAAACCCTCTTCCTTTCCTCTTTTAACAGCCTGTGAAATAACTACTCAGGAAGAACTTCAAGATCACGTGGTCAGAAAGAAGTAAAGTTTCCACTGACATTTTTATTTGGGTTAATGTCTAGCGCTACCTGACGATGCCTTAGCTTTCTCTTTTTCAGCAACAACAATCTCACAACCAGTCCTTTCAGCCCAGATTTCTAACTGATCACTAGCAGCTGCTCTAAATGTATCACCAGCTGCTAATAGTATCTGCAAAAAGACCACAGAATGGAAGTGTGAGAAGCAGGAGTTATCCTGTCATGAGTAAAGAAGAATGTATCACCAGCTGCTAATAGCATCTAATTCTAATTAAGTGGCAGAGAATGTTTGAGTGAGTTTTTCATAATGCAACAAATACTTTATCCTGAGAACCAATTTCCTTTGTGATTAAATATCAAAGGATTGTAAAAGAATGAGAGATTTACACAACAAGAATACATAAAACTTACTGGTGACCGTAAGGAAAACTATCAGCACTTGTCCTCAAAGCGAAGGAAGGATCATGAAATGTTTCAAGTTGTTAAGGTTTAATAATGGAAAGCATATCCCAAGATATATTTACTGTTATGAGTGTGAAGATTTGCACAAGGTTGGAAGGCAGCCATAGGAATATCTTCCTTCGTTTCAGTTTAATCAAGATATTTCTTGACAGAACTATTCAACCTAATGATTGTGTCAGTTCCTCAAACCAACTCAAGAACATAAAAGCTTTCAACACCACCAATTTCGATAGCATGTTTCCATATTAGCAGATGAGGAGTCAGTGCCTGGAGTCCTAGAGTTTAAGCTTCAGCATATCTAACAGTCTAACCTTGCCCCAAAAATTTCTTTAAAATGCAATGCCATACTTTAATCAAAACGAATATTGGTAATTATCATTTCAAACATAACCTAATGCTCACTGGAGAAATTTGACTGGAAATATTTGTTAATACACAGTGATCATCAATTTTAGTGATGCAGAAAAGTGGCTTGCACTAATAGTTCTGCATCATAGCTGCCAGCTACAAGATAACATTTAGCCTCACCTTTGCCCCTTCTCTCTTCAACCTATTTGCCAACTTTCCTGCATTAGTAGAAAAAGAGTTACGGTCACAAGTTACTGCCACTTTTTAAATTGTTGAATATGTGATGAACGTCCCAGAATTTTTTGCTCCTCTTACTACTCATTATTACAAATCAAATGTTCTCGAGAGGATTAAGAAAAAAAGGCAAAAGTACTACTCAAATTTGCAGTAAAAATGGATTTTAGAGAAATTTCACTGTTGCCACAAACATATAACAGCTTTTCTTTCTTGCACATTGACTCATTTACCAACCAACAATATGAAGGTTTACCATGAAACAAAACTTAGTTCCCTTACCAAGAGATGTTGTCTTCCCACCTCCATTGACACCCACAATCATGATTACTGCTGGTTTCCTAGTACATAAAAGCAAGCACCAAATTTTAGTTCACTCCACTAAAAGACAAGTTTAAGATAAATGTAAACTTTAAATTAGTAAAGCAGTTGAAACCTGAAGCCCAGACTGAGTTCTGTTTTAGGTGCTTTACTAGTCAATAGATCCAAGATACTCTTCTTTAGAACACTCTTCATATCATATCATTGCATTTCACAAAATCAACACATCCATACGCAAGAAAAACAGAAAATTAACAAACAAGCAATAAAATAAATGTGTAAAACTACTATGCGTAGAGCATGAGCCGTCATAAGTTTTCCCCGTGAACAAATTGAATGAAATAGTTTTATTTCTAAAACAGCATATTGCATAGGCCAGTGTGTTACTGAAAAAAATTGAATATATCAGCATGCTTACTTTTATCTCACTTCCTGATTTGATTTTCCCTGCATATATATCCTCCCGCAAGCTCTCCACAATCTTTATGGTAATCTTCGGCCCAAAATCAGCGACCAACAGAACCTGAAACCACAGTCGAAAATTGTCTCAATCCTCAACACTTGCATGTGCCAGAAAGTAATAATTTAATTAGCTAAAATAACTGCACGATCAGTATTTGGACATAAATATACTACGTAATGCAAGACACCATATACTGATACTAATCTCGGCATAAGGATCAGGAACATTCATTTGAGACAGTTTCTATATCGAAGAAGAAACTTTCCCTTTCCCAGGAAGTTCATATGTAAAGATGTAAAACTTCCCATTCAACTCTAGTTCATCAAATAACGTGTAACTTTATAATATATTAATTCCACTTTCTACAGCAATTTTAGCACGACAAAGGGAAGCACTACGCCATGCTGAGAGACGTCCAAATTATTATTTAAACCCTGTTTCAAATAATTAAGACTGTGACATAATTTTGCAGCAAATAGTGGGCAAAGGTGAAGATCATCAGGAATGTACATCGAAAAATCATAAAATACCTAAGGAACCACACGAAAAATTGCTCGGATTAGCAAAAATAGCAACGGAAACTCAAAAAGAGTAGTCTTCTCATCTCAATTAATGAAAAATCATTTGCACTTACTCATTTTATGCAACTTCCAGAAACACGACATTATGAAATTATTCAAAATTTTAAGTATCCCTAGCATGTAACTTTTCAATCATTACTTCGACATTTTCTTCTCCTATAAGAAGCATAATACTATATAAACTAAAACAACATCTCAGACCGTAATTTTCAATTTCAGTTTTAGCAAGAATCGAAAGGGTATTTGGAACTAAACCTCTTCAAGTTCATCAAGAACACGATCAGTATCAGAAAGGTTCCAGTAAAGGAGGAGTTCATCAATAACAGCTAAATTGTCTCGAGTTTTTGAGAATCCTGAGAACAGTTTCTCCACATCACTCTTGGCTTTCTCTTTCAGCAAACGACCAAGCTTCGTGAAGAACCCCGTTTGACCCGCCGAGCATCTAAACCGGGACTGATCGAACCGGGTTTTGGATGTGAAGTGGAGGAGAGTTGAACCGGAGTTAGAATGTGGGAATACCGATTTGGAAGGAAGATGTGGGAGACGAGAAGATAACGTTGAAGCCATTTCGTTCAGCTCAGAAGCAGCAATGGAGAAGATAATGCAGCTTCACACGACGCCGTTTTATTGTTCTTTAACATTTTTTTTCTCTCTTCTAGTTTTCAAAAAGAACTTTTACACCTAATATTTTCGAAATAAGCATGTTTATTTTTTGATATTAGAAAGTTTATAATTTTATAGAAAATAAAGTATAGAATTATTTAGATAATAATTAGGGAATTTATATAAATAAATTAGTCTAGTAGTTAATTACTTAAATCACTCTATGCTAGCTTACCTTTGAATTATTATAAATTTTTATTAAAATTTTTAATTCTTTCAATACCTTTTAATAATAGGGCAACTTTCACCTATAGCCAAACCAAAAATTCAATGATTGTATGTTAATCAAACTTTTCATAATTTGCGCTCCATAGGCAAACATAAAAACTGTATAATCGTATACCATTACAAGTATAATAATTCGCTGAGCCTAAATTGTATAATTCGCTGGCCATTCGCTGCAATTGTATAATTAGTTTTGCATACGTGAATCGAATTAAAATGTATGTAATTGCATAATTATAAGTTTATAACAAAAAGATATATGTTTTTCTCCCTTTATATAAAAACAGAAACACATATATACACTTCTGTTTGTATAAAAGCTAATGAAAAAATTTGATTTCACTGCAATGTATAATTCACAATTGTATATTCGCTTTGGCTTTTTTTTTCTCTTCAATATTTGAAGTAAAATGTTTGTAAATATATCATTAAGTGTATAACACGAAGATATACATTTTTGTCATGTGGTATATAAATTTTTCTCTCGCTTTATACAAACAAACGAAATTATACACTTCTGTGTAATACCGCGAGAGAGTCCGAATGGGAGAGTGGCGAGCGAGACTTCTGGAGAAGATCCCTGACAATTTTTGCCACGTTGCTATGGAGCCAATTAGAATCAAGACCCTCAAGCTATTCCATTTAATTTAGGTGTATTAGTTTTTCTATTATATATAATTTTTCCTTTAATATATGTATCTCAGCAATAAATAAATTGTGATTGCTCTTTATTGATACAGTTTCATTTTTTTGGATAGTTTTGCCTCAGGCCTAACCATTGTGTAACTTCTTTATAGGACACAAAGGAGTCCATCTGAATAAATCAGTGTGTTCAAAATTTTCTCTCTCACTATCAAACATCAATTCATAGGATAAAAATTAGGTGCAATTTAATTTAGATACATTTTATTCAAGTGGATTCGCATGTATATGAGATACATAACAAATCAGCTTGTTCTCCCTCTCCTTTCTCTTATTTCACTTGTCACTCTCTTATGTAAATACATGTATATAGTGTGATTCACGTGAAATTGGGATGTATAACAAATCCTCTAGCTTCTCTCTCTATTTTAGTGTATGTGATAGCAAAAGTACATATATCTAGTTCAGCATCTTTCTCAATATATAGTAAAAACTCTTAATTAGTGATAATATTCATAATATTTTAAAAGTATAGATAATAATAATAAATATGGAAGTAGAGTATGTTACTTAATTTTTCTTTATAATATAATCGTATCATATTTATAATAATTTTGATAACTGTGGTGCTATTCTTCAAATCTCTTAATTCAAAGTTTTTAAAAAAATTAAAGATTAAAAAAATTGAGAATGCGTACGTATTTCCACATTATACTATTTAGTCTCATATTATAATTCCCACATTACAGTCCAATAATTTATCTACAGAAGATAATTCGAAGAGATAAGACATTATCAGTATCCTACTTTCACAAATTAGAATTTTAATTTTATAACTCATTACATATATTCTCTTTATTGTTCCATGCTACTGGGGTTTTCTTATTTAGTTGTAAGTTTTTTATATCAAAATTTAAGTGTGCGATTGATAATAAATTTTGAATCAAATTTTAAAATTTAATCCAAAAAAATTATAGTTTCAGTTATAAAATTTCAATTTTTTTTCCAAGTAAAAATGTATGTCCAAATAAAATTTGAAGTTATCAAAATTACAATTCAAAAATTCAAGTTTTTAAATTTGAAACTTCAAAATCTACTACAAATCAAAGTTCAATACACATGAATCGTTTCAAACCTTGACTATAGCTTGTTAAGAACTTGCTCATTTGCTAGATTTCAGAATAGTGCATTTCTGAAAAATTAGTAATAGAAATTTGACCATTCAACAATTTTTTGTCTTATGTCAGAAGTGATTTTGCCCTTTTAATTAAAAAAAAAATTAATCTCCCCTTATAAAATTTTTGACAATTTTATTTTTACCTTTTTAGCTCCGCACTCTTTTCTATTATTAGCCTTTAAGGCAGGGAGTTACTCCTCCAGCTGGGAAACTCTCCTATCAAGCATGACTTTAAGGAACAAAATAGGTTGACTGACTTGCTAACTAAACAAGGTTAGCTGCTGACAGATTATAACAGCCTAAATTCTATGTGAATTTCCTGTTATACGCTTTTGGTGCACTCTCGATATGTCATATAATATAGCAAATGTTGTCAAACTCCAATAGGAGAATGAGGCTCTTATCGAGAGAAATGTTAAAAATATTTCTAAATTTGACAAAAATTTTAGGGTATATTTTACTCATGTTGAAAGATCGTGAATATATTTAAGTTCAGTTAATTAAATAATAAGTATTTTTAAAACTGTCAATAATTCAAAGATGAACTAATAATTCATGTCAAGAGAAATATTCCAAATACTTCTCTTTTGAAAAATGAATAATGCACATAAGGAATGAACTATTTTTACTAGGAAAAAAACAAAAACTCCTATATAATTCACTAAAATCCTCCTCCTATTGTGGCAGAACAATTTAGTGTTAGTAGTAATGTGATATGTGCTATTGTAATGTTGCATGATATCTTAAATATAATATATTAATCTTTCATTTTAACTAAAAGACACTCCTTTTTAATGAAGTCGCGTAAAATAAATAAAGAATAAAATAACATAAATTAGATTAGAATAAAAATATTATAAAACAAAATGAATATAATATATGATAACGTAATAATATGATGTATTATGATTTCGAAAGCAATATGACATGATGAAATTGACTAGTATTTTGCATAAATTCTAAACCATTTAGGAGTCTTTTGATCAATTTTGATGTTTTTTTCCAAACAACCCTGCAAGTCTTTTTTTAATTAAACAAGATAACTCTGTACTATTAATTGAAAGTGTATATATATATAAAATATATGTGGGTAATAGGATCAGACCACACGACTTAATTATTTATATGTATTATTTGAATGATTTAACAATTTAAAAATATTTACAATGACAACATACTATTAAATTAATTCTAATGATGATGACAAATGTAACCGTGGAGAAAAAGCTGATGTACCTAATTATGAATTTTCCACCTACTATACCTAATTATGGTAAGCAGTTTTAGAGAAATTTCTCAAAACTTTATTATTGAGGACTCCATGAAAAAAAAAAAATATTCTAAGGACATAATTAAAATTATACTTTCTACTATTTTTTGTATTCCTAATTACTAGTTCACTTTTAAATTTAGATATATATTAAAAAAATAATTATTAATATGATGAGTTTATCTTTTTATTCTATTAATTATGAAGTAAATGAATTAAAAATTTAAGATTTTCATAAAATTTACTTTTCTTCAAATTATTAATTAAGGATACTTAATTTATCAAAATGGACAAGTAATTAGAAAAAATTAAAAAAAGAAAATGAAAAGTAATTAGGTACAGATGGAATATTGTCCTTTGTGAAATCATAAATGAAACTTGGGAAAAGGGTCAAAATTATCCCTCAATTTTATTTTATTATTTGATTTTATCTCTACAATTAAAAGCAAGTTATTTTTACACATATCGTCAATAAACTTAACAAATATACTCCTCCTTGGATGAAAAAAACCAAATCAATTAAAATTATCCAATTTTAAAAACTAACCAATCACTTAATAAATAAATATTTCTTTACGCCAAATATCAATTTTATTTTTTTCCCACCACCTCTCTCACTACTCTACCTTACCCGATTTATAGTGAATCGTTTGAGCAATAAATGCATAAAAAAGACCAAACCAAAGCTGAAAGCACCATAAACATACTCGAAAAAATTGGGATCTTAGTATTAAAAAACATTGCAATCACAATTCATAATTCAAAATCTTCGAAACCCATCCCATTTTTATACATTTATAACATCGACAATCCCCAATTTCTTTTCTCAATTTTTTGAAGCGCTCATTTTTTGGAATATGGTTTGCACTATTCACCAAGTATGATTGCAATCACAATTCATAATTCAAAATCTTCGAAACCCATCCCATTTTTATAAATGTATAACATCGACAATCCCCAATTTCTTTTCTCAATTTTTTGAAGCGCTCATTTTTTGGAACATGGTTTGCACTATTCACCAAGTATGATTGCAATCACAATTCATAATTATAAATCTTCGAAACTCATCTTATAAATTTATAACATCGACAATCCCAATTTCTTTTCTCAATTTTTTGAAGCGCTCATTTTTTGGAACATGGTTTGCACTATTCACCAAGTATGATTGCAATCACAATTCATAATTCAAAATCTTCGAAACTCATCCCATTTTTATAAATTTATAACATTGATAATCCCCAATTTCTTTTCTCAATTTTGAAGCGCTCATTTTTTGAAACATGATTTGCACTATTCACCAAGTATGATATTCATACTAAGTTTTTATTGTTTTAGATTGAGAAAATGGGTGAAAGGGGAATGGGTTATCCTTTGGATGGTCAGGGTAGGTTGGGACATTGTGTTAAAAATAGGGAATAAGTCTTTTTTTTAAAGAAAAAATGGGATAATTTTGGATCAATTTTGGGGATCTGTCAAATAAGGGATAATTTTGGTGAAATTAGTATTGGAGGGGTAAATTTAACTTCATTTTAACGGTGAGGGTAGAGTCAAACTATAAACCAAAGTTGAAAGGTTTTTTTGACCCCTTTTCCATGAAACTTTGTAAATTGTGCAATTAATCTCTTATAAAATGTTCCTTTTATCGCTAATTACTTGTCCACTTTTGAATTGACACACATATTAAGAAAACAATTATTGTCATAATAAGTTTATTATTTTACTCATTAATTATGAAGTGTGTGAATTAGAAATTTAAGATTTTCAAGAAATTTTACATTTTTCAAAGTAATTAATTGAGGGTGTGATAGGTAAAAGAAATTGTGTTTTCTTGATTTATCAAAATAGACAAATAATTAGTAATAACAAGGAAAAGTGGACAAGTAATTGGGGACAAAGTCAGTACTACTTAATTCCTTCTTTCCGTCCCTAATTACTTGTCCATTTTTCCTTTTATAGTTGTCCCTAATTAGTTGTCTATCAAATCAAGAAAATACATTTTTTTTACCTATTATACCCTTAATTAAATTACTAATTACTTAAAAAATGTAGAATTTTTCATCTACTTCACAATTAATAGGAGTAACATGGTAAATTCACTACGACATTGATTATTTTCTTAACGGGAAATGCATAAGTAACCCCCTCAACCTATACCTGAAATCCCAGAGACACACTTATACTATACTAAGGTCTTATTACACCTTGAACTAACTTTATAAGTAATTTTCTACTCCTTTTCAAGCTATGTACAGTATAAACGTGTCTCTGAAATTTCGGACATAGATTGAAGGGGTACTTGTGCATTCTCCCCTTCTTTTTTATTAAAAAAAAAAAGCTTATGAATTGAAATAAAGCAAATAGGTAGTTATCAGTTATCACACTTACTTTTCAACGGCCAAAATGTTCCACCTAGATTTTGATAAAATGTGACAAGTCATAAGTGCACACCTGCAACATCCACTATTATTTTATGGAGGTAAATTTTTTAAAAATTTTAAATAATTCATCCGCTTCTTAATTAATAGAAATAAAATGATGATTTTATCATATCAATCGTTATTTTTAATAAGTGTATTAATTGAAAAGTGAATCGAGAATTATGATATTAGTCAATTCATTCCTCTATAAAATCTATACATATCCAGTTTAACAAAATAATCAATAAATAACAATATTTTTATGAAATCATTTTTAAATATAACAAATTTTAACGTTTTAAAATTAAAAGACAAATTAATTTTAATAGTATTAGGAATAGGATAAATTATTTTCTGATTTTCAAATTGAACAAGTAAATGAATACTATATTTAATAAAAATGTAATATATTTGGATAAATGTGAAACAAAATTGTGTAACTATCCGAATGTAACTATTGGTACCGAAGATTTTTTCTTGGTTGATATATTTAAAGTCTAGTTTTTAGACCACCGTCCAACGCGTTACGCTCCTTGGCCTCCACTCTTTGCTCATACCTTTGCCTCCGCTCTGCTGCCCTCAGTACGTGATCGGTCGCGTCGTGCGTCACAACAACAGACGCATCCTCACGCGCTCGGTTCACGTCCCGTCTGCCCTCTCTCTCCTCTCTCTTTCCTTTTTCGTCCTTTCCGTGAAACACATCTATACAATACCGGCCGACCCTATTCATCCTCGTCTTCTTCGCATACCACAGACTATGCTTCTGGGGCGTTTGTGTGCTCTTCATTACTAATCATCACATGAAGCCATTCCTCAGCCACCTCGTCCAGTCTCGATTGCGGCTCTCATCTTCTTCTCCTTCGCGGTTTATGGTAGATATACACGGTGGATATCAGGCGAGAATCTTCTAGATAACACGGAACATATCGACTGATAAAGAAGACAACTCTTCGAATACCTCAAAACAGCCTCTTAATCTTATTCCTTGCAACCTCCAAACAACTAACCCCTGAAAAGACGGTGAAGGTTGATTCCAAATTGGAACCGAGAAATTGATATCGTTGCTTGTTTGCGCCATGCCATGCACGTCATGCTAACTACGGGCTTGGTAGTATCCTTCTCGTGTTATTGTTCACTGTTGTAAACGAGATTTCATTTCCGGGATCAAACCGGTTGGGTACACTCTCGCAAAGTGTTCCGACGTTGTTTTTTCTATTTGCTGAGGCAATTTTTGTGGCCCTGTGAGATTATTTTGTGCACTCTTTTGTTTAAGTTAGTAGGCGTCGGAATTAAAAGGGGGAGAAGAGATGCGGGATAATATAATTTCTTTCTGTTAGGGTTAAAAATAATGCGGCTTCCGGCTCCGGGGCTCAAAAATGCGGGCCTGTTTCCCGGTGTTGCTGCGCCTCGGCTTATCCGAATCGCCCGGCCACTGTTGTGTGCTGATATGGAAGTAGTTATAACGCGGCCTTCGTGTGGATTTGCTTTCGTTCGGGCTTGCCCGCTTTCTAATAATTTCCGGGAACTTTTCTAAGTATTCAATGGCGAAGAGATTTTAAATTTTTGTTCTTTTATTTATTTTATTAAATTGAATTTGTATAGACATGTTTAGGATGAATTTGATAACTGCGAAAGGACGCATTTTATTTTATTTTTTTACTTCCAGAAAGATACAGTACTGAAAAAAACCCTATAACTTCACAAACCTTCATGGAACAAATATCATTGCAATCCATGCTGCATGATCTCCTTTTTAATTTTCCATAATTAAATGTCTCGCATTTGAATATCTAAATTTTGAATACTAATTTAATCGAATCTGATAATACAAATATTAAAAACAGTCTGGAGGCGGGGTTGGTAAAACCCTTGGATAAGAAAAAACTTTTAATATTGACTTTTGCGATGTGCGTAGTATTTGTCTCTTCAAATCTATCTACTTTCTGTACTGATAACAATAGTTTGTTTCGCTTCTCGTTTTTTCCCTTGAGTCATGTTTAACGTGTGTGTTATTTAAACAGTATTTCGTCCACCTTTTTATCTGATGATGAATTATACTATGCTGAATTGTCTGTTAATGTATGAACTTGCTTGAAAGTAAATAATTTCAGATTTATCTGAAAAGTTGGTTCTCTATTAATCAAAAATAAATAAATTACAAACTAAAACAATGAAAGCATTATGTTCGAAAAGAAAAATTTTCAATTTTGGTAGTAATAAATAAATGTTTCTGATTCACTTATTTCTCAATATATATATGTGACATTCTCTTTCGAATCTAATTTGCTTTGCTATTCATATATTATGTTATTTTAAACAGAATTGTATCATTTTAATGGTTAATTGATAGCACAAGTTGGGTGACACTAGTGTAAGCTGCCCTAATAGATGAAAGGAGAAAATATGTGCGCTTATCACTACTTTCAAGATAATGAGATTTCATACATATCACATCAGTTAAATTGGACATCACACGTGATATACAAGAAAGTTATACAAACATGTAAGCCCACAAAAATACACACTACAACATGACAAGAGAAGCGAATGCTAGGATGGGTGAATATAAGCACCTACAGAAGTCGGAATATGGTATGAACACCCATAAGTACAACAAGATCTTCGTTTTGATGGCAGCATTTACAGTATTACGCAGTCTTATGCTTCTTCACTGCTGCTCTGGTTGCCATTTTTAAGTATATTGAACTTGCAAAGAGGACAAGTTGCGTTCATGTACAACCACTTGTCTATGCAGACAGAGTGAAAATGGTGACGACAAGGGAGCTCACGCAGCTCAATTCCATCTTCATAGGGACAAAGGCAGATGCAACATTCCTGCAACAGACAAGAATGAAGAAATTAACTCCTATAAGAGGATTGGGAAGTTAATCCTAGGGTTTATGGAAAAATCTAATTCAAAGCAAGAAATTTATCGAACGCACGGCATCTTCCAATGGAAGAACATGCTCAATGGGTGTATCAGTGTCACATTCAGTCATTACTCCTCCAAATGATTCTTGAATCTCGCCATTTTGTTTTTCAAATTTACCAAGTCTTCGAAACTTGTATTTAGTCAATCTCTCAACGTCTTCCTTGGTTGCTCCTTCCTATATCAAGAAAAAAGCAATTTTGAGATAGATATTCAGACAGTTGATGTAAAAGGAGAAACTTTAGGATGCAAGAGACACAATCAATAGCATAAGATAGAAAATAAAGGCAGTTACTTTCTCTGTACAGTTGACTAGCCATGCGATATTTGAAATTGTAATCATTCAAATGTACATCACTCCTGAAGTAGGAACACTGTTCATTTACTTCCAGTTCATTTTGGTGATAGTAGTGAATAATGTAGACAAAAAGTATTTCTTTTCATGAAACTCAGCACAAAATGGGACTTGAACAAAAGATAAGGACCTACAATATCAAATTCAAATTTCCAACAGTGTAGAGTACATATACCTTTGCTTTGCATTTTGAAAAGAAAAGAAAAATTGGAAGTAATCCAGACTTAGACAGATGCAGTATCACACCATAGCTTACAATTATCAGGCACATCATATCAATCAAGTCCACATAGTTCAGTTCTACATTGTTACCTCTGTTCCATTGAAAGCTGTCTTATTCTAGAAGTAGTGAAGTAAACTCCAGCTTTGCAAACTAAGCAGGATGGACATAAGGAGGATGATAGGTGAAACAGACCAACATTTGAAATTTACTGTATCAAATCTTCTATTGAAGTTTCCCTTAAAATGAATCTCATGTTAGAGCTACATACAAGACGTGAGCATTCCAACCTTTGACCCCGAAACCAGACAATTTGTGAATCCTCGCCCACCTCAACTACATACAATGGTCTCTTAGTTCAAATGCGAGCCTTTATCCCATGACTATTTACTTTAACCCCTCACATCAAACGACCCGTCAGTTAATAAGATTGCATTTAAAGAGCAACATCACAAGACCTTCTAGATCATGCATAACATCTCATATTAGCAATTTAGCATTAGTAAGATGATAATCTATCTACTTTCATTTACAAATGATATGCTACTTCCATTTCATTCTATAATGACTATATGTTATCAAGCACAAAGTTTAAGGTATAGATTTTACTAATATATTATAGTAGAGATAGTGGAATAAAAGTATCAATGTAATGGTTTAAAAGTAACTTTGATAGACCATCACATCCAAGTTTAAAAGTTGAACGCCCCCAAGGCCTAGCTCGAGTGGCAAAGGTGGAGGATTTGTGGCTTAGGTCACAGGCTCAAGCCCCACACCATGCAAAGCGAAGTCTGGTATTTAAGTGGAGAGGGGTAGAGGGGCGGGCCCATTATCCACCGAGTTTAGAAGGTTGTGATGGACCGAAGAGCCGGTCACATGCGGATTTCTCGGTCATTAAAAATAAAAAAGTTTAAAAGCTGAACAATGTTAATGAATTTGATTTCTTGAAAGTTGTATAGAAATAGACTGGTGTCAAATACTTGTGAAAAATGGAATGGTGTAAAATATTTTAAATGTCGAAAAATGGAAAATGTCACCTAGATTGAAATAGAGGGAACAATACAGTTTCTTGTACCTATATCCTCTGGATAAGGAACCAACTGCTTGCCATTTTCCACCCGAATGACGAACTAAATTGTATGTTCCCGATACAAGGGCATTGTAGACATTTATTAGCTCCTGCCTCCTGCTATCTTAGTTTAGGTTGTATACATGTATAGGAGCTAACAACTTTTTGTACTTACTGCACCTTCTTGATGCATGTCAATGAATGATTTCATTGAAAAAAAAATAAGAGGTCTCTACGGTCTAGTACAAAAGCAAACTACAGAATTGAGATGAAGATAGAATATAAAATAGAGCATCTACGCTAACCATGAGTTCAAAAAAGAGGTGTTAATTAGAAGCATAATAGAATACAAAGGGATGACACCAAAGCATACGATATCCAGAACATACTTACACAATCTATTTCTAGCACTCTCAGACTGTCTTTTAGCTGATAATTGGAACTACATCTCAAGAAAGTAATTTCTTATGTATAAGTGATACAAAATGTTAAAAAAAAAAAGATTTACATAACTACCTGGTCTGCCACTGCATATAAAATAGCGATGATACATGGTAAACAGCAACAAACAGCAATTCCGATGAGACATGCCACGGCAACACATATAACAACAAAGAATACATCAAATGCTAGAAATGTGAGACACAGCCTGCAAAGAACCCAAATAAACATCATATCGAAGTAAATCACAACAAATACAGAGATCAGAGACTTGCTTGGAACAAACCAGTAAAGTTGAGGTGCATCACGGGTCAAACTGTCGCCACCAGCAGATATCCAATAGAAACCAATTATCCACCAAATGAAAGAAAACATGGTATTTGCAGATTCCAGATGCTTAGCAACACTGAAATAATATGTTAAGAATCACTAATAGATTATGAGGCACAACTATATGATTTCCAGTCCTCTGGAAACAATGAGGTACTGGCAGGAAATAACTACCAATGAGGTATTTTGACACTCTTTGACAAAAAACTCTTTTTTCTCTCTTTATTTTAATCTTTTTCCTTATAAAACTACGGACAAGCTTTCATTATCCACCACAGGCATCAATTTCAATAACCTCAAGCCTCATAGTCACATATTAAGAAACAGGGGCAGAGCTAGTAAGGGTCCAGCGAGTTCATCCTTTGGCAGATAATTACACATGGTGAAAATTATTTTCTAATGTATATATACATATATATAGTAGATATTGAACCACTTCAACTTCTTCATATTTTGAATCCTTAATGAAAATTTTGACTCCTCAGTGTTGAGAAGTCGAGAGTAACTTTCTCCCACCCGACAGACCAGTTCCTATGTCTTTCGAATGCACTAGGAACATCGATTACCAATACTAATTCGTTTCCAGCAACCTAAGCAACTTATACCTGGACCAGATACTATACATACTGCTCCGTATTCAACTCAAAATGCCTATCCTAACCTAACAAACAAACCCTTCTCCATTAAATCAATGAAATGATAAAAACAACAGCATTAACAACTACTTTGTGCTAACTATGAACAACAGCAAGATTTACTCGTGCCACCGGAAAAAAATCTCAGCAAATCACATGCCTCCAAAGAGAAATTATACCTAATTTCATCCTCATTCTGACGCCCCTCAGACTGATAATCACCAGTTTCACCGCTGTCACTTCCGGAACTCGAACTGTTCCAACCTCCAGCAGCGTTTCTCTGCTCGGAATTCAAAATTGGAGAGGAATCGCTAAGCTGAATTCGGCGTCTATATTCAACGCAAACACAAATCATGTGAAGCAAACACTGTAAAGCATATCCAACAATCCAAAGCCTCAAAGGCATAGAAGGTAACTCATCATGGCTCAGAATCAACACAGAAACTGAGACAATCACAAAAGCTAAGTTCCAGATAAGATCCAATATCACTATAGGTTTAGAATATGCCCAATCGCTTTGTCGTTCCTCTATGTGCTCAGCTGCAGCTTCCCTCACGCGCCTTGACGGCTCCCGCATCAGTCGGTGGTTACTTGCTCGCCGGAGAAATCGAGCCGCTCCTCTTAGGGTCGAGGCCCGGCGCGCCAACCGTCGGCTCCTAAAAACCTGATCGGTAAGCAACGGAGTCGTATCTACACCATTAGAACTATCGTCATTACCGGCTCTCGCCGTCGACATCCTCACCAGAATATAAAATTGACCGAGAAAGGATCGAAGGTGAAATATTGTAATTTAGAAAATTTTGAGAAAGAAGAAATTCAAAGTTTTGGATTTTCAGATATGCAAGTACTAAAATTATACTGTTTATTTATATATATATATATATGTCGGATTTATGGATTTTTACCTGGTATCTATCGAGTATAGAAATGAAATGTACTCTCTAGACATACAATGTTACTTCCCATCTGTCGACCTGTCATTTGCGAAAATAATAATAATAATTTAAAACACTTACCCACCACGTTTTTTTTTCCTTTTAATTTGTCATTTGATTTCTTCGACTTTTGGAACTCTACGATATTCTGTTCACTAGTTGACTACTACTTCCCAAATCAAGCAAAATTATAATATGTACGTCTTACTTGATAGTAAATAATTTCTTACTATTTAATATTATATAATTAAAAAATTATATTAATTCTTATTTTAGTGTATCATTAAATATAACTTGGAAAATTTGATCGATATAATTAATTTAGAAGATAAATGAAAACTTGACTTTTATTGTTCTTTTAATAGAAAGCCGACAAAATTTTAAGAAAATTGAAAGATGAATGGATAGCCGTCTTTATTTTTTTGCACGAAATTTATAATAAAATTTTAAAAGAAAATTAATGTTATTTCTTATTAATTTTTTATTTTTTCGCAAAAGATAAAAAACTCCGTCGATTTATAAAATTATAATTAAAAAGTATAAATAAAAGCGACACAAATATTTCATGAGAGAGCATGTATAGTGTTTAAGTGATACGTAGAATTGTCCAAAGAC
This sequence comes from Solanum habrochaites, assembly GCA_027704765.1. Lineage (NCBI taxonomy): Eukaryota > Viridiplantae > Streptophyta > Magnoliopsida > Solanales > Solanaceae > Solanum > Solanum habrochaites. The sequence continues at coordinate 84,214,181 of JAKWJA010002489.1, forward strand.
ATGAAAAATAGAGAAAGTAAACATTGGATTAAAAATTACTAGTCACCTTTAATTTTAAGGAGATTAGTAGGTTTTATTTACATATTTATAAAATTTTGAATAATGAAAGTGAAGACAAGAAAAAGGTGCTCAGCCCTCCACGTTTTTAGGACTATATATCCGATATTAGAACGGCCAGAACGATTTTAAAAAAATTGATTTCGTAGCTTTGTAAAAGGAGATATTATATTGACGAGTCCAATATTATAAGAGATATTTTTAAATTTTAAATATTAAATATTAAAAGGATCCTCTCTAAAAACACTCGTCAAAACAGACAATTTGCTTTTTTAGAGAAACAACTCTCATTTTTTTACATTATAGTCTCCGTTGACTCCAATTATCCAAACCAATATTACACCATTTTGAGAACAACCGTTGATCTTAGCTGTCCAAGTAACATGATTTTTTCTACGAGACATAATTTAGAAAATACACTCAGCCTCCAAGACACGCTTAGGCTTCGCATACATATCAATAATACCAGTCACTACAAAAACTTTGTTCATATCAAAACAAGTCTTCAGAGCATACCCATTTATCTGTTCATGTGAGGAGGAAGAGATATATATTCTGGTGAAGGTTATTAAAATTTTTTATAGTTTGTTCATAAATAGGTGAACTATTTTTAAGATTTGTGTAATATGGTTTGGGTTAATTTGGAGTTAACAAAGACTATAAAGTTTAAAGATGTAAGTTGTAGTTCATCTATAATTAAGGAGTGAATAGTTTGTTTGAGCGTGTTTAGAGAGGATCTCTTTTGATACTTAAGGTTCAAAAAGTGCATGTTTTGATGGAACAATGATAACAATTGAATTATATTAATCCAAAACAACTTTTAACATAATGAATTATTATTCAAGTTTGAATTAAACTTGCATAATTTATTGTATGTTTGTTACCATCTACAAACAGTGGTTTCCATGAGTGTGAGAAGCTCATAATTAATTAATTCAAACATTTTGGTACATAGTACTATCTGTCAACTTTATAATGCGACAGAAGGAGTTTTTTTTTTTACAATAAAAGAGAGGACTTGGACGTGTTATGTATTTCGACGAAGTTAAGTTTCTTTGTCTTCCATGACTTGTTTATTCTTTTTTTGTTTGCTCCAACAACTTCCAAAGTTCATGTCAATTAAATAATCGATTCTTTTTCAATCATGGCGCTATTATTTGGATGATAGACTTCTTATGATTCTGATACCTAAATAATGCAAATGCATTCTTGTCCAATCAAAAGAATTTCAGATTTTATAATTTATGAATTTAATTTTTAAATTATTTAAGATTACTTAGTTTTAGATTAAAAATTTATATTTAATTTAAAAAAATAGAGAAAAAAAATTATACAATTTGCATGGACTCTTAATTCACCGTGATCGCCAAAGATAAAAATATTTTAAAAAAAATACAATACACTGTAAGGGGCAGGATCTAAAGCCTACTTGAGATTGAGAGTATTTGTGTAATTGAAAGGAATGACAGTCTTAAAAGGGTTTGAATTGACTTATTTTTAGATAATTTTGATATTCAAGTAATTTTTAATTTTTAGAAATTTTGACAAAAACACGAAATACTTAAAAATATTTTAGTTTTAAAAAGACACTTTTCACTTTTTGATTTTACTTGAGGCTTAAATAAACTCCCCTAAGTTTAAATGTAAGTCGAAAGTGATCAAGTAATTGCACCAAGATAACACTAGTTAATTTGACGGTTGCAAATCCAAAAATTTGACTCCCCGCTTTTAATTGTGATACTTTTTGTTTTAAAGTTAAATAATAAAAATTTTAATATATTGATATGAAAAATGTAGAAAAGAAATAAATATAGTGATAATTTGATTTTCATATAGTTTTTGAATATTTAACAAAAATTTGTTTAAAATATTAAATTAATATTATCTAATTTAACTTTAAAAACTAATTAAATTAACTTTTAAAAAACGTAATATGATAAATAAAAATGGATTTTGGGAATATGAGACAAAAGTATGCAATTTTAAACATGATATGAACAAATTAATTTTCCTAATGAAAATTTTATGTTCATATTAGCAGTATCACCATATGTCTGTGCAACTTCATCGCACGATTCAAACTTTTGCAAGTTCTATCATACGAAAACCAAAATGTTCTTTAATTGACAAAAATAAAAAACTGAATGAGTTGTCAAAACTGGGTCAAACAGATGAAGCACGAAAGTTGTTTGATAAAATGCCTGAGAGAGACGAATTTACATGGACTACAATGGTTGCGGCATATGCTAATGGAGGGAGGCTTGTTGAAGCAAGGCAAGTGTTCCAGGAGGTCCCAACTAAGAGTTCAATTACTTGGTCTTCTCTTATTTGTGGATATTGTAAGCATGGTTTTGAAATTGAAGGATTTGAATTGTTTTGGCAAATGCAAAGTGAGGGACATATGCCTAGTCAGTTTGCATTGGGAAGTATTTTGAGAATGTGTGCGATAAAGGGTTTGCTTTCGAGAGGTGAACAGATACATGGATATGCTATTAAGACTTGTTTTGATATGAATGTTTTTGTAATGACTGGACTTATTGATATGTATGCGAAGTCTAAGCGTGTCTTGGAGGCTGAGTGTATTTTCCAAATAATGTCTCATGGGAAAAATCATGTTACTTGGACTGCTATGATTAATGGTTATTCTCAAAATGGTGATGCATTAAGAGCAATTCAGTGTTTTAGCAGCATGCGTGCAGAAGGGATTGAGGCAAACCAGTATACATTTCCAGGTGTTTTGAGTTCATGTGCTGCACTCTCTGATATTAGATTTGGGGTGCAGGTACATGGTTGTATTGTTAACGGTGGTTTTGAGGCCAACGTGTTTGTTCAAAGCTCGTTAATCGACATGTATTGTAAATGTGAGGATTTGCACAGTGCTATGAAAGCATTGAAACAGATGGAGGTAAATCATGCAGTTTCTTGGAATTCCATGATACTTGGGTATGTGAGGAATGGATTACCAGAGGAGGCACTGTCTCTGTTCAAAGAAATGTATGCTAGTGATATGGAAGTGGATGAGTTTACATACCCTTCGGTTCTGAATTCCCTTGCTTGTTGCATGATACCAAAAATGGGATATGTCTTCACTGCTTGGTTGTTAAAACTGGATATGAGAGCTACAAGCTTGTAAGCAATGCACTTATTGATATGTATGCCAAACAGGAAGACCTAGCTTGTGCGATTAATGTTTTCAACAGCATGGTTGAGAAGGATGTAATCTCATGGACATCACTTGTCACTGGTTGTGCTCACAATGGCTTTTATGAAGAAGCTCTGAAATTATTCTATGAGATGAGAATGGCTGAAACTAAACCAGACCAAATTATCATTGCTAGTGTTCTAAGTTCTTGCTCAGAGTTGGCACTACTTGAACTTGGGCAGCAAGTTCATGCGGATTTTATTAAATCTGGCCTTGAGGCATCATTATCAGTTGATAATTCTCTTATGACAATGTATGCCAATTGTGGGTGCCTTGAAGATGCCAAAAAAATATTTAACTCAATGCAAATGCATAATGTGATCAGTTGGACTGCTCTCATAGTGGCGTATGCCCAGAATGGCAAAGGAAAGGAGTCCCTGAGATTTTATGACGAGATGATTGCAAGTGGAATAGAACCTGACTTTATTACATTTATAGGACTATTGTTTGCCTGCAGCCATACAGGTCTCGTTGACGATGGAAAGAAGTACTTCGCTTCAATGAAGAAAGATTATGGCATAAGACCAAGCCCTGATCACTATGCATGCTTGATTGATCTTTTGGGCCGTGCAGGGAAAATACAGGAGGCTGAGAAGTTAGTTAATGAAATGGATATTGAACCTGATGCTACTGTGTGGAAAGCGTTGCTTGCTGCATGTAGAGTACATGGGAACACAGATCTAGCAGAGAAAGCTTCAATGGCCCTCTTTCAGCTGGAACCACAAGATGCTGTTCCATATGTTATGTTGTCAAATATCTATTCTGCTGCTGGAAAATGGGAAAATGCAGCAAAACTTAGAAGAAAAATGAATTTGAAGGGTTTAAACAAAGAGCCTGGTTATAGTTGGATTGAGATGAATGGAGTGGTGCACACATTTATATCTGAGGAAAGAAGTCATACCACGATTATGAAATTTTAATTCAAAACTTTGAGGGATTTATTGCGTCATTGTAAAGAAGCTGGTATGTAGCAGACCACAGACTTTTTCGTCTGCATGATATCAATGAAGAAGGAAGGGAACGAAGTCTTTCTTATCACAGTGAGAAGTTGGCTATTTCATTTGGGCTTCTTTATGTGCCAAAAGGAGTACCAATTCGGATTTACAAGAACCTTCGTGTATGTGGCGACTGCCACAATGCAATGAAATTTGTGTCAAGAGTTTTTGATCGACATATTATTTTGCGAGATTCAAATTGTTTTCATCATTTTAAGGAAGGGATATGTTCTTGTGGGGATTATTGGTAGAAAACACTCCTTTAATTTTTTGTGGCTCCTGTTTCCTTTGCGCTTGGAAAGATCAAAACATTCAATTTCATGGATTGGGTTTGCAGCTCATCACAAGGTTTACAGTTCACATCCGTATATTACTAACTGCTAACAATGCAAATCATTTATTGGAAAATGGAAATTAAAAGTTAAAAGTTTTATGCAGCTCAATGTGAATGATAAGAATTATTGGAATTGATTGCTCTCTGAGGCTTATACGAGAGTTGATTCCCTAGTCCTTATTCCACAGCACTCTCCCATGGCAGGCACCAATTGCCACTCCCCGGCATCAGGGAGATAACTGGTCCTCATTTTGAGAAATATTTTTGTCTCCGTGAAGGCAGGGTCTGATGATCCTGAAGAAAGCTACATTCTACATGATCATTTGATGAGTTTTCCTACACAGGTGTGAAACCATCTTCAGATTCTTTTAACAATAATTTTGCTTGGAGTTACTGTTTTTTCATATCCTGATATCTTCTCTGCAGTTAAAGTTGGGAATTATTTCTTTTCAGTTGACAAATTACCCAACCAGAATATAGGTACCTGAATGTTCATGTGATAGATAAGTCCATACTAGTACTTCTGTCTTGTGAGTATCTGTGTGTTGCCTTGAGAGTAAGGATATTCATTGCTCCAATGCAAAACCATCATGTCATTGTCTTAGGGAGCTTACTGTTGTTTGTATGCCATGAAAAGTTAATCCTAAAAGAAAGGTAAAGTAAAGGTGCATCCTAGCTTAGTATAATGTTCTGAAGGCAAAGATGTTTTTCTTTTAATTTAAACTTATGTTTTTTTTTCTTTGATTCCGTCTCCTTCCCTAATAGCAAAAAACTGGGAAGTTGAAACTACGTCATAACTGGACAACCTCATAAATGAAAAAGATGGTAAATATGTCATTTCTGGGGTGGGGTAATTTTCCTTAGATGAGTGATACTGTTGTACCTGTTGCTTGAACTCCTAAGTTTCCTCATTCTCTTCCTTATTGTTTATGCTAAATGCTGTGTGTACTGTGTTCAATGATGCTGATCCTTTTAGTTGTATTGCCATGTTAAAAAAATGTTTTTGCTTCTGACGGTGCAGGCTCTTCTAATTTACTGATTCTCCTGAAAGTAGAGTCCTGTAGTGAAGCATCTTTATAACTCTACAGGTTCTTGCTAGCTGTTTGGTGTAAATGAAGAAAAAATGATGGAAATGGCATTCATTGAACAATGGTTTTGATGAAAGAAGAAATATAAGCTGGTAGTGATAAATGGATGAAATTTTGACAAGATTGAGGTAATTCTGTGTACTTCCAAAAAGAAGCATGTAATGCAATTTTGAGGGCAAATACACTTACTTGTAAAACTAAATTGTAAGTGGGTCATTGGTTAAAAGATTTAAGATCTAAAAGATGAATCATATGTTTTGGCAAAAAATTCAGTGTCTTTTTGCTTGATATCATTTGATCAAATGTAAAAATTACTGGGGCCTTAAGTAGGTGTGCACCGCCAGCTTTATGACTCTTCAGCAATGCAAAATTATACAATGACCATCTCTTGAATAAGAAATTACAATCAACTCGTTTGCCCTTTCTTTCCAAGGATGCCAGCGTTTTTTTCTAGATGAAGTGGATGATGGTTGTATTTCAGAAGTCTAGATATCTTACTTTCATATTTATATTTCTCTTAATGTCTTGTCAATAAATTGGTTGATGTTCTGCTTTTGAATGGATGCTGTTTTAAATAATTAATTCAGTTCTATCAAGTCCGTTCACAAATTTCTTGTTCTTATGCAAAAGTTTAAGAACTTCTGCAAGTTTGACAACTTTACTTTTGCTTACAGGAACTTGTAGCTATCCCACCGCCAGTCCTCTGTTTCTCTGTTGCAAGCATATGGTAATATTTCATATACCCGTGCTCATTTCCTACCTTTTGTTTTCCGGGGGTCCTCAGTAGTCAGTCCCCGTCTTTATTATAAGTATATGACAAGAGCATAATACTTCATAAAGTCTATTGTTCATTGCGTGCCTTAGGTTGTATGGACCAGAAAAAAAGCACATGTTATTGAATAAAGTTTGTTCATCATTCCCAAGTCCTCTATGACATCAGAGCCCTTACCATTGAAGTCAATGAACCTTTCCTATTATGGGTGCAAGCATGGTGTGCCATTACTACACACATTTCTTGGAACCATCCCCTACAGAATGGATGAAACAAAACACAAAAAAGCTGATAATGTTCTCGATGGAGGCAGGAATTAGCGATCAGGATCTCCAACGAGACTATAGGACAGGTTTGAAAGGCACATTCTCTTTTGTTTGATACGGGATACTCAACTTGTTGCTTGGCAAGAAATTTTAGAATCGGTAATTGATAGATTAATTAGAATGTCATAATGTCGTTGTTGTGATGGTTATATCTGTGATGGCTCTCATTGTATAGATCAAATAGGTGTCTATTGCCAATTCACAAACCATCTATACCACATGCGTAGTACATTTTGCAGTTGTCAATAAGTAAACAAACCTATCTTGATTGTCCTTATTTATTGAATAGAGATGTAATCTCCCTGGTTCAAATTATCTGTGATCACAGGACCACAAAGTTATACTTATTTAGGTGCAGATTTTTATAAAAGAAATTGTACTTGATGTTAGTGCTTTGAATCATCAACTCCTGGCTACGATTGATCTTAAATTGATGGATGAAAAAACTGTACCCAAAACACATATGATTTGTTAATTAGTTTTTGATGCTCAAATGCCATTAAGTTGCCCTCGATCATCTATAATCTATAAAATGTGACTTGGCGTTCAATGAAGTGATATTTTTTTTTACAGAGTGAAAATGTCAAACTTATTTTGCTGGAAGGTCTTCACGCTCTTGAGTTCAACTATTAACTGAATATGAATATAATTAGCATGATGCAATTTCACATTCCTATAGGACAACCAGAAGACATGAAATGTTATACTTTAATGAATATAAAACTCCTAATCATTCATCTATAACTCCAAGTTTGGGAGCACTCATTAATCTTATGAATACCCCTCAAACTAGATATTGCTTGCTAAAAGGTATAAATTAACAGATGAAAACTCTCATCTAAAACTACTGGGGTACTGAACATAATATGTTTATAAAGACGAGACACTGCGATAAATCATCCGCAAATCTTACTGTCATATCCATCATCCGAAACCAACTAGCAAGTAACTAGCTCCCATGTTGTGATGTTGTATACCATCAAATATTACTAAGGCCAAGAAAGCAGTTGCATTTGCTGGAGCAACATAACGCTGATTAGGCAACTACACCTCTCAAGAAAAACCCATTTACAAAGCCTAAGCAACTGTCTTCACAAAATTCACTTGCGCAAGTGTTCAGGAATAAGGCGCTTTCGCAGTTCAGCAGGCACACCAGAGAGCTCTGTATAAGACAGACTAATCAGATTGACATATCAAATCATGTGAAATAAAAGGAAAAACTAAACTGAAGCTCACCTTGAGGTGAAAAGTTGAATAGGGGAGGCAGAGGTCGCCCATTTGGCAAGCAAGCATTTGGTTCCCTTAAAGAATCAAAGAAAGGGTGTGCACATGCTTCCAACTGTCAATAAACACAAAATGTTCTCAACATCCCCGTAAAACAGAAGTGCTAAAAGGACAATCAATGAGAACTCGCATATTGAAACATGACAAAAATGGAACACCATGTTTGAATGATGGGTAAAATGGGAAAATACCAGAATATCCTAAATTCTTGATAATTGAGAAGAAACTTTTTACTTACAGCAGTGCAGCGTAGAGTTGGAGAATATTGGAGAAGCCTCGACACCAAATCAACTGCTTCAGGGGGCATTCTTTTATGAAATATCTGCAGATTGCAATCTCATTAAGATTTGGTATGCTTGCATTGTGTTTTGGCATGTGATTTGTGCAATTTGAAAGGACAGTTTTCAACAAAATTCATCAAGGGAAGGATGGAAAGAATTTAACTACTAGTGAAGCAGCCAAATCCACAGAGTAAGTTTTCACTAACCTTGTGCCATGGGTGAGCTTTGATCTGGGGAAACTTGAACTCTGTGTAATTTGGATTCATGCACCTAATCTCCTCTCTTGTTGGTGTCCCCAATATCTGGCAAGCACAAAGTGTACCAAAACGGTTAGCAAGAGAAAGCAACCAATTTGACTAGAGAAAAATCACCCGACGTAAACTATTTTAGAGTCCCTTGATTTCACACCTTGATGATTTCTACCAGCTGATCAACGCCACTTTCTCCAGGGAAAAGAGGCTGCAGATATTACATCACTAAAATGTCAGAGACTAGTGGATTCAAGTCTACAAACAGTGCAATCTCACCAGATTATACATTTCTATTTAATTATTACTTCTTTGAATCTTCTAAATAAGAAAATTTGATTGCTCCGAACGAATTTATCCATTAACACCATTAATAGAATCTTACGTGAAACAGAAACAGTGACAGGTGAAACACAAAAAATTCTAGAGATTACATCACCACCAGTTAAACGAATAGGACCATGAATTTTGATTATAAGTATCAACTAACCTGTCCCAAAAGTAGCTCAGCCATAACGCAACCAGCAGACCACATGTCAATTGCAGTTGTGTACTCGGTAGCACCAAAGATCAACTCAGGAGCCCGATAATAACGAGAACAAATGTATGATATGTTGGGCTCTCCAGGCACCTAGAAAAATAAAGGATAAAATATTAGGGACTGCTTAACTGTACAGGGAAAAAAGAATTCTTCTTTAAAAAAAGAATCAACACGTACCAACATCTTTGCACTACCAAAATCACAGAGCTTTAGCTGATGCGAGTGGGGATTAACCTTCAGAAGTTATATAAGCATAAAATAGTCAGGGCAAATAGAGGAGAGGTGAAGAGAAAAGACATAACTCCACTTAACCGCACTACAGGGGTTGCTCAAAATATTTCAAGTCATTTTGGCATGCAAATGAAAGATTTAAAAAAAGCATATTATGAGGGAAAATTGAGTACTCACCAAAAGATTCTGTGGTTTAATATCACGATGGCATACACCAAGGACACCATGCATGTAATTCAGAGCCCGGCATATCTGTAAAATTTATAATTTAAGAGTAAATTCATAACTCTGTGCTCAAGATAGTTTACAAGACAAGTAATTTAAGATGCTAGAATATGAAATTCCACAATCTTGATGAGAGAAAATGAAGAATCCTGCAATAAGCTCACCTGGTATGTGTATAGCTGCACATATATATTGGGCATGTGTTGGTTCATTCTGCTGTAGTGCCTTGATACTCGGTAAACAGTTTCAGACACGTATTCCAGGACAAGGTTAAGGTAGACTTCATTCTTCTCAGTAGTAGAATAGAAGCAGTGTCGTAGTTTAACAACATTAGGATGATCAAGTGTGCGCATTATCTGAAGTTCCCTGTTCTTGTATCTCCTATCCTGTAAGACCTTCTTTATTGCAACAGATTCACCAGTTTCCAAGCACTTAGCCTGTGAAATAGAAAAGGTGATGAATAAATCAATAAAAGTCATCCAGACAACAGCAATGCTAACACCAGCAACCTAACATTATCAATAGACATTAGATGAACATACAACTATACCTGAAAGACAACTCCAAATGAACCAGTGCCAACCACGCGCTCCGCCATGTAAGACAATGTCTGTGAAAATAGCATAAAGTCAACATCTGATTGAGCAAAGTTAAAAGCTTATATATATATATTGAGGGTAAGGAGAAATTAGATTTCATTCAACTAGTTCACCTGTTTCTCTTGTCCATTCCTACCACTCACAGTAGTCACAATAATCTGACCAGTTTCTGTTCCATTTCCACTAACAACAGCAGGTTCCATATCCTACAGGATGCAAGATAGATCAGCTACACAAATTTAAGAATTTAAAGACAGCTACTTTACATACTAAATTTGACATAAATGAGAAAAAACTTGGGTATACCTTCAAATTATCATCTAGATTATCAGCTTTATCATCTTTTTCATCCTTAATTTTCATTTCATGCATTTCTTTAGGAAGCTCATCAAGTTCAGAATTTTCAAGTCTAATATCCATTGTTGAGGTACTTCCAGCAGTGGTTTCCTTAGATGTAGAAGCCATGTCTTCCTTTGGAACTGTAGTAGTTGTACATCCCTCTTCCATTTGAGTTTCACCAACCACTCTTTGATCTACTTCTTTCTCAACCTTCACCCTCTTTATGCTTGAATCACCACCCTATTAAAAAATCAGTAACAAATCATACTCTTTTCATGAATTACTCATAAATCTAATCAAAATACAACAAACAAAAACCAAGCTACAAGTTTCCATTATAACTCCTATCATTGCATTACAAGTCCATACTCCATACTATCAAAATCTAGAACACAACAGCCAGATATTAACAGTCCTCACCTACCCCAAGCCAAAAGCAAGTTGTTAAAATTATTAGTCACATGAGTAAATGATCCATCAAATAGCAGCTACCTTCTTTAAAGCCCAAACTCTTTAAAGCCTCACTTTTTTAGCATAACTCGCACATATTTAGAGCTAAAATGGTGAAAATCCAACCATTTAAGAAGCATTCAACACATCTTTTTCAACAACCCCAAAATAAAGTCAACAAAAAAACTTTAGAATTTAAATTCCCAAATTCAAAAACACTACATCTTTTTTTTTCTTTCATTTACAAATCACAATCAGAAGAAAAAAGATCATAATTTCTCTCTGTTTCCTTAAATTTCTCAACTCCAGTGGTTCGACACTACGAATCACTTCTCTCCATTCACCTTATATTTAGACCCATTTTAGCAACAAAAAGAAAATTAAATATAATTCAATCATAAAGTAGCTGGGTTTAATCATTTTACACCCATTTGGAGAGAAAGAAAGCAAGGAAAATTACAGGATCTGAAACAGAAGAACGTCCAGAAGCAATGCTCTTAAGGCGACGCATGACATTCATCTCTGCTTCGCCAAGAGCCCAAAAGAAAAACCCCTCTGACCGGTCCTTGAAATTTTTTTGAGAGTAATTGATAAGTCCTTCTCTTCTTCCTCAAACACCTGAAAAGTATTTTTCTTCAATGGTGAAGATGGAGGAGGGAGAGAGAAAGAGAGAAAAACAAACAAGATAGAGAAATTAGACTTTGAAATGCCAAATTGAGAAAATATGACAACATAAAGCCTCTTCCCACTCTCTCTCCTCTCCTTTTATCATAAAAATAAAAATAAAAACCAAAAAGCATGATAACAGTCTAGCATTTATATTTTTATTTATTTCACTTTTGACTAAAATAAACTAGAATTTCTAAGAAAACTACAATATTTTATCATTGTTATACACCTATCGTTTTAAAAAGAACGACCTCATTTCCTTTTTATATATTTCAAATAAAATGAGCTTTTATTTTCATATAATTTTTCACGTGATATGTTTAAAGTCACAAAACTAAATGACAATTTTATACATTGAACATAACTTTAATTTAGAATCACATGTCAGAAGTCTTATTTTTTTTTAAATACATGTCAAGTCAAACTAAATCATTCTTTATAAAATGGAGAGAGTAACATATTTGAAATTATAATATTAAACGAATTAAAATCATAAAATTTTTATTTATTTTAATTTATTTCTCTTATTTGTTATTATTTACCTTAATTTAAAAGGGTATGTTATTACTAATGTTTCATTCCTTTTAATTCGAAACATACCTCATATATATTTATTATTACAGTTTTAAAAATATATCTAAAATACATATCTATTTTCATTTAAGATTATTTTTTCTTAATTATACAAATCAACACACTTAAAATATAAAGAAAGTAAATTTCATGTAATTCAAAAATACGTACATATACTTTAAAGAAATTAATAATTTTAATTGATCAACTATTTAAATTTTTATTTTATCTCGCGAGAGTTCGATTCTCAAAATTCACTCAAGCATATATAGGATAGCTCAATATTTCTTCTTTTTAAAATTAGGGAATGAAATTGTAAATAAACAAATAAAACTCCAAAATAAAAAGGGGGAAAAAACGACAAAAGGGAAATCTCTCTCTATTTTTTAAAAAAAAATTCAAATTATAACTGGTCAAAGTCATGACCGAAAGCCCAATCATTCCTGTCTGCATATTTTTTCGTACTTGCAGTCAAACTTTAATTTTGGACCGTTGATTTAACATCATGCTGAATCGAACGGTGGATAAATCAGTAGTTTATGGAAATGACGATAATATCCTTAGCGTGGAAAGGGATTTACGAGGGGGCGTGCGATTTGAGACAATAATTATGCCAGCGGAATATTCGCGGGGGTCTTTTTGTCTAACACTTTGACTAGTCCTTATCCTTTTCGCGGTTAGTTTATGACTTTGAATTTTTATTTTTTACATTCACATCCATTGGTTAGAAAAAGAAACAAAGGATCCAATGAACCAATGTGTACAAAACAACCTATATTTATCTTGGGAAAATAGCATTTAATACAATTACCCAAAGAAAGTATAATGAATAAGGTACGTTACTTGAGTCCATGGTCAAGTGTGGAAAGAGTTTTTATCTTCAAAGTGAAAAAAAATATATTTTTATTACAATTCATTGTGCAACATCCTTCTCCATTTCAACCTTACCACCTCCCACCTCATCATCTATTACGGTGTTTGGATTCAGAATTTTTAATAAAGGATTCAAAATATGTAGAAATAAATAGATGAAATAGTCAAAGGAGGTTCGACATATACTATACATATACATGAAAATTTATTTTAACCATCTATAAATAAGATAATTTTTTGTCGAAGAGGGTTTGAATGAACCCCCTTAATATAAGGTGGCTCTACCCCGCCACTAATCTACCTAAATGACCCTGATCGACAAAATACTATACATAAGATCGTTTGATTTGAGACTCTTGCCTAGTACTCAACACCAACCCAACCCTAATATATGATTTGACACAGTTAATGACCTTTCCCCAACCTCAACTATAACTCAAACTCGACCCCGACATATGACCAAACCACCAACTTAAATCAAGACTTGGTTCAGAGACCCAAGATTTGACCAAGTTACGAATTAGTATTAGGGCAACATCTTAGTTTTTTACTCGAGGGTCAGGTTAAGTCTTGGGAATCAGGATCAATCTCGGGTTTGAGGGTCGAATCTTGATTCTCGAGTAAGGACAAAGTTTGAATTGGATCTCAGGCAAGGTGGAGTTGAAATTAAATCTCGGAATCTCAATGTTAGTCTCGAGGGTCAATATCAAGGTAGGGGTAATTGGTTCTCAAGTTTAAGGTTGGGTTTTTTAGGACCCAATGCCTTAAGGTTTAGGGTCAAGTTTGAAGGTTGGGTCTCAGGATGGTGGTCAAGGTCTCGAAGTAAGGGGACAATTCTTTTGTAAGGTCAAGTTAGGGTTAAATCTCAAGGTCGAGATTTTCGGGATCTAATTAAGGTAGTAGGTTGAGGTTTTGGTCTTGAGTTTTAAATCAATGTTGGGATCAACTATTATGTTAGGGTGAAGGTCATGTTTTTAGGTAAATATTGGGGCCAAGACCCAAGTTGGTGTCAGTTCGAACGTAGGCTGACTTTCATTAAGAGTGTCAATGGTTATAGTAAGAAAAATTATAAAAGGCTAGCATGACTTGATCACATGATCTCATGGAGTGGTTGCAATCCCTAGCCAACAGTCTACTTTCAACTTGTTTCAAGATGTATCAATTTATGTATTTATATTTATTTATAAATTAAAATTTGGCCATTATATATAACGTAATTTTTCGCATAGAGGAGTCGCATCGACACCCCTTGACCAAGTGTAGGTCTGCCACTGAGTCGACATGAGATAATACTTCTGATCATTTCATCCCTTTTTTTATATCTATCTCTTGTTGTCTCATCTTTCTCGGATACTTCACAAAGGAATAAACACTACTCTCTCAGTCCGGTATTGTTTGTCATAATTTATATTTTTAGAGTCAAACTATAAAAAACTTTGACTAACATTTTAAGATGCATCTTTTTATCATATTAATATGAAAAAGTTGTAATTTATATTACTTTTCATATAGTTTTAGAATATCTAATTTTTTTGTTTAAAATAACGAATTAATTGATCTAATTATTTATATTTGAAAATTAGTTAAAGTAACTTTCGATAAGCGCAACATAACAAATATTTCTGGACGGAGGGAGTATTATTTATAGGTTAAGAAGTATGTCTTATTAATAATGGATAGAATGAGGGGTAGTAATGTGAGTATGTAATTGTGATAGATGTTACACAAGTTACAAGAAACTAATGAACATGAAAGTTGCAAATTTCAAATTTGACAATTTAAGTTCATTGTCTCGTTTCCATCAATCAATATCAAAAAATTTGTTAAAGGTGTCTAAGATTTAAGATATATGTATGAAGATTTCTATATATATGCTATATTACATTGTTATGGCACAGAGGTGTTGTTATCACTTGACTTGTAATTACTCAGAAGAAGTTCCACTGCGACCTGTGACATCACCCTTGAACCCCATACCAGCCTAATATTTGGTTTTCTCGATTGCCACATAAATATTTTCAAGATAATACTTTTTACTTACTTACTAAATAGTGACTTTATTTTTGAAATAAAAATATTTTCCTTTGTACTGAACACCCCAAATTAGAATGAACAAACATGTTTAAATATATATTTTTTTTGTAATATTCCGAAAAATCTACGACATATTAAGAAATAGTCCTTTTTTTTCCCTTCATTTTTTCTTTCTCTAGTGGTTGAGGTGGCATTGAAGAGTTTGTACTTGGGAACCACTAAGCTTGTTTGTTCAAAATCTGAGGGTCTCGACAAGTATATTATATTCTAATGACAATTAATTAAATGATAAATTCCAATATAATATAAGATTGATATCAAATAAGTAAGTTGCATGAAATGAAATATATGAATTTATTAAGCGATTAGCTAACTTTTAATGTACGTTCTCAAGAGGATTATGACCAACTGTTCTTATTAAAAGGGATATGATATATTTCATGAATATACTATTAAGATTCTTCAAATTTAATTTAAGAGCCTCATAATCTATACCGTAGATTTTCACAATCATCACATAAATATTTTCAAACTTCTTTACATTTGAAAAAAATATAATTACATGGAATGAAACATGATTGAGCTCAAGAATGATTTATTATTAGACTTATGTAATGGTAGTTACGTTTACGGAAAGAACATAAAATAGTTTTAAAACTTAATATTCTCTTTCAATTAGTAAACTAATAAAAATTAAAAATGTTAGTTAGAGTTTGACCGTAGAATATATGGATTAGATTATAAAGTTTATATTTAAATATTCGTTATATCAGACTAGTTTTCAGGTATAGCGGAATTTTCACTTGCAAAATTTTAATTGTTTTAAAGTAAAATGTACATTCAAACACAAATTAAATTTTAAAAACTTATATTTTCACGTTTCAAAGCTTCACGTTCAAAATGTATGAATTTAAGAAATTAGCTTCCATCAATAAATAATAAGACTTATATACAAACCAATAATGTTTGCCTTCAATGTCATCTTAAGTAGGTGATATTAACATTAAGGTAGTTGAAATTTGAAATACGAAAAGCTTGACTTTTTAAAAACAATCTGTTTCTTTGAATTGAGCCAAAATATTGTGACATTCTTTACAAAATATTTAAAGCACATACAAATAAAATATTTGAATGACCAATAATGTAGCATCCAAAATATTCTCATTTTTGTTAACTTAGAACTTACACATAGTCACATGCATACTTTTTTCTATCACCATTTACGTGATATTTTTCATCTTTAAAATTTGGACTTTTTAATTTTAATTTCAAGTATTTATTTCTAAAAAAGTTGATAAAATATCATCTCACCCACTATTATTTAAAAAAAATATCATCAAACAAATGCAACAAAACATATTTTGTCCTCTTCTTTTTCAAAGTCTTATAAAATTTCACGAGTTATATAAGTAAAAATCTTGACTTGGTTTACTAGGATCCTCTCATGATAGTACACATATTACACATGTTTAATTTCACGATTTCTGAATTTATGTATATATACCTAAAATAAATCTGAGATGCTTTACCTCCTTTCTCGAATTAATTGTTATATTTTATTTTGAGGATAAAATTATTTTGACCTATTTTTTAAAAATGTGTTTTTCTCATCATGAGAAAAGATGATAACTTACTAATATTTTAATATAGTTTTTAAATATATAAATTTTAAAATAAAAATTAATTTATCTTATTTAACTTTCAAGATCAATTAAATTAATAATAAAAAAGTGTAAAATATGACAACTAATTTAAAACAAATAGTAAGGAAGTTTTAAAAGTATGATGCACCTTATAATTTCTTAAATTATTAGCAACATGGTTAAAAATAGAATTAACGAGTTCAGGAATGTGGTGCCTGGTTGTGATTCGTAGAAATCGATGCTGTTATTTTAATCTAGTATTATAACATTAATGTAATAAAATAACATGGTAAAAAGATGAGCATTGACCAGTCCTTGTACATTGACCAAATCAAGGCATGATTAGTATTCTCATTCTCATGCGACAACAATAATCTAATTTCAAGAAGAAACAAAAAAAATATCAAAAATATATTTAATTTAGATCGAAAATTATTGTTAATAATATTAAATTTTTTATTTTTCGACAAAAAATTAATATATATTTCAAGAGGAAAAAATATCAAAAATATATTTAAATTTAGATCGAAATTATTGTTATAATATTAAATTTTTTATTTTTTATTTTTTGGTCTCTGCATTATTTAATAGTGTATTTTAAAATATATGTATGCTCACATGGATATAAAAAAAATATGATTTACATAAATCACATAGTATAAAGATTAATTACATTTATCCCTACTTTTTCTAATTACAATAATCCTTAAAATTTGTACCTTCCGAATACATTAAAGAGTATTTTGGATACATTATAAAATAAATCGGATACATAATATTTAACTCGAATACATTAAATATTGACTCGAATATATTAATATTTAGCTCTAATACATTAGGAGAGAAACAATTTTTTTTTAGAGGTTTTAGAAATAGAATGAGATATTGAAAATAAGGAAAACATATTACGTGTATTTCAAAAAAATTCCTAAAACATATTGTATATTGTAAATAATAATATTACATGTGCACACATATATACCTGAAATACACTATTAAATAGTTCATGGGACAAAAATTACTTCATAAAAGTATGATATTGTAACAATAATTTTGATCAAAATTAAAGTATTTTTCAGATTCTTTTTCAATTTCAAAAACAATGTTTAATTATATAGGTTCAAATAATTCTTTAGTGAGTTATTGAAGTTGAAGAATAAAAATATTTATTTTTTAATTAAAATATATAGCAACAAGATTTAATTTTTGAATACTTTTTTAAGACATTATTTAAAATTTTGTATGTTTGATGACTGATATTGGGAAAAATAACTTTATTGAAAATGACTTTCCCTAGGAAAACTATAGAAAACAAATTTTATCATAAGCCATTTTTCAAATTTATTATCTTTTAGCCATCCCAAACAATCTAATTCCTACCCTCTTCACCATCCTAAACACTCATTTCCCACCTTATCCGTCCTTCCCTGAGCGACGAGGGGAGCTGAGAATGAGTGTGGGACCGTAGGGTGGTCGCTCGGACTCTGTTCATTTAACTTGCTGGTGATTACTCGCATTTTTTTTCCGCTTCGTGATAACATATTTACGAGTATATTAAAATTTAAAAATCAGAGTATATATATATATATAGATATATATATATATATATATATCTATATATATATATAAACTTTTTATTTTAGAAAACCTTTAGTATAAATTATAATGTCCCTTTCTTTATGGGTAGCTAGACAATTTATGTATGTTTGTATGTCAAAGCTGCTGCCTACTCCCTCCAAAATTGTCTAAAATTTCACCTTTTTTTCTTGTTTGTGTAAGACTTATGCCATGCTGCTCTGTGCTTGATGGAGACTCCGCCTACTCTACTCAGCCAATTATTTGACTTTCAATCACTCCCCTCTTAACTTTTTCTAACAATTATTCCTTCCGTTTTATTTTATTTTATGTGACATTTTTTTAATAATTGCTAAAAATTGCTTTCCTTGTCACATAAAATACAATCTTATAGATATAGATACTCACATAACTAATATTAGTCTGACTGAGATTTCTCCTTATCTAACTAGTTGATGCACTGAAATTTTTACTTATGAGATAATAAAAAAGTCTCATATAACTAGTGTTAGTAGTATGAGGCACAACATCAGAATTTTCATTAGCTAGAATATTTAGGAAAATAACATATTCAAATCTCTATGTGATAAAATGGAAGTTACAATATATTTGAAAGAAAAGACATAAAGTAACATCTGAAGTTGTCCCGAATTTTTAAAATAACACTTAAACTATGCAAACGTCCTATTACTTCCCCTAAATAATCCTGAACTGATACTGTAACATCAATTTTTGTCCACCTACATAGAGAATGTATGCACTCTTTTAAAAGCCGTTGAACAAAACTAAACAAAATGGAGAATAGAAATTTTAGTTTTAAAAGTATTTTGCTGTAAAATATTATTTTCTTGTATTTCTTATTATTTTACTGTTTCTCTTTATAATTTTTTTGTTTTTTCTTCCTTCTTAACAAATTTATTTGTTATTTCATCGGTACTTTTCACTTTCAAATTCATTTTTTTATCACAATCCACCTCCCTTTTTCTACTATTATTTTTAACTCTCTTCAACTTTTAAAATTATATCTAAATATTTTATTAAATTCGAACAATTTGATAAAACCACTAGATTTCAAGCGATTATTAGTAGGTATTATTTATTTTTAATCTACCAAATTTCACTTAAAAATTTTTTAATTTCTGGAGAATTCTGAATTTCTACACAAAATTATAATTTTGTAGTTTTGAAGTTATATGAAATGAGATAAATTAATTGATGATAACTCTTTCAAAATTTAATTTTGTTAAAAAAAATTAGTTTTGTTATCAATCTCACAAAAACTAGAAAATAGATTAATTTTGAAAGAAATGTTAAGTGACAAAGAAGAAGAAGTTTAGAGAAAAAAAAATGGGAGGGGCTCAACTGTGACCTAGGGTGGGGCGAGAGGTTGAGGAGGTGTGCTTGAAGAAAGAAGAATGAAAAAAAAATGGAGGGGCTCCTTTGGAGGGAGCTTTTTCCCAAAAAAAAAAAAAAAAACTTGACTAGGGGGGGGCGATGGTGACGGGTGAAGAAGAAGAAAGAAGAAGAAGAAAAAAAAATGAGAAAAATGAGAGCGGTGTGGTGGGTGCGGGTGGGGTTTGGGGGTTAACTTGAAAGTGGGTTGAATGTGAATGAAAGATGAAAAGATAAAAAATTTAAAGTAAATTAAAAATTAAAGAATAAAATTAAAATAAGTCCAAAAAGTAAAGAGAGAGAAATAAAGAACAAAAATGTTTTAAAAAGTTTAAATTAAAAAATATAGATAGGGAGATATGTATAAATAGATAACCCCCACTTGGTATTCAAAATTTGGTATTGGGCGAAAAATAATGTAATAATATATTATCGGAATTGTTTAGGGGTAATAGGATGCCTGCATAATTAAGGTATCTTTTTAAAAATTTGGAATAACTTCAGATATCACTTTATTTCTTTTTTCGTAATTTAATTAAGAATATGTGATTAAGGGATGATGCTATATATATTTTGGTGTTTTACTATGTTTTAGTGCACAGAGTTACTATATGTGAGATAGTGAGATTCTAATATTTATAGAAGTCATAGAGGAAGAATAGGTTAACTGAATTTAAAGATATCAAAACTAGGTTCTAATTGTAATGTGGAGACTATTTTATTGCCATGAGCCTAATATATAGAGGAAGATAGATCAAATAACTTTTGAGAGAGAAAATAGTAGTTGCGGATAATAATCAGGTGTAAATATTTATTAAACATTGATTGTGATAAATTTATGGTGTAATAATTTTTAACATTATATTGATCGGATTACCACTTAATTTGCCAGCAAAATAATAGAAGTAATAATTATAAATAATACTTAAAAAGGAAAAATACAATCTAATGAACTATGAGGACAATAATCCTTGGTGAAATGATCCAAAAACATTTAAAGCCTATTTATATTCGATGTGAGAGACCATGTAGAGGTTTGGACTATATGTAGTGGAAGGCGAAAAATGAGTAAGTTGAAAAGTTGAAATTATATTTGGACATGTATATGTATATTTTTTTATTATAAAAAAGAATTATAATATTATGATTTACGTATCATTTCACTTTTAAAATAATCATAGAAATGTGTTTTTTCATAACTTCAAAATATCATTTTTAAGTTGAAATTGAAATAACGGATCAAATTTGTAAAATGACTATTGATTCCCTAATTATATTTCAAATTGAAATCAAAATAATGTACCTCAATATGATATAGCAACTCTTTATTTGCGATGAGATCTTATGAAGAAAAAAAATATTATTGGATGTGAGTATCATTAAATTGAAGCATTAGAACTTTTGTAAACTCAAAGAAAATAATAGGTTTAATCACAAAATTTAAATCGACCATTTTTCCCTCTAATTAATTTGTCCATGTTTAATATAAACACTTGTAGTAGTAGTAGTAGTACTCAAGCATGAAGAACTGAGATGGGCTAAAAAGATCAACAAACTGTTAAACCAAATGGGCCCATGAATAATGGGCTTGAACAAATTAAATTGTCCCCACAAAACTTTGGGCCCATAATAATTCTTTTAGGTCCAAATGTGAATTGATGACTGATGAAATTAGATTATTCCTTACAAAGGTCAAATTAGGTCAGGACAAGTAGTGTTAGTTGTATCGTAAAAAAAGGACAACGACTTATTAAGTAAGCAATAATTTTTTTTGTTTATTGTCCCTAAAAAGTGTTAAAAGCAAATAAGTACGCGAAATTAAAATGATTATCTTTTGCGCAGAAAGATATAGTATATGATTGTAATATAGGGCCCCCCTTCAGCAATTGAAGTTAAATGTTGAGTAAAACATTTAATAATGTAGAAAATCAAGTGTAGGACCATTTTGTACATTGTCCCTTTGACTATTTTCACATGCTAAAAGAGAAAAATCATTGAAAATAATTGAGTTTTTTTAATAATAATAATAATAATAATACAGCAATGTAGTAGTACTATTTATCACCTAAAGTGCAATATTGAGGCTTTGGAAATGTTTGTGGAGAAATATGAAAATGGACAGGTTCATCTTTGGCATATGTGACACATTATTGGTATACCTATATAAGAGACAATTCAATTGAAAAAAGCCCAACTTGGACTCTATTAGACGAATTTGAATCCAATAATTGAGAAAATAATCTCATGTCTCCACTTATTATTTGAATAAGAATATGCTATTACAAAATTGGGACGAGAATCTAATTTACGCCCTGAAAGTTAGTTCAATAGGAAAAAGATTATTCGATTCTTATAAGGTGTTCGGGGATCTCATTCCTCACCACATGAGATCCTTTCTCCTTCCATTGATCAAGCTATGGGAGGCCAGTTAGGTCGAAAAATTTAATTTGACTTGGTATTTGAGTCAAGCCCATTAGGCCCGATATGACACCCTGAGTCGAGGGATCTTATCCCTCATGCTTGAGATTGTTTCTCCTCACTTTGAGCAAACTTTTGGGTGTGAATTAGATGTTAAACCTAATTTAACATAGTATTAAGTCAAACCTATTGTGTTTGATGTGGCACCCACAAACTGTATGTGTTTGAATGTCACGCTCCATATCAGATAGTGGAACCCAAACTCATAATATTAAGATTCGGGCACAAGGAGGGTGGGTGCACTATAACAAAAACTAACTTTTAACGGCATTAAATATTGACACTAATAAAGAGTGTTAACGTCTTTACCGGCATTAATTAAGTGCCATTAGAATCAATGTCGCTAAAGGCTTTAGGAACATATGTAAAGAGTGACAATTGCGGCTAAAAATATATATTTAGCGGCAATTAAAAATTAAATGACGCTAATAATCAGTTATAATGGTGTGTTGATGGAAAGAATCCCACATCCAAGTTTACTAATATTTGATTTGAACAATTTTCATTCCTTTGGGCCAAAACCTCTAAAGTTATTTTTGTTTCTTTAGAAAAATTATTGTTGATTAATTTCTATAACTTTAAAATCATTTTTTTTTAAAATAATAAAATCTTGAGAGGTCGTTGTTTTTGGATTTTCATAATATTATATAAATATATTTCAGAAACTAGACGTGCTAATATGTACACCACACAATTCTTGGTACATGTCGACGAAAGATTGATAGTAATAGTAATTTGACTAAGAAGTTTAGTTTGACAACACAATTAAAGATTTGACACATTAACTTGTAACATTAAAAAAGTAATTTGAAATGGTTCTAGAATAATCAAAGGTCAAGATTATGTCAAACTATAGTGAATCTGATATGGTACAGAATTTAATTACTAAAATATAAAAATTTACATTTGTCAAATATGAAAAGAGGAAAAAATTAATGAGAAAGTCAGTTGTGTCTGGATCATTCTTAGATACCTTTTGATAATAAATTCTAGTTTGACAAGTTGTGGCATAATAATAATATTATATAACATGATGGATGCAGGTCTTATTCAGATAATTAAGAAGGAGAAACGCAATTTTTTTTTGTTTAAAGAAAAATTGGAGCTACAAATATTGACTTCAATTTTTTCCAATAAAGTTGGTAAAGGACCTACTTCATTAATTGCACCGTAGAAATTAGTAGTAATTTCGAGTACTATTTACGCTATTTTAATTTGAGACGATAGTTATTTTGTAATTATTTTTTTTTAATTGTAAGAGGAAGTGAGAAGGCTTAGTAGCATTTCCCTTCTTTTTTTTTTTTAGTATTTGATACTTGATGATATGATATATTCCTTAAAGAAACTTTTAGTTAGAAGGGATATTTTTAATGATATTTGGGATTCGAAATTTGATTATTATTTTGTATAGTTATTCGTTCAGTTTATTTTTACTTATCACATTTTGATTTGACATATCTATTAATAAAAATAATTATTGATGTAGATATGTTACTAATAATTCTGAAAAATGATTTCAAAAAAGAATATTTAATGTTGAGGTAAACATAGAAAAATATAATTATTTTTCTTGATATATCACAAGTAAAAAATAAAGTTCTCTTGATTTGCTAATAAAATATATAATTTTGTTGTAAGGCCAAGTAAAATGAAACGAAAGAAATAATATATTAGCCAACATAATTATATATTTTTAATACAAATTTTGATATTATTTATTTATTCTATATAAAGGAGAGAAGATTATAATTATGAAGACGAGCTTATTTTGAATTAAGCTACCACTCAGTATTTCCATCAGTTATTATGAATCAATAATAGTGTAACAATTTTCCATATTATTTTTATATTGGCTAGCAAGTAACAATAATATGTAACTTTTTATATTAATTAAATATGATATGAAAATTTGAAAAATAATTTTCTAAAAATTTAAATGCAGGCATAGTCGTAGCTTTTATGATCTCAGGCTCAGCCCCCCTTGCATCAGACTGAACACCTTACTTCAATAAATGCAATTAATTGTCAGCCTAAATTTCGGCCCAGATTTTTTTTTTCATATTTTTAATTTTTTCTTACTTTTAAAGAAAAATAATTTATTATTATTATTATTCTGATCAAAGTATTGAGTATGGAGGGAGAAATATGACAAGTACCCTTTTTGACTTTTATTAATATTAGTTTGTAATATGTATATTTTCTCCCATTCTTATTGCTTCCAAAAGGTATGGAGAGAATTCATATATTATATTAATATTGGTTTTTCTTGATTTAAGCATTATCAAGATCTTTTTTTTTCTCTTTTATGGATAACAAATTATCTAGCCCCACAATGCCAATCATGTGTTAGGATAATCTTTTGGAGATATTTTAAGGTCTAATGTTAAGATATGATATATAAATACAATATATAATGATATTTTTGTCTTATGTGTATTTAATTATATGCTCTGATAAAACTAAAAAAAAATTAATCATATTATATTTATGTGGGACTTTGGTCTTTCTAAATTGTAATATAATATCTTTTAATTAGGAATTGAGAATTTTCCTCTCTCCTCGTCTTTATTTTATTGGTTATTATTAGTACTAAAAATAAATTACTATTGAAAAATACAGATTTATATTACCAATTACACATTTAAATGTTTATTTGAGTATCTAAAGAAGAAAAAGGGGGTCATGCAATAGGCAACTCGTACATAACAATTCATATAGTTTATTACTATTATTATTCGGCTCATTCAATAATAATATGTTCATTAAAATCTTATTAAATAGTGTCTGAATTATTCTGCTTACACAATTTTATTATAAAATTCGTTATATGACGTAAATTCTTACATTATTAGTGAAAAGAAAGAAGAAAACAGAAGGGGACACGTATAATATTATTTGTGCTTTTGATGATCCCTTGGTCATATTTATTGATATTCATGTTCACATATATTTATTCATTAGGATAATTAGAAAAAGAGGTTCAGCTTTAAAAATTAAAACATCTTTCTTAATTTTTCTCATTATAATACTTTAGTCATTTTATAATATTATCTTCAAAGAACTGTATAGTAAAATTAACATCTCATTTCCTACTACAGTACTAAATACTACATTCTTAAGTATTTCCAAAATTAAATACTTTAATTTCAAAGATATGTGGAGCCAAGTTGCATGTGATCAGACAGGTTTGGGAGGGAGTGACGTTACACAAAAATATTAGATGCGTATAGTGATGCATCATTCAAAGGTTGTTATTTTGTGATATAAATTTATGGACAATCTCACGTTAAGATTGTGATAGAATGAACAAAAATTTCATTATTTTCAAATGAAAAGTTTCAAATTTCAGCTAACTCCTATAAATGAAAAATTAACGTTATAAGAGATCAATTTTTCTTTAATAAATCCAACCTAATATGAATCTAATTTAGAATTTAAATTAAACGGATCAGTTAAATTTTGTATATCAAATGAAATGATTTTTTTTTTTGAAGAGATCCAAAAAAAATAAAAAATGCTTGCTCACAAACCCAAACCCCACTCCAATGTTTTTTTACTTCATAGAATCAAATTCTTGGCTTTTTTGGGCTCATAATTTCCCACCAAGAGACCCTTTATCTAATGTGAAAAATACATTCATGCCGGTATTGCTTTTTCCAAAGATATACATATGATAATTAAAATGATTTTATTTCCTTTTCTTATGCTTTTGGGGAAAATAAGTTGGATATAATATGGATATTTTAATTTAAAATTTAAAATTTTAACTTCGTTCTACCTTAGCGCTCTGTTGGATGGGCTTTTAATTAAACAGCTTTAAACAAAGTACTTTTGAAGTGCCTGTAAACTTATTTTAAAACAAGCATTATGTGTTTGGATAATAAGTGTTGAAGTTGCTTTATGTCAAACGTGAAAAATGGGAAAAAAAAAACGGAAGAAAGCAAGATGTTAGGGTTATGTTGTTGTAATTTGACGATGGTATAAAATATTAGGCAAAAAAGAGATTTAAAAATGTGCGTCAACTAAAACAGCTATAGCTTAAACAAAAAAAAAAAAACCCCATCTCATACCCCAACTTTAACTTTTGGCTTTTTTTTAAATAAGTTTTTTTTAACTTAAAATAAGCTATTTTGGAGTATTTGCCAAACCAACTAAATTAAGTCAAAAATCAGCTTTTAAATCAATTTGATCAGCTTTAACTGAGCCAAATAGGGTTTCTTAGGGCCCGTTTTGGATGGGCTTAATAAAAGCAAGCTTAAAAAAGTACTTTTGAAAGTGCTGAACTTATTTTTAAAATAAGCGAGTTATGTGTTTGATAAATATAAAAGTGCTGAAGTGCATGCCCAAACGGGAAAAAGGGAAAAAAGGAAGAAAGGATGTTAGGTGATGTTTGTGTAATTTGGAGATTATATAAAATATTAAGAGGCAACACATAAAAATTTTGGTCAACTATAAAACAGCTTATAACTAAAAAAAAAAAAAAAAGCACCTTCACCCCAAGCTTGTTAACTTTTGGCTTAAATAAGTTTTTTTACTGGAAAATAAAAGTTTCAGTATTCCAAACAACCAAAATAAGTCAAAAAATCAGCTTTCAAGTCAGTTTGACCAAGCTTTTAAGATGAGCCAAAACAGGCGTCTTAGTCTTTAGACAAAGATTTTGATAGGCACAGAACTAATATTTTTTAAAACCATAAACAAAAGGACAAATAAAATTGGATAGTGTGTTCATGGATCCTGCATTAGCCTACTAAATATCTCAACTGGATATTTTTTCTAATTAATAATAATAATCAAACAGAAACATTTTTCTTAAAGACCAATCTATGAAACATTTTCTAGTTTTTTAAAACCACAAGTCTAAAGTATTTTTGACTTTTAATTTAAGTCTTACAAATCATTTTAAGACTTAATCATACCAAATTTATTTGTTGGAGGTTGTTCCTTCTATCAACGCACACTTGTTAGTATTATAAAGTGTTCATAACAAATTTGCAACACAATATGAGAGTCTTAATTTTTGGTCATTCAATGGTATATTATAACATCTAAACAAGAAAATAAATATAAAAATAAGAACCAAAATTCAATTACTCTCTCCATTCAAATTAACTAAATTCTGAGACATGTTTTTGTTTTTCAAATTAACTTAATTCGTCAATTTCCAAGACGATTTTTAGAATGTTCTTTCAAGTTTATTCTTCATTAGTTAGCATTGAAATTAATTTTTAATTAATGTTCAATTATTTTAATCATAAATTTGATAATAATTAATAAGAATAAAGATAAAAGTTATACATAATTTAATCTTAGAGTGTATTTGGTATGAAGGAAAACATTTTCTGAAAAATGTTTTCTGAAATTTTCTCTGTTTGGTTGCGGACAAAAGTTTGACATAATTATTTTTTTGTTAATCAACTTATTTCCTCAAAATAAGGAAAATGAAACTTCTTTAAAAAATTAGGAAATATTTTTCCAAAACTCGCCTTCCAATTTCAACTTATATTTAGTTTTGGGAAGAAAAAAAACAACGATTTAGAAAAATATTTCAATCTTAAAATTTTATTTTTTACCCGATTCCTGACCCCATTCCACCCCCCACAGGCCAGCCCCCCAACCCCAACCCCCTCCCAAAAAAAAATTAATGTTACTTTTTGAAAAAGAGTGGTCCAACGGCAAAGGGTGTATTGTTGTAAACGCCAACCCCCCGGCCCCCGTCCCCGGTTTAGCCCATCTCCCACCCCCTACTAGCCCCCCATTCACCCCAACCCCCAAAAAGCAAGTGGGGGGGGGGTAAAAGAGGGGCAACGGCAATGTGGGGAGTGGGGGGACTCCGACCCCCGCAGCCAGCACCCCATCCCCAATCCCCCAACGCACTATCACTTTAAAGAAATTGTTTTGAAGGAGGGGGGGGCAATTTCATAAATGAGGGGTGCGACTGAGAGGAAAAAAATAAAAGAGTCGCTCAAAAATGATTTGGTTCAGGCAGATATCAAAACTTTAAAAATCGTTTTCAAAAATATTTTCTTACTGATACAATCCAAACATGAAAAAATAAATCCAAAAATCTATTTTAATTTTGCAGAAAAATATTTTCTAGAAAACATTTTCCTTCATACCAAACACACCCTTAATTTTCTTTTCTGTAAAGGCTGAAACAGCTTCTACCAATTCAATTAATTTGAAAATGGAGAGGATACTATTTAGTTTCAAATTTGGCTGTATGCGTTGCATCTTTAATAAATGGGGGGCTGATTTGGACTTATGTTATTAATGGTCGTAGGTATGAATTAAATGGTTCCAATGCAATTTGAACGTTAACACTTTGTTGGAGGGCTTTAAGTATTATAATATTTTTTTATTATTATTATATAATGTTACACCTTATTAATTTGAACGATAAATTTATTTATTAAGTAATAAGTAAAAAGGGAATAAAGAAAAATCAATTACGCCACATAATTTATATAATAACTAAAATAAATATTATATTTAAATTTACAAAACGCAATATAGTAGAATAATAACAACCATCGAAACAATCTATAAGTGAGGTTGAGACTTGAGACTCATAAGAGAATTAAATGCCCATTGTCCAAGTTCTAGTCTTTATTAATCAAGGCCATGAGCCCATGACTCATAAATTTGAAAAGTTTGTTTCAGCAATTTTTTTGTACAGATCAGGTTCACCAATGCATTAATTAATTTCATTAAATTTCTTCAGAGGTTTATGTAAATGTGTAAAAAAGAAGTATACAGAATATTTGTGAGGCAGTGACATATGCTGGAATTATACATTGAATTAAAAGAAAAAACTGGAGAACGTACAAATATTACCCACTCGATGATAATTGACATCAGCTTATGTAACCACCCCACAAATATATAAAGTGTTGAAATTATATATACTGATAGTATAGAAAGCTCTTTAAGCTCAAGTGTAATATCATTGATCGATCGATTATAAAATTAGTCTTTACTTAATTTGTTAACTCATGTTATCTATCATATCATGCAAACAAAGATTGTAATTACTAATTAGCCGCTTAAATTAATTTACAATATTGTGAATATACATATAACACAATTTATGTAGAAAAAGGTTTTGTATTTCTTAAAACTTTGAAAATTATTTTTTCTCCATAACTCGTATGAAAAGTCAAAATTATGGTTGCAAAGTTCTCTAAGACTAACACTCATACAAGGTATACATGACTAGGTTTGTGTATATGGACATCAGTTAATATTTAACTGATATAGTTTTTATATAAGAATAAAATAATCAAATATTGAATGTTAATTCATTTAGGAATGACAAAATCTAGCCCATAAAAATTAATATTATGCATAATTATCTGGTCAATTTTGTGTGGATCGTGACACACTTATTTATCAGCTTAACCCAATTTGCTCCATTTAAATATGCAAAAATTACATGACATGTGTAGCGTATTATATTTCGTTATTACCTTTTGTAGTGATATAAATATAAAATTCTTATTCTGCCCATCACTCTCCACCCACCCTATAGTCCTACTTGTTCGCCGTTGTCGACGTTTTCACCTTTCGAAAGATAATATTTGAAAGAAATAAATTATTTAACGAGCTATGTCCGGTAATTTTTGGGAAATTAATAATTTTTTTAAGATAATTTTTTTTTTTGGTCTGGACTTGGGCCAACAAAAAAAATCTATTTTTCTAAGATAATATATTTTCAAAAGACCTATATATAAATATATGATAGTAAGTTGCAACACTATCATAAATTAATAATTTTTAATAGTACAAATATATCTAAGACAATTTAGTAAAATATGATTCTATTGTATTTTTTTTTAAAAAAAATTATATGTAGTTGAAGCTAATATCTAACGTTTCTTATTACATCAAAAGTTGCGATGTTGTCTTTTCGAACGATACCATAAAGTTGTGAAAAGTTCTAGACGTGATAAATGTTTCCTTACGCGTAATTGGTAGCAAATATGTTGTATCATCTTCAACTTCGTCTTTAGCAATTTTTTTTGGGATGATATCCACAATTTCTTCTAAGTAATGAATCTCTAAACATGTATCACTTTCATCTGGATAATCTAAAAAGATTAGGTCAATCTTTTTCCAGTAACTGATATCATTAATCATTTCATCAAGTTTATAAATGATATTTTTTACAAAACACTCTTTAAATTAATAATTATTAATTTATCGATTAAATAATATTTTTACAATATAATAATATTTTATGCTTCCACTTTTATTAAATTTGTAAGATTTTATCATAGATCATTTAAATCCATTTCATTTTAGTCTAACCCGTTCATTTAATGCCCTTATTTCATTCCATGAGTTTGATATGGTTGAATCTGAAAAGAAATGGGATTGTGTGTGTATGGAAACAAAAGAATTAATTAATGGAGAACATGCAATATGTACACACTATGGATGAGCCAATACATATTTCAATGGTCCCTTTTTGTAGATGAGACGACTCTTGTGAATGTAGACAAGGCAATGGAACTAATGGGAAAATGAAAGATCAAAAAAATATAAGAGTTCCACACATATAGAAGAGTTAGTACAAACCTATGAACATGCTCAAAACTATAATTTTAACCAATATAAAATAGCTAGTAGCCAATCAAACATACAAAATAATCATTGCTCCCTGGCGTATTGTTAGCTCATATTTTTTTTAAACTCCTTCACCACCACACCCTGTAGATATCTAGGGCAATACTAATATATATATATGTGATTCCACAAAAGGGATAAATAAAATTCCAGTAGATAAAACAAATGGATATCTATAAGCATCATTGTATTTCGTCTGGTGACAACAAATCCCACCACTATTTGACAAACATATCTACCTAGAAACGGAGTTACAATTTAAAGTTTATAATTTCAAAATTTAATTAAAAAATTAAAAATATTAAATTTTAAATTAATAAGTAAATATCAATTCAATAAATTTTTTAATCACGAATTTAAATTTAGCCATTTTTTCTCTACTGATGCCTCTAGATAATTGTTGACTTATGTAAAGTAATTTTATACTGGTAAAAGTCAAAGGGACTTTATGGGAGGACATTTCCTCATTCAATTTGAATTTTTTTTTTTAAAAAAATAATAAATTCCTTTGACCAATTAATCAGGTAAAAAATAATACTATATGTGGTTAGGAGATATAGTGCATCCATTGTTCAACCAACTAATTAAGGTGGTTATAACTTTCACACTAATTAATTAGTCACATGGACAAAAAGGGTGTTAAAACATTTTTTCATTTACTCTTTGTGAAAATGACTTGTGTGAGTATATAATTTATTTTTAAAATCCATAAAGCTTTAAAAAACATTCTCATTAATGTTATTCTTTTGTAGAAAGAGTAAATAGTTCTTCATATAAAATGAACCAATAAGGCCCCAATAGAGTTATCCTTGTAGCTAGTTAAAGTCCACAGTGACCATCAGTTTATTGAAAATCCAAAGAGCATCTAGGGTGAAGAAACCCTTATCATTATGAGTTGATGAACCATACAAATGTTAAAGAAAATGCCTTGTCTCAAAGCAAAAGGCCAAAGTGATCTCAACAGTGATTTGGATATTTTTTTGGAAGAAAAATGAAAATATTTACAAAATTATTACTCGTGATGAAGAAAAAAAGAAAAAAAAACTAAAAAATAGTATTAGACCAACTGGGGTAAAGGATCAAGTAATTCTTCATTTTTAATATTCGAACTTTCATTGGGTGAGAAGTCATCTTTATTAAAAAAGCGTTTTATCTCTAAATATGTGATTTTATAACGTGAATTTAAATTTAATCGGAAGAAAAAATAAATAAGTATAGGAAAGATAGCATTAAATGCATGGGAAGTGTTTGTCCCAACAGCTTCTGAAATTACATTAAATGCACCTCACTTTGCAGGAGCCCCCGCCCCCTTTCTCCATCACTCCTCAGCTGTCTCACCTTCACTCATCACAATTCACAAACCCATTCCCTTTCAATTTTAACTTCATCTCTAATCCTGCACTAACTTTTTCTTTTAAAAAAATCATCTTATTTGGTTAACTTTACGTAAATATCTTCTGAAAAATTTAAATAGATATTTTATATTAGAAAAATATTTGTTATTTATTGTAATAATATTCTTTATAAAATATTTATCATATTATTATAATACATATTATATAAAATAATTTATACGACATATAATATAAATTCTACTAATAAATAATATATTTATCACACATTTTAATATAAATTTATTTTTTTATCAAAGAAAGAATAACATTTTTTTACACAATAATATTATATTTGTATTGTACATATAACATATATTCACAAACTTAGCAAATACATGTACATCAAACAACGTATATGCAAGCCTAAAATCAATAAATACCTCATAATATTTCCTATTTATTTTATTTATTTCAGGTAAGATACTAGGATTACATTAAGATAAATAAATTAGAATTTTATAAAAAAAATGATGTAGTACGTGAATTTTCGCAGATTTCTTAAAATATACATGTGAATGAAATTTCTCTGTAGATTACAATTCTTATATTATCATATGATAATCGCATATTTTTGTCTAAGTAACAGTTAATCTGCAAAACAAGAATGAAGAACGATGGTTTAATCCTTATTGAAAGATATATATATATATATTACAACTTGATAAACTGCAAAAGTTAAAATAAAACAAATTTTCACTTGTGATCAAATGTGAACCTAGACCATATTGGCAAAGAAAAATAAACATGACAATGAGATTCAAGTTAAAGTAGGTCAATTAAGATAACGTACATAGTTGATTTGTCAATTGTCCCCCACCATAACATACAAAACAAAAGAGCCATTATGACTCTTCAACAAACAACTAAATTCATCAAAACAAAACATAGCTTCTGAAATTGACATATTTCTGTCATACAACTTGTCCAAATTGAAAATTTTCACCCAAAAGCTGATTAATTCATGAACCAACTGATCTTAGTACCCTGAGTCAATACCCGAACCACCACCTTTGCTTTGTGTTAAACACCAAATTAATAAACCTCGAGCTAGTTGAGCCGGCCCTTACCACCTAGCAATGGTCTTTTCAGCGCGGTTCGTTCTTGACTCAGCCTCCAATTCAGCTCGAGTTCTTCAATGATCAAGCCTCCACTCCTTCCATTAGCGCACCACTTTTTTTTTTCTTTCTACTAGTTAAAACTATATATTATTAAAAAAAAAAAATTAAAAAAAAAGGTGTTCTCCTTGTCTCAAATATTAGCTTTCACATTGAAGTGCAGCTTTAATCTTCTGAACAGTGCATGATATAAGATTATTGACTGTTTCCACTGATTCCACAGTAAGCTTGGCTGTAGGAAGACTATTCACCAATATCTGAAAGGCTACCGTCAAGAGTGACCCGCTAATTCTTTGATCTGGGCCCCCATTACATGAAGGCCCATTGGACCCACGAGATCCTGGGCCGTCGGGTACAATTGAGAATCCCGAAGGAAGCAAAGCCACGTAAGCCGAATCTCCACCGTTCATCACCACGTGCATTGCCGGAATATCAACTGGCGCGTATACAACAAGCGCCCCAGCCGCGTCTATGCAAGTCTCCTGAAGTATCAACATGCTGCTCTGATTCGCGTTCATAGCCTGGCAATAAATCAATACAAAGCCCCTTGGTTATGAATATATTTACGAACAATGCCATTGTATGGTATATATAATACGTCAGTTTTTGTTGCAGTGTTGAAGACTTTTTCATGTAAAAAGGGTGATATCATAGTAGGGCTGACTAAAATAAAAAAGGTAGTAACATGTATCATGTGTTTTGACTTTTTACAAATTTACAAAAGATGCAACAAAGTTAAAATTTATAGATCTGGAATAAGATGGTCCTTTTGAGATACTTCCAAATCCCCCTAGTTTGTCCTTTTCAATCAACAATTTTTTTTTTATCATGAAAGAAAATGTGAACCCCACACATGCATAATCAATCAATCTTTTTACATGCATTCATATGTATAAATCGCCATGCATTATTTCTATCCATTCAAAATTAATTTTTTCAAAAAAAAAAAGGATTGAGGAAATTACACTAGCACGAAGGAGAGAGACGCAGTTGCCATGATCTTGGCCTTTGGCAATATGAGCCATTTCTTGCATAGGACCACCGTTGGATAGGATATCCCATTCGCTACGGAGGCGTTCGTCGCGGAGGAAATCAAAGAGTCTTTGAGGGGAAACGGGCAACCAAACGGAAGTAGCAGCGCTTAAGACGATCCCTGCTGGTTCACCGGGGTCATCGACGCTCTTTCGAGTCATAACACGTACATCTTCATCAACATTACCTGCACAAAGTTTGTTCCACTTGTGTACCGTTGAAGCACAAACACCAGCACAAAAGTTGTTTGTCATGCGTTGTGCTAGCTTCAACATGCTACGCCTCCCACTTGGAGTTATTGCTGCATGTGATTTGATTTCTTAAAATTTAATTTTGATCACACAAAATATAAGGGTCTACTACTCATCACATGATAGAGGTTGATTCATTGAACAATTTCACAAAAATATAGATTTTAATTAGTTACCTGTATGATCCCTGGCAGACACGGTGGATGACATGAGAATTGCAAGACACTCACACTGGCGTTGGAGGGTTGCAACCCATCTTTGTGCACCAAACCCCATACCTGCGCTAATTAACTGCCGGTAAAGATGGTGATTTGCACCCTCTTCATATTCGGCATGTTCTACCCATGTAACCTACATAATTATTAACCATCAGAATTTATTTAGTCGATCTGAACTTGCTTGGAACAAATTAAAGCATAATAATAATAATCACAAGGGGAGTTAATCAATTGTTGTCACAATTTTCCCTCGTTACATAGTAAATTAATGATCATATACATTGTATTTATTATCGACTACATATATTTTAAATTATAGAGTAATTTATGACAAGTATTTATCACATAGGCAAATAATTACAACTCCTAAGCAAAGTTAGTTGTGACAAATGAATTCAAACATTTACACCATGAATAACGTCACCTAACTTATTAGTGCTATTAGTATAGATTTATTTTAATCCAAACATGATTTAACACCCCCCCCCAAAAAAAAATAAAAAAATAAGTACATTACTAAATGGGAAATTTTTGTGATGCAACAGGACAAATCTTGGAAATGGTTTCTATAGCAAAGTTAGGTTCAAGGAGAGACATGATAGAACCTAGAACCCTAAAATTAGAAGTCATAAAATACAAGTTTTCACCATTTTTATGCAAATTTGAAGGCACGAGGTTAGGTTTGAGACATTGAGAAATGTACCACAAAGCTTTAGACTTTGTAGATACTCACGTGACAACAAAAAAATAATGTAGTCAGTCTTGTTGTTTGACTAAAAAGTCCTTTATTAGTATAGTATAAAAACAAACACATCACAAGGCTGGAACCAGATAATACACAGTTAGATGAATTAATTATATACACGGGGGACTGATCGAGACAGCATCAGAGATTGGAATAGAAACATCAAATACATTGTTTAATTAACCCAATGTTTGAAAGTTACAAAGCAAATTTTCAATTTAATTTTTTTTTCTTTTTTTCTGAAGAATCATACGAAATTAATGTGTCCCAAGGCACAAAAATATAAGTAATGGAGACTTCTATTCAATTTATTAGATTAATTAAATCGTCCTTAACCTCGATTTCCACACGTACTGTGTTCATATAATATTAGTATTAAGCTCATCTTAAGCAGGAAGTTGCTGATATTTGATGACTTTTTAATACTGTTATGTCCCCTATAATCAGCATCTTATCAGGTTCAATAATCTAATCTTTTTGGTTTTGGACCAAATAACCAAAAAAGACTACTAAAGCTTTTAGTCATTTTGACAATCCAAATTAGGTGGGGAAAAAACCAAATCAATGTTCTGAACTAAGATCCAAACTTTGTAGTTGCCTACCAAATCAGTAAACCACCAAAAGCAAAATAGTAGCTACCCATGCATGCGAATTCATGAATATATGTATAAACCGACAACTAGTAGACGAGGAGAAAAGGTCGTTTGAATAGAGTTAACCGAATTTATTCATAGAGAACTTACTTTGCTGTAGCCATTGGGCATATCTTGAACAACACAGCCAGAAGGAAGCCTTCTGCTATTTGGAAACGTTGGTGCACCAGAAGTTTCACGGATGGTATCAATCGATACATCAACGACAGCCCAGACACCTTCAGCGTGTTGTTTGCAGAAACGTAGGAAATTGACCTCTCTAATTGGTACTAATGGTGAAAGCACTTGGAGTTCAGCATGCATCTATAAAGAATCAAGAAAAAAAAAATCATATTTCAACATTGACTAATAATAATAATAATAACATTTGATTTAATTACAAACAAAGGTGCATTTTGATTTACCAGCTGAAGTGCACCATTTCTGGTTCCACCCATACCACTTGATATAACATCTGTTGTTGAGGTTCTAGCAATCAAACATGGAAACATTTCTGCCCATTTGTTCTGTCAAAATTGAAGCTAATCATCAGAAAAAACAAATGAAGATAGGATTCAGACACCTAAAAGTGCAATCAAGAATTTACTTACAGAGTCCATTAATGTCTCAACAAGAGCTAAACTATTGATTATAACCATGCCTGTCTCCCTGGAAGCCTCTGAAATAAAACTGTTTGGTCTCATACCAATGCAAGGAGTAAATGTCCTTATGTACTCTTCATGGTTAAGTATTTCTCTACCACCTTCAATGCTCCTGAACCAAAGAGGTTCATCAGTTTGTGCCATTTTTACCAGTTCCTCCATGGCAGCCAAAGCAAGTTCAAGATACATGGATCTTTCAAGTGATCTCTCAATTCCAGTTGACTGTCTAGTCGAAGGCACAACTGGTAAAGAATTTGAAATCCCAACACCGAAATCAGGAGGTGCTAAGGGGAGTGTTGTTGGTACATTACTCATACCACCAAATCCATTACTTCCAACTCCAAGTTCCAAACTTGAATTAGGCATTGGGGGAGGCATAGAGGTTACTAAAGATGAAATGGGTCGCCCCAAAAACTTGCCAGCAAGTGCACAAACTCGATCTAATTCATCTTTCAGCCTAGCATTTTCAATCCTAAGATGTTGCTCCTCAAGAGAGATTTCACCAATCATTGCTGGACCACCACAATTAGTACAAATTGGATTTCTCATTGCCTCTCTTATAGACATGTTTTCTGCACGAAGCTTATCATTCTCTTGCCTTAGTATCGAATTCTCATGGCGTTCCAGTTGAGTCTGGTGCAATCAAGATTCATTATTCAAGTTGCAGAAACCCACAAAAAAAATAAATCTTTTAAAGCCATAAAAATTGAATCTTTTTTTTATTACCTTCATCTGAGTTCTACGATTTTGGAACCAAAACTTGACTTGTCTAGTCTCCAAAGAAAGCCTTTTGCTTAACTCCAACCTTTGTTTCTCATCAGGATGAGGACACTCCTTGAAAAGACTAAGAAAAAAAAAAACATAATAGAAACATCTCATAAGAAAAGTTGAAAGAAAAAAAATATTTTTTTTTAATTTGAAAAAGAAGGTAATGATTACGATTCAAGTTCTTGGATTTGCTGAGGAGTGTGTCGGTGGTATCTTTTCTTCCTTGGTGGTTTGTCGGTAGCATCTTGTTCATCACCCGATGCACCTTCCAAGTTATCACTTCCAGATCTGCTGTCTGGTTCTTCCTCTCTACTCCTTCTACCAACACTGTTATTTCCCTCATAGTTTTCAGCCATTCTTGTTACCTCACTTTGCCCTTCCATACCTGTTTGCTGCAACAAAAAAAAACAAAAGGGTGTCATATAAAAGTAAAAAAGATTCAATTTTTATGCTCTTTTTCATTTGGCTTACAAGAGCAAGAGAAAGTCCTGGGGAGTTGAACATGTTCTTGGCAAGAGATTGAGGAAGAAGTCTTGGCTGAGAAATTGCACCAGTGGGCATATTGTTTTTATTGTCGTTGTTGCTGCTGCTGTTGTTGTGATTAAATGGTATATCAGCAACAATTCTTGCACCGCCACCACCAGAATTATTATCAAGAAACCCCCCAAAATTCATGAAATAAAGCAAGAGAAACTCAAAAAGAACTAAACTTTTTTTTTTTTGTATATTTGACAGATTCACTGTATCTTTTTTGAGCTAAAAAGTTGGGAGAAAAATTATGAGAGGTAGAGGAGACACAAGGACGAATCCAAATGTCTCCAACTTCCTCTCTAATTTTTACTCTTGAAAGAAAAATAACAAGAAAAGAAAGCCAAAAAAAAAAAAAACCTTTACTTGTGCTACTCTTTGCCTTTCTCTTCTCTATACTTTCCTTAAATAACAGTACTAATTAAAATTCCTCTTCTCTCCCTCCTAACAAAAAAGTGAAAAAAAAAAAGGGGACCTTTCTTAAACTAATCTTTAGCTGCAAATACAGAAGCTTAAAAGAATGGTTTAAGCAAGCAAAACCCTAAGTTAGAGGGCATTTTTCTGTTCTGTTATATGTATGTATCTCTGCATGCTTGACTTTTGTAAACAAAAAAATAAATAAAGCACAGAAAAGGAAGTGAGAGAAAAAGAAGCTAAAAAGGCTTTGTTTAATCAGTTTTGCAAAGACAATAGAAGAGACGAGAGATAGAAAAAGGGGTAACAACAGTAGAAAAAAATAATACTAAAAACCAAAAAAAATAAAATAAACAAAAAGGTGAAGATAATACGCAAAATTGTGGACTCATCGAAGCCTTACATATACATACAGCCAAAACAGCACAGAAAAAGGTTTGGTTGACTCTTTCACCCCCACCCCCACCCCCTTCAACCTCAACCCCTCTCTCCAATTCTTGAAATCTACCGTCAAACTGTGAAAAAAATGTGTAGCTTTTTTTTTTCACAGTTAAACTTTTTACTGTAAAAAAAAACAGAGATTTAACACAAGAAGAAAATGAAATGCCAGAGTAAAGACAGTTCATTCAGATCCCAAGATTTTGTTTTTTTACACTCACAAAATTTCTTCTTTATCTTTTTACTATATTGGGATCTGAAATTTACATGAAGATTATATGAATTAATTACAGCAAGGTGACAAATTTCATACAGGAATCAAGGGTTTATTAGTCAATGGGTTTATCACTAGATTAATTTAAAGGAAAATAATCATAAATATTGAGGAAAAAAAGATTCTTTCTCCTTAATTTTTTAATTTCTTTTTTCCTTTCACTAAGATTTTGTTTTGACCCACTTGACCTGTGTGTACGCGGGTCTGATCCTATTTGACAAACTGTATGTTATTACCGAGATCCGGCGGTAAAATGGGCGGTGACTAGCCGGTCGTCAAACTGATGACGTTATACTCTTTTCTCTGGGATGCCCTTTTTCTGTTTTTAGTTATATTGGGCCCAAAAATAGATGGATCTGTGGTTCTGATTTGGGCTTTTTCACCCACTTGTAGCTGGTCCATTTTTATGAATTCCTTTCCTTCCTAACGAATGTGTTTAAGTCAAAGATATATATTTGAAAGTCGAAACGAAAACGTTTATTATATTTCACATTAGATCTTCAACGATATGTTCTATATCTGACAAATTGAAATCCTTTTATGAATTCTAACTTTTCTTAATAAATATGTTAAGTCTAGGAAATTTGCGAAGATAGTGCATTGCCTATTTATTTCATAAGTTGAAATGAACACGTCTATTATATATTATTGAAACTCTTTAATGAATGGTTACTCTTTCTAATGAATGTGTCTAATTAAGGAAAAATAGCAAAGATGATGCATCGCCTATTTTTTAAAAAGTCAGGACGAACACGTCTACTATTTATTGTATCGAACCTTCAAGCAGTCATTCTATATTTGTCAACTCGAAACCCTTTCAAGTATTTCATTCCTTCCTAATGCATATGTCCAAGTCAAAGAAATCAACAATAATGGTGCATCGCCTATTTATTTGGAGATGAATGAACATGTGGGCTATATTATTGTCTAGATATTCAAGTCATTCTATCTTTATCATACTAAAATCCTTTCGTGAATTCTAAATCTTCTCAATGAATATAACAATTCAAGAAAAAATAATAAAATCAATACATCGCCTATTTATTTATAAATCGGAATCAACATGCCTACAATATATTAATGAAATATACATTCAACCAATCATTTGAGCTTTTGTCGAATTGCAACCCCTCTCCACCTTCTTCTGTCGCAATAACAAATTAAAAATAATAATCTTAAAACACGTAATGAATTTTGAAATATTATTTTTATATAATTATCTCTTATTATATTAGTATTTGGGATATTTTATTAACTATTTATTAAAATTTAGATGTCATCTCTCACCCATCACCAATATAAGTATGAATTAATACAATCTTTAAATACATAAACAAGAAAAAATATGCTACTAATGAATTTTTGTCCCTATTATTGTTTTACTTCAATCGTTGTGATGCAATGTCGAGGCATAAATGGTTGTTCTTCGGAATTATTCCACTTGATATTATTAATATTTTTGTTTAAGTCATTCATCAAAGTATAGATATACGTTAAAATTTTTTTTTTTTTTTTACTAACACTATTTAATTATTACTAGAATCAAATTTCTGTATAGGTTTTAAACATTTATGAAGATTAATAATTACCTCTAAAAAAAATATTTTACATTAATTATTATGTTATTTTTGTTAATAATGTCGCTAAAAATAAACAAATCTAATACATTCTTTTTAGAGGAAATTATATTTAAACCAATTATTCATTCTCGGTTCATTAGAGTGTACCCCTTCCGTCTCAAATCATATATCGTGATTTTTTAATATTATCATCCAAATTATTTATAGTTTTAGAAGTTTATAAATTATGATTTTTCAAGTATCAACAAATGATAAATTAGTTTAAAAGTACTCTTTCTAATTAATGTTTTTAAAG
The DNA here is from genome assembly GCA_027704765.1 of Solanum habrochaites. Taxonomy (NCBI): domain Eukaryota; kingdom Viridiplantae; phylum Streptophyta; class Magnoliopsida; order Solanales; family Solanaceae; genus Solanum; species Solanum habrochaites. The sequence goes on from JAKWJA010002489.1 coordinate 84,255,361, forward strand.
CATGTAAAAGATAATCGTGATCTATAATTTGAGATCAAGGGGGCGTAACATTTTGAGCAAACGTTCTCCAATTTTTTTTTTAATAGTGGTACTTACATTGTCGGCAACAACTTCGATAATATGCATTTTATCATTTCATACATTGATTTTTTAAAAACATAGTATAGTACTTTGTAGATTAATGTATATCCTCTTCAAAAAATTAATAACCTTATTTAACAAGTTAACAATTAATTATCGATAACAATTTAAAATATTAAAAAGATATAAGAAAAAACTACAGGAAGTTAAAAAAAATTTATCTGACTATCGAAATTAAAATATCACATGAGTTAGGACATGAGAAGTATATAAATTAGTCGCACTCTAAAAAATATTTCATAGGAAGTAACAAATTATTATGAAAAGCTTCGAGATATAGTAATGGTCTTGTTTGATTAGTTGCAAGTTGATGTGTCTTTGACATGAAAAAAGGTAGAAGAAAAGGTCCATTGTGGAGGTTTTAAGTTTAATTTGTGTTGAAGCCGCCATTCATGGCATGTTTGAAGCCTCATGAGTCATGAATATTGTTGGGCACTCTATCACCATCACATTAAGTAGCATTTACTAATTACTAAATTTGGTTAATTATTCTTATAAGCTCTAACCCACTGTCTAACTGTCTATACCTCTAAGTAGCAGAGCCATCCTTGTCCTAAGGTTTGTTAATTTGCCATCTCCTTGTCCTAAAATTATACCGTGCAAGATAGGTGATGAATAATTTAAATATGTAGATATGTTATCAGAAGCGGAGTTAGAATTATCTTTAATTATTGAGTGTTTTTTTTTTTTGATATTATATATATATCCATCGAATGGATTTTTTCAATATAAATATAAGGTTTGAGCCAAAATAACTAGACTATTCTGAATCCGTAGTTTAAGGGACTAGCTATGACCCTATATAGCCTTCTATGTGTGTTTACTTTGTAATCGTGATACATCGGCTAGCCTTGTTGAGCTAATAATGTTAGATTTTAGTGCTATAATGGGTATGTATTGGTCCTTGATATATTAATTCTCTTTAACTAGTGAAAATCATGACTCTATTGTTAGATTGGGTTAGAATCCTATATTTGTTAGAGAATGGACATGTTTTTTTATACTGTCTTGGACAATCATCTCCTTTTGACCTAGTTTTCGGGTTAGTTAGACTCGTGTTTCATATTTTTACATTGTATTAGAGCTAGGTACATCCCCATTTGAAGTGTCGGTCCATGCTTCAGTTGGGCCTGAGCCAGAGGTGGAGCCAAAATTAAGAATTTGGAGGTTCCAAATCAATTTTGTTTTGGATTCACATGTTAATATAAATATATTTGTTTAATTTTTTAATACTATAGAGTCATACGAAAAACCTAGTATGTTTGTCTAAACCCATGAATCTCCACCTAGCTTCACATCTGGCCTGAGCGTGAAGGATGTGCCAGAGTGGGTTAGAATCTCAAATTGGTCAGGACATGAAACTGATGATCTGATTATATGAACTTAAATAATCTTCTATCGATCTTGAGCTAACTTAAGCCCAGATATCATATCTTTCTACGTTTTGATTTGCCTCTTTTGTCTGGTTCAAAATTAATATTTATGCGTGTATACATATATTTGAATATTATTTTTTTATACTTTTGTATAAACACTCATGTATGGTTCGAGAAGAAAGCAAGTAGACGTGAGATATCATATCACACGGTTCTAATTAATTCGTGTTAAATGACTAGGAGTCCAGGACCATGTTATCGATATTCAATTAAAAGAAAAAAAAATTGCTTTTATAGTGAAAGAAATGTCAATTCAAGAATTGCAAAATATGCAAGTTGGAGGAGAAATTAGTAGTTATAATGACCCCAGTTGCATTAATTTTAAAGGAGTTTAATGCAATCGAACACCTCTTTCCTACACAATTTTTGGCTCACAATATGAACCATATTGTCAACTTCTGTCAATTCGGAACGATATAATCTAGAACCAACACTTCATATAAATGTCAGTAAAGATTTAACGATTGTAGAGGTAAATTATTGTTTTATTGTAGTGATATACGTATATATTTTTATTATCACATATTATTTTTTAACTTTTTTGATGAAATTGCTATAAAAAAATTCTGACATCCTTTATGTTAGACTTACTAAAATATTTTAAAGGGTTACGTTATAAGCGGCTCATGATTTATAAAAGTTTTCACATAATTCACTTAGACACTTCAACAATTACTAGAGTACCAATGAAACACTTTTATTACTATAATAATAATTGTTATATTAGACATTTTTTGATGAATCAACAAAAAATGTGAAGAAGAGTGTGTGATACACTGTGGTGACGTGGCAAATGAATAATTAAAAAATAAAACATTTTGCATTAAGCCGAAAATTATAAAAAAAAAACACATTTAAATCTAATGTGTTTTAAAACAAGAACAATTAAAAAAAATTGAAAATGTCAACCTCATTCTACCATCTTACCCCACCCTACCCCACCCACCCCAACCCCCTTTCATCTTCATCTCTTTCCCAAACTACATTCTTTCTCAGAGACAAAATTTTATTCTTTTAATATAACTTCAAGATAATTTTTTTTTCTTTATCCATAATAAGAGAAGAAGAGCGAAAATTTTGTTGGACGGTTTATTCAAACTCTACATCGATGCAAAATGAAATTGATAGTTCCAAACTTATCTCTTTCAAAAAATTTTATATCATTTTTGATAAAGTTATTAATGATCCACATATGAATTGGAGTAAAAATCTTTGTTCCGAAAACTTGTGATAAATAAATATCGGTAAGCTATTTTTATCCGTAAAAAACATTTATCTTTTTTTCATCTTCTTCACGGGTCTCTTATTTTTATGAGATTGAAATAAACATCGAAGGACTTTATTCAAATTGAATCTTTATAGTGATTTTACATTATCTCATATGTTGGAGATATAAATTTTGTATATTAATAAAGAAAAAAAAAAAAAACAGTGTTAGAGACTAAAATGAAGAAGAAAGTTTTGATACCAAATTGATAGATAAGGAGTGAGGATGTTTTCTTTTGAAAAAAGTGTAAATAAGAATGAAATATTTTCAAGTTAATTATAATGCCAAGTGTCAATAAAAGAAGAAAAAGAAGAAAAAATGTTAAAAAATATATATAATAAAAAAAACACTATCTTTAAGTATTTCAGCCGCTTAGGGAAAGTGCAATATACATATTTTGTCATATCAACATTTTATGTTATAGGTACATGTTTTGACAATTTAGCATGTTCAAATAGGTACAAATCTCAGTTAAATATCATAGTAAATTAAGGAACAAATTTGAGTTGGCGATATATGGCGATATATGACTTAAGTTCTATTAAATGTAGTACGTGGTTCAATACCTTACATGCATAAATGACCAAACCAAATATATTAAGTGCTCTAGGCTCTAGGCTAGCATTAAGAAACCTAACATGCACTTAAATTTTGTATCGATCAACTTCACATCATATATAGTTGTATAAAATATGTACTTTTAGTAGTGATTTAATAACTTTTGACAACTCTCTTGTTCTATGCTTTATGATTTTGTTTAATTACTTACTCTTTGGAATATAGACAAACTTTTTTTATGTGAACTAATTATATGGTACATTAAATTGAAAGCTAAAAAGTGGAACTAGAAACGCATTCTCACCTAATGAAGACAATAAAAAAAAAAAATACTGTTTCAATGATGTAAACACCTAGTTTTGAATAGTATAATATTGTGGTGATTTATTTTACACGTTACAATTATAGACCCCACACATTTGCTTATGTTTTTCTTCATTGTGAACATAAGACTATGTAGAACACTTAAAATTGCCAGTCTTTGTGAAACACAAGTTTTGACTATGTATTATGTATATATTATTATTGTCAAACTTCTCATTCTACTTCTACTTGAAAGCAACAATTCGTTGATTAAAGATTTATATACTGAATGAACTTCTTGATATAGACAATATTATATATACGTATGATTATTTTTTTTTTATACAATGAAGTCATATCGGTGCTTGTTATCACAAGTCGTCTTATAAGTGAATTTACATTTGGTGTACTAGAGTATGTTGAATTTTTATTTGACAAAACAAAGTTGAAATTCATTAATCATGAAAAATCATTTTTTGAATCCTTTGGATTTTTCAATTTTCTATTATACCAACCAAACTCATTTGAAACCGTACAAGAGGAAAAAGTAAGTGGATCTGAGTCATCCTGAACTAATTGAATCATGACAATATCCGCTATTATGATGCTAAAACTCAATAGAGAAGAAATTTTGACAATTTGAGCATCAACAATTGATTTTTTTTTTCAAATCTCATATTTAGATCCACAAGAATTTGTCAATTTTATTCGATTTTCTTTTGGTTGGTTGGGGGAGGGGGAATGTTGTTGGTTGGATTTTGGAAGTCTTGTGTTAGTCTTCTTTTTTCCTTTGTCTATTATAAATTCGGGCTATCATATACTCATCGGATAAGATTTGCATTTATTCTATTTTTTCTTGATCCTATCGATAGAAACTAAATAATTGTTGTTATTGCATTCCCTTATGTTTGTTTGGTACTATCCAAAGATTAGGCAGATATAGATTATTCGGAATTTAGACTCTATATTAATATATGATGTAATCATATAGTTTTTTCTTTCTTTTCTCATACACATACATATAATGGTAGTATTCAGGTCAACTTGTTTATGTACATTTCAACTATGTATCTTGCAATCTTCTACCTACATAGGCATCGGCCCCTAAGGACTAGAGCAAATGACAAGAAATTACTTAAAATGTTGGTTCTAGTAGGGTTTAAACACCTTAATCACTATTTTATGAAAACAAAAAGAAGTTAGATTCTATTTAAATGTGTGCTTGGAATGTCAAATTTAAGCAAATATTCCCTAAAATGAAACAAGCAAGAAGATAGGAGAGCAAAAAAAAATCCCTATTATAAATGAAAGACACCAAATGAAATGAGGAGCCAATGGACACACTGCAGGAGCTTTAGGAGCAAACAAAATGCATGAGTGTAACCCGTGATTAATTTTATACTTTTGGGACCACTATTGAGAGGCTCTATTTCAAACTCTTTTTACTCAGTGCCAGCCAGAACAGCTTTGTTAAATCACATGTAACTGTATCAACAATCATCACCTTTCTGACACCCAAAGAATTTTCTTTGATATTAAAAAAGGCATCTCATGATAGAACAAAGTTACTCGATATCTATATAGACAGGTGAAATTACTCCGTTTCTATGTTAGTGCTATTTGAATCAGCTTTTGTTCAGCCGGTTACAATAAAAGCAGCAAACATGACATGTTGGCTCCTAAGTTTGTTGACAATAACTGACAATAATAAGGAGTGCACACAGACAATAAATTTTGATAAGGGAAGAGACTAATAAAGGTATTCATTCATGTGACACAACAGGATGAGAAAAGCCCCTGTGAGGTTGGGTGATTTTGTTTGATTGGCCATGCCCAAACTAAGTTGAACTTGCAGAAAAGGGGCATCAGTATGTGCAGCAGATGTTCTGTGCGAAAAGAATGCAGAAGAAGATAGCACCCAAGTATGTGGCCTAAGAGTCGGAGAAATTAGTTCAAGCCATGAAATAAAAAGATATATATCTCTATAGAGACAAAAAAAAAAAAAGTTGGGTAAATTACTTGGTACTTGTGCTACTGGAAGATAATAGCTAACAAATGAATAATCAAGGAGCGCATAAGTTTACCAGGCACCCTATTATCCACACAGAAAAAAAGATGTGAATGCCAGAGATGTTTTAAAGTAAAGTCAGAAAACTTTACAGAAACTTAGGTTCAACTGCCTGCATTTTTGGCATTTGATGAAAATTGCTTAATAAATGATTTACTGGAATTCTTCAGCTCCCTGCATTGTGTATGGACTGCATGATGTTGAGGTTTAACAGGATGGGGAATAGACACAAACAATGCAGAGAACTCTTCTAAAATGACTACTTATAAACATTCAAGTTTTTCGAGATGTAAAACATATGCAAGTAAAACAAAGCTCAGAGGTGTCCATATATGATGTAAAAGTAACAAAAGAAATAGGGAAATGAAAGGACTGAACATAGTCAAGCAAGAAATGAGAAGCCAATGTCATTGCCCTCCAAATATTATAAATATGATGCAGCAACTAGTTATTGCCACTTCATACCATGCAACTTTTGCCAACTTGAGTCTGGTGAACTAGAAGCCACCTGGCTGGTCATTTTCTAATACCAAAGAAGTTAGGAGAGTTTGTAGCAGTGATACTATAAAAAAAGAATTTACAGTTTCCTCATCCTTGTACACTTCCATTTAATTCTACATAAGCTAATTGAAGAGACAAGAAAGAAGTAGAATAGATGCATCATTTGAAACAAGTTATTGGGACTTAATAATGAGACAAAAAGGATATACCTACATTACAAAAACCAAAGGATCAATCAGTAGGATGAAGAAGGTAGCTTCCAAAAATTCTTCGTGGCTACCAAGATTCTCTCCCTTCCATGTGATTCAGGTTCTTTCTCATGAATACTTGCCGTCCATCTTACAGCAGGAGCAATACGCTCTACTTTGTCTATCACTTCAGGAGAGTCCCGAATTATAACAGTTCCTTCAGGCCGAAGAATTCTATCAATTTCCACCATCAAATCGACAAGGCTGCACCTGGAAGAATGTATAAATGGTTCAATCACTTTGCAGCTAACGGGCTTGGTTCAACACTTGCACTAAATTTGGGGCATCATACATGCCCGTCAATTAAACCTAGCACAGCCTTACATCTCTTTTTTTGGTATAATTCCAGTTCTTTGTCTATCTCAAGTCTAAGAGGGCTGGGAAAGAATTATTCCCTATAAACAAGTCTAACATCAATTACAGAGGAAAAGCATGGCCAACCCCCGCCCCCCCCCCCCCCCAATTTACAGTTTTAAAATTTCAAACACTTCTCATTACTAATTCTTGCATGGCATGAAATGAATGACCCTTGGAATAAGAATTACAAATGTTATTTAACTTTCAAAAAAACTAACAAGGTATTAAGTTTACTGCATCATCTCCATGCATATCAATTATACCTTAGAGGCTAGGAGATACAACAGTTATGTCTAGGGAGGAGAAAAAAATGCATTAATGTTTAACCTTGATAATTAATCAACGAAGAATTATACTGCTACCAAAATTCAGATCACGAGTGTACTTGTGATTATACTGTTCACCAAACTTTATTAAAGTTGTTTGAAAATTAAAAAAAATATCATCAGAGAATAAATTCATTTCTAGAAAAAGAAAATAGGGTCTATATTCCACTAGAAAAAGTGCTCTGCTCTTGACTTGAAATTTGTTCAAAGAAACCACAAGTTGTTTGGCTGATAGGTTTACAAGGGAAGTTACAACACAACATCCACTGGTTGGTGTCAGACATGGTGGATAGTTAGCTTATTATATATAAGGTGAATTCTAATGATGGTTATTTCCCAAAATCTCAGCAAGTGCAAATAGTAAAAGCATTATTCCTCACTGAAACCAGATACAAAATGAATGGTTGCAGAACTTTATGTCAAATACTGATCAAATAACGCTAGAAGATGAAATTCAATGTGTGCACAAATAACTATCATGCTTCATTCAATTGTCAACATGCAAATGATTCAATGGAGCAATTCGTTTCCAAAATCTCAACCCAGAAGTTGCAACAGAAAGTACAATCACAGCATATTGGTATTCAAGTCCTCAAGATTTACTGATGTTCTATAATAAAAAAATTGATGTCTAACCATCGGGGGTGGGGCAATGTTGACGAGTTCAGGAAACCACTATGACATGATAGCCTAAAAGAGGCTGCCATGGACATTTTGGGTTAGTAAAACCAGATTAATTGGAGGCTACCCTAAAACCCTAATCCATGCATGTATAAAATAAAGGGGCTACATATTTTCTCCGGAGACATCTTCAAAATTCCATAACATCTGGGAAATTTCACAAGGAGATCAAGAGATCGACTATATCGTCTTTCTCAAAGACCTCTAGTTCTCAAAGTAGGCTATTCCCATGTATTGATGCCTAAACGTTGAGGGTGTGCCAATGTTGGCAAGGTCAGGGAACCCATTGTTATATGATAGCCGGAAAAGAGGATATCTTGGTTGGCGATTCTCATGTATCACCCACTTACTTCATGAGAGGAAACAAGCTCTCTTGAAAAAAGTAAATTAATGCACATAGCTTATATAGAAAAATTTTACTCAATTCCAAAATGATTTACATTTTTTTTTAATTGTAATCCAAAATGATTTTACACAAGGCTTCAAGGTTTTTATATAGGCCACAAATAAGTACAAAGCTTAAAAATAGGTTTGGGGCATGAGACACTCTATAGACCAAAAGAAAAGAACAACTATTGCATCAAATATTTTTTGGAACCAAGTGAGGACCACTTTAGGCAATGATTCTTAGAAAAATTTATTTAGTTTATCAACTACTTAAAGATGTACATTTATATGGATGTGTATGTGTGTTTCTTCATCCTGCTAGTATAAGTATAATGGTATACTTCCAACGGACTGGGGTCGTTTCAATCTCAACAGAGGACAAAAAAATTATTTCTTCTCGTATGTCTAAGCCTAGTTAGACAGTTAAATGGTCACTATGTTGGAGAGAAGTAGCAGGTACCCCCTGAATTTGTCAAGATGCACATGAGATAGCCATGACACAACCATTATCAAAATAAATAAATAAAATAACGGTATTCTACTCATAAAACAACTAGAATTCAATCCCAAGTGGCTGAGATCGGCTATAAGCATTCTCACAGACATATTACTCCATTTAAGCTCATCTTAGTCCAATATTATACCAAAATTAAAAAAAATCAAATAAAACTAGAAATTTTATGTGTTTTCTACTAAAACATCAAACTTAATAAAGTAGAGTTAATAACATGACAAACTTAATAATCCCAACTAATTGGTATCACCTTCGCCTATATAAATTTTCTACTTTTGCTTTATTTAGGGCTAGATCTGATTATGCCTTTTGAGAGAACTTCTCATAGTCTCAATGATTCCAATAGACTGTACACTACCTCTTGTTCAAGACAAAGAGATCACATTCTAACCATATGATGATTTTATTTTAGATTTTAATTACTATCCCCAAGGTATTGTTCATATTTAGAGTTTCTAGATAAGATTAATTTCAGATATAACCCAAAAATACTGATACAAGTCATTTGCAATGAAATCAGATCAATAGTTCAGCTATACTAGTGTTTGTGAAAAACATGTTGAAATAACTGTTTGGATTAATATAGTTTTTGAATCTCTTAAATGCTCAAATAACTGAAATATCATACAAGATATCATTTCTCTCATCAACTATTAATATGCAATATAGTTTTACATTGTATTAATAGATAAGCTGCCTTCATAGAAATAGGTGAGAAGTTTCATGTCCAATTGGAAATAATATCTAATTACAGATAATAAAAAATATAGAGTATAGAAGAATCCAGAAGATTAGACATACCTGATCTTGCCGGAAACGGGATCCTTTATGAGAGATTCTATGGCTCCCACGTGAATCAGATCATAAGTCCGAGGATATGTTGAGAAAGGCTCACACCTGTGACACGAGTGGTAAATCAAGTTCATTAGTTGAAGTAAATAACCATCTATCCATTTCCTTTGGGGAAAGAATAACACGAGGAAAGAAAGGCAAGAAGCTAATGTCAGCACTTATCATGTGGAGGTTTCATTTTTCCATGGCTCTGTAAGTTTTCGGATAAATAAAGCACTAGGGGTGAGTCTTTGAATAAGGAAAGAACTTCCCAGACATAAAGAATAAAGAAAGAGAATTTGTATCATAAAACTCGCTGTCTAGCAGAAAGGATTTAGATTTTTTTCCTTAGGAAAAGGGATAAGATCAGAATCCAGTCAACCATATACTTCTAAGAATGACTATCAAATATGAGATAGAAAAACTCTTGACTCACCAGTCGTGGTAAACTCCAATAAGGCCTCTGTCATAAATGACATCAAGTGTTAAAGGCTTTTGTGCTGGAACAACATTCATCACCCAGATTGGATCTGATGATAATGCTGCAGCAAATCCTCCAAAAAATGCATTCATGTCCATGACATTACGAACTGATGGAGTTCCTAGTTTCAAGTTCAATGAACTCTTATAATATGCGACTCTCCGCGCCCATCTTCTTGAGTCAGCTTCAAACACATCCACTCCATTTTTAGTTACAATTGCCCTAGAAGGAGCTTTCGTCAGCCTCGCTGGCCATTTTGGAATTTTCCCAATGGCAAATTCTCCTTTGGAAGATGAAGTCCTAGTCACACATTTTTTCAACTTGAAGTACTGCCAATTATTTGAGACAGAAAAATAGAGATAGTTAATTATAAAGCTTCCAAACAACAATATGTTTATCAAGGCGAATGCACCAAAAAAATGTTGGAGGTCGCAGAAAGATGTAACTGAAGACTATGAAAGGAGAGAAATAAAAAAATAACAATTAGAGAAATCATGAAAAAGAATCACCATGCAGCACTTGGATCAACTGATTCATCACACAGCTCAAGCCCAAATTCATTTTGAATAGGAACACATGAATCCCCTTGAGGCTTTTTCCAGATGGCAGTGTTTCCATCTACAACAATCAGCTCATAGCACAATGATCTGGCCACTGTTTGGAGATCCGCCCACTCCTTATCTTGCTTAGGCCACTGAACGGGAGGACCAGATATGACAAGGTGGCCTCCAGGACGGAGTAACCGGTCAACTTCAATGAAATATGAAGCATCTGCATGGCAAACTCTTCAGTCAGGGTTTTCAGACGAGATATATAAAGCACCTTGACAATGACCATGGAACTCAGAGAACTCACTATATGCAGTAAAAGGAATCAAACACCGTGAACAATGAACCAAATCAAACGAGAAGGCAGGAAATGGAAGCCTGCGTGTCCCAAGCATGGCAACAAATGCAGGTATTCCTCGTTCCAAGGCAAACTGTATTTGTGATTTATGTGAATCTCTTGGAGCAAAAGAGAGTGTCAAAATCTCTTCAGAAAGTAGATAGCCACCAAAACTAGCCACCTGCAGCAGGAACGAATTATTACGGTCACAGATTTCAAGAACATTACTGAAGATTCAAAGGAAATGAGCAAAAACAACGCACCCCACATCCCATATCAAGGGCGGTCCTCAAAACTCCACCAGCTATCGGAATATACTGTTTAAGTTTCTCGATATACTGCTCAGCTCCGTCAGGAAACATAGTTCCACCACCAGGAAAGATAAAATATGGCCCTTCCTTTTTCATCCATCCTTGGTGTCCTTTCCTGTCAGCTATTTTATTATATGGCATATTCTCATGCCAAATCTAGGAAGAAAGGGAAGGATTAGTGTGACCTTGCACTGGAACATCAAACTTCCAGAAGAAAAAAGAAGTGAAAAATGCAGCCCTCAACAGAATGGGTTCCATTTAACACAGCCTAGAGGCTCACAATCACATATGCAATGCAACAATTTAAGCAGAATCTAAAAGAAAATAAGAACTGTATATTTCACATATTGAGAGGCTGAATCTTAAAGAAAATAAGAACTGTATTATTTAACATGTTGAGAGGCTAAGTTTCTTTATTTAATCACTGTGGTGTTCAGCCCTGCTTGTGCGCACCTTGACTAATTCCACAAGATACCTATCACCTCCCACCAACAACAAGTACTAAGTAACTCTATCCACCAAGACTAGGACAAAATAAGAAATAAACCTAGTGTTTTTGTCTCAATTGGGATTTAAACTTGAAACCTCATGTTTCTCAACCAAATTCATTGGCCACTAAGACACATCCTTCGAGTGCATATTGAGAGGTTGAGTTACTAAGAACTGCCACCAAAAGAGGCCCAAGAAAGAGGAAAAGCCATTATCCACATTCATCTAAAAGGAAAAAGGAAGACTAAAAGAAAACTATTGTGGGATCCATCTAATGAAACAACAAGTGTGAATACAAGTGTTGAGCTGGATCATACATAAGCTGCATATGGGAATACATCTAGAGGCAACTTAAACATTGTTCTAGGTAGCTAACTCCAGCTCACCTACACGAAAATCAACCAAACAGAGGGAACTTATGAATTCAAAAATCACTCAATCTGTTACAACCTAACATAAGCAAAACTATCTCCCCTAACAGCTTAAAACTTTAAAGGGCGTCACACATTTCACCATGATCTCAGAACATGCAGAATTCGTGAGCCCCATCCTCACTGCCATCCATCAAACAAAGTATTTCCACGTGCTATGCTAAAGAAAACATTTAGACTCACTAGGAAAGCTGCATCTTGAAACCTAAAGTAAGTAAATTAAAGTGTTTCTTCAACACATTTCAGCACAAACTTCTGGGCTGCAGGGTATTAGCTTCAGATCAATAACAACTAACCAAAGATTCGCCCTTTTGAGCACCAAAAGTAAACCTATGAGATCAGAACGATTTTTTGAAATGCATTACCTTGTGCAAACTCTCAGGCCACTGAACAGGAACGCGGTAACCTTGTGTCGGTGGAATCAAACAAAGAGGTGTATCCTTAGGCAATGGACAATGTCTTTCCCTATAAAAATTCATCTCTCTACTCAATTGGTAGTGATATGGACTTCACAAGGATAAATCACATAGTCAGCTGCGCATGACAGTCAATGGCTTGTGTTTGGATCTCCCTGATTCCACCTATTCCAAAAGTACCATGTCATGAAAAAAAAAATACAGATCGAACAGAAACTGAGCATTAAATAGAGTAATTTTTACCTGAGCAATTAGGCGACTACGCTGGCGCGGATCCCCAGAGGCAGAACGGAGAAGAGTCTGGCGGCCTGAAGCAGCCAAAGAATCACCCAAAGGAGTACAGAGAAGAAGGAAGAAAATCAAGACTGCTGCAAAGAAAGCTGCTGAAACCAAATCAAGAAGTCGCCATTGTCGAACATTTCGCTTCGATGATGGTAGATTTAAGTGACCCATTTTCAGTTTTTTGAGCAGTAGCAGTTAAAAATACAACTTCAAGATCCAATAACACATATATAGATATGTATATTTACAGAAATTTAAGCGTGGAAGATAAGGATTTGAAGATCTGAAGCATATGTACCAAGTACTTGCTTTTTCAAGTGAGTGTGGCTTAAAGAAACTTGCAGGATATTTTTATTCTTTATTTTTTTTAGTATTTGTTATTCTTTACATTCATACATTTTGGTGATTTAAAACTTAAAAAGGGATTTAAAAGAGGAATATGGAGATCTATGCAAACATAATTTCTTGTTGGTATATTATATTTGACGTTGTCTCCCTTACAAATCTCTCTTCTTTGGTGTATTTTATCATACACTTTCATTATTTTTACGGAAAAGAGTCAAATAAAAATTATTTGAAATAGATCACTTATATCTTTCGTTATATTTTAGGATAAAAAATACCTCTATTGTTATTCTAAGAGATCACATATATCTTCAAGAGTTAACACACCATATTTTTATCCTTCCACCTAAGCACGACCAACTATGATTCACTACAAAAGAACTAGACCTTTAGCGGCGACAATAGTCGCCACAAAAACCCAAAAAATCTTTCTTAAAAGTGTTTAACATTAAATTCTAATATGTTTTTTTCTTCATTGTTTTTAAAAAAGCAAAACTGATATCGATTAAATAGGAGTTTGAAGACACTGTATGTTCTATTTTTATGTTATATGTAAATGTATAAATGTTAATGTATATAGTAGGAGATGTGAATCGAGAAGTAATTTTCATGATTTTTCGTAATAATATTGGGTGTTTTTAATATTAACAAGTTACTTATTTTAGAAATTAAGTTGCAATATTTTTAGAGATTTTGTGGAAACTTTGTCGCAACTAAAGATCAAGTTCTTTTATAGTGAATCTTAGTTGGCAATGCTTAGGTGAAAAAATTAATTCCATGTAGCATGCCACGTCATTAAAAAATTGAGGTGTCAACTCTTCAGGAATATTTTTTATCCCAAAATATAATGGAGGATATAAATGGTCTATTTCACATAATTCAATGACAATTTTGACTTTTTTGTGTTATTTCTATGGAATGATTAGATAGAGATCAATATAAAAAGGTTATAAAGTAAAATGTTCTGAGATTACATTACAACTCTTTGATGTCAAGTTTAAAGCATAATCAAGGCTATCACAAGTGTATAGGGTTAAAGTATTCCATTTAAACATTGTAGCACCAATGTACATTTCAAAGTGAAAATGTCTCGGTTTCAAAGGCATGAGAGGATACGGATTCTTTTAGACTTCCAAAGGATCCTTGTATATCTTGAATCTTGAAGATAAATAAATACCACAAATATTTATACATTTAGAAAAAATCAGCACACAACTGTCGGTGGTTATTTATCTTTAGCCTTTGTTTTGGTTTTATTGGACGAGCCCAACCGGGATTTCTCTTTTTAAAGAAAAACACTAAAAATATGAGATAACTAGGAGTATAAAACAGAGGTCCTATTGGATAAAAACGGAGTCATCCAAGTCTCAGCAACTTAACCAAATCAACTAACACAAACAGATTAAACTCAAAGACTAATGACCATTAATGAATACGTATAAGCATCAACAATATAGGCTACATGGAATCTTTCATCTTGAATGAACAAAAAAACAAGGTACTAAATGGCAACGAGTAAATGGATTAGCATTCGTTGATGACACATCACAGAGAAAGGTTGCAGCAAGTAGACCAGGCAAAAATATTTACTTCTCCAGCAACTGGTAAATCTATAAATATGAACAGCAGGTCCCTCTATTATCCAGGAAAATTTCTCGAGCCCCCAAAAGATATGGCTTTCCAAGACTCAACCAACTTCTGTAGACAATGGTCTGGTCAACTTCATGCAGCATACCTAACCTCGCAATCAAGGAAAACAAAACTGCGTGCTATCATCCTCCTCCGTTTCAATGTTTTCTTGACGTTCTAGCAACGTAGTCATGCTTGAGAAGGTTTGCTCTCAAAAGCATTGATCTCACATCCCGATCGAATTCCTTGCCTGTCTGCAGCACCTTCTGGAAGGTTGCATTTCTCTGATCAGCATGTCGTGCATACAAAATTTTGTTGTGTGAGTCAATTCGAGCCTGCAGGACAGTAACCATCATCATGATTTATATACATTGAAATTGACCAAACAAAAATACACCACAGCAGATGGATACAGAGGTGCATGTTACTAGTCCTTCACCTGAATTTGGTTGTCAGTGATCAAAGCTTCAAGTTCCTTTTCCAACCCGGCAACACTTGTCTTGAAAGCATTAGCCATCATATTCAAATCAACCGAGACAAATGGGTGGGTATACTGTATCAAAGCTTTGCTACGGATTTGATCATACAGTGTCTCGACATGATCATGCAAATGGATGTCGAGCAACAGATTGGCTTTAAGATTCCCTAGATACTCCAGACAAGAAGCATAGTGACTGCATCATAGATAAAGACCGAGAGGAAAGAGCAGTGTAAGAAAATCAATGCCAAGACAACTACAGACATCGACAGTTCATTCGATTTTGAACTCATACCAACATTGTAGTGGGATTAAAGAAATAATAGTTTGAAGGAAAAGAGAAACTTGTCAAATTATAGACACACGCAATGTACAGACGGGCAGGATAAGTCCTCTACGTCTCTTCTTGGATATAATCTATTCTCCTATGTTCCATCCTTCCATTTTCTACTAATCCAAGAGTAATAAATGGAACAGCAAGTATAGCTGCTACATACTCAATTACACAATAACTCTATAATGCCTCAACCCCAAACTAGTAGGTACACTAATTCTCGACAACCATTCTATCTATCGGGGGGTTCACTTAATAGAAGGATCAAAACAGTACCATCAAATTGCTCAAATAAAATGTCACATATGGAACTCATCAGTCAATATAATACATGAAAGGGCATTTCTAACACACACATCAGATTGATAGCATCTACCAATGTTTAGACCACTGAGACCTTCCTGCACAATAGATATAATCAAAAGAATCATAACAGATTTCAAATTTTACCTTGTATAGAAATCATGAATGAGCTCCCTTATCTCGGGCACCAGCTCTAAGAAATTTCTGAAGTTTATATTGTCAATAACTTTGCTCTGTCAAACAAAATCATCTGAATCAGCAAGTGACATCGTATTAATTATGCAACTGCGACAATAAAAGCATTTAAGAGCAACAAGAATATTGTATTATTGCCTTCAGTTCTGCTCGGTCAAAACTTGCAAGCGCACAGAGTCCACCATAAGTAGCAACATCTTGGGGTGCAATAACTTCAGTGTAGTTGTTACCTAATTCTGGACCAACTTCCAGGAACTGCAATGACCCAGTGAAATGTCACATAAATAAAACAAAGGATTCATAAGTCCTTCCGTGGTGCAATTCAATCAAGTAATAGGAAAAGAATAGCAAAATGCATGGTATTCTTCAATGTTCTCATCAGAACTTTTTTTTCTTGCATTTCTTTCAAATCTGTTCAGAAAAAAAATCTTCTTGACCGATGGGTTTATTGCAAGCAACCTCTCTATCCTACAAAGGTGGGGATAAGGTTCGCAACCACCCCCCCCCCCCCCCCCCAAAAAAAAAAAAACATTTGTGGACTATACTGAGCATGTTGTTGTTGTAAGTGATTTATGTATGTAAAGTGTTTTTTTAGTCTTCAAAGACCAACTGTTATCTGGATAGATTGTTCCCAAAATCATTTCAACCTTCACTAAACTAAGATCATTAAACTAAATAAAGTTTGTTTCTGTGAACCTAGATTGAGGACCATAAAGCACTTAATATCATTAAGACTGAACCACAACTTAATAGGCCTCATTAGTCGGAAATGAGAAACAAACCTTTCGAGCAGCAAGCTTATATTTCTTTGCCTCCAAGTGAGCCAACCCAGCAGCACAACGAAGTTTTGCAACTGTAATAGCATCTAGAGCATCTTGGCTTTGCTCCGCCTTACTGACGTAGCTTGTAACATGTGTGAACTGGCCCATCTCAATGCTGACCAGAATCGCATTCAAACACATATGGATTATGTGTTTCGCAGTCGTGCAATAATCACGTGTACGAACATAATTCTTAAATGCCTCTCCAAGCTGTCCATGTGCATAGTAGAAATCCCCAAAATCATTGTATCCCATCCTAATGCTTTCTTTGATCAGATTTGTCTACACAGGAAGGTCAAATGAGTTCTACTTGAGCAATAAAATTAGATAATATAATAAGTCAAACAAACAGAAACAAAAGTAATAAAATACTGGCAATGAAATAGCTACAAAGGAAATCTAATGGAAGGGTGCAATGGTGCCAAGATGAAGGAAAAGGTAGTAATTCATGCTTTAACATATGAAGTGTTAGCCCAACCAGAATGATCTCTTATGTGTCAGGTTCATACACATGCAATACGTTAATATCATAATAGTATGCCCAGTCAATAATATGTCAATTTCTTGATTCTTTCTGTAACTAAGCATCTTATTGATGCCTTAATTAAAGTTATAATTTTACTTTCTCAAGAAACAGGTCAACTTCCGAAACATTTATGAGTTAAAAGGGACATAATGGCAAGAAGAAATGAATGGAACACTAGACTGTTCCATAAAGTGTGAGACAGGTGTAGATGGTAATAAGAAATCTCTGAGTTAAAAGTGTCACATCCAGTCATGCATGTCTTTTACCTTTTTTCCAACGATGTGTTTGTTTATTAAAAAATTGGACTTATGAAACAAAAAAATAACTGGCCTGATCTAATAAATCTGAAACAAATGTAATTTGGAGTAAGCAGAGTGGACTAATCTGTATTTCCATGAAAATGGTAAAAAGTAGAAAGATAGTACTTCAGAAAGAACTTTAGATTCCCCCAGAATCCATATGACTCGAGAAAGTCTAACCATATTAATCAATCTGAAACTTCCTCTACGACCAGGTAAAAGAACTGGTCAGAGAGGAAGTTTCTCGTAAAATGCAGGCCATAATACAACGAGGATACAGGTCTATAAACTTAAAAATACAAGTCTTTTCTCAATTTTCTATACCACAGAATACAATGAAGATATATGTATTCTTATTCCAAGGATAAATGTTCGATTAACCCTCCGTTGGTTTTCACTCGTTCTTCCTCATCTTTTGTCATTTCTCATACACTCTAGGCATTTCAGAATTTTCATCTAAAGTAGAAATATATCCCATTACCAGTATCTACTGGGAGTTGAAAATGTTTCAAATGGGTAAAACAGTTCCTATTTATGTCAATTTCAGATTAATAATAACCATGACTGATTTCTTTTTTCCTTTTTAGGTAATGAATTGGAAATGCTTTAAATTTTTTAAGAGTCAAAATTTTCATTGACACAAAGTTAAAACCAAAAGTACATCAACTATTACTAAGATACTAAATCCTGAGTGCCAAATGTATCATGATGAAAAAACTATCCCGGCATGCTTACCCCTTCCATATCTTATCAATAAGATGTTTGTTGCTTCAGCTTAACCCAAACGGGATACATCCCTAAGTATGCACTATAATTGAGCAAGAATAAAACTAAAAGAACGAAGACAACCATAAATTTACCTTGATCAAGAACTCAGAAAAAAATTCAACACACATATTAGCCACAACCATGCTAGTTCCCTCGCAACCCCTTTCCTAATTATCCATAATATAAGCTGAATGTTTTTACTATTTAAATATAAACAGCAATTTATTAATTTATAATTATATCAAGTAGTTTCAACTTATTAATTTATAATTATATCATGTAGTTTCTGATTATTGAGATTTTGATATAAAAAATAAAAATTAATCTAATCATATTTAGCTTCCAGAGTTATCCAAATTGACTCTTATACGTGAAAAGAGCAGAAAACAATTGTGACGAAGGTAATAACAAGCTAATTTACTAAACATTAAGTAGACAGTGAATGATGTCAATGAAAGCAATGGAGATTTAAACAGAATAAAAGTTTTCTTCAAAGAAAGATACCCTATAAGCGTTGAGTTCGCTCTCAAGCTTCTCCTTCCTCAGATCAGCCCGGCGATCCACAGAGTCAGCCCAAGCAGGGTCTGGCCCATAATTAGTGCCCAAACGTCCATCGATTTTCTGCACAACCTCACGGAACAATTGTGTGTTTTCCCCTTTCTTAATCTCATCGTAGGCCATTCTCAAAGCCTCCAATTGCATTGAAGCATTGCCACATCGATCGGCTATGAAGAGAAGCCTCATGATTTTTGTCCGGCCACTGTACAAGGCGGCGTACGCCTCAATATCGAGCTGCTCGCCGCTGATAATCGGCCGATGACGCTGCTTGTTCTCATCGCCGTTGGCGTAGATCTCTTCGGCTATTAGACTTAAATCCTCGTCAGGCTCCATCGGATATTAATTTGTATAATGTTTGATCGGAGCTAGGGTTTTTGCTCTGTCTTGTTACTACTTCTTCCGGGAGCAATACACTGAGAAGAAAAAACTTGAACTGATCCTGCACGTGTGCGACGTTCACGAGCCCAATTTTATATTACCAAGTAATGGGCCTTCTAAGCCCGTATCCTTGCACAATTCGAACTGTTTTTCTACTATGGCCCAGTTCGCATACATAAACGTAAAAAAAGGTAAACAAAATTAAGGAAATACTTTAAGTCATCTGCGGCCCTTAAAGTTATTCGCATAACTTATTTAGACATTTTAATTAAAGTTAGTATCTATTGAATACTTTTATCTATGATGAATTATTTGGGTGAGTCCTTTTTAATTAATAATTACTATTTTTCGATCTATTCTTTAATTATTACCATCTATAACAATATATAACAATATTATGTATACTTATTTTATTAGATTTAACTTCTTTTGTGTTCTTTCTCCCTTTCTTTCTGTCTCTCGATCCTTCTTTTCTGGCATGCACCTTCTTTCTCTTTATGTTCATTTTCTCTTTCCTTTTTTCTCTCTGCATCGTCTCTCTATATGCTCTTTCTATTTTTGTTTTGCTCGCTGCAACTGTTCTCTCTATGCTCTTCCTTGATCATCCAATAGTATTTTAAAAAAATTTTGTCAAAGGGAAGATCTATAAAAAAAGTTAGGGATTCATAAATTGAAGAATCGGATCAGCTTAGTTTGTAGAAGAAGTCGATTAATTATTTATTTATTGCTTTGGCGTGTCAATAATTTCCATTATAATGAAGATTATATAAATAACTGTGTTCATAGTTGATGAGAATTTAAAGAATTGATTATATATGAAGATATTAAGGTTTAAATAATTAGAGATTTGAAGATATGGTATCATCTTTATGGTCTATACTTTCTCAAACCTAAATGTGAATTCGTAAGAGAAAAGTGATATTTGAAGATATGACTCATCTTTGTAACAAATAAAGATATATAATAAACAACAAAATAAATTAAACTTGAATTAAAAATGTATTACATACATATTGAAGTTGAATTAGAACAGAATTAAACATGAATACGAAATATATCAACCAATAACATGCAAAATGAATTAAACTTGTACTAAAAGTGTATTACACAAATATTAAAGTTGAATTAGAAGAGAGAATTAAACATGAATAAAAAACATCACTAATAAATCAGTCAATGATCTATATATTGAATTAAACGTATATCAATAATGAATTAACTGAGTAATCTAATAGTAATAAATCAACAAATAACCTGCAAAATGAATTAAACTTATATTACACAAATATTAAAGTTGAATTAGAAGAAAGAATCAAACATAAATAAAGGACATAACTAATAAAAGACCACATTGATCTATAGAAGTGAATTAAACTTGTATCAATAATGAATTAAACAAATAATTTAATAGTAACAAATCAACCAATAAACTTCAAAATGATTTAAATTTGCATTAAAAGTGTATTACATAATATTAAAGTTGAATAAGAAAAGAAAATTAAGAAGGATTAAAAAATCTGAATTAAATTGATTTGTGTCACTAAGAACGTGAATAATATTGCAATATGTATTAAAAATGTATTGTTAACGAATAAAATTTATATTATATGTCTTGTAAATTATTTTAATTTATATCACTAAAAAAATGAATGACGACTGCAATAAATATTAAAAATGTATTGTGTGTCTTATAAATATATTATTAGTGTGTTACCTAAATTTTTTTTGTTGGTATCACTAAGAAAGAAGTAAGTGCGCAATATGTATTATAAATATACTATTGATAATAAAACGTGTACTATATATATCTTATAAACTATTTTGATTTGTATCACTACGAAAAAAAGTGATGTTTGCAATATGTATTACAAATGTATTAATCTTTGCTATCGATTTCAAGGCGACTGAAATAATCTCTTTCTTTATCACTCTTGCATCATTCTTTGAATATCTTTTTCACTCACATATTAGGAATAAAAAATAATGATAAAAGTAATTTACGAAGATATTGAAATTTGTTGTTTGAGAAAGAAAATTTGTTAGAAAGAAGATGGAGAAGAATAGGGGCTTAGTAGGGTTGAGCTTCTCATTTATTTGTTTTCTAAAAATAGATGGAAAATTTAGTTGACGATAATTTTCCATGTGTTGTTTATAAAATTCTGTTTGCTATAAGTGTTGGACCATCGCCCACAGCTCTGGGCTTGGTGAGGCTATGAGGCTTAGCTGAATAAACCTTTTTGATAATCTAAGGCGAGGATTGGTGTCAGATGAATTCTATTTTTCAAAAAGAAAAAAATATTTTTAAACTATGTGAAATGAACAAAAATGTCCTCTGTTTATATTTTGGCTAAAAATATGTCTTTACCATCGATACTTTGGCTAAAAATGCTCTTACAATTAGTACTTTGATTTTTTAAAAAAATTGATTTATAGGTGTGTTTGGTATGAAGGGAAATATTTCTACATGTTTCTGGTGTTTGTTGGAATTTAACCTGTTTGGAGAATGTTTGTTAAATAACTCATTTTCCTAACAAATTTAAGGGAAAATGACCTTCCCTTTGCAAAAGTTAAACATTTTGGCAAAACTCTTGCCAACTGCAAAGGTACAAGGATTGTGATTTGAAAGAAAAGAATCAATTATTTTGTCCCTACCCTCAAACAGGCCCCCCTAACCCGCCCCCTCCTCCCCCCCCCCCAAAAAAAAAAAAATTATTCTTACAAAGAGTTTTTAATTTCAATTTTTTTTAACCCACCCTCACCCATACCACCATACCGCCAAAAAGATATAAAAGTTGTTTAAAGATATTTTCTAATTTCAATTTTTTAAATATTTTTATTCCCCCGTCAGCCCCCATTCCTTTAAAAAAATTTAAGTTTCTTCTTTTTGAAAAATATTTCTACTTCAAATTTTATTTTTCAAAGATCCTACATAAAAAAACTAAGAGGAAAAGAAGCTTTTTTACATTAAATAATACGACAAAATAAATTATTGTTGTAATATTGTGAGATGTTATAATTGTGATACTGCTAATAATATATTATTACTAAATCATGGTAGAGGTTTACTTGAAAAAATTAAATCTTAACATTTATATTTAACTAATGAAAGTGTCATTAATCCAAATAGGAGGTTGGGAAAATGTGAGAGAGAGAATGGAGAGGAGACGGATTCATTTTTTCTTGATCTTCTTCAATTTTTTTTGAAAAAATCATTAGATTTATGATTTTTTTTTTGTTGTTGTGAATTTGATTTTGAAATATATTACGATACTCTTCTAAGGGCCCGTTTGGATGAGCTTAATAAAAGCAGCTTTAAAAAAGTACTTTTGAAAGTAAGTGCTGATGGAAATACTCTATTTTTAATTATATAATGCAGTTATGTGTTTGGATATAAAAGTGATGAAGTTGCTATGCCAAACTGATTGAAAGAGAACAAAAAAATGGAAGAAAGAGATGTTGGTTTATGTGTAATTTGGAGATTGTAATAAAATATTAAGGGCAAACACATTAAAAAAGTTGGGTCAACTTAAAACAGCTTAGAAGCTAAAAAAAAGAAAGCACCTCTACCCAAGCTTTTAACTTTTGGCTTAAAATAAGTTTTTTTAACTTAAAATAAGTTATTTTTGAGTATTGCCAAACCCTACATAAGTCAAAAAATCAGCTTAAGTCAGTTTGACCCAGCTTTTAAGCGTGCTGAGCCAAACAGGCTCAACTCTTTTGAAAAAAAATGTGGTATTGTCGAAAAAATCTTGTAAGAATTAGTGCGACGATTTTTAAAAAGTTTGTTCTTTTTAACATTTAAAAAAATTAGTGGACGGTTTTTTTTCATATTTTGTAAGGTTCTCTCATGATTTTTTCGGGTCGGGGGGGGGGGGGGGGGGGGGAATTGAAATAAGTGGGTAGGGCAAAAAAGTGAAGGAAAGAAGTAAAGTAGGAAAAAAATCCCAAAAAAGATCTCTTACGCACTCAAAATGGGTGCAGCAAACACAATATGTTAAGTCAGTAAAAAGTGTTAAAATGACAGAGTGGGCCTCAACATGAGGTGCCTAAAATTATCAAAACTTATTTGAAGTATTTAAGTGAAAATTGATGCCAAAATAAGGGAGGTCTATCGATGAGTTCAGCCTAAAAAAAATATTTTTTTGGTAATGTGATCTAAAAGTCATTTATTAATGGAAAAAGGGTCAAAATACCCCTTGGACTATTAGAAAAGGTTTATAAACACCATTGGGTTAAATATATCTGTTCATCCATGGTCCATAATTACCCTTAAAACTAACTACCTTTTATTTTTTTAATAATTATTATTATTAATAATTATTATGTGGCATCTTCCTATTGGATAAATTTAAATTTCAACCCAACAAAAAATTTTCTATCCACTTGACCCATATCCATAATTTTTGACCCAAGCCAAATTAAAAATTCATCAAAATTTAAAAATTTAAACATTTCTTCTCTACCATTCCAACCTAATAACTTATTCTCTTTCTCATCACCATAATAATTTTTCGAATAGTTCCAGGGTGCTTTTAGCGGTTATAAAGAGCATACTTGCAATAGACTAAAGAAGTAGTCTCCTATTTTTGGCATTATATTGTCATTATTCATTATCATTAGTTTTGGCGGTCTTCAAAAAATGAGTTTCTCGTTCAAAGTTAGCCGCTTATCTAAGAATTATGGATCAGAAAATTTCAATGAAATGCAAAAAAAAATTCAAAGAGATCGATGATATCGACTCTTCCTAAACAAGAGCTTTCTCATCCTATTTATGGTTTCTACCAATATGAAGGCTTTTGGTACTATTTAGCTTATTTAGAAGCAGCTTTATGTATGCAACAAAATTTCAAGGTGTGCCTCAAGAAATTATGGCACGTTGTGACTTCGAAAGTTTAAGCAATTTAGAGGTGCCCACTAATTCGACCCCCCCAACCCCCCCGACACCCTCACTCTCCCACTGTATTTCTAATTTGAACCCATAATTCCCAACTTCTTACCCAACCGATCACCCCAACCACCCCAAACCCCCACACCATCCCACACACCAAAACCACTCTACCGTTACTACCCCTTTAGTCATCAACATCACTCTCGCTTTCACTAATTAAGAGTGGGAAGCATCGACCACAAACTAGTTAGCAATTGGTAATTGGAAAAATTATTTGACTGAAGATATGAAAAAACTAATTGATGATATACCCTATGAGAAATTTCAATCTTCAGGCTTTGAATTCCCTTCTCGGCATGCCATATTTAGAGGCCATTAACGGACACCAAATAATAAGCAAGAAGCACATTTCATGTATCGCCTATAATGCATTTTTTATTTTACTTTTTCCCCAATAAGTGCTTATGTACCTTGTCATTATTTTCAGTGTTTTGTTCAACGTTTGGATATAATAATGTCTCTTCTTCATCATTCTTGAATTAAACTTTATATCATTCCAAACTATGTGAGGATACTAAAAAAAAAAACATATTTAATAAAAACATGTTTAATAAGTGGATATAATGGAGATGCATCAGTATTTTTGAAGAATTTGAAAAATATAAAGAGTGTGTTTTTATTAAACACATTTTAATAATAAAAAAAAAAAGGAAAAAAGTAAAGAGAGTATGATGCACTTGTCATGTGATGCCAAAATAACTAATTAAAAGAAAAAACCATGTGTCTTAAAACAAGTCGGGTGTCTTTTGAGTTTCAAAATAATTATAATCAAGGGCAAAATATAACTTCACCACTAACAAAACTCACCAACCTAATGATAAATAGGAAATTAAATAGTGGGAAAGAGCGGAAAGGGACGGGGAGGAGCATGGAACGTAGGGGGGGAGGAGGGCACGGGGGGGGGGATGGTAGGGAGAGAGGGAGGCAGGAGGAGGGGAGGGGAATCCAGGAGGGGAAGGCGGAAGGAGGGGGGCGAGGCAGGGCGGAGAAAAAGAGGGGACGAAGGGAGCAGGAATGGAAGGGGGCCAGCGGGAGGGCGGGGCGAAGGAAGACACTTGAAAATAAATAAGTGTGATTATTAACTTATAATATATATATATTAATTGAACATAATGAAAAAAATGTTTAATAAAGTACACTTTCAAATAAAAAATGAATAGGATGAATATTTGTTATTAAAGACAACCAAGAATAAATTAAGTAGTTTCATTCTTCTAACAAAAAAATCTAATCAAGTATAAATAATTGTAGGAATAACATTCTAAATATGAAGTGATGATGATCAAATTTGTAAAATTTAACTTCTAAACAAAAAAATCTACCAAGATGACGGACAAAAAAAACTTAAATAAATCTAAGAAATATCTTTTTTATATATGAAGTGAATTAATGATTCAAGGGTAAAAATGTAATTTAACACGTACAAAATTCACCAAGAATATGATAACAAAAAAAATTAAAATAGTTCTAGAAACAGAAACAATCTTAGTTATTGTATTACCATTTATTCTATCTTTGTTCTTATTCTCACTTTGTGTTTTGTGAGTTATTGTGATATCTATTTTATTATTACTCTATTTTTCCTATTACGTTTATTGAATTCTTAATATTTTTTATATCATTGATTATAAAAAATGTTTAACCTAATTTATCAGAACTAATGATTTTCATCGTATTTTGGTTCTAAAGGAAGAGACGGGAAAGAAAGAAGGTTGGGAGAAAAGGAGAAGAGGAGGAGGAGGAGGGAAAATGAAGAAAAAAGGGGTAAGAAGGAACGGGACAAAGAAAAAGGAAAGGAGGAAAGAGGGGGAGCCAAAAAGACACGACCAAGAAGAAAAAGGGGAAGGGCGGTGCGAAACAGAAAAGCGGCAAGGATTGAGAAAGAAGGCTAGAAACATCTTTATTAATATAAGTGCATGATGATCAAAAGTTTAAAATGTAACTTCTGGCAAACAAAAACTCTACACAAGAACTGACTTAAAAAAAAAAATTAAATAATTCTAGAAATATCTTTAATTGTTATTATTCGATTACCTCTTTTTTGTTATTTCTTTATTTTAGAGTTATTTGTTGATATTCTAATTATATATACAATAAATAAATTATGAGTAACACTTAGCGCTTAATAGTATATATCAAGTATTAAATATTAGGTGGGAATCAATCCAGATAAAACTAAACTGAAGATGTATTATATGTTAAATTTAGTATATTAAAATATTTTTTAATTTTGTAATCTTAAAATGCTATATAAAAAAATTAAAATTCAAAGTTATTTTCTTTTTTTTTGAAATAAAAAAATAAGTCATATAAATCGAAAAGGAGGGAGTTCATATATTTTAAAAAATAAAATTATTTGTGTATTATTAAATAGAGCATTCATATATTTTTTTTTAAAAGAAAATATTTGCTGTCTTCTCTTAATTTGTGCATATATGTGGAGGCAAATATTATTTTTTAATAAACTTTCATATTTAGAATATAAAACATTACCATATTGTTATTGTATTAGAAATAAAGTTGCCTTTCTTGATTGTTTTAATTTTCTGTCATCGAAGTTAGAAGAAATCAATTTTTTACAGTGTTTCATTTAAAGAAGACAAAATAAAATGTATTACAAAATTCATCGACAAAATTTCAAATACCAAAAACATTTGTACTTAAGTTGATGAAGCAATAGAAATTTGAAAGATTTAAATCGATTTTTACGAATTGATTGAATCAATGATTAGTATTCATCATATGTGAAGCTCTATGGAACAAATATCACAAACGAAGATAATAACACTGTTGAAAAATAGATACTACATGTGAATTATATGAAGATTGAGATGAATTTTTTTTCACAAAGATATTTCAAAAACAATTTTATATATTTCAATTGAACACGAAATGTTGAACTCTTAATCTACACAATTCTATAATTGTTGCAAAGGATTGTTTAGAAGTATTAACTTTCTCAATATAGGTTGTAACAACAACTTATATATCGTATGACATTTGAAATGGATATAAAGAGTAATATATTGAGGTTGTTTAATACAAGAAAAAAATAGTTATAAAGACAGAAATCTCATATCTTGGACGCTAAGTACGTATATTCGACAAGTTTTCCCCTTTCAAATCATTACTTGCCCTTTGTTGTTTAAAAAAACAATGATATCAAGCGCCGAAGTGTTCTTTGATTCGTTGTTGAAAATTTATTGTTATTGTTTATACTTAGATTCTATTCATGTTTGAATTGATTTGGCAGACAGAAAGAGATGTATGGTAACAGTGTTTTCCGATAAACAAATTAAAATTTATGATTGATTGTTTGAAAGATTAAAAAGAAAGAAAGATATTATATTTAGAGAAAAATTAAGTGGTGTCGATGGTGGGAGGTGGGTCGATGGCTGGTGAAAAAGGAGAAAGAACGGAAATACATTCTTATATAATATTTGGAAAGTTATCTCCAAAAAATAAGTTCCTCTTCCAAAGTTAGCCGCTTATATGGGAATTATGGATCAGAGGAAATGCTCAAAAAATACAAAAAGAGATGATATCAACTCTTCCCACACGAATGCCTCATCATGTAATCTCTACCAATATGAAGGCTTTTGGTACTTTTCCATCCCATTTAGAAGCAGCTTTATATGTGCAACAAAACTTCAATCCTCAATCTTGTGATATTTTCATTTGTAGTGCTCCAAAAATAGGTACTACTTGGCTTAAAGCATTAAACTTTTTCCATTATCACTAGACATGACGATTTTACAAATAGCCCTTTACTCAATAAGGGATCCCATGAATGCATACCCTTCTTGAGTAACATATATAAGTTCCACTTAAAACAGCGCTCCTCTTGGTTCTAGTTTAATTCCGCACAATATGCCTCGTTACATGATTCACATTCCTTCATAAGTTTCTCAGGCATATATTGGAACAATAAATTGATTGTACACCAATACATTTAACTAAAACAATTTATTGAAATCAGTATGACTTAATACAAATATATGTTTAGGTTTGAGTTGAATTTAATTAATCTGCTTTCTGAGAGTCTCTTGCATATTCAACCTAACATAAAATTTGAATTTTATCGTATCGTATGCTTAGGGATGGCAATGGAGTGGAACGGGACAGGGCAGAAGTGGGCGGGCTTCATATAGCTTAATTTTGAATTCTTTTACGACCTGATTTTTAGAGCCACGTCGATTCCTGAGATAATATTATACAGATCAAACACTCGGTTCTGGACTTTAATTAATTCAGGGACGAGTATTTTGCTAATGATGACAATAGTCTTTTATATTTTCTACTTTATCATTTCATATTTTTAGAACAAGACATATAAGTAATATGAGAAGGATGATAGATATATAATGTTACTTTATGTATGTAGCAGTAATAACTTAAAATGGGGCGGGACGGATTGAGAATTTTATGGATTGAACTAAATCTGCCTCGCCCCGCCCCATTTTCATCTCTATCGTATACTCTGCATTCAGTCTCAACGATCTTAACTCAGCCAAGAAGGAGAAAGCGTTTTGGGCTCAACAAAAGAGTTAGGCCTGAAGCAGTTGGGGCTTAAAAGGCTTGAATTTTTTTGAATCAAATATGGGTAAGTTTCTATTTATATAAAACTAGGCCAAAATTTGCGATAAATGTACCAGCAACAAAAATATTTTCAAAAAAATCGGTATATGTATACGCAATTATTTTTATGTTTTTATATAATAAATGCATATTTTTTAAATAATTTAATAGTGTATACCTGTGTATAGATGATGTATATTATATAACTATATATCAGAGATGTATATATATATATTTGTATACATTGTTAATACAATAAAGTATAAATTACTTTTTCAAAGAAGACGAACAAGTAAGTGCCAAATTTAATTTACTTCACTTGCAATTGAAAAGTCAAATGATAATTGAGCTATTTTGAAAAAGTATTGAACGAATTAAGTTTTGATCCCATTTTAGCTGCATATTTCAGCTCAAATGACTTTTAGATGAAGTCGATAGAAGTATTTCTTAGATGAAAAGTTAAACAAAATATTTATTGAGTCTATTAAACACAATATACAGTTAATTAATTATACAAAATGGTTTCTGTTTCCTCTTTATTATAAATTACCCAAGTAATTTTTATTATACATCTGGTCATTCCTTACCCAATTTAACAATGTGTTCACATTTCCACCTTCCTCTCAATTTACAAATAATTCTACCTTTAATAGTAAGTACTAATAAATTGATAAAAGAGATTTGTTTTGTTTAGAAAAATTTATCTTACTACCATAAATGTAAATTATTTTGAGAAATATGAGCTTTTGAAGTATACCAAAATTATATAGATACATAAGAAGGGACTCTTACGGAAATATATCATGACTTAAATAGTATTCAGT
The DNA here is from genome assembly GCA_027704765.1 of Solanum habrochaites. Lineage (NCBI taxonomy): Eukaryota > Viridiplantae > Streptophyta > Magnoliopsida > Solanales > Solanaceae > Solanum > Solanum habrochaites. The sequence goes on from JAKWJA010002489.1 coordinate 84,285,258, forward strand.
TAAAATATTATATAATGTTTCGATTATATTTCACATTTAAAAAAGGATTATTCTATTTATGGAAAAAGGAGTTTCAAATATTTTTAAATTATGAGATATTGTACAAAAATATTCCCATTTGATAATAAGGTGACATAGAATCGCACTATAATCAATTATTACATAAATGTTACTATATCTAAATTATTATGAGTATAAAGAAGGGATCTTTACAGAAAATATACCTGAGTTAATAAGGTATTCAGTTAAAATATTATAATGTTTTGATTATATTCCGCATTTAGAAAAGGATTATTCTATTTATGGAAAAAGGAGTTTAAAATATTTTTAAATTATGCGATATTGTACAAAAATATTCCCATTTAATAATAAGGTGACATAGAATCGCACTATAACAATTATGACATAAATGTTACTATATCTAAATTAACCGGCCATAAACATGCTGTTAGCATTTATTGAAACAAAAACACAGTGCACTGTCCAGATTTAGTTTACATTTAACTTCATCATAGAACTAAGTCCACCATCAACAGCTAAATTTTGAGCACTAATGTAAGCCGATTCATCTGACGCCAGGAAAAGTGCAGCTTCTGCTATATGCATTGTGGTTAAAGAAACACCTTTCAAGTTTGCATTTCCACATATTTTAGCTTCAATAGCCGCCGCATCAGCGCCAAACGATTGGCACACCATCGGCGTAGCTATGCCGAAAGGCGATACACAATTCACTCGTATTCCATGTTGCCCCAGCTCACGCGCCGCAGCTTTCACTACGCCGAGGACGGCGTGCTTGGATGCGATGTACGCTAACGGAGCTGCACCAGCTAGAATTGACTCTACGCTAGCTGTACATATTATGGAGCCGCGGATCTTATTAGCTACCATCACTCTAGCCGCGTGCTTCACGGCTAACGCGGCTCCCCGCGCGTTAACAGCAATCGTCCTGTCAAACACCGTCATATCCATTTCGAGTATGCTCTCGAACGGGTGGGGGGGAAAGGTCCTAGTGTGAACACAAAACAAAACAGCAAGTTTTCTGACTTGGGGGAAAAAAAAAAAAACATTATTTTTAAAGGGAGTGTTACCGTATTTTTCAACAGCAAATGCGACAGTTTCATTTACTTGTTTCTCATCGCTTACATCACAGCGTCGGTAACAGACGTTGACTGATCCGATAGAGGACGTCACTTGGAGAGCAAGTTCATCCTGAATGTCCGCAATAACGACGCGGGCCCCATGTTCAACGAACAATCTGGCTGCTGCTTCACCAATGCCACTAGCACCACCTGTTATTACGGCTACTTTACCCTCTAACCTGATGCCACAAACATAGACGAAAAATTCAAAAATCTCATTTACTTAATGAAATGTAAACGAAACCGATTACCTGAGCTTATTTGCCATTGGAAAATCAGCAATTTTCTCGCTGCAGCGCCGGATAACTTAGATATTGTTTTTAGAACCTCCTTCTCTCTTCTGACATTTTCTCGCTCTTGGATCTACAAATATATAATACAACTTCGTCTGGTCTATGTTTACGTTTTTTCTCATCAACATATTAAGCACTATTAAGGTAAAAAATATTAATTAATTACTCTCTATTTAAATCTCTCTGTCTTAATTTGACGTAACAGTAATTCAAGAAAATAAAAAAAGAATCTTAAATTTTGTGATGTTAAATTAAAAAGATATATTTTATATACTAAAATATATTTTAATCTACTACTTTTTCAATCTCATTTTATATGTCATTTATTTATTTTGTACTTACATTAAAAAAATGATTTAACTTTACTCTTCAACGTTATTCAATGTATTAAGTCAACTTTATAATAAATAATGAATATATTTTTAAGATTAATTAACTACTATATCAAAAATATAATAGGCAAAATATGATATTTAGTTTGCTAAATTAGGAAAGAATTGTTTTCTTTTCCTAAAGAGAATAAAAAGAAAAGTAATACTCTCTTCATTCCATATAATTCAATTTATTTTTTTTACAAATTAACTTAATTATTTAATTTTTAAGATTGTTTTCCAAATATTCATTCAATTTTACCCTTCACTTGGATTTACAATGTGATCGTGACTTCAATAAAATATAACAATAATTAATCAGGATAAAAATGAAAAATTATATTTAATTTATGTCTTAATCTACTTTTCTTAACAGTTGTGAAACATCTCAAAAATTAAAATGGAGCGGAAAGAATGTCAAACAACTGGTATAATTTAATGGGAAGTGCTAAATGGCCAGAATTTGTGGACCAAAAATTTGGGCCAGAAGAGAATTGAGGAAAAGACTGAATTTAACCTTCTTCTCTTTCAAAGGATAAATAAAGTCTGATACTACATTTCGTAGACTTTAGAAAGTACGTGTGGATAACAAGTTTATGTTTAAATTAAAATTAATAGTAATGTGTGAAGAAAATTATTTCATGAGTTTTATAATGTGAGACCCATACAATCTAGCTTCACCTTCTTTAATTCTCCTAATTTTTTTCTTTCTTTGTTTTTTTTCTTCATATTTTTGTCATCCTTTCTCCTTTCTTTTCCATTATATATAAAATTCAATTATACAAATTGTAATTTTACAAGATATATTTGGATACATTTTATCAATAATTTTCTAATTTTAACTTGCATTTTAACATTTACTTATTTCTAGTATATACAAATCATTCAATTCTAAAATCGAATACACAAAAAAAAAATATAATATCTAACTTCATACAATAATTTGTTTTGGGTATAAGATCACATTTGTTTTCTTTATTTTAATTTCTTTATAGTATATTAATGCACTATCATACTAAATTTTAATAATAATGATCAGTGTGCTCTTTGATAGAATTTATAGTACATAGGGATTCCATAGTACTGTGGAATTTTCATTGATGCAATTAATTGTTATTGATATGTTGGAAATATGATAGAAGAATATAGAAATTCAAGAATGGCTTCCTCCAAAAATATATTTAATATTAAGTTAAAAGAATAAAAATATTTTTAAAAAAACTAGTTTATAGTATAGATGAATTTTTTTACCATTTTGACCTGATCAAAATTTTCTGGTCAAAAGGATTTTTCTTAATTTAATATAAGGGTCAAATATATAAATTAAATGCCTCTTCTTTTGTGGGTAAGGTTTTCCTTGAGTTGACTGCACCTTGAGCTACGCAAAGAATATTGGGAAGAAGCGGCAATCCACTAATAATTGTTAGGCAAATCTGAGACCCTTAATACTTAAAAAGGCATAAAATACGCACTTGTTAGGAGTAACTGTTTTCTTCAATCACAATTCATATACACGATCTTGTCTAGCGGTATTTTATGAATCTATTGTTAGGATCAAAATAAATAGGTGTAATATGAAAATTAGTAAAGTAGATTGTGAAAGATCACAAGTAATTAGACTAACGAGAACATATCAAAAGAGACACATTAAATTAATCTTGGTTCGGTCAATCGATCTTATTCACGATGAGAAATTCATCGTAAATATGAGAGTACAAAATACAGAGAAAAACAATCTCAATCAATTCACTCGAATACATGAAAAGTTCACAGAATTGATAACGTATCAAATTTGTGACCCACAATTCTCTCCCTAATCAAATTTCTCAAAGTTGTTAAGACTATATTGTGAATACTAATTAAGTTTGAAGGAACAAATCTCTATTTATAGAGTTCTAAACATTTTTCTACAAGAAAAAAAGATAGGTCAATCCAAAAAATTTCCTAAAAGGAAAATCTATTTATCGTAAGAAATCAAAGTAAATAAAACCTAACATATATATCCTGTCTCATTATATGCGGCACAATTTTCTTTTAGCTCATTTTTATTATTATTAAAAATAATTTAACTTAAATTTTTTTTTTACTAAATAGTATGTCAAGTTTATTGTTGTCACGTAAAAAGAGACGAATAAAATAAGTATTATATTCTAATTTATGCAAGATACAGATATGTACATTTAATAGGCGTCATGAAAGTGTGCGCATTTGAATATAGTTAGGACAGGTACTGAATACATAACATTTATTTTATATTTAATATATATGATCAATGGTCTCATTAAATCTCAAGGACAAATTATTGACCAAATTCAGAGGATCATACATCTTAGTCAAGGAAAGTTTCCATGTGGAATATGTTATAAAAAAAAAATGACATTTGAAGTTGCTTAAAAGTCGCATAAAATGAGTTTTAGCTATTTGTTTTCTTAATTGATGAGAAAAATTATTTTTAGTATTGCATATTTGTAATTAGGGAGTAACTAAATTGGATTAAATATGTCCTTAATAAAATTAAATTGAACCACTCTAGATAATGGCATCTCAAGACATCAAGGCTCCAATCCATCATAGCCTTTTCACTAGTCAAAATTACATTTAAGTATTCTTTTTAAATATTCTTAAAGTTTATAGCGATATTAGATTCAATAATAATTAATAAATGTTAGTAAGACATAGCACATTGTGTTACTATTCATATTTATTATCGTTAAAAAACTGAATTTTAAACTTTGTGTTACTATTCATATTTATTGCCGTTAAAAAACTGAATTTTGATTTGCTGGATGAGCCTCCCTTTTCGTGTGGGAATCATCCTATATGATGTATATATGTTAGGTATCTAACTTAGATCTCACCAATTGCTAAGCACTTGCTTATGGTGCTCCACTGTGTTGGGAAGTAGGCGAACAAATAAGTGTTTTGAGTGATTGATAAAGTGAAGGCATGGGTTGTATGTGTACCAATTATGAAGTGAGAGATTGCGGCGAAGAAGAAAAAGTGTTGAGCAAAGGCAGCAAAAAGTGCAGAATTGTAAAGAAGAAAAAAGAGGAAAGGAACACAAATATGAAAATAAATAAAGAAGGAAAGAAAATAAAAAAAAATAGTCAATAGGCACAAGAAGAAAAAAGTGCCAATTGTAAAGAAGGAAAAGAAAGGAAACAAAATATGGAAAATAAATTAAAGAAAGGGAAAGAAATAAAGAAATTACAATTCAAGTCAAAATAAGGAAAAAAGTAAATTATAGAACCAAGTTCAAGACAGGAAAGGATGTGTAATCCTTTTCCTTGTAGAGTGAAGGCAAATCAAATCTATAAAAGGATCAAGAAGTATGAAGGGGAAAAAAACGTTTTGAATCACAAAAAATCGACGAAATTTTTCCAGCAAAGCCAGAACGATAGGTATGCATATTCACGAAATATATCATCTTGAGAGCGAGTATGTTTGGAGAAAAAAAAACACCGGCCTTCGTTCACCAGAAATGCAAGGACCAGGTTCACCGTCATCACAGCAAAAAGGACAGGTTCACGCAATCGGGTCTACTGGAACTATTGGATATTGGAAAGTTGATAATTAAAGTCTAGGGTTATTAGTCTTTATTGATTTGTTCTATGTTTATAGTGAGTTGTAATAATTCTTAGCTTTGAACAAGAATGGGTTTGATTTGTTGGAGTGAGTCTGAGAGAATGTAACAAGAAGTGGGTTTACCTTTTTTGGGTGGTTAGAGTTAAAAAAAGTTGGAAGAGCTTTTTAAACAAGAAGCGAGTTTGACTTATTGTTGAGTGGAGAGTTTCGATTATAGTTTAATCGAAAAGGGTTAAAATAGGGTTAGAAGTTTCTGAGTTAGATCATTGATTAACTGAGTGTAAATCTTGATTAATAGAAAACTTGCGGTGTGGTTTTTCCCTCCTTGAGTTAGGAAGGTTTCCACGATAAATCTGTTGTTTATGGTGTTTCGACAAAAATTACAGAAACCCGATTCTTGTTCTAGGGGTAAGGTTTTTCACATGTGTATTTTTACATAGGAGGTAAGGCCTATGCCCTCCTTTTCGTGTAGAAATCATCTTATAGAGTTGTCTGTTAGGTTTATGTCAAACAAGTTTATATTTGTATTTGATTAATTTTTTTGAGATATTTCCCTTCTAGCTTCCATCAACAAGCTAAGTAATCAAGTTTAAAACATAGATTAGGAGAAATTATCTAATATTTTATCTCAATTAGAATTGAAACTAATTTGAAAATTTATGATTCTTAACTTAATTTATAAGTTACACTTTTCGAATTATAGGCATATATTTGGTCCAATTAAATAACGGTATAGACGAAATTAGATCAAACTATTAATGAATGATAAAAAGAAAGGCCTGCCTTGTTATTGTTAGTGTTGGTGATTTGACAAAACTTAGAGACCTCATAAAGGTATCGGGTTTTCACTGAGTATTGCAAGTGTACTTTTTGAAGTATTGCAGATTGAAAAAAAACTCAGGGACCTAGTAGAAGGTAGTGTACCAGGCTCTCATGATGTGAGTCAGTCGACGCCAGCTGGAGACGGCTTACAGAAAGTAGGGGTCACACTTCCCGATGGACGTCAAAAAAGCTGTGACATTTCCAGCCAATGGCACAAAGACGTTAGGAAGTGACTTGCCCAATATAAAAGGGCACTTCCTAAAAAATTTGTGATGAGTTTTTGCAACTTGATAAGAAACTTTTCCAGAAACTCTTGCAAATGCTACACAAGCAAAGGAGAAGTGTGTGTATTACAAGGACAGACAACAACAACATCTGGAGCTTTGTCGAGTTGTTTACAAATTTATTCTCTTGTTCGAAAATTTGTAAACCACTCCTAAATTATAAAGGCATTGGTGTGTGTGTAGAAGTCTAGGTTGTCCATGGTAGGAAGCTAGGGGTAGATTGTTTCTTACTTAGGCTTGTTGAGCAATAGAGGACTATTGCTTAACGGTAAGATTGATAACTCTTTTTAGTTTGGTCTTGTAATCGTCGTTTCGCTTTTGGTTTTGAAGATTAGTGAAAAAGATTGAAAAATCTTGTGAGGACAGGTCAGTGATTTTACTCCCTCTAAGCCAAGGAGGTTTCCCACGTAAAATTCTTGCTGGATTTACTGCATTACTTTGATATTTTATGAAGTGAAATAAGGGACCTGGTCCTTATTATTAAGTGAAGGCATCATTCTATCAGTGCCAGACTAAATTCGTAGATTTAATAATTAATGATTTAGAAATTTTGAACTCTTTCCCTTCATTATTAAACCAGGGGAGCTTCGTTTAGGCCGCCTACTCAACACATACCAACATGTATGTGGAGAAGGAAAATATTATTTTCCCTCCAACTTTGCTTTAATAATCAAACACATGTCCAACTTTGAGAAATTGTAGAAGTGATTAGGCATGATACGATATTTATCGAGAAGTTACATAAACTGTTAGTGAAAATTATAGTATAACAAAAATATAAGATTACAATTGAAAATAAAATGAAGAAATAAAAATCTCATCAGGTTAAGGCGCAAATATCTCATATTTTTTAGGGAGATACAAGTCCACTGCAGTAACTGTTTTTATCGATCCAGCAGTAATCTTTCTTGACTTGTCAGAGTAACTCAACAAACTCTGGCCAAAAGTTAAGTCCAAATCTCCATAAATGAAACACCTCCTTCAACTAATAAAAATTCTCTTTTTGACAAACTTTATGCACTCAATATTTTTCTTTGTGTAGTGTGTAACAAATCAAATGAAGACAGACCATCACTAGTTGAGACCTCACAATGAATATAAAAATAATAGGGCAATAAATAATGAAAATAATAACCTTAAAAATTACATAAATTACAAAATATAATGGAGGAATCAAGAGTGAATCATATATATGAGTAACTCCAAAATGGAGTAATGGTCAAACTTAATGTTCCAAGGGCAGCAAAGTAGAGTCAGTTAATTGCCATTAACAACTTATATAAAATATATGAGAAGTAGTAAATCCAACGCCAAAATTACCAGCAAAGGCAAACACTATGATCCAAAAAAGTATTACTCCTATTGTCTCATTTTATAAGTCATTTCTTTCTATAAGTAGTTGGATTATAATACTTGTCATTTTTTATAAAATTTATGCATAAATTATCATATTTTGCCTATTATATCCTTGATAAAGTAATTAATTAATTTTGAAAATGTATTCATCATTTATTATAAGTACTTAGAAATATAAGAAGAATAGAACGATAACAATACCCCGTTCTTAAGCAAATACAAAATAAAAAAGTGAAATATAAGACGGGATGGAGAGAGTAACAAATTAACATACAAAATATTAATATTAAAATTCTGACCAACATAAACTTATAGAGGGGATTTGGAAATCACGAATTAGAGTAGAATGTTAGCTAATAACTGAATGTTCTTTCATTTTTGATCATACGGAATAGGTTAAGTGGTTGTATTTATTCGTACACTCTGGCTAATAATAACTACATCAATTAATTGTCGCTAAATATATATTTTTAGCGGCAATTATCATTATTTGTATATGTTCCTAAAACATTTAGCAACGTTCTAATAACACTTAACTAATGTCGGTAAAACTTTATCACTCTTTATTTATGTCAACATTTATTGTCGCTAAAAGTTATTTTTATTATAGTGAATATTAACATTGTTCTACTGATTTGTTATTCTGTATGCTATGTTCGATCTGTTTTGCGTTGAACTTTATTTCGTTGCTGTTCTTATTCTGATTTATGACAAAAGAAGGTATAATGTGTGATTTTGATGAAAATCTGTCCTCTGCCGGTAGCAGTCATTTTATATGAGTTTTGTTTCTTAAATATTTTAATTTTGTATATGGATTTTGAAATGACTATGATTCGTTAAGTGAATTTTATACTACTTAATAAAACTAAGTGAATTTTTGAAATAACAATTATTAATTGAATAAATAAATATTTGAGAAGGGGAGAAATTAAAACTCAAAAGATCCAATGGTCCTAAGCTATGCATTCAACCTGTAGTACAACTTTACAAAATAATGGAATATTTTAATGCACCACTTTAGTTTTTTTAATTGCTTTCTCTTATACCGTTTCTTGTCTTAAAGTGTAGTAATTAGAAGCACATGCATATACCTAATAACTTGTCACTACATATAATATACCTTGATACAATAAATCGTGTTATGGGTTGGCACAATTTGAATATTAAACTCATTTGGGTATATGGATAGATCAGTGTACACGACAGGAGTATTAATTTTTAAGTCCACTCAACGAAATATCAAAGAGCTTTTAACATATATATGTCGTAGATTAATTATATTAAATTTCAATTTTATTTATTTTAATTAATAAGATGGTGAATGCCCAGTATGTTTGAATCACAGCCTACAAAACGTAGTTGTCACTTCGTGCATTTAGTATTGGAAAAGTCAATCAATTCTTAAATACATTTAAAAAGAGAGAATGACTTGTCATCAAAAATACCATTTATTGTAAAATTATATGATATAGGTTTGCTTTTATTCAAATAGTGTAGTTGCACTAAGAAAGTTCATTGAATATATAAAAATATTAGGGTAAAATTCGGTTAGTAGCACTTGAAGTTTGATAGTAGAAAATTGAAAACTCATAAAGTTAAAATTCTGATTTTATTTCTATTGTCTGATAGGTCGTTGTTAGTGTTTTGTCCTGATTTTGTTACCTCATTTGAAATTTATTTCTTCTAAAAGAAAAGTTAAAACATTAACATAAATGTTTTTACTTTGGCTAAGGAAAAAATATAATATTGTTTCATATTTGGTTTATTCTTTTCTTTTAGAAAAAAGTTTTGGAATAAGTAGTTCTTTTCTAGTATGAAAAGATTTTATGACTCTATAAATATAGATTTGTTTCTTATAACACAACGTAACAATAGAATTCACAACTAAAATTCAGAACTCATAAAGTTAAAATTCTGGTTCCACTTCTATTGTATGATAGGTTGTTGTTATGGTTTTGCCCTGATTTTTATTCTAAGGAAAAACTAAAACATTAACATAAATGTTTTTAATTTTGTTGAAAGAAAAAATATAATATTGTTTCATATTTGGTTTAATTTTTCCTTTTAGGAAAAAGTTTTGGAGTAGCTAGTTTGAAAAGATTTTAACACTCTATAAATATAGGCTTGTGTCTTCTAACACAATGTAACAATAGAATTTACAATGTAGTCGTTTAGAGACTTTTGTTTATGGGAATATTTATTCTCTCTGCAATTTAAATATTTTTCTTTATATTAGTTTTACGTAAATTAATATTATATTTTTAGCATAAGTTTTTTTGCTATATGATCTATCGATCATATAATTTGCCTCTCTCTAATCATCCATTAAAAAACCTTATAAATATTATAGAGCACATGAATGAACGATGCTATGACTGAATAGTTACTTCATGTTTACTCCACTAAGAAGAAATAGTCCTTATAAAGTGATTCAAATTTTGTACAAACAACACCTAATTAACGAGTTCATACTTTTGCCAATCAGCACACTTTCTTAGAATGAACTGGTGGTTGTCAAGATCTATCCATAATGCACAGCAGGTAAGAAAAAATTGACCAGATAATATCACAAAAGAATTCAGTTATTTCCAAATTTTTGTAATTTTTCATCTGCTTTTTTCAATTTTAGATCAAACATTTACATGTGTGTCAAAAACTTATGAATCGCAGAAACATGTTGATTATCGCGAAACACACGAAAATGTTGGCCTTATTATTGGAGTGACTGGTGTTGTTGGCAACAGTTTGGCTGGAACACTCTCATCCACTGACACCCCAGGCGGCCCGTGGAAGATCTACGGTGTGTCAAGACGAGGGACGCCAGTCTGTAGCATTGCAAAAGTCACATACATTCAATGCGATGTCTCTAAATCAACTGATGTACAAGCCAAATTATCGACCCTAAAAGATGTGACACACATCTTTTGGGTGACTTCGGCTTTTGACCTTTCCACTTCCAAATGTTGTGAAATCAATGGAACAATGTTTCGTAATGTCCTCACTTGTGTCATACCAAATGCACCTAATTTACGCCACATCTGTCTCCAGACGGGCGGGATGCATTATATGGAAATTCACAGATCAATTGATGGGAAACTCTGTGTAACTTCTCATGATCCGCCTTTCCATGAAGACATGAAAAGATTGGAAAACATTCACAACTTCTACTACACGTTAGAAGATGTATTATTCGATGAAGTATCCAGAAAACCAACCCTAACATGGTCCGTCCATAGACCTGATTTGATTTTCGGGTTTTCACCTTATAGCACGTTGAACATCATTGGAACACTTTGTGTATATGCAACAATATGCAAATTCATACACATTCCGATGAAATTTCCAGGTACAGAAGCTGTTTGGGATAGTTATTCGAATGCATCAGATGCTAATTTGGTGGCAGAGCATCAAATTTGGGCAGCAATGTGTGCACAGGGGAAAAACAGGGCATTCAACATTACTAACGGTGATGTGTTCAAATGGAAGCATTTGTGGAAGGTATTGGCCGAAGAAATTGGAGTTGAATATGTGGAATTCAACGCGACGGAGAAGGATATTAGGAGATTATTTCATTGATGGATGATGAAGGATAAGGTGTGTGGGGGATAAGATTTGAAAGCAAATTAAATTGATTTACGACCAAAGTAGAAGAGCGGTCGGATTGTGGGTTTTGAAGATATCTGTTACTCTGGTGCGGACTTGTAGGTTGAGCAGTGTAAATCGTAGCAAAGAGAATGGTTTCATCGGCTTTAGGAATTCAATCAATTCCTTCATTTTCTGGATTCACAATGGCAAAACATAATAGATTAATTCCATGAACTTTGTCTTTTCACTTATCATTTTATTAAAAATATTTGAATCTATGTTTAATTATTTTTATTGTTGATATAGCTTTATTTTTTTTAAATATATATAGAGAGAGGCGAATTAGAGAAATTTCTAAACAAATATAAAAAAGAAGTATGATATTTTATTGAATTTTAACTTTTGATATAATTACTGTATTGGGTGAGAAATCCCCAAAACCCCACCCGCTATTGTAGATCCGCACATGATAATATAGTATGTCACTTGCCTTATTTCTCGATTAGTAGTTCACAATTCAATAAACAATTATTTGAGTGATCTTGATAAATGTATATTATTAAATTTTTAATGTTAATGTTTGTTGGCGGATATTTGAATTAGATATCTTTCATAAAAATAAAAATAAAATATTAATAAAAATGACTTACAAAAAATGAAATAAAGTGTAGGTGTCAAGTTTCTCAACCAACCCTCTCAACAATTTGCATGGCTTATAACTCTCTTACGCATTGTTCAAATGTTGCGGCACCATTAGGATTTTTTAGAAAAAAATTATAGGACGGAACTAAAATGGCCCTCATATAATACTATACTGGATACAACAAATTTCCACTTTGATACAATATTTGAATATGTAATATTTGACATTTCGATATTATTGATTTGGCAAATAGTAAAAGAGGGTAGAAAAGATACAGATTGAATAATTGATACTGTAGTGTAATAGTAAAAAGTTTTTGCCTAATTTAAGGGAAATAATTGAGCAGCACAAACATTTAAAAGCTCAAAGTCTCAAAATTGGCTCATCGTGTCGTACAAAAAATAAATAATAGTAGGGGATGGCGGGGGAGGGAAATGGGAGAAAAAGGAGATGGATGGAGGTCCCCCCGCCCCCGTCCCTTCCTCTCTTCCCGAACTTACAATTATCTGCCAACTGTACATATTATATAATATATTTTGACTATAGTTAAACGACTATTTAAGTTAATTCTTACCCTAAAAATATGATTCTATATTCTTTTAATATATTTAAATTATAATCCAACAACATGAGAGATATTGTTAAGGTCTCGATTCAAATGGGAAATTAATCTCTGGGGTTTGACATTTCCTATTTCAAAATAGAGCCAGGGAATAAAGAGGAAATTAATTACTATATGTCATGTCAGTGGATTTTATAGTATTCTACTGTATTATGCATTGTTTTAAAAAACTTTGTTAGAATTCGTCTTGGGGCTCGTTTTGGGTCGGGATGAAGCTCTAGCAAACGCTCTGAGACTCAAGTAAAACTCTCCGTCTCTTAAAATACAGGTATTATGCATTGAACTAAAAGAAATGGTTGCTCGCTCCCTTATTTGGTTATCAAATTTTTATATGACAGAATTATGCCCTTATAATTTGGTCACTGATGAGAGCACTCTAAAATTTACAATATGGGATGGGCTAGCCCATGCGAACTTCGGCTCATCATTTTGATGGATAAAATAGTCAGCCCAATTCATTACTACGTGGGTTGTTGTTTAAGGTCGCCCAACCCACTTCTTTAAAAATAGGAAAATTTAGCTAACTAGTCAAAAAAACCAACTTATTTAGTGATAGTATCCATACTTTAATAATATTAAGTAAACATGTCAAAAATGTCATTATTTTTAAAAATAAATAATTATTAATGATTTCTAATATTTTTCTCTCTCATTATTTACCCGTTTTTTCTTTCTCTCTCATAGATTACACATTTTCTTTATTTATGTAATTGAGTAAATATTAATGCATTTCTTTTTTTCTTTCTTTTTCTTAAGTTTTAACATTTCTCTCTTTTACTTCTTCTCTTCCGAATCCAATTTCCAGATTTTTCTCTCTTTTCTTATCTTCTTTTAATTTTCTCTCTAAGCCATCTCTTCTAAATCAATTCCACAGATTTTCGATTCAATATATATATTTTTCTACATCTCATTTAAATTTCGTTTAAGATTTGATTTGAAGATTAACATTGATTTGTGTTTATGTTTTTTCATATTCCTTATTTATTTACTTACTGATTTTAGTGTTTTTTTTTTAATTTTGTGTGTCCTTAAAATATTTTTTTAGGGTTTGAGATTACATAATTTTCCTCAACTGACTTTTTCAAGAGAAGTCTAGAGTTTATTATACAAAATAATCGAAATTCTTCCGATTTTCAATCATTTAATATGTTTTTTCACTCAGAATTTAACAATAATGTATTGGGTTCCTCTTCTAGGAGGATATACGACTGAGAAAATGTTTGAAATCCGCGATGGCAAATCCCACAACCCATTCATAACCAGGAGTTGAAGAAGACCCAATTTGTTGGAGAAGAGGTTTTTTTTTTACATGTTCTTGTCTTGCAGTTCGTTTAATTAATTTGTTTGTAATTTTTAAATTCAAAAAAATTTCATGTTACAATAGCTTTGTAAGTGTATATGGAATTTTTTATTGTGTTATATTTAGTATTTATTTTTTATTTCATAGATGTATTGTATTTTGTGTGGTTCTATTTTTTTTTGTGTGTGTGTAGTTATGTCATATACCATTATATGATTTGATTGTGTATATTCATAGTTTTGATGTTTTTTGTATTCATCGATTTGAAAGAGTGTAGTTGATTTTTTTGTTGTTTTAGATACGTATGTATTTTTGTATTTCATTATTTTATGTATTTTGTATCCATAGATTTGGAACGTATTTTAATATACTTTAATTCATTTTGTAATTTTTTTTTTATAGTTATGTCAATGTACACAAGTTAGTATTATTTTTGTATTTCAAGTTTTAGTATTTTGTTGTATTCATAAATTTAACGTATATATGAATTTTGATACTTTGTTAGTCGTATTATTTTACAATTAACTGTTGTTTCATTCACAATTATGTTGCATTGGTTTCTTCTGATTTGACATTTTTTGTCTAATTTGTATTTATTCTAAAGTATGTCAACTAGTTATGTCATTTATTTAAGAATGAGTAACACCCAAATATTCAATTTATTCTTTTTCAATTTTAATATTTCTTCCCTTTTTCACCATACTAATTTTTTATATTTATATATTATTTATACAAATTCTAAATAAAACTAGAGAATAAAATAGAAATACAATAAAAACATATCGAAATGAATACATACAACGATTTTTGATGACACTTAAAACTATTAGGGAAAAATTATGAACATACAAATATATTTCTTAAATGGACTATATAGATAAATTCGGGCATAACCTATTTGAATGAATACAAACTAATAAAAAAATTATAATAAATAAATAGAAATCTATTGTGAAATTAATATTTTTAAAAAGGTAAAATTCTGGAGAAAAAAAGGAAAAAATTTAAATTTTATTTAAAATGTCCTGATGAAAAAATTAAAGGATCCTTACCTTTTTTGAAATATTTTTAATCCTTGAATTTTCTCCTTTTGTTATTAAATAATTATAGTCTTTTAAATACAAACAAATACTAAAAACATAATAGATACATAACAAAGAAATTTGACTTTTACTAATATTAAAAGTGTTTTGCTAATGATCCCTCTTAAATTCTAAACTATTGACATTTTGAAAAATTTCCCTTATAAATATAAGGAAGATATCTATACATAATTTTTCATACATATAATGCTATATGTTACATTATGACATTATATGGTTTACAACGTGCTAAACCAAGTCTCAATCTAACAATTAACGGGGCACTTTCACATGTAGCAACATACAACTCATATTTGAATATTATAGCAAGTTACAAATTGTGTTCCACACTTAACATATTATGGTATAATTCGATGTACATATAACAATTGCAGCAATTGAGATCACGAGAAAGGAGAAGTTTATTCATTTAATTGTATAAATGAGAAGCGAGAAAGGCGGATGAATTGTCCAAAACGAAAAGAGGCCTTATAATTCAATTTTGAATTTGTATAAATGAGAAAAGAGAAAGGCACAAAGAGACTTTTACAAGATTACAATTGAATAGAATGTATAAAACGAGAAATGAAGAAATCATATACAATTTGATTTGTATAAAACGAGAAAGGCAAAGATAACTTGGGCATGGATATATTTTTGTATAATTATATAGTGTAAGGACGAACATATATGTATTTGCCATGCATTCTACAATTTTCTCTCGCTTTAATACAATTAGGAATAACAATTTATACAATAGATTTGTATAAAAAGACGAGGCGAGCGACAGAGATAGACGAGGCGAGAAGAGTGAGAGTGAGAGTTAAATTGGCGATCGCGAATATGAGGAAGAGATGACCGACAAACAGTTTGCTGCTATGAAACCCATAATCAAAGGGTAGCTACTATATTTATTTTATATTATTAATTTATCATTCTATACAATTATCCAATTAAACAATCCTAATAATATATATTAAGTTTGACTTGTTGGACACAAAGCTTCTGCGAAACTGAATAACCTTTACGTGATATATACAACTCAAACCAAATAGAGATATTAATAAGAAAAAAGTTAAGTTATTGACTTACAATACAATTAGCTAAACACAAATATCAACTTAACTTTGTTTCAAACATATCACGATAAACAGACAAAAGATAGACTAACAATACAATTAGCTAAATAGGAATACTAACTTAATTTTGTTCCAAACATATCAACGATAAAACACACACAGAAAAAAAGATAGACAATAGTTCATCCACTAAAATGTTGTAAATTCAAATTGTACAATACTATGATTTGATTCCAATTGATTTACTGTAGGAGAAAACAATCTGTAGTCATTTTAACACTAATATCATCTAAAATCTGGTTTCTATGCCAAATTTTGCATTTCACAGCATGTAAAGTAAAAAATCTCAGGGAAAACCTCAATATCCACTTGTTTATTTTGAGTCCAAAAGATAGAGAGGTTAATGAAAAACCATAACCAACTATAGAACAAACAAAAACTTATCAACAGAAGTAAGTAAAGAATTGGCCTTGGCCACATTGTAAAACTAGTATAGAATACTCATTGTTTATCTTCAACAGGTGCTGGTGCTGTCCAATACAGTTTAGTAGCAATTAGAAGCTTTTCTCTAACATGAGGACCGCCTTCGTGATCAACCATCCTGCTTTCCCATTGTAGTCCGTCTAATATGCTCTTCACGTTTACCAATACATCCACATCGTCTCGGAATATTACACTGCCTTGTGGCCTTAATACTCTATCCATTTCCAATAATATATCTTCCATTTCACATCTGCAATACATAAACGTGAATCAACGAGTCAACATATCCAGAAACGTGAACCTTCTAAACAGTAATTACCTGTCCTGGTATAGGGTGAATACCGAATCAGCATGTATGAAGTCGTAAGTTCGTGGATACGTTGACATTGCCTCACACCTAAACGAAAAGAGAGCATTCATCTGTCACAATTAGGAAAGCAACAGCAAAAAATGAAATTTATAAAGGAGCAGTAGGCTTTACCAGCTTTGGTATGTTCCAATTAAACCACGTTCGAAGATAACACCAAGAGTATTGACTTCAGCTTCAGCGGGGACGATGTTCATGACCCAAACTGGATCATCAACAAGCGCAGCTGCAAATCCTCCCAGCCAAGCATTCATGTCAAGTATGTTACGGTACCTTCCACGTTCTGCTAATTGACTGTCCAATGCCTTGTAGTGGGCGACTCTCTTCTTCCACAATTCTGTATCTTCAGAGAAGCCCTCTGCAGTAACTCCCTCTATACTAGAACTAGCAATCCTAGGAGGGACCGCGGTTAATCTTTCCGGCCAATTCTCCAGTGGCCCTCCAGCGACATCTTTAACACTGGTCACTTCAGGAAGTGGACTCAAACAAGCATCTATCTTGGTGTACCTGGAAGATTAAAGACTTGGATAAAAACATTTACAGAATACTAACTTATTTCTCTTAATTTGTGGGGCATAGTTTTGATTTCATTAAGTTGAACAATACTTTTTTATCAGGTACGGTAACTTTCTAGACTTGTGTGTGGTACTACGAAAGACATATGCATCTAAACGTCTCTTTTAGAAATTTGTTCAAGAAATTCATGTATGAAAGAAGAACGCGTCCTGTGCAGCAAGAAAGTGGACAGAGGAAACAACAAGTCTCCTGAAGTAACATTGGTCGAATTATAATCATTCGAGTAGTAGAACATTACCATGCTTTGTCGGGATCTTGTTCCTGGCAAAAAGGTGGCTTCCTGAAGACCTTTCGGTTAATTTTGCAATGCACATGATTAGTAGGCTTCTGCCAAATTGCTAGATCACCTCTCTGAGTTACTTTTTTCCAGCATAGGCTTCTTGCAACATTTTCAATTTGATCTTGCTCTGCTTTCAAATCGTCAGCTGTTCTGTTCCAGCCCCTCCAATGATCTTGCCAGTTAACAGGTGGTCCCGAGAGAATCCAGTATCCACCAGGACGCAAAATTCGATCAACCTCAATTAAATATAGACCATCTACACCACATCAAATGAATAAAAAAAAAGTAAAAATACTAATTAAAAAGATTTGATCTTCCTTCATAAAGAGGAGTAGAAAAGGCAAAGGTATTATACCATATTTTCCCCAAGGGATGAGACAGCGAGAACAATGTGCCATGTCAAATGCCCTTGCAGGATAAGGTAGCCGATTAGTAGCTAATATGCCAATCAATGCTGGAACTCCTCGCTCGAGGGCAAATTGAACTTGAGCTTCATGTGTATCTTTAGGTGCAAAGGAAATTGGAAGGATGTCTCTGGAAAGCAAGTAAGCCCCCCAACTAGCAACCTGAAGTTGCGTAAGGTAAAATTAGAACTCATATGGTTAAGGAAAACAAACGGATAAACTTAAGGATTCAATTCTGATATTGTATATACAATTTAATATTTTCACAAAACCCCTCGTGCCCCTAGCTCCACCCCTGGTATATGGATACTCCCCATTAAATGAGGATCCTCTGTTGATTGTTCAAATTTTATGAGCATGGACTTTCCACAGGTTGTAATGTTTGTAAAGGCTTTTGCTAAAAATTTGGATCATTTGAGTATTCAGTTCAGCCAGCCTAGTCAAGAATAAAGTTATTTGTGGACCACTTTAAATGAAATAAGCACAATGCAACTTCTATAATTAGCTAGCAACCTACTATCTTGTTAATTTCAATAAAATTGCAATTAAGGATTGGTCCAAAGAATGCTTATATCCGAAAAACTAAAACAAATGGCAAAAAAATAAAATTAAACAGCATTATCCTAAACAACAAATAAGTTCCATAGTTGCATCAAATGTCAAATTCATAATAGGATTACACTACAAATGTGAAAGCCATAATAACTTTTTCTTTCATAGCAAGTGATTAATTTGTGCTTTTTCTATTTTGGCAAATCAATATAACATATTCTTTAAGTACAATTGAAGGAAACATACATTTTGGGTTTCAACCAACTGTGGATTCCACTAAGTTTACTAAAAACGAACTACTTAGCACTTTTTTCTCTTTTCAAATCAAGTAAACCAAATTACTACCAACCTTTTTACAGTAAGACCAATAATTTCAACTCTAGGAATGAAAATCCCACACTTAATATATTTTTAGCCATCATCTTGTTCAACAACTACCAACCCCACCTTCAACCAACATCTAGGACTCTTTTTTTTTTTTATAAAAAATAATCGTGGTGTCAAGACCACTCTACTAATTCTACGAAATACATGTTAGTTCCCACCTGCAACATGTACCAGATAATTATATCCACCAAGACTAGGAAGACTATCTTGGACTTCGATTATATAATATATATAGAGAGGGAAAAATAGAATTTTATAATTTTTTCTTTTAAATATTTCTCGCGAGATCCACTAAATTTTAATTGGGAAAACTCACAAGGTCCAAATTTAGTTAATCTTTTGATATTTCTCTTTTAAAATGGAAGTATGTAGTTTTTGACAACTTCTAAACCAATACGTTTGAAAACCCATGTGCATTGCCATCAACTTAACTAATTCTTTCCTTGAAAAGTCAAAGCTTCAAAAGGAAATGGGACTATACCATGAAACACAATATATGCAATACATTTTAAAAATAGAATGTAAATTTCCATAAGAAATGACTAAACGTAAGTCATTTTTGTATTTGATTGACAAAAAGTATTTTAATAAGGGAATTTAGTTTTCACAATATCGTCATGACAATTATCAACCACATTTAGACATTATTACGATTAACTTATTAATCCATGATGAATCATATGAACCAAAAAACTATTTCATTTGCAAGAATTATATTGTAAAAAAAATTAAATATTTTTTTGAAGATTATTTTGTTTTTTTCTAAGCAAATGAAAATAAGTCAACATAAAAACTAGGAAAATTCCAAATGAATTCAGAAATGTAATAAAAATAAAAACTTACTCCGCAACCGGTATCAATGGCGGTTCTAATGGAACCATCTTTAAGCTTGATCAATTTTCCGATATCATCAATATAAGCATCAGCGCCACGTGGAAACATGGGCCAGCCGCCGGGGAAGGTAAACCGGTCACCCTTAAACCGGACCCAATTCTGTCCGGCTTTCTCAACCGTAAGATGTTTATGAGGAACATTCGCATACCAAACCGAGTCACGACTTTGCGGCCATCGGAACGGCGGTTTATATCCAAAAGGCGCCGGAATTCTGCACTTCAACAACTCATTTTTTTCTGGACAATGCCTCTCTCTGTAAGCAAGCATGTTCCTATCGAATTTCAATGATCTCTTCGAGTCTTCACATGGGGTGTACTCGGACAATTCAAGTTTATCATATCACAACACGACTGTGGTCAGTTGGTCTTACAGCGCTCGCTGATGCAGTGTCACAAGTTCCATCTACGGTGTGTCGGTGGCGTGAAGGTCGATGGGAATCGATGAACGGGAATTGGGATTTGTGTTTTTGATTGATGGGTTGCATGGGAGGGTGGGTAAAATGGTGGCTGTTGAAGATAATTGACGGCTGGTTACATCACCACCTTGCGGCCAAAATCCAATTACATAGAAAGTGCAACAGAGAACAATTGTTGCAGCCACGTAGTAAAGATTAGATTTCTTGATAATTGATGTAATGGAGTGTGTCAAATTGGCTAATATCGCCATTTACACACAATTTTTTTTTTTAAAAAAAAAAAAACAGAGCAAACAAAACTCAAAATCGAAAAACAGAGCAAGAAAACTTAAGTTGATGAACTTTGAAATTAGCTCTCTGTTTTTATGTGATGAATGAAATTTCTTGGGCAAGGTGATGATTGGGTGGGGGTGGGGGGAATTGGCTGACGCGCTTACGCGCCGACGCTCCCTCGTGAGTAAAATTGATTGAAGAGAAGAGGGAATTGAAGAAGACGAAAAGGCCACAAGGAGAAGTGTATTTATGGATGAGTGTGTGTGTCCAAATGTAAGAATTTATTTTTATTTTTTATTTTCGGTAACAATTTGGACTTTTGGATCTTTTTCCCATTCATTAATTACTTTTTCCATACTTCTCAATTCTATTTATTATAAAAAAAAAGAGTTTTAAGTTATATTAAAATATTATCCTTATTTACTGTAAACGTGTGAAATGTAATGTAATTTGATCTGTTACTATTTGCTTCATTTTATAAGTGATCTAAAAATATAAATACTGTTTACTTTATTAACTAATTACTTTGACTAGACATATTTATTAAAAAAATAATTAATGATATAAATAATATATTAGATTATCTTCTATTAATATTTTTTATGAAATGATTTAGAAAATAAATATTTAATATTTAAGGTAAAATACGAAAGATTTTTTTTTTTGATATGTCAAAAATGATACGTAAATAAATAAAAGGAGTATTTATTATTTTTCAATAGCTTCACATTAAATTTTATTTTCATAAATGACAATAAAAAGATTTATCACATTATTAACTCAATTAACTTAAATTATATCATAAAAATGTCAAAGTTGATATATAACACGCTTAATCCGGAGATAATCATGGTCTCAGGAAAATATTTATTCGGTGATACTAAACACTCCCTTTATTTGTAGTATACTTTAAAATTATACAAATATCCGTATGAGAAATTAAAACAAAAACAAATGGACAAAAAAAAAATTAATTTGACGTAATAGAATTCGAGCAGAAGGAGATATTTAAATTATGTATCAATCACCAAAAGCACACGAATTACAATAATATTTATTACCCTAATAAAAGTTTTATGCTTTTCTTTTTTCGCCAGATATATACTTCTACATGAGTTTAAAATACAAATTTTATTATTCTCATGTTTGTTTTTGCTTTACGCAAGGAACCTGTTACACTTTTTTTTTCGCCCAATGCGTCGATAGATTTAAATTTGTGTTTGGAAGTTTCACATTTGATAGTAAGTAGCGGTCTTATATTTAAATTTCATTGCAATAGAAAAAGATCAGGTCAGGAGTGGTGCATCCCCTTTAGCTAAGAAATAAGTCTTTCACTGCGCACATTTAAATTTAGTAAGATCCCAATATAAATATTTATTATGTTTTTACGAAATAAATTTAATTAAAAGTAAAAGAATCCAAGTTAAAGGTTTGTTTGAATTGTCATTTTGATTTATGACTTATAAGTCAAAAGCTCAAAAGCCATAAGTTAGAGATTTTTGACTTATTTTTTTTATTTTGATTTTAAAAAAAAATGTTTACAAGCACTTTTTAATTTTATTCAAATACTTTACAGCTATTTTAACTTAAAAACACATACATCAATCAATTCAACCGACACTAAACTTCTTGTAGGCATATTTTCTCGAAGTCCTGTAGATTTAAGTTAAACATTATGTATATTGCCAATTTAAACATTATAAACTATACATAAAAAATAATTGGAGATATAATTGACATTGTTTGAGAAAGATGTTTACTTTGAAATTGAAGATAGAATTAAACTTGTAAAGTAAATTTGAAATTTAAATGATTTTCACCCAAATAATAAGCGCGAAATCACTTTTTTTTAATCAAACAATTCTAATAAACTTGTAATTTTCTTTTCTTTTGTTAGGAATGAACTTGTTACTGTTAGTACAGTCGGAATTAAAGTATTTTTCCAGAAATGGCAGTACTATAAATTCCCTACATCTATTTACCTCTGACCAGTAATCGTATCAGATATTGCACTAATCTTATTTCAAAACTTTTCTCGCAGGTAATCCTTCTAGTAATTTTGAAAAAAACAACATTTAATTAATTGTACATTATATTGTGAAAATGTAATTTGATCAATTTTTCAAGTAAATTTATTTCACTCATGGAAAATTCAACTTTTCCATAACTACGTCCAAATCCAAGCCTAATTTGAAAATAAATTTCTATGTGCATACGCCTGTTCTTGGTGTCACTTTGAATAATGCGGGTTTCCTGATTAAAAATATAACTATATATATAATATTATAAATTATATATATATATATATAATTAATATATATATCAATATATATATTAGCAAAGTCAAAGAAGACATAAATTTTAATGAATGGATCGTAAATTATTTCAATATATGTCTCTACAAAAAGTATATTTAAAGAAGTGCTTTTCATGTTAAATGTTCAATTGATGGGTGAATCAGTTGTTAAGCACTTGTCCATTGTGTGTGTGATCCCCATTGTGGGTATGGTAGACAAACTAAAATTTTAAAATAAAGTTTAAATTTAAAATTTAACTCACACGTAGTTAAGGGATTGAATACTTTTATAGATATTTAAACAGATACTACTTTATATATATAAAAGTTCTCAAAAGACGAGCAAAAATATAAAAGGAATAGGCGAGATCGGCGTAAATATTGATTTTAGTTCTAATCTGTTGTGTGTATGTTTTTTCTTATTTTATTTTATAGTCATATTTTTTTGCTTTCTCTATTTTAAGTTATTGATTTTTTTTGGGGATTTTTTTGTATGTTCCGTTTCACATCTCTCTGTATTCCGCTTTCTCCTATCTCTGAACTTCTTTCCTCTTCTTGCTTAATCTCTTCCTCCCCGCCCCATTTCCTCTTTCCTTTTCTTCCTGTTCTTCTTTCTTCCTCTTTTTTTTGTCTCTCCCCTTTTCAAAACTTCTTTATTCTTTCCCTACCAATTTTTCTACCCCGCCACTCATCCTCGGTTCAGTTATTTTCTCATTTATAAATACCCCCCAATTTTTATTTTACATGGCAGAATCTTGCCTTCAAAATTTAAGGCAATGGCCTTAGTTGGGAGCCTCAAATTTTTACAATTTCTTTTTTATGTATTTTAACCTCATTAAAATAGAAGAAATCAAGAAGCACTATTTTGGATTTTTACATTTTCTACGTTAATTTTTGTATTATTTATCCTTTTAAACTTCTTTTGCATTTTATTTCTTTAAATCTTTGATAATTAGAGTAATATACTCTCAAAAATATGAATTAGTAGTCAAAATATGATACAAAGTCATATATTTTTTTTATTTCTTTATTTAATTTTTTTATTACAATAGATATCTCAAGTTATCAACTTTTTAAATGTTTTATAGTCTACTCTTAAGCTTTAATAAAGTTTATTACTATTACTTACATAAATATATAATGATTATGATTCCTTTAATATATTATCTCAATAATAAAGTTTTTGAAAACAAAAAAACAACATTTAGTAGTAATTTACATATAAAATTAGAAAAAAATAAATAAATACAATAAATAAAGTTTATTATAAATTTTAGATCTCTAATAAAAATTTCACTTTAAGTATCAAATTATATCTGAAATAATATAATTTTCTATCGAAGGAGTTCGAACCCCCGACGATAGGATGGGTCCGCCACCGTGTGGGAGAACATTTTGAATTGCATGAGCAAAACGTATTTTTGAATTGCTTCTCTTCATCTCACTTTTTCATTGCCTTAACTCAAACTTCAAACATCAAAATATCAAAAACTAAAAATTACTAACTGTATTTCTGCAAATTTATGCACGTTTCTTTCTCTTTTTTTTTAAAAAAAAAAAAACAGCCGAAATTCTATAATTCATTAATTTGAGTTATTGCCATTATATCATAAAAAGATAATCTACGTATTATTTCTTTTTTGCTTGTCAGATTTCACGCGCTATCTAACGCGTGAAACGCAGAATTGATCTATTTTCGTGAAGAACAAAAATGTCTGCTGTTAAATGTGAGTTTTGTTTGTCATTTTTATAATGTGAATAATTCCAAAGTTTCAAATTCCAATGGCCAAAATAGTAGTCCGAAGAGTTTGAATCTCACGACAAGTGGTTCTTTATCCTGTTTTAAGTATTTCTTATGCCACTTAATTTTACATTTTCTTATTTAAAAATATTCTATTTACTTCAAAAATATATATATTTTAATAACACTTTTTAAAGTCGCAGAAATAACATCATATATTCAAAAATATAAAAATATAAACTCCAAAAATGTTTTTTCTTTTTTAAATTCTATATTAATCAAAATATTATCTTAATCATTGAAATTCAGGGAGATACACTTAACATATATATTATATATATATTTTATAATTAATTTGATATGGTAAGTATCCGTGAATAGTATTTCAATGAGTTTAATAGCTATGAAAGAAGTAGTGGCTGTGCATGAAGGTCCACGTTGCAGTGCCATGCACCTTTCTTCTCTATTTTAATCCCAATCCCACCCCATAACTATGTTTTCGGGATTGGGATGTTTAATGCTAGAGATAAAAATAAATAATGATAGAATAAAATTTTTATATCTTATTTGATTATACTGTTTGAAATAAATATTTTAAAATATTTAATTGCATGATTGAAATGACCTGAGTTGATATGGTGGACTAAAAAGGAGTCGTAACTTTATTTTTAATGAAATTTTAGTATGTAATAGAATTATTCGATATAATGTCATTTTTTGTATGATTGAATAACTGATGACAATCATAACGGCAACATCTCAAATGTCAAATATCATTTTAATAAATTAAACTAATCATATTTTGATAGAACTATTTTTGGTTTACCGAACTTACAAACAGGAGGAACAATGTTTCTCAGTTTACATTGATATTTTATGTAAGTGAAATAATTGTGTTGATGTTATTAATTGTTTATTAAGGTGCAGAGAAACATGCACTGCATGTCGTGACTTGGTGTGTGGTTGACTTCAGCTTAATTAGTTAATCTTGATTCCTCTCTTCCAAATTTATTTCATGTAGAATTCCGATTAAATTTGAATACGTAATTTATTTAAAGATGATATTTTTAATAAAAAAAAATTATATTCAAAATTTAAACTCGAAATATTTCTTTCACCTCTCTCTTATTTACTTTATTTTTTTAGTCACCATTACCAGGCAATTATAAGCTTTATAATTGAAAATTATAAATAAAAACATAACTTATTTTTTTTGGAAAAATATTTTTTTTTATGAAATACATTTTCTTTCTTACGGAACACATTAAATCTTTCACATTTGAATTACAAATTTCAAAGTAGATCTCACTTGAAGTAAAAAATTGTTCCAACTACCATGTGGTTAGTTGATTCAGCTACAAGTCCACATGAAATGTCACGTGCTTGCATCTCATCAAACTCAACTAGTTTCATTTTACTTTTTCGGTTCAATTAAAATTATTTACTATATTATTTTAAAATATTTATTAATATTATAAAATTAATATTTAATTTACCTTTATTACATTTTCCAAACTTTATATTTATTATATTCAAATGATAATCTAGTAAAATTACTTTTTAAATTATAGTCTGTTAAAGAATATGTCAAGTCAATAATATAATTATAATTGTATAGAGAAGTATTATTTATTTTTCAAAATAACATGATCACTCAATAATACATACAAGACAAGCTAAACCTTAATTATTTTATTTCTTCTATACAATTACGATATGATTTTAGATAAATATTAGTAAAAAAAAAATTGTTGGCAACATGATTCACCTTTGTATTTGTTATATAAGAATAATAATATGTAATAGCTAAGAAAAAGTAAACAGTAATTGTAGCGTGCTATTTCGATAAAAATTCCTTATAATTTTACATGGGAAAATGGAGATTATAATACCAAAATATTTTCTTTTATGGGTAGATTGCATAATTGGCTCTAGAATTCCTCTAATTATTACTCTTTAGAAAAAAATAATTAAGAAGGAAAACCTGTGGAACCTTAATTTCTCAGTGTCAACTTCATTGACATTTAAATTTTTTATATAATTGTTATTCAGGAAGATAATGTCGTATTAGGCCAAATGAAAGATACTAATCTATCATCAGTGGTCTAATTAAGCTCTAAATGACAAAACATTATCATATATATGGACTAAGGATTAATCTTCTTAATAATTATATTCTATCCATTATAGAAATTAGAAAGTGATGCATATATTTACGAATATCAAATCGAGGGTGAAGTAGTCATTTACTATCCTTAATCTCTTTGTCCCTAATTATTTGTTCAATTTTGAATTGACACACCTATTAAATAACAATTATTGATATAGTGAGTTTACCATTTTACCCCTATTAATTATAAAGTAGATATTAAAAACTTGAGATTTTCAAGAAATTTTAGCTTTTTCAATGTAATTAATAGAGATTATAATAGGTAAAAAATTATCTTTTTTTATCTGTCAAAATGGACAAATAATTAGAGATAACTAAAAAAAAATGTGAATATATAATTAGGGAATGAGGGAGTGTCGCTTAGATTAAAATAATACTGCTCACAATTTTATTTTGTTTTATCATGTGTTTGATATCGATATTGAGCCTGGTTATATTTGGATCCTTGCATTTGCCGCGTCCATTTCTTGGGGTAGCGCTCCAATTAGAATTTTTTACATTTTTTAGAAATCGAATTCAAAACATCTCATTAAGGATTTAAGATCCAAATCATCGTTTTATATGTATAACTCATGTGAATCTTGTTTTCTTTATTAACTAGTCTCTGAACAATAGTTCAGGATAGTAAGAAATACTTTGAAATTCACCCTTATGATAGTGGGTGTTTAATCTATTGTGTGTGCATAATTTTTCCAAAGAAGATGTGGAATCTATATTTATCTTCATTTAGTAATTTACCTCATATTTTAATGTGTCTCATTTCAGATTTTCTCTTCAAATTGTTGTTTATTTGAATAAATTTTGAGTTATATTACTTCAGTTTGTTTTAATATATGTTATAAATAATATAAGTAAAATATTAGATTGAGAGAATAGGCCATGGGTGTTCTTGGACATAATTTTATTTGAATTAATCATCTTGGCTTTGCTCTCTGCCTATCGCAAACTTTGGCTTATTCCAAGACAATTTATTATTTTAGGTGTACAAATACCTATTTTGAAATCACCGTTTAAGTTATATTCAAATTCTATAAAATTAGAAGTCTCTCTTTTCAAAATAAATTTAGACATGCGATATTTGACGTTAAAATAACTTTTAGCGGTATTAAATATTAATATTAATAAAGTGTGCTAAAGTTTTTACCGACATTAGTTAAGTTCTATTAGAACTAATGTAGCTAAAGACTTTAGGGACATATAGAAAAAGTGACAATTGCCGCTAAAAATATATATTTAGCTGCAATTAAAAAGTAATTACCGATAATGATCATTTTTGTTATAGTAACTGTTGAATATTTGGATCAGTCATATAAAACTTTAATACCACATATCTAAAATTATTTCGAAATGATATACATAAATATTTGGTAATGAGACAAATACTCTTGTGATCAAAGATTATTATTATTATTTTTTATGGAATGTGCAAAACCTTTTAAAAAATGAATCGAATGAAATGATGTACATTCCAACATAAATAATGTAAGAATAATAATGCATTATAATGGTGCATTATATTATTATAAGGTTCTATTCCCAAGTGTGATCTTCATTATGAAGTCATGTAATTTTCAAAGGCTTAATTGAATTGGACTTTAAGATTAAAAAAGCAAAATTAATTACTCTGTGATAAGATAATGGTCCATTTTACTTTGGTTAAATACATGTCCGATAAAGTCAAGTGCAAGCAACAAAAAATAAATGAGTTAACCATATGTAAAAGTAATTTCATTAAATATTTAAGCATTCAATTTCTTCATAAGAAAAGCATGAAAAATCATTAATGTTTTGACTTTGTTGGCTTATAAAAATTGGACAACTAGCAAAGATAAATAAATGAAGGGATGATTTAAAAAATGGACTTGAAAATAAGTGATTTTGAATTTCTTATCTTGTTTTTCCTTTGGAAAACAAAGGTAAAAAATTATGCCATGAAAACATCAGTTTTTTTTTTAAGTAACTTTTACCTATAAAAATCATATGTGTATGTTATAACTATAGTTTACATTAATGCGCTTCATAGTAAATTTTATATTTGTTACAGAGTTTTTGATCTGAATAATTCGCTATATACATCCAACTTTATATAGACTGTTCAATTATGTATAAATTAATTTACACATTGTAATTTGTATAGTAAAATTTATATTTATATAACCATATGTGTATATGACAAAAATATATGTATTTACATTTGTATATATATTTTTCTGTCGCTATATACAAACACAAACACATTTTATATATTTATATACCCAAAATGGTTAATTATATACCGAATCACATGGCAAAAAAAGAGAATATTTGTTACGAGTTACAATTAAATAAAATAAAAAATAACACTACACACCACATTTAAGATGTTAATATCAAGGTATAAACAAACTTTGTATAATAAACTACTTATAGCATATTATTACAAGTTATAGCATATCAAGAAATAATATATTATTCTCATTAATTTTTTAAAAATAATAATTAACTTATTAAATAATTCATATTACTCATATTTAAAATCAATGTATTAATTACACTATTTATTGTAAGGTACCGTTTGAAACAAAACTCTTAATTAAAAGTAATTTAAATTAAATTTATTTAGTTACCTTTTTTAGATAACTACAACAATTATAGGTTTATCAAAATCTAACAAAATTACAGTTTTATGTAAAAAATGTTGTTAAAACATTATTATTTTAAAAAAAAAAATTATATCCCCACTTTTGTTCTTCCCCATCACTTTCAAAATCATTACATCGGCACACCTATCAAAAACTTTCACCATTTTCGCACGCCTTGAAACTTTCTCATTTTCGAACACGCACTAACTTTCACCATTTTCATCTCTACTTAACAGTCTTCTTCAAGATTTCTCAAATAGTTGCATTCAAATCTTCACTTTTAGCACTCAAAATTCTTCAAATCTTGCAATATAACAAACCGCACAATGTCTAAAGAGGCACGAACCACGAGAAAAAGAGGAAGATGAATGAAGAAGCAAGTTCAAGACGATTTCCATGCTCCACTTTCAAAATTTTATCACAAACCAAAATCTCAACCTTCACTCTGTTAAAGTTAATCTAGATCAGTGAAATCAAAACATGCGAAAAAAAACAAACAAACATCCAAAGGAAAATGAGAAGAGAGAAAAGGGAAAGAAAGAAAAAGAAGATGAATCTGAGAAAACGACGAAAGAAAGAGGAATTGAAAAGGAAAGGAAAAGAATCGCGGAACAAGGAAATCATAGAGTCTGAATCTGGATTTTGTGGAAGAATGATTAAAATTCAAAACCAAAAAAACCAAAGAGCATCTGGAATCGATACTTCACATTTACAAGAAAAGAAAAAAGAAGAAGAAACAGTTGTAAACCAAAAAAGTTCAAAGGTTAGTAGTAAAAGTTATTTTTTTAATTTTTTTTTATGTTCTGTTATTTTATTTCTGTTATTTGGGTATAACAATAGTTTTAAATACAATTTTGTTTTTGTAAAATAATGTATGATTGTGTATATTCCATGTATGAAATTTCTGGTTTAAATAAATAATGTATTTTTTATGATGATTCACGTAGAATTTGTATGATAATGTATTGAATGGTGTATATTCAAGTATGAATTTGTTATGACTCAATGTATGAATTTTGTTATGACTCATGTATGATTCAATGTATATATAAAAGGTGTATGAATTCTTTTTTTATCCAAGTTGGTGGGTACTGTTACTAGAATATCCAGAATTAGTTATAGTTTATATTATGAGTTGTACTTTTTGGTGTTCAATATATGGTGTATGAAAAGAATGTTATTATCATGTCTCAAAGATATGGCCTACATTACTTTGGCATTATGAAAAATCAAAGAATGATTGAAAGCGCAATCAGTGCAAGTGAAGTTACAGGAAAACAGTTGCTAGCAAGAGGGTGGACTCGAAACTCAGAAAGAACAAGGTTATGGACACCACCAATTATTCTTACTCTAAAATCTCGTATAAGGAAGTAGGAAAATCTTCATGGCACATAGTACTTTTTTTATTCACTTATGAACAATTAATGTATTTTTTCTTATGATGAATACTCTTATGCTGTTTTATATTAAATTATTACTGATATTACTAAATGTGTCTCAATTTAAATATATGAAAACTGTATGAATCCATGTATGAAAATCATATGAATTATGAATTGTCATATGAAAAATTTGTTAATCGTACATAGTAATGTTGAAAATGTGATTTGCTTGATACATTACCCTTTCAAAGACAAACAGAAAACATATTAAATTATTATTACTGGTATGGAATTGTATGAATTACTGTATGAAAAATGTATGAATATATCATACAAATATACATTAAATAAATGTGTAGGTCACCATCTTGACATACTATTCATACAGTTAAATACATACAATTCTATTTCTGTTGTATTTTTATTATGGACTAATGATGGTTTTATATAAATTATTACTGATTATTACTAAAGTGTATCAATTTAAACTATATGAAACGTATGAATCAGTATGAAAAATCATATGAATTATGAATGTCATATTTAAAATTTGATATATGGTACATAGTATGTTAAAATTATCCAATAAATTTGTTTTGCATGAATACATTACACTTTCAAATACAAAACAGAAAACATATATTAATTATATTACAGGTATGAATACTGTATGAAAAAATATAGAATTATGGGACCAATATAAAATATAATTTTTCAAAATACAAACAAACAAATTGTATGTATATTACTGGTATGAATAATGTATGAAAACTGTATGAATACTGTTAGGAATTACGTTTATTCAATAAAAACAAAAATTTAGAACAATCGTAATGCCTCAAAAAAACCAAACTTAACATACGACATCATTGTTTTTGTACAGGATAATTTGAACAAGTTCTTCCTATTGTGTCAAACCTGATGGAATCTACTGCATGTGCTTTTTGTCTTCATATTGTGTCCAACATGATGGCCCCACTCGACGTATTCCATGTTCACAACATTAAAATTACATTCAGTGCAATCCCATATAAAATAAAAATATATTCGTACATAATTAACAAACATTTCATACACCAAGTTATATTACAAGTCACTGTTTTTTAAACCCCACACAATTCAGACCATTCGCACAAAATAATACACACTTCATACAAATTAAGAGATCAGAACAAAGGCAGACAAGTCGGAACAAAAGCAGGGCAGACAGGGCGGGACAAAAAAGAAGAACACCAACAAGGGGAGGAACGGGAGGGCAAGTGACATAAAGGAAAAAGACGAGGGAGACACGAGGTGATAGGAGGACAATTAAGGGAAGGTGGGTCCAGGGGGGAGAGACGAAATAAAAGAGAAAGGACGGGGATAAATGAGCCATCTATTGGGCAAGGCGAATTCCCCCATGAATCGAGTCAAATCGTAATCCCAGGTGGGAATGGTCGAATCTACTGACCAGTAGTCTTACACACTCCGTCCATGAGTGATGATTTCCGTAACATCACCCGACTCCTTAATAAAACGACAGTCAAAAATTTGTCTTTACAAGGGGTCATGGACAAACCATAATAACCAATACTGTTCAGTCACAAGAGAAAGACAGACTCACGAACAAGTAAGAAATCCGTCTTTACGCAAGTAAAATCTACATAGGGATCGGCGATTCTCCGTGCATCAGCGATCTCGACGCGTTGTTGACTCCTACAATAGTGTCCCGCCCCGTCTGGAGAAAGGACGCGCGAAGGACACGATAAACAATAGGTGTTTTGGGTATGATAGAGCGACAGGGGACAAGCGAAAAAGACGAAGGGCATTGATCTGCAGAGGTAGGACAAAGGGAAGGAGGAAACACAGGAAGGACAAATGGGAAGGTCAGGGGGGAGAAAGGTCTCTTATACCCCTCTTTGAATGTCTGTAAAATTCACAGTGAAAGTCTCCACGAGCAACTCGCATGAGAGGAAAGAAGAAAAGATCACGATCACTTATTACGAGTACACTACGGAACGACATTTTCCGGCGCCCAAAAAAAACGGTACTCTGACATCAATATGGGCCTGACGGGGAGCATCGCAGGAAAGAGAGGGGGGGGGCAAACGGTGGGGTCTTTAAAAACACTTCGGTCTAAGCGGCATGATCCGAAAAGTTGGAGGAACCGGACAAAAAGTCTGGTGGGGAGACATGAGGACGGGAGGAGGATAAAAAGGGGAAGGAGTAGTGGTGTGGCGAAGGGGGGCGCGTGAAAAACAAAAGCAAAGCATAGGGAAGGATACCGTGATCAAGAAGGTTGCCATCCTGGGGGAGAAACAAAATGGGGTCCCGGCTCCGGAAGTAGCCAGGGGAGAAGGGGAACCCGAGTGAATAAATAGGGACCAAAAGGCGGAGTGGGGATACCACTCACCCCCCGACCGACTACCATCCACAAAGTTACAGGAAGTACTACCAGCTCGTCATCGCAAACCAAACCCCCGTACTCCCACTAAACCAAGACGCGAAGAGACCCTGCCAACACACCCCCACACACCCCCATATTCAATCCTAAATACACAGGGACAACCGACCATACAGCAAAAAGAAAACACACCGCGGCCACGATACGCACTGTCACCAACCAAATCAGAACCCAATCCTCAAAAAGCCGAACAACCGAGATTCGCCCCCCACGCAGCGCATCCTCCCAACTACTGCGCAACGAACACCTCCCCTTAGTCTGGAGTCCGCCTGCCATACCAAAAAAATCGCGCTACTACAAGCTGACAAGATACTTCGTCCCCCGCAAACGGACACGACAGATCACCATAATCATCAGACTATAATCTAACAGATCTCTAGACGTCACATCGTGCCTTCAATATGTAATCGCTCATTCACTTGCTGCCGTAAGATCACCTCTCATCCATATTCTATACCCCCCTCGGTTGCTCGCACCCATTATTCAAATTCCCATATAAGCATCACGCCCCGCATAGCTCCAGCCCTATCGTACAATTACCCACTTCAGATCCATGACACTGACAATGTATTCCAACACATACACCGCCGAACTGTGCACCCCACCCGAGATACGCCGAACCCAGCAAAGCTTTTACACATCCCACAGGCAATCAACCTAGGCCCGCCAAAATATAACATGCCATGGTATACACCCTCCCCACTGCTCCTCCTAATAACTCACCTTCACTCATGCACGACAACCGCCCATGACCAAGCTCAATATGAAAATTAACCCAGAAACGCAGTACTCCACAAAACTCCCTCACCCACTAACGCAGTCCCAAGCCGCACCCGACCAGTACCCAATTTAAATAAACTCAGAAAAGCCCGGAAACAAAGAACAAAAACACCCGAGACTCCCCCCCCTAAACATACATCACATCGGAACATTTATATTCATTACTGCCCACACCCGAAGTCGTGCCTCAGCACTGTCCCACTCACCACCTCCACTAACTGCATACACGGAGTATCGAGTCCAAAGGACATCCCACTCACTCACAGAACTGCCGTCATCCAAGCACCAATCCACAGATCTAGCCGCTTTTGCACAACCGAACCAGACTACAGACAGTCGACCATTCACATACAGGGATGGTGAATTCTCACCCAATCCACACCACAGACACCGGCCTTTCGTCCTATACGGGAGAAGAAACATCACATTGACAAACCCAACTAAGAAAAAAACCGAACCTAGAGCGAACATCAATGATACTGCCCGCCGAACATTTTGGTAACTTCCCCAAAATCCTAACCCCAACACGAATATCCGAGTTTATCCCTGTACACTGCTTATCGACGCGCCACATCTCACCTCCTACGCGGCACCAGATGGTGAGTAAACACCCCGTCTTCTAAAAAACAAAAAATACCCGCACGATCTAAGATCGACCCTCCCCCTTTGTTCATTTCTCAAAACCTCACATATCCTCCGAACCTGGCCCCCTAACGCTACCGTCTTTTACCCACCCCCATACTACTATCCTTTCCCAGTCGCGCCCCCCCATCAACACCCACCCCACCTTATACCGCCCCTGCTGTACACACAAACTCCATCCACCATCTCCTGAACAACAGCGAACACAAGACTTTCTCTAATAAGACCTGCTTAACCCACTACCGCACTTGAATAATCTCTCGCGACCGTCGCGCCCACTCAATCTCCAAGAACATAATCCTCCCCGAACCCAACCGCAAGCAAATCCTCTTAGACGTAGATTGTGCCCACATCACATACATAGGCAGGCGACTCTGCAGGAAAAATGTCGTATCAAGAACCATTCCGGCCGATGACGGCTTCAAAACCCTTTTTTCCCCGCATTGGCCCCCCCATAGCGCCATCCGAAAAAATTGATGGGTAATCTGGAGCTGGAAATTTGCACAACTACCCTTAGTCTCGTGATTATTGAGTGAGGAGGAGTGGAAAAATAGATCTTCTTAATGAGGGGGTGAGGAAAGGGGTGGCAAGAGGAGGAAAAAAAGCAAGGTAAAAATTGGAGGCCAGGAAAAACGGATCGGGAGGAGAACAGGGAAGGGAGGTAACGATCGTAGAAGGAATGAGAGGGGGAGAAGGCCCCGGAAAAGGTTATGCAATTTGGCTTATCACTGGTTCCCCCCCCCAAAAACATAAATACATTCATGGATTATCAATTGTAATTACTCATTTTTAAATTCTTTGTTTCAGTCCTAATTTAAACTGAATCAATATTACATATTTTAATTAAAAAGAAAATGCCATAAGTTGATATATTATATGTTATATAATGAAATCAAAATCTTGTGCATAACTTGAGAATATGACTACATAAATGCTATATACCTAATTACACTTAAATTAAACTATAGTTAATCATGTAATTTGAATAGTTATTTTTTTTCTATAAAACTAGAAGAGGAAAATGTGGAAAGAAAAAAGATGTATCGAGTTGAAGCATGTTTTTAACCTTCTTGAAGTGGAATGTCCCCACTGGGCCGCCGCCCAGCCCAGAGAAGCAGATCAATCTAAAGAATTTGCCTTCTCTCGACTTGGCCATTAAACAAAAAACGTTTCTAAAGAGGAAAAGTAAATTTATTACACTATGTTTGAATTATTGTTATCCATTATATTATATTATATCGTTACTATACCTATAATGTTTGTTTTGATTGTTACTTAAAATGTATAGTACTTTATTGTTACGTAACAATGGAAACCCCTATTTTATGGAACAACCAATTTGGTGTGTTCTCATTGTTATTTAATTGCTTTTTCCAATTATATCTTTACATAATATTTCAAAATACTATTTTACCCTTTGCCTTAATTATTTGAACCTAGAAACCTCATACCATAGCAAGATAATAAGGCTATGTAGTTATTTATAAATTATAATACAGTACGATTACAATCAAATCAAACAGTTAAAATGTTTTTTAACAACAACAAACAATCCAATATAGCAAAACGTTTTGGATATGACCATTCAATACAGAATAAAATACAATATGTTATGAAAACAAAACAAGGATAACAATGATCCAAAACAAAGTGTTAAATGTTACCCAATCATTTAAATAATCAACGTATATAATTAGGGGTGTCAAAAGAAATTTGAAAATCCGACCAAATCGATCGAACCTAACTGAATGATCAATTTACATCATTTTAAAAATAATATTATGAACTTTTATTTAAGTGTATATTCGTTCCGCACAATAAGTATGGTCTTTTTAATTTATAAAAGAAACACCAAAATTTTTTTGAACCGAACTAATTAGTCTTTCGTGTATGTGAATATATTCTATATATTCAAACTATGTTAAATTTAATAGATAAATAAATTTATAACTTCAAATATAAAAAATTCTAAACCGAACTAATTAATTAGTTTTACGTGTATGTGAATATATTTTATACATTAAAACAATGTTAACTTTAATAGATATATATATTTATAACTTCAAATGTAAAATATAACCTAAATCTTAGGCCTATGGTGACTAGACGATGTTAGGTCTTTCCTCTTTAATTAGCCTTTAGTTCAGAGGACTTTCACATATAGCCACTCAAAAATAACATAATTATCCTCCATAGCTTTCACATATAGCCACTCGAAAATAGCATAATTATCCTCCATAGCTATAGTTTGATGATAACAATTCATAGCTGCATGTTATAGGGAGGAGAGAGCCGAGCAAGAATGGGAGAGAGAGGAGAGAGGCGAGCGAGAGAGGGAAAAAAGTGGGAGAGAGGTGAATTGCATATGTATATTGATTAGATAATTGTATATCACACATATATATTTTTATATATGGCAAGGCGAGTGAGAGAAGTAAATTGTATATGTATATTGGTTAGATAATTTTATATTATACATATGCATTTGTATATATATGGCAAGCGATATAGGGAGAGGAAGGAGAGAGGCGAGCAAGATAGGGAGAGGAATTGAAGAGGGAGGAGAGAGACGAGCGAGAGAGGATAGAGAGAGGTGAATTGTATATGAGATCGGTTAATATCATTTATTTATTTTGGTTTAAACAATGTATATTTATACTAGTATTTGGATATTACGGACGGGTAAACATATACCCAAACGTGGACTGATGACCAAATTTGTAAGTCAGCCCATGTAATGATATACCATAAGTAGTCGTGAGTGGTGATTATAGCAAACTATAACTATGATTAATAATTAAATAGTATAGGTTTGCTTAACCGCGTAATTTTCCCTTTAACTAACTAGATTTAAAATAAAAAGAGTAATATAATAGATATTTCTATCAAACAATACAACAAAATATATGCAAGCATTCTTATTAGATGTTTAAGATCAAACAATATGGCAACAAAGTTTTACATTCTTGACTTCTTGGTGAAGAATTAAAGGGCATCTTCAAAAACATAATTGCTAAAGAAATATTTTGATAATGGTGTATTTTGAGGTGATGTTTTAAAAGTTCAAAAAATCGAAAATTAATCGAACAGTACCAATACAAAAGAGAAATGGATATGATTGGAATGACTTTAAGAAATCTAATCTTTGTTATACATTATAAGATACCCAAGAAAACTAGGATTATATAATTTCTTTAAAGTAACCGATCAAATTGTCTCATTGACAGAGCTATTGCCGGTATATAACGAAACAACGATCATGTATAATGTTTGTGTACGGCAAGTACGTATTTGGTTGGAAAACTACAGGTGGTTGCTTCATGGTCCAATATGGCGTTTGAGAAACATCAGCGAAATCAACTATTTTTGTGAAGAAATAAATTTCGAATTAAGGATCGTTTGACTTGATCGACAATTCTGTTGATCTAGTTAGTGAATCCTCCCGAAAGTAAAAACATAAATCATCGTAACTAATATAATGTGCTATGTTTTTTTTTTTTATGGGTGATGGTGTGATCATACCCTACGTAGAAGTTTTTCCCACCGCGAAACAATAAAAAAATTATATTATTATAAAATATAATTTTCTCATATATTTCTCCTCAAATTAGTTCATTGAGAAAAAGTATATTCAAAATAAATTTTTAGTGAATATTAAAACTTTCAAAATAATTTTTTGGTGAATATTAGAAAACTTTCTAATTTTCTTAGATGAATTTTTTTTTTTTTTACTAATCAATTAAAATATCGTGAAATAGCCCATAAAAAATATGAATGAAATTATATTTATGCAATATTATATTTGTACAAGTTACTAAGGATGACTGTATATGAAAGTGAAAATTTTAGAATTGTTCATGGTCCAAATAAATGGCTACTTAAAACACGACAATTCGGAACCATTTTTTTTTGTGTGTGTGAAAAGGAGACTTTTGATTATAGGCTATCGACGTGGAGAATCCAAGAAAGAATCGACAAATCACATAGACTTATTAAAATGAATTAAGCATATATTATAACTCAACTCGTCCGATTCATACTAATTTAATATTCTTTTTATACTTTTTTTATTGTCTAATAAAATTGTCATTGGATCGCTTTATTGTTTGTTCGTGTAATATACTATAAATATAATAAATGACAATTGAATATGAATAAAAAGTACTAAGATTAAGGTGCGGATATCTCGCTCTATTTAAGGAGAATTAAGCTAACTGCGGCATAATTTACACCAATCCAATAGTATCGCTCTTGACTTGTCCTCTCCGAAATACAACAATCAAACAACATCGTACAACGCAAGCACCTCTGAAGAGTTCAAAACTCCACAAAAAGGGCACATTTTTTCAACGCATAACTACTCTCTTTTATATAATGAAAATAAATATAAAATGACTTGAGATAAGTTAGA
This sequence comes from Solanum habrochaites, assembly GCA_027704765.1. Taxonomy (NCBI): domain Eukaryota; kingdom Viridiplantae; phylum Streptophyta; class Magnoliopsida; order Solanales; family Solanaceae; genus Solanum; species Solanum habrochaites. The sequence continues at coordinate 84,324,536 of JAKWJA010002489.1, forward strand.
AAGTGTTTGACAATAGAAAAAAGGGAAAAGGGTTAAAAATACCTCTTGACTTTGTTTTATTAGTTAAATATATCCTCTTCGTTAAATTGAAGTTATTTCTACCCCCATCGTTTACAAACTTGTCATATATACCCCTCAATTGGATAAAAAATCCTAAATCAACAAAAATAATCCAATTTATACTTAAATTAACCAATTTAAATCCGACCCAACCCGACCCACTAATATTTTAGCCCACCGGAATCCAGCAACTTGCACTCTGTAGAGATATTCAATGGCCTCTTCGTCGTATGTATTCTGTGAAAATCCACCAACCAAAGCACCCCAAGAAATGAAATTTGGGAGTAAAATGGTCCTGCAGACATTTTATTAAAAACTTCAAGAGATTTCAGTTAACATTCCGTTGGCAATAATAACTAAAGTCCAAGAAACACAATCCCTCTTCGACATCCTCTTTTGCATTATCCAAACTCCCACATTTCCCATACATATCAATCAAAGCATTGCCCACGTAAATGTTGGATACTTTTATCACTGTACCATGTAATTGCTTGCCCAATTCAATCCCACCATAACCACAACAAATCTTCAAGACCACCCGAAACAAGAAAAATTCCAACTCCACAAACCGCACCTGCCCAAAACACTCAAAAAGCACATTACTCAAATAAACATTAATAACACGAATACAAATTTCTTTCACGCATTTTCTCAAACAGTTGGACTGCGTCATCAAAACAACCACATTTCCCGTACATCTGAAGCAACTTAGTCTCAACAAACTCGTGTCCATGAAATCCATTTTTCAGTGCTTGTGCGTGGACTTGTTTACTCAGGTTGGGGCATTTGCAGGAATCAAAGAACTGAAGCATAGGTGCTTGAACTTACGAAGTCATCCAATTGAGAGAAATATAGATGGTTAAATGATAAATGGGTCGGGTTTAAATTGGTTAATTTAAGTAAATTTTATTTTTATTGATTTAGGTTTTTCATCCAATTGAGGGGTATATGCGACAAGTTTGTAGATGACATCGATAAAAATAACTTTATTTTAATGGCGATGGTATATTTAACTAATAAAATAAAATTGAGGGGTATTTTTAACTCTTTTCCCTAAAATGAAATGACTTAAAGTAAGTTAAAAATCAAAAGTAGATTTTCACCTACTTATTGACTTAAAAATCATTTCAGCTTGTTTTTTTATTTTTATTGAAAACTATGTATTTTAAGTAAATTTAAACGAGCTTTTAGAATATTTCTTTGTCTCAACTCTCTCTTTCACTACGCTAACTCAATATTTTCTTGCAGTTCTCTTGTTTTTTTCATCCATCCACAGAGAAAGAAACATCACTATTTATAGAGGATGAATCTTTTTTTTATGAATAATAATATAGATAAATGAGTGCCCTAAAGGTACGTAGGTTACAAGAAAAAAGAATTGATGGTTACATACATTACGAATAACTAATGAGAACGAGAAGAGCAATGGTTACTAAATAAAGTAACAATCAAGTGTAATAGAATGGACAAATATGTATTCTTTTTGTAAGAATCACATGACAATTCATAGCCAGGATTCGAATCCCCATGAAACTTCTAGGACTAAGCTGAGTTTGAAGAAGAAGAAGAGGAGGAAGAAGGAAGAAGTTGTTATCTTTCATTCATGGATCTTACATGTGATCTACATATATATACAAACATATTGCAGCAATGTTAATACTCTAATACTAAACTCCGATCATGTCCACTCTACGTTTTACAAACACACAACACACACTAATACTTAACTGAATCTGAAACTAACTAAACCATGTGCATACAAAGTGCGCTAACTAAATGCAATAACGAAAAAGGAAAAAGAAACTAACAGGGACTAACTATTTAACTAACAATGGCGAAATTAACCACTCCCCCTCAAGTGAAGGATGCAATACGTTAAGCACACCTAGCTTAGCCTAACAGAGGAGATGTTAAGCCTGACTCAATCCGTTTGGTTAATAGATCAGGCATTGTGATGTGGGTGTAATATTCTGTGTTGAATCAATCCAGCCTTAAACTTTGTCTCTAATGAAATGGGGTAATCTATTTCGATTTGTGATTGGTCTTTCATGCGAAACAACACAAGATTGCAGCTAATTGAATAGCCAGATTTATATCACTCCACATGTTTAATTGGCATGTGTATTGGCACATTGGTCATTGACATAATCCTATTTCAACCAGTCACTTCTGCTAATGCAGGAAGCCATTGCTTCTGGTATCACGACTTCAGCTGAACTTCTAGATACTGTCTGTTGATTCTTGGACTTCCAAGACACTCACGAATCTCCAATTTTTAATATGTAGCCTGTTACTGACCTCCTTCGTATTAGGGACACGCACGCCCAGTCTGAATCACACCAACATGTTAATGTTGTAGCTGGTGAGCCTTCAGCCATATTACCCTGGGACCAAACTGTATCCTTTTTAAGTATTCTCACCCCCTGTTAGATGCTTCCCAATGAGATCTTTTTGGTGTTGCATAAATGACTTAGTGTTTGCACAGCATAACACTAATGTCAGGTCTTGTAATGGTAGCCTACATTAGTTTCTTACTAATTCTTTGGTAGCGGAATTATCTATTAGCACATCATCTCTTGTCTTCCAGCAGTTCCCAGTTGAGCAAACTACTGATGTCAATCTCACGTTAGTTTCTCATGGTTGATTTAAGGTTTTGCACCACTCAATCCTGTATCAGAAATAAAGCTCCAATTCATATTTCCTTTGATTCAAGGAGTACAACACCTGTTCTGGACCTTGTACCCAATTCCCAAGAAATATTTGGTTCTCCTAAAGCTTGAGTTTAAAACTTCTGATATGCAAGTACTTCTTTTGCTCTTGATTAATAATAGTGTCACCAGTAATGAGTAAATCATCAACATTAGATCAGTATTATAACCATCCCCTCTGGCTTCTTCAAACGTGAACAATGAATAATCATAATAAGAACCTGGATGAGCCGTGCAGATAACAAAGTGATGGTCAAAACTTGATATTCCACTGTTGGATGCTTGCTTAAGTCCATACAAGGATTTAAGCCAATTTAAAAACTGGGTGGACCTTGAGATTGAAACCTCACGGCATCTCCATATATACTCCCTCATCCAAAATCCCTTGTTGAAAAAGGATTGTATACAATCCATTGTTAAAGAAACCATCCTTTTGAAATGCCATCTGCAATCACACTTCTAACAGTTACCATTTTTGCAAACTGGTTTGAGAATGTATCATGATAATACAATCTTTTGTGACTATACCCTTAGTACAAGTCTAGCTAAAGCTTCTAGGTCTCCATCAGCCTTTGTATTGATTTTGTAGAATCCACTTAGAGCCTAACAGTATGTTTCCCTAAAGGTTAATCAACTACCACAAGTTCTTGTTATCTTTCAAGAGCTTTAACTCTAACGTTAATGTCCTCAATCCATTTGGATTCTTTACTAGCTTGGCCAAATGTTTGAAGGTTTACTGGATCTGAAAAGTTGGCCAGGGGTAGCTAGTTGTACTTGATGAAATATGATATAAACTAAGGGATTGTCCAGAGAGGATACTTACTATTGTTCCAACAGCAGTAGGTCATCTATCTTTCATCCCAAATAGGAGGTTTTAGTAAGTCTAGATGACTTCTAGAAGGACATTGAATCAACATTTGAGTCGGGTGGAGCAACATAATCTTCATGATCGAGTTGCAATATTTCATCGGAAAATCACTCAAACTAGTGGAAATAACATAATTCTGTGTATCTGTTGGTATACAATCATCAGGTGCTATATCTTCCTGAATCTTGCTCTTCAAGCTATCAGGTAAACAGGAAAGATCATTAACAGGTGTTTGTGAATGTTTTTGAAGTTAGAAAAAGGAAAAGATCTGTTCTTGAAATACCACCTACTTTATTAACTAGGAAATTCTTAGTATGTATATCCATTATAACAAATAGCCCTTCTGAAGTTTCTGAATTCCCATCATGTCACAGGCTTTGCTCTTCTGTAGAATTATCAGTAGGAATAACAGTAAGCATAACAAGACAGCCTTATAACTCTCAAATAACTGATATTGGAGACTTAAAACAACTCATCATAAGGACTTTTGTTATGAAGATTGGATGTGGTATGCTATAATCAAAATACACAGTGCTGAACACAAATTCTCAGACATGTAAGTGGCATGCAAGACTTGAAATTGATAGCTATAGACTACATTCATATGTGTCTATGCTTCCTCTCCATACACCATTTGCTATGGTGTGTGAGGGCAACTACTCTGATGTATTAGTGACTAAACTTCGTAAACAATTCTTTGCATGGAGAGTTGAAAACTTTGTCCCATGTCTGACCTTTGACCCCAGTCTTTTATTGTACACTACAAAACGTGATTCTTATCAATGTAAAGTGGTTTTTTTAAGCGACTAGAGTTTCAGATTTAAGCTGCAGTAATGTATCCAAGTATATCTTGCGTTGTAATATCAAACAACTGTAAGAAAATAGTATTTCTTATCAATATGTGGGAACCTTATATGGTCCCCAACGATCCATGTGAACAAGCTCAAAACATTTTAGAGGTTTTTGATGCCAATGATAGGAATGACAATCTAGTTTGCGTAGCTAATGGAACACCATGAACAACTGGTAAGTAAATCACTGCCTTTTATTGTTCTGTAAATATTCTAAACAATGTAACTTGGTTTGAAGGATACCAGCCTTCTATGCCCACAACGCACAAATCTTGTATGATACCTATGCAACCATTTTTCTGAGGAGTGTGCAGTTAACATTGCTCTTCATGTCAGAATCAGTTCTGAATATGTACATCTTCCCTACCAATCCCCTTCACCCTGCCACTGTAAAGATCCTGAAATATACAGAATTTAGGGTAAAAAGAAACAAAACAAGATAGTTCTCTAGTCAACTGTGATACAGACAACAGGTTGAACTTGAACTCAGGTACACACAGCACATCTTTGATCATTTCATTGTTAAACAAATGTGTATCTCCTATGTGTGTTATAGAAGCCTTGTCACCTGTAGGTAAGTTCACTTTGTCTTGGTGAGAGCTAGCAGTACATTTACTATTTTTTTGCAAATGCTCATTTGTTGTAATGTGATGAGAAGCTCCAGAATCTACTATCCAACAATGAGAGGCAACATTAGTTGAAAAACAATTTGTCATACCTGTCATGTTGGCCTGCTTCACTTCCCTCTTATCTTTCCCCAACATGTCCATTATTTGCTTATATTCTCCATCAGTGAATGCATGTCCTCTAGCCATAAAAGCATTGTTAACTTCATGATGACTAGAAGAGGCTTCTCCAGAGTTCTCTTTGGATATATTGTTGACTTCTCCAACAAGATTATGGTTATTTCCTCCAGATGAAGAATGCATGTGGCCTGACCTTGCATTATTAAAACCAGACCTCTTCCTGTGTTTCCAATCAGCTGGATAACCAATTAACCTGTAACAATTCTCCTTAGTATGTCCAGTATATTGACAATGTTCACATCTTCTTCCTTTGTTATACTCTGATTTCCTTGATTATAATTGTTCCATCTGTTAACATTCATAGCTACTACATCAGATACCTTGTTAGAAATGGATACACAAGCTGTTTGTTGTTGCAGCTCATCCTCTACAATCATAACATAAGCTTGATTAATGGTAGGAGTAACACCTTTTAGCAAAATTTGCCTCTTAGCCTGTTCATACGACTCATTCAACCCACTAAGAAACTGAATTAGTCTAAGCTGATATAAATGATCAGCATACTCTTTGGATTTTGGACAAGCACAACTAGGAGCTGGCACAAGTGCATCAAATTCCCCCCACAAGTTCTTCAGTTTTGTGTAGTATGATGAAACAGAATCTGTACCTTGTGAGAGTGTGTTGATCTCCCTGTATAATTGATAAACTCTCATTCGATTAACCTTGTCAAACCTCTCTTTTAAGTCTTGCCAAACTGTATAAGCACTAGTATATATACATTTCACTTCGAGGATTTACTAACTTGTGAATTCATCAACCAAGATAGCACAATTGCATTACATGTTTCCCACTGTTCATGTAACTCATCTCGATACAAAGATCTGTTGCAAGCTCCTGTAATGAATCCAATTTTCCTCTTCCCTTGTCAAAGCAATTCTCATTGATCGACTCCATATTCCATAATTTTCAGGTCCTGTGAGTTTGATAGGAATCAAAACTGCATTTGAAGCATCTGATGGACCTATATAAAGAGGATCATTTGGATCAATTCTTCCAGCCACCATTGTTGTCTGTCGTTGTCTTCTTCACAACCTCCACTTAGCCTACACTGCTCTGATCTAACCTCGCTCTGATACCATGACAAATTCTAGCAAGGAGTTCGAAATTACTCCATTGAAACTTCTAGGACTAAGCTGAGTTTGAAGAAGAAGAAGAGGAGGAAGAAGGAAGAAGTTGTTATCTTTCATTCATGGATCTTACATGTGATCTACATATATATACAAACATATTGCAGCAATGTTAATCCTCTAACTAACTCCTATCATTCCACTCACGTTTACAACACACACACACTAACTAACTGAATCTGCAACTAACTAACCATGTGCATACAAAGCTGGCTAACTAACTGCACTAACAGAAAATAGGAAAGAAAACTAACAGACTAACTATTTTAACTAACAATGGGAAAGTTAACACACATGGATAAACGTTAGGACTTTATAATCTTTTTTCTATTCAAATTGCAATCGAGCAAAAAAAGGTAATTTCTTAGTTAAAACGAAGGGAATATATACGTGTTAGTGAAAAGCCATTTGTGGCCTACATTTATTTGCTGACTCAATTCCACATGTAAAGTGCTAATGGATTTTGCTATTTATATCTAACAATTGTCTTCTATTGAATTAAAATAATTAAAATTACCTTTCAAGATTCTGATTTATATATTTTTAGCATATATACGTCACAAACAAGTTGCACAAGGGGGGAGGGTCCAACCTAACTTTATTAATAGTTACTAGAATATTGTTACTTTCTTGCTTTTCCATTAGTTTAATATTAAAATTTGTGGTTAGGAGAGTGATTGGTGGGCACTTTTAATTTTTCTAATGTTTCATTAATAGTTAATGTTTTTCCTTTGTGGAAACAAAAGTGCAATGGTTGAAAAGGAAAGATGGACCACATAAACATATTTTTGATTTTATAGTATAGTATTAATTGATAGCTAACCTGCCAGCATAAGAATGATTTTATTGATTTGGATATAATGTCGATGTCCTACCTAAGATATTAGTAATTTTAGTTGATCATTTCATATCAATGGATTGATAAAGATAGGGCATAACTAAGAATTTATGGCATTGTGTATAAGTTATATTTGGGTTATAATAGTGAATTTATTTGGTGAATACAGTTTTATTCACAAATGTTAGTTCATTGGCTTAAAGATGAATATTTAAGCGATAATTAATTAACGATAATAATTTAATTGACATAATATATATTTTTAAGACAACGACTAGTGACAATTCCATTCTAACATTTTCTGAAATTAATTGTTTACTAATCTTGGATCAAGTTTTGTACTAAATAAATTAAAAAAAAAAAGTAGACCCTCACAAGTAGTAGGAAATGAAATTGGACATGATGATAATATAATTATTCAATTCAGACTTATATTTTTTGAGTATCATTTATGCATTATCCAGAAGAGCAATTTCTTCACAATAATTGATTTTTGTCAATTGACAAGTACTCTTATGGAATTCAAGCCAACTTGGCAAGTTGTTGGGCAAAAGCTTCACTACCATTCAAAGGACACCTGATAAGCCAAGTATCAAACAAAGACCAAAACAACCTATCACAGTAAGGGATTATTTGGTATAAGCAATATAATATATTCCTAATGCATGTTGATTTATGGTTTAGAAACTCGCATAAAGAATACATATACAAAATAACGAAAAAATTTACGTTATAATTCTATGTAAAAAAGAAATTAAAAAAATAATAATATATGAATAATTAATTCCTATATAAGATAATTCCTCATAACAAATTCGTAAATTTGTAATATTTGCATAATTCTAATCAACTATCAAACAGTTCCTACGAAATTGTTTAATTGCTAGTTAGAATTATATATTCCTTCCTTTCATTTATGTGTCTCTTATTTTAAAAATAACTATTTCATTTAGCTTGTTCACTTAAACAAATTAAAAGAGTTTTATTAGTTTTTCTCATACTATCCTTAGTATCAAATGAGTGAAACTAATCAAATCCAAAAACTAAAATCATCATTATTAATGTTAGTTTAATAAAATATACTACTAATCAGAATTTTTTTAAGAATATATCTTATAAACAAGGATCAAGTAATATAGAATAAAGAAAGTAAGTAAACTTTAATAATATCGTAATTGATTATATATAAATTTGATATAAAATTTAAACCTTTTTCATTTTATTGAAAATTTGTGAAGTTAGAATTGAGAATAAAGTTGTGTTTCATTATATTAGTAATGCTATTTTTCATGAAAATATTGTATAGTTTATGCTAGATTTTATATGATTGAGCATTATTTCATTTTCATAACTAAAAAAGTATATAAAATTATGCTAATTTTAATACGTAAATAACGATAAACAAACTTGAAATAGTTGTGGATAAGAATTACTTTTTCTCTCCTTGTCCTCGTCATACCAACAGTCAAAAAGTCCCTTTTTTTCTCTCTCTAGAAAACATCAAAATCCACAATTTCTTTTCTTGTTCCACCAGATACAGACATATAGAGAGACTCTAAAAAAAACTTCACCATTTTTTTTTTCATTTCTCTATTTTTTCTGATATGGGTGCTAATGTATCTTCAATTGACACAAATTGTGATGATGGGTTGAATTATCTGCCATTTAAGCCTAAGCTTGATGATATACCAGAGGCTTGTGTTGCTCTTCTACTTTCATACCTTGATCCACCTGAGATCTGCAAATTATCGCGTATTAATAGGCTATTTCGTGCTGCTTCATCTGCTGATTTTATATGGGAACCCAAATTGCCCTCTAATTATAACTATATTCTTCAAAAATCGCTTGCCCTCAATGTTGATGATGCCCTCTGTAAAAAGGACATTTTTGCGAAGCTTTCTTCTCCCAGGTCCTTTGATGGTGACACAAAGGTCTGTCTCTTCTCTTTTCTTTTCTTTTTTTTTAAAACATTTTATATTACCTCTTCCCCTGCCAAGTTTGAGATTTTAAAATTTGGGGGATTTTTTTTGCGCCCTTTCCGTTCTCCGCTTCTTCCTTTGCGTAGCTTGCCTCTCTTTATTCCTTTCCTTTCTTCTCCTCTTTTCTGTCTGGCTCCTATCACTCACTCTCTTTTCGCTTCCTTCTTTCTTTTTGGTTACAGCAAGTATGGATTGACAAGAAGAATGGAGGGGTTTGTTTGGCAATTTCATCTAAAGGAATGTCAATTACCGGCATAGATGATCGCAGATACTGGAATCACATTCCGACCGATGAATCAAGGTGAGGTTTTTGTCAACAAACATGGCTCTGCTTATGAGTTATTGACTAGTTTGTTATATTTCAAAACATGAAGAAGGCCACTAAATTCCATGTGAGATTATTTATAATTCGGATTTAAGTCATATATATATACAGAATTTAAATTTACTGATAGTTTAACATGTTATCGCGGATTACTTATCCTTTTTCTTTTATATGATTCAACCCACCAATACTGTAATATTGTTGAACTATGAAATGAATCAAACCTTGTTCATATTTCAAATAGTAACTCCATCCCAATCTGAACTCTTATCTTTGTATCGATACGATGAGATTTTGACGGTTCTAAGAATACAACATCACTTATTAAACTAAGATCAGGATGAATTGGTCAAGTGATGTTGAGCCTGGTGTCTGGTGTTCAAGTTTCTTGTGAGTGAATCCTCGAGATTTCATCGTAATGAGAGCAGCTCCTTCAGGGCATTCACGAAGTTGAACTGGCCTGATGATTAATCGGGGTGGCCAATTAAAGAGATATCGTAACAAAATCAAATGCCCTATGGGAAAAAAAGAAAACAAGGGAGGGCGGTGTTGTCGCGTTTCATTCCTTTCTTATGACATGTGAGGGTGAATCCTCGAATAGGTTGATTCGATTGGTATATGGAATTGTGTGGTTGTATGAAATAAGTAAGCCAAAAGAAGACTTTTGTATTGTAAATGTTTTGTGATCTGTTTGCTCTTTCCCCTGTCCAGTTGTAGACTTTTGAAGTTCAATTATGCATCTGATACTCTCATTCTTCATGTAGATTCAAAACTGTAGCTTATCTTCAACAAATCTGGTGGCTTGAAGTCGATGGGGATCTCGAGTTCCAATTCCCAGAAGGGACATATAGTCTATTCTTCAGACTTCAGCTTGGTAAGGCGACAAAGAGGCACAAACGTCGTGCCTGTAACTCTGAGCATGTTCATGGCTGGGACTTAAAACCTGTCCAGTTTCAGTTAACAACAGCGGATGATTGTCGTGTGACATCCCGGTGTTATCTGGACAATTTAGGAACTTGGATGCAGCACACCAATGTAGGAGATTTTGTTGTTAAGGATGGCACTGTTCCAACAAAAATCAAATATTCATTGACACAGATAGATTGTACACATACAAAAGGTGGTCTGTGTGTTGATTCTGTGTTAATATGCCCTACTAGCTTAGCTAAACAATTAACTTCTTGTTGATTGCTTTACAACCATCAGTTTTGTATATACTTCGTTTTCTCCTTAAAAAGTCTTCTAGTCGTTTCTATTTAGCATCTAGAGAGCTTCAGCTTTTTTGTATCTTAGTCCACGAAATGATAGACAATAGTTGATTTTGAGCTTAGATGATGATACTTTTCTCTTATCAAACGGTAGACGAGTCAAATAAAAGGACTAGTATGGAGAAAATGATCAAAATAGTCCCTAGTGTATGAGGGTCGCTTTATTTTGATCTTTAATATATTTCGCATGATGTAATATATTACTTTATTTGGTCCTTTGCCCTAAAGAAACAAATTCATCTGGTTAAATTTAACGTCAGGCCCACTAAAAAGTAAAATACCAAAAGCTCCCTTTCTCCTTCATCAGGCATATCTGAAAAGCTTGGCCTAATTCTTCTCCCTTCTCTCTTCTCCGGCGATTATAATGCTCTAGGCCATCGACACATCACTGATCGTCCACCAACAAGCCGTTGCTCTCCACTTCGGTCACTCCTCTACCCATCCTTTGTCTCCACGGCTTATTAGCCCTAATCCACAATTGGGATTTCAAAAAAAATTATATTTATATTTAAGTTAGAAATTTAGTTTTGATTTTTTACATTGTTATTGATATCAATGTCTCTAGTGAGAGTCAATTGTATAACTTTTTTTTAACAGACTGTCTCCCTGTGTTTGAGGCATCATTTTTCAGCTTTAAAATTTGTCTTAAGGGATACGCTACTAAAAAAACTGTAAAAAAAGCGACGGACGACACCAATTACCACATTATTCGGTACTTTTAAATTAATTTTTTTTAAAAAAATTGTGTTACGAAAAGCAACGGATGACATCTCCCAGACCTTGTTTATTTCTTACGGATTTTGCGTCAAATATAGACCTTCGTTTTTTTTGTTTTTTAACGGATTTTGCGTCATATATATATATCAATAACTAATTCTTTTATATAAGTAGGGATGCAGTCTATTGCTTTTTATTTAACATAATTATTTATAAATAAAAAATTAACAACGCCGGCCATTGCTTTTAGTTAATTATTATTTTTTAAAAAATTAGCGATGAATGACATCTCTATGTCTGTTGCTTTTTTGTCAAAATGACTAGTCAAACATAAACGACGAATAATATCTCTTAGTTCGTTGTTTTTGATCAAACTATTTTTAGAAAAGCAACGAATAAAGAGACGCTTTCTTGATACAATAAAAATATAAATAAAAGAAACAAGTATATTTTAAAAATATCAACAAATAAAATTAAATGAGAGGGATAATACAGTAATTTCAACAATAATGACGACAAACTTATTTTGCACGTAAATCGCGTTGGAATGCCTAAACTCGTTTTCCTCCTCCACAGTTCTCTCAATCAGCAGCTGCAATGGTGATCTCTCTCTCTCTCTAATAATTTTGCTTTCGGGGTTTACTGGGCTGTTGGCTTAGCAAGCACTTGCCCGCTGCTCCCGCCGCCCGATACTTTTGCTCAGTTTATTGAAATTCTTCATCTTTTTGTTTTGATTTTTTTTCTAATACACGGTTAATTCGGTAGTTTTGCCTTTATATTTACTTTGTAGGCAACGAAACTGTGACCCAAAGCCTAATCCGCTTGCTGATTCCAGCTTACCACGACCATACTGGATTTGTAATTTGGTTCACACAAGCTGCTAATTAATAAGCGCTTAAAAAGGGTGCTAATGAAAGTTATTCACTTTTTTAACACTTTATATGTAGTCACGCTGCTAATCATTTATTTTTATATCTAAAGATTAAGAAAACTGAGTTAGTTTTGTGGTGGTGGTGGGCACTAAGCTATAAAGACTGTTAACTTGTATCGTTTTGGAACTTTATTATATGGTGTTTTGGTGAATAAGTTACTTCTATGTGGTTGATTTTTTCCGCTTTATAAATTGGCAATGTCTGTGTTGCTCCTCATTGTACTGGTTAACTGAAAGAGAAAACTGTGTTGTTGTTCTGTTTCAGCTACGAAGACACTAAACAGAGGAGTTTTTGAATTCGTTGTCATGGCCGCAGATACCGAGCCCCTTGAAATCCTTCTTCATATTTTGCCTTTGAATGGCTCCAATAGAGGTAATGAATGCTGAGGAATTCTGGTTATTGACATTTTCAAAGGTCTTTTGTGTATACTGTGAGGTTATATTGTTCTGATTTCAAACTCTTAAAAGTGATATTTTAGTAATGTGGAAATCAAAAGAGTGTTGTGTAGTAGTCACTTTGATTATTGTATTTGTAATTCACAGTGTAAAATTACTTATTATAGTGGTATCAATTATATCTCTTGACCCGTGGTTTTTCTTTTATTTAGAAAGATTTTCACGTAAAATTTTTGATATTATTATTTTTCCTATTTTATTTATGTTATTTTTATCAAATATATTTTTATATTTATCCGTGTTTTCGTAACACCAATGTCTTGGCATTTTCTATCAATTTCATTGCATAGTGTCAAACGTTACCAATTTTCAATAGTCATGTTTCTTGGCTCTGACTCAAAGATTAGATAGATGCTGCAGTTTAACAGACTTATGTTTACTGCAGAAAGAAAGGGACTAGTTTAGTAAGAAAAGTACACTTTAACCGATTAATCATAATAGATGAACAGGCTCAAATATGCACCGAAACTTTAAAAAAGCGCTCATTTAAGGTCATCCGTTAAGTTGGGTGGCTCATCCCTTGCCATTACCGTTTAAAAAAAGGCTCATTCATGCCATTTTCTTTTATCGTGATTTTACAAAACTACTTTTTACACGTGTCAATTTAAAATTCGTCCACGTCAATTTTTTTTAATTTGTAATCAACAATCAAAAATCTGAAAAATTAATAAATAAAAAACCCAACCCAAACAACTTCACCAATAAAGAATCCACCCAAGTAAAGACCCACCCAAATTAAAAAATCCCATATAAAACCCAATTTTTCAATCCTTTTACCCATGAAAACCCAATTCTAGAATAGAAGTGGAAAAAGCCAACTCCTTCTTCTCCAACGCATTGTCTAAGGTTTATCATTTTTTTTAAACATTTTTCATTATATTTTTGAACTTCTATTCTAGATTGGGGTTTCTAGGGTCAAATTGAATTGAAAAACTGGGTTTTTACTTACTAATGGGGATATGAGATATTTTTTTATTTGGGTGGGTCTTTATTTGGGTGATTTTTGTTGGATGGGTTTTTTAGTTTAATAATTTTTTCAGATTTTTTTATTTTTTATTATAAATAAAAATGACATGGATGAATTTAAATCTGACACGTGTAAAAATGGTTTGAAAACCACCGTTAAAAAAAAATGGCATGAATGACCCCTTTTTTTAACGGTGTGGCATGATGGCCAAACTTTCTACGTATGTACATAAATGAGCCTTTTTGTTGAAAGTTCAACAATGGCATATGGTGCTTTTCCCTAAATAATATGAATTCAATTTCACTTACTTTTTTCATTATAAACACCTTTTTTTTACATGCTACCCATCTACACGGTGCCCGTTTTATAAAATTATTGTGTGATATATCATTGTGAATGTTACTATATTTCTGTTGCAGATTCTTAATCTCTGTTTGGAGGGTCGAGGTAATGTTTTAATAAATATAATGTTTCAACTATTATATAATGCCACATATCATTTTAAAGTATTAAATCAACAAGAAAAGCAAAGTTATACATGATAACATAAATTTACTATATAAAAGGTAAGATAAAAAATAAAATAATTACATAATGAGGTAAGTATGGAAAACATTTTTAAATTTCCTCTAAATTTTTACTTTTATTTATAAATTATAGACAATATTAAAAACACACCTTTATTTGATTAGTTAAATTTAAATACAACTCAATTTTATAATATGAATGACATACACCACTAAACTCTCACTAAGTTCAACATTTCTCTCAATTTGTTATTTAGAGTCCTGTTGTTCAATTTGAGAGCACTTGTTCATGTTTCTACAAGAGTTTGAGACACAGACGAATTTAAAATTTGAAGACTTTGAGTGCATTAATATAAACTTAGCTCAAATATGAGCTTTAAGCTAACCTTAAAATAAAAAAAAATAGAAAAAGGTTTTAGTTGGATTTGAGCTCTAGTCTCAAGGGTGATATTTCAAGTTTTTATCAATAGCACAAGGACATTTTTATTCATTTTATGGTGTACTTTTAACTATATGTTAATTTTATGAGGGCACTTTTATTCAGTTTCCCTGGTGTAACTGTTAATATATCTTATTTCTATTATTTTTCAAATAAACTATATCATACTACCGATGATATTTGTGAATTTAAAAATGCATTTGCACCCCTATCTGTGTTGTAAACAAGTATGGAGTCCCCCGCCAATATATCTATATTTAATTAATTGTATAAAAAATATTTTCAACACTAAAAAAAGTCCATTAATACCATCACATCAAATCAATATTATCCAAAATTAAAATTTTCGTGAAGTTTTTAGACTTATGTTGTTGTCAGGGGATGGACATGATCATTTGGGATGCAAGATTATACTCGTGTTGCTGTCGAAGGAAATTTCCTACCAAACTACAAATGCCCAGCCTAGACATCCTAAACCTTACATAAATCGGACGCAAAGACAGAAAAATAAAACATGATATTGGTTCGAGTTTTGAAAATAGAAAAAAAAAAAACTTTCATCATTTTTGCAATCGCAGTACAAAGGTGGATTAATTTTCAGGTCCTTTCCAATCTCTACACAAGTATGGATTAATTTGTAAGTATATTTTGAATACTAAATAGTTATACCAAAAAACTCAACGTGTTAATTAATTGATCTTATATTATTATTTTTGGAAAAATACACTAGTACTCTCTTAATCTATGCTCTAAATTTCAGAGACATACTTATATTATACTAAGATCCTATTATCTTCCTGAACTTATTTATTAGTAATTTTTTATCCTTATTCGGCCTACGTGGCACTAGCTTAAAAAAAAGTCCACTAACGTTGAGCCCATAAGATAGTGTCACGTAAGCTAAAAACGGGTAGAAAATTACTAATAAAATAAGTTCAGGAGGATAATAGGACCTTCGTATAGTATAAGTGTATCTCTGAAATTTCAGATGAGGGAGTACTTGTACATTATCCCACTAATTTTTATTACATTTGCTTAATAGAAGTTCGTTAATTGAATAGTGACTGCTAAAAGATTTTTGAAAAACGCACATAAGTATACCAAGATAAACTTGGTGGTATTACAGATCTTGACTAGCTACCAAAAAAAAATAAGTCGAGAGATTTAAAAGAAATTCATAAATTATATCGTAAAAAAAATAGAGGTGAACATTCGGCCGTTGAAATTTCAATTTTCTAAACCAAAAATTACCATCCAATCCAGCCTAAACAAATTTAACTGACTTTGATTTTTTATGTTCGATTTTGGAATAATCATTTGGATAGTTTAGATTATTTTTTAAACTAGGGAAACTATCGCGCTTCGCGGATTATATGAAAATATTTATAAGTAATACTATGAATATAATAATATTTAGGTCGTATCGAATATATAGATCTCTGTATATTTCTCCTCGTCGCGATTTAGACTGTTTTAAAAACAGAAAAATTATTTATTGTTTTGTATATGTATATATTAGAACCACAACTATCACTTGGTAGAAAAGTAAGGTCAACACTAGGGATAATTAGCTTGAAATAACACTACATTGGTATTAGGTTGAAAATTTTTAGCTTTGTCAACTTTTTCTCATCTTTTCAGAGTAGTGATGTTCTAAATCCTAAACTCCTGATTTTCGTCAAATAAAATTGTTTTCTTTTATTTATCATTAACATTACATTTGCTTATGGGATAATTTTTTAAACATTAGTTAAAGACTGTACTGATTGTCCACAAATGAAGCAATAAAGTCATGATTCATATTTGAATATTAACTTGACAATAAGATGACGAGACAGAGTTATAATAATTCAAATGTATAATGTTATTAGCCCTAAATGTATTACTAATTATGTATTGGATTTTATTTGTAAAATAAAAATAAAAATAGGTGAAATACAAAAAATGAACAGAGCAAATAATCATCATTGGTGACTAATAAAAATAATAAATACAGTTCAAAAGCAAAAGAACGACGACAAGATTGTCCATACGCAAAAAATGACATCATGAAAAAATATATAAATTTTTCAATTACTTTTTTATAATTTATAATCAAAAAGTGAAATAAGCATCATCACTGTTTGTTGTTGTTAAAATGAAATAACTATATTTTTTTTTTTACCAAAGAAAAATAGAATACTAACGGATCAAAATGATTAGTATTGACAATATAATTACATTTAGCTAAATTAATTTACATAAATTAAAACTTTAAAAACTCTATCAAAACGACTTAAGTTGCTAATAACTTTTAAAGGAAAAATAATATCTAGTTATGCTTAATTTTTTTCCCTTGACCATCTTCCTTTGCAAAGAGATCCATCATCAGTTTTGATCCTATTCAAACTCTTCATAATATGCAACCTACTGAATAAAAAAAAAACCTTACAATTAAAAATATATGGTCAAAAAAGAATGAATTACCCATATTTAATATCTTTATATTTCCTTTTCAATAGTAATAACAACAAACCACTAAATATATTTATTTCTTGAATCTAACAAATATTAATCAAACTATATGATAATATGGAAAACTCACTATTAAAAAAGTAATTGCATACGGACAAAACATTGCTACAATTAAAGATTTTTTTTTTAATCATACTTACTTGAAATAAATTAGCATAACAAACAGAAAAATATCATATTAAGAAAGCATGTCAAGTAAGGTCCTAAAAATAAAAAGAACGACTTACGAATGAAATATATCTTACCTTCATATACTTTTTTTTGTTAATGTTCGCTATTCACAAACAAGTATTATGGAAAGAGAAATTATAACTTTGTATGTGAATCTTCATGAAATAATAGAATCTATTAGACAAAATAAGGAATTAACAAAATAAGGCTTGATAATGATATATTGATTAACTCAACTTCATGTACTTTTTTTTTTTGGTTACAGTTATTTCCCTTCCTTCACAAATCAAAACGAATTTTATAGACAAAAATAGAGAAAATAAAATAAAAAGTTCAATGCAGTATGTCTTTACCTTCATTTTCTTTTTTTTTGTTAAAGATCAACACTTATATGATGAAAAAAAAAGAAAGAATAATTGTGAAAGTGAATCTTACTTACACAATATAATTTTATAGGAACTAAAGGAAATTTCATAGACCAACAACTTTATAAATTTAAATTGGAGTTATGAATATAAATTATGAGAGCATGAATATTATTAAAAGGAAAATTAGAAGGAACTCATGGGTAGTAACTCTAGTGAATAAAATTCAAAATAAAACTAAAAATACTTAAATGTAAAAAATAATACATAATTTGCAATGATTAGAAGTGAGATAAAACAAATCGAAAAAAATATAGAATTTTTTTATTATTATAAACATGTTCATACATTAATAGAAATCTTTTCTTGTACTTTTTTCTACATGACGTAATATAATTATTTTTTTACCAATAAATAACATCTAAATTAAAAAAAGTCAAAAATAACTAATTATGTTTCTCTTTTAATTATCCGTGATATAAATAACTAAAAACTATGAAGGTTTTTTGTTTATAAATGACCCACCATTAATAAATATTTTTTTATAAATCATATAAATTAACGAAGTAATTTTTTTTATGATTAGAATATATTTTAAACAAAACAAAAAATGAACCAAAACAAATGCAAATGGAGGCCATATAAATGTGCCACATCACCTTCTCTATGGTCCCATTTATATATCTTTGATTTTTTGAGCTTTCAAACATATCATTACAATTAACAATTAACAACCCCCCCCCTCAATATATCCAATCCTAATAATTGTTCCGTAAATGCATAACTGTCCACAATAGCATTAAATACATATGATAATTGATATGAATGGGACTGATAATTCTCAAACAGAAATTCTCAAATTTTTGACATATTCGAAAAAATGAAATTAAATATTCAATTCGAAATTCATAAATTTTAAAATAAATTCAAAAATTAAAAAATCTAAACTAGATATCAAAAAACAACTTTAAATTTTTTGTTACATCAAAACTATGCAATCCCCTACTAACAAGCATCGATGAACTATGTTAGAAAATAAATAAAATATAAATATCTTATTCCTACAAAATTTATTTAATTGAAGATATTTTCACGGTCTCATTTTATATGTTATCTTTTACTTTACACTTGCATTAAAAAATGATCTAACTTTACCATTATTTTTTTTTTTTAAACTCAAGTTTTCAATCAATGAATATGAATTAACTTATTTCAATTTATCAATTTAAACAATGAGCATAAGTCATTTACTTAGCTTTTTCCAGTTGATCAAATGTATATTTTCAAAGCTAATAACTCAAAAGGGGTTTAAAAGGAACAATATGATAATTTATGCTATGAAATGACAAGTATTATGAATCAACTATGTTGGAGTCCAATTCCCTAAAGGGTCACTCCAAGTTGAGGAAATGCCTTGAATCTTATTTCATATTTCATTTAGATAAAATATCGTCCAAACTATACACTATATTCCTTAAACTATCCTTACCGTCAACAACCTCACTATCAATAGTTTGACATGACATGTCAATTACTTTTTTTTTTAATAATAGACTAATGTTACTTCATTAAACTCATTTTACCTAAAATATGATCATATCATTTTTTATGTTTTTAATTATCATTCAAATCAATTTTCATACTAAATATTTTATCATCATTAAACCAACTTTTATTTTTTTTATGTTATGAAATAAGTTTTAAAACGCACTATAATCTCATCACTTTGGAATACTTATATTCAAAAAATATTGATTTCAAATCACTCATAAACGTTAATTTTAAATTTAATGAATCATAAGTGTATACTGCATCAATAATATTAAAGGTCGATTAAATATCGAAAAAATAATTATTTGGGTGCTTGAATCCATATAATAATTACAAATATCATTTTTTTAAGAAAATTGTAGTGAATAATATTTAAGAAAATAAAAATTTTGTTTCTCTTTAATATCATTATATGAATCTCTAATATCCGTACATTATTGCATTATATTAGGAAATTTCAATTAATATTATTTTTAATTATTGAATGTTTAATTGTATGAAAATTTATACTATAATATAAATAAACGAATCAAATAACCCTACCACAAACCAGCCCAATACACTACCTTTTCTCTTTTTTATGAATTTATTTGTTCAATCTCACAAATTTACTAATACTTTTTAAATAAATTGTTAATCGTTCAAATAATTTAGTTTTTAGTAATTTAAAATATTAGGTACTAACTTCACACATATTTTGTTCATTGAATTTATTTTCGTGACAATAATAAAGTTACTGATTGTTTTGATTTATTTTTTATAACTTTCACTCAAAATTTCTCATTTACTTTTTATATATTTACTTTGGTAAACTAAATTTCAATGATTAATAATCTATGTAATTCAAAATGATAGAATTTAATGTCTAGGATATTAATTAATTTAAGGAGATTTTTTGAGGTCTTTAGTATTTCTAATTGATAAAAAAATATACAATATTATTCACTACTACTATTTCCGTTTTAAAATTGATATGTAGTATAATGATTTTCACATAACCGAAATAATTATTTTTTAATAATTAATCGACTTGGTAATAGTTGGTACGTGGAGCATTATTAAATTTATGATTAGTTTCAATGTAAATTAAGCGTTTTATGATTGATTCCATACATCAATATTTTTTTTGAATGCAAGTGTATAAGTTATTAAGAATTGATAAAATGATGAAGGCATTTTTAAAATGTATCTTCGTAACATAATAACAAAAAAAGATTTAATTATATGAAAGATTTTAAGTATGAAAATTTATTTTAACTAAACTAATAAAATTAAAAAAGATATAATTTATTGGTTTCAACGAATTAAATTAGTCTAATTAAAAAAAATTGATAGCTTGTCATGCCAACTAAGAAAAAGTGATAATTTTGAAGTGTCAAGTATATTTAGAGAAAAATAGTGATAGATATTTTATTCTTAAATAAAACATAAGTGATAAATATTTTAAGACAATTCTCTTAACTTAGATAACCATTTAGGAAATTGACTCACTAATTTTTTTTCTTGTTTTAAGCCGAACTAATACAGTGATAGAAATATTTGTCAATCCATTATGCGGCAAATAGCTGTACTTTTTTCTATCATCTGCACAAAATAGATCTACAATACATTTTAAGCGGCTCCAGTAACCAAATCGATGAAATTAATTAAATTAATGCAGACCAAATTCTAGCATTTTCTTCCCTGTTTGTACGAAACTGTAGAAATAATTTCATCCACCAATTAAATTTGGAAGCTTCAGATAAATCTATTGGGTCATTGAAGGAAATGATTTTATCTGTCCTCAATAGTTTCCATTTCTAGATTTCTATATACATTTGTTTCTGCTCTTCTTTCTAGGGTTTTCTTCTCTTTCTTCAGTTCACAAGGTACAAAGTTTCTTCCTTTCCACTCTTTCTGTTGGTTTACATTTTTGTTCAATGCATTCTTGAATTTATTGGGTTAATCCCAGAATTTTAGATTGTTCATGTGTTGTATGCTACTTTTTCTTGAGCCCCAGATTGTTAAATCTATCCACGTTTATTGTTGTTGCCTCTTTTCTTCTTTTCCTCTCATTTGAATAGGTATGCGGCCTTCTCGTATCTCTTTATGTTTAAGGTTTTTGTCAATTGGAAAGAAAAATGGTGAATTTTGTGAAAGATAAGATTTTTATGTGAGTATTGACTTAACCAAAGGACCTGATGGATATAGAAGATTCAAATAGACGACTTTGAGTAATTTGGTATTGAGGTGTAGTTAAATGATGGACTTAATGTGAAATTTTCATTCTTTGAAAGTTTCTAAAGAGAAGACATTTTACATGATCCATTTTGAAACCCATAGCACAAGTATAAGTTGGTATTTAAGTTCATATATTTATCTATATGTTTGCTGATTTAACTCTGAATTCTCTATATTAGTGTCGACAACCTTGTCGTTACTTCCCTCTCTTTTTATAGTTTTTTTGCTTATTGCATCATTTTGTTTGTCTTGTTGACAATTTCAGGTTTTGGGACTTTGACATTATCTTGGGGATTACGCTTTTGGTTGTGCCATGGAGACACGTTTTGATTTTGTGCAATGGCTGGACACTGATGTGTCTCTGGATATTATGATGCGTTTGATCGATCCAGCTGATGTAGTCCGTGCTGGCTCTGTTTCACGCCGTTGGCGCCAATTTGGTAAGCTAATCAAGCTTTCCGTCTTCCTTAATAACAGTAGTTGTAGTGTTGCCCCAATAGTTTCTTGTCCTTCAATTTTTGTTGTTGCTTGTATTTCAACTATCATATTTTTTTGTAGTTACTTTCGTGGTTCTACCTGCTGTTTTTGTTACTATCTGCTATTTCCTGTACGGTTGCTACTTTTTTTCTGGCGCTTTGATGATCTTTCTGAGGCCGAGCTAGGTTCGGAACAACCTCTCTACCCTTTGAGGTATAGTAAGTCTCTTAACTAACTCCCGGACCCCATTTTGTGGGGTTATACTGGTTATCATTTCCCGTGTTGTTAAATTTCATGAACCACAGAGTTTTCATTTGTTTCCATTACTTCTACTCTTGTTTCATATACTTGTATACTTTATCCCGTTACATCATGTGATTAGTGTGCATATACTCATAACTACTTTATTGGCATCTAGAATTTTAAGCAATGAGTCTCTATCCTCAGTTTGAATATGCCTTGATAAATATCCGGAATGAGTGTAAAATAAGTGAGGTCTTGGAAAGATGAAAGGAGAGACGGGTCCTTTAAAGAGTGCGCAAACTGAATCATAATCAGATTTGGTTGATATCACGGAAGTGTTCAATACCAATCACACAATGAAGTGATGTCCCCGATGAGAACCACTTTCTGATTTATTGAGTTTCAACAATTAAGATTAAACTTTGACCCAATTATTGCTATTTTTTTGTTTCTACCTGGCGTTTCGTGATTGCATGACATGCATGAGAAGTCCAGTGAGGCAGTCTGTTAGTATGATTAACTGAATTATTTGCATCCGGATGCATAGGGAACACATCATCATTCATTAATTTGTCCCTGCCACACGGAAAAAGTTAAAAACAAAATAAGTAGAAGGAAATTGACTAAAAGAATTTCTTAAATAGTTTAGCATGATTATGAGAAATGCAAGGAGAGGTCAAATGAGGCAGCTTGTTAGATAATTTGCTAAGTTACTTGTGTCGAAGTATAGAGAACACAATGTTTATTATTTCAGTGAATTTGATGAATTGATGGATGTGAGTTGTCTTCTTTCTCAAAAATAAAAATAAAAGATGGATGTGAGTGGTCTCAGTCCTTGAGTAGTTGAATGTATGCTTATTTGAAGGATGATTAGTGATCAACTCTCACCGTCAAGTGAAATTAAGTTTCAAATGTGGTTAAGTTTCAATTTTTTTGGGGCACAATGTACCGAGTGCTTGGATTTTGATATTGGAGATTTTGTTATGTGGTTGTTTTGTGAATAATTGGAGAACTTTCACCAAAGCTCTCAAACATCTGGGAACTTTCATATTGTGAAACTAATTCAATCCGACTACATCTTTGGCCCTCTGAAATATATCTTTAAATAATTTCATTGGATGAAGGAAATAGACATTCCACAGTTTCTTAAAAAGAAAAACCTTTCTAACGCATATTCAGTCGTATCGGCATGGCCCCACTGATTTGTTTTCGATCGGAGCATCAAGCAGCGCAACCCGGTTCTAATTTGGGGACAAAATTACATTTTTCAACAACTGAAAGGGTAGTTGGCATACCTGGGACTATTGTTCGTCCTGAAACACTAACAAGAAACATTGTTTTTTTTTAAACAAAGAACAACAATTGATTTGGCTTTGAACACCAGTATCATCGCTTGTATAGTTAGTATTTGATACAATGATGACTATTTAGTAGTATCATTTTGTGATGGATAACCATACTTGGCCTTGTTTGCTTATCCTCGAATATAGTACCTGAGATATCTAGTTGACTGGAGCTTCCCCAGTTGCATGTTGTAAAGTAGTTAACTACTTGTTTGTATTTCTTTAACTCTTTTGATAAGCTACTATTTTGAAAATTATATTTTTCTTCTCTGAGTGGTGCGCAATGCAATTAAGTTATTTTGATGTTGGCACTTTACTCAGTACTGCCATAATCTGACTTTGCTGCCTTTTTGGCTTGATGATGTGGCATCAATTTGTAGGCACTTTACAATCTCTTTCACAAGAAATTGGCTACATTAAGCTTTTCTTCGAGAAATCTTGGTGCCAGTTTCTATCCTTGAAAGTTTATTACCATTTGGAAGAACAAACAGGTTGATGATTTATGTTATTTGCAGTGATATCCAATGGACTCTCTAAGCAACTCTGTGTGGGAAAGTTTCAGCAGCTTTCTAGGATTGCCTGGATAACAGAACTAGATTTGAGTGCATCAGAAGCAAAAGACGCCGGGTCTAGCAATTCCAACTGGGAGACTCTAAAAAGAGACCATGAAGTTTATTCTTCTCTACTTCAAGCTATTGAATCATCAAAGTCATGTCGAAACGATTGCATAGGCTATGCAGTCAGTGCTTCCAGCACAGACAATTATCCAGATGAAAGTATTGTCAATACCTTAATCCCGATGGACAAATATCTAAATAGACCTTCCTACTGGTCAAGTACAGGACACAGTGATCCGAATGCCCCCGAGACACTGATTTACAAATTGAAAGCTGATTTATGTGTGATCACGGAAGTTTTTATGCAACCTTTCGAAGGTGATTAAGCTTCCTTGAGTCTCTTTTATTATCATCCTGTGGATTAGATGCCCCTCAAATTTACAAAAGTTTGGGTGTTTTTTGGCTAAGTTGTCGGACATCTTCAATATGATGCCGGCAGCCCTGGGCCCCCTGTGTTGGTCCTTCAAAAATACACTATATTTGGAGGGTTCAACGCACCCGTCTACATTTTGAAAGAGTCCAAGCAACATAGTTTTTGAATTTCACAGGCTTCTGAAGCTTTATTCGGTCCTCTTGACTAATACATGATTTTTCCAATTCAGCTTATTTCCAGCCTGGCAAGCCCATATATTCTGCAAAATCTGTTCGATTTCGATTAGGGCACCCCAAATCTTCAAAGGATGAGAGTGATCTCCTGAAAATGCCCCAGCAACAGCCTGCTGATGACAAGTTCATATGGACATATACTTCTGAAGAATTCCCTATGACGCAGGTCTTTTTTTTTTTTTTTAACTTCTTTAGTTTTCTTCCTATAAAAGCTAATCTTATTTACTCAGTTTTCTATGTTTTTGGTGGGAAACTTTGCTGATGGTGAGAGTATTCATAGGCTTTGTTCTGATCAAGTGTTGTTGAAAGTAAAAGCTAGTCAAATATGTTGTCTAAGTCCTTGAAAGGGGTGGTGTATAGACTAATTTGCATTCGGAGGAGAATTGACAGATCAAACTTTAATGGCCAGGAAAAATGCTTTCAGCGGTTCAACCTGCCAGAACCTGTGCTTTGCGTTGGTGGATATATGCAGATTCAACTTTTGGGCAGAGTTCAGAGACAAGAAATGGACGACTTGTTTTACATATGGTTTGTGTTCATCTTTTCTCTCTTTGGTTGAACGGTCTACTTACTATATGCTGCTATATCTATCAGCAAGTTGTACTGGACTTGCATTGCATTACTGACCCAAAAAACTGGATTGTAGATGTTTTTATAAGAAGGCCAGTTGACTATAATCATATATGTGATTTTGACGATATTTCATTCTTATGTTGCAGTATAAGTCATGTGAGAGTTGTAGGGCGACCTCTGGGCCCTGCATTCGACGTAGAGGTGCTAGAGCCGTCTCAAGAATTTGTGTTGAAGTACAATCGAGATGTTTTTGGATGCATGTTGCAAAGCTTGACTAATGGAAGTCATCAAGACTCAAATGTTCCTCCAACACTATCAGATGACCTTGTGGTTGATGCTGGCATTGTTGAGTTCTTTTTACAGAACCACCATCCAGGTTTCGAACTCATGGGATGGGGGGATGACGAAGAGGATGATGATGAAATGGATGAAGTGGGAGTTTTCTAAATTCAACACCGCAATTGATGCATGTTCGCTCGTCTTTGATAGTCCTTAATGAAGTAGTTTTCCAGCAGTTCCTTTTGTACTTAAAAAAGTTATAGAGCTGCTTAAACCCTCATGGATGAAATTGTATTTTTGTTGTATGATTTATTGAGATGCTTCTACTTTGCTTTCGCGCATTTTTCAATAACAAATCAGTAAAGAGATCCATTCTCCTTCGTGCAAATGACTGTTTGCTTTTGCACATACGGTATATCGACAATTTTCTAGAATAATTATTTAAAAAAGGGATATAAAGTTATTATAATAACGCGATCACACGACATAAAAATAAAATTAACAATAGGTTACTTTGTTTTGGATAAAGTAAGATACGAACCCTCGCAAGAGAGTGTTGGTATTTGAGGAAAACACAGCGTTTGTTCAGTCGGCTTTGTATCAGATTCGTAGACGGTAAACTGTCTCTTCTCTAAAGGTTAGCCTTTTCTCATCTGAGTATTTTCGCCTAGAAGCACAAGCTACTGTCTTAGTTTTCTAGGGATTTCATTTGGTTCTAGTAACTTGTTTGTTAATTGATGATTTGAGCAATTCTCTGGGTTCATAGAGGTTCAAGTTTATCTTTTGACCAGGATTATTGCACTTGTGTATAACTGTAGTCGGTGTATCCAAAACCTATGGGGCTGGTTAGTTGGATAAGTCAGAGCCTTGAATTCTGGCCTCTTCCAGACCATAACTAGAACCTTCTCGCATTAATAAAATTTTGGCAACTAAAAAAGAGGGAGATTACATAGATTGGGGACAAAGAACTTACTAATTGTTTTTGCTTCTGTTAGATAAATGACAAGCCGCTTCTGTAATATTCTCTTGCAATCACCAGCCAGCTCATTTCGTTTTTATATCTCAACCAACCCTGCAAAATTTACTATTTCTGCACCCAGATCAAATTGTATCTCATCATCAATCAGCTTTGGGGGATCCCAAAAGAGATGTATTGGGTATTCTAACTCCAACCTGAAGAATAGCTGCCGCACGTTAACAGTTACAACTGCTGCGAGTCGCAGGAAGGCGTGCTGTGATATTTCTTTTTGGTCCCAAAATGTGAATATGAGGCTTTTCTTACCTACTCAATCGAAGTTTCGCAAATTTGGGTGTAATTCTGGACAGCGAAATCATACGTCTGCAGGTTTATTTATTGGATTTTTAGTCTGCTGCTCTGCCTCTGAACCGGTACATGCTGAAGCATCAGGAAGAAGTATGGGAGACAGCTGTGATTCCTCAACCACTGGCTATTCACATGGAAAGAAGGTCTATACTGACTATTCTGTAATTGGTATACCTGGAGATGGAAGATGTTTATTTCGTTCTGTTGCTCATGGTGCTTGTGTAAGATCAGGGAAGCCCCCTCCTAATGAGAACTTACAGAGGCAATTAGCAGATGAATTGCGGGCCGGAGTAGCAGATGAATTTATAAAGAGGAGAGAAGAGACCGAATGGTTCATCGAAGGTGATTTTAACACATATGTTGCCCAAATAAGGAATTCTCATGTGTGGGGAGGTGAACCAGAACTTTTGATGGCTTCTCATGTTCTCCAGATGCCAATTAGTGTTTACATGTATGACCAGGACGCCAGTGGCCTGATTTCTATTGCTGAATACGGGCAAGAATATGGCAAGGACAATCCTATTAAGGTTCTGTATCACGGATTTGGTCATTACGATGCATTGCACATTCCCGGGAAGAAAGGACCAAGATCGAAACTTTAAACTGCAAATTCATTATAAATGTTTATCTTGGAGGAGAAGAGACATGCACAGGCTTTTGAGCTATGTTATTGTCTAGAATGTAACAAGTAGACTGAACGTGAATAGTCAAGAGAGATGTTTCTGAATATGTGCTCTCTAGTAGTTTGTGTTCTTCCCTTGATGAATCGTGTACTCTTTACCATTTTTCCTCTCCATTTGTCTGTCAAGTCTGAGTTCTGAAGTATCTGTTTAATAATGATTGCAAGATGAATGCAGCCTTTCCATTTCTCTGAAAAAAAAGTGTATCCATTAACTTTGTTCATGCACTAGAGACATACTTGTATACATTAGTGAAACTCTAGCATATCCAAGCATTAGGATCTTAAAATGGAGAATCTTTTTTACTATTAAATCCAGAAGAACTCTTTTTTAAGTTCGTTCACCTACACGGAACTATCCTCAATCACTTTTATTGCTTAGTGTGGTAATATTTTGTTCTTACCTACAAGTAGCGTGTATGATAAAAACTCATCCTCCCTATTATTAGTTAATGGTATGCTGTAACCCCACAGTTGCAAAGTGATAGTTTTACAGTGATTCCTCAGTGCTTACAGAAAACTCAGAAATTAGTTGAAGAAAGTTTTGAGGCTTCTAAAGTTTACACAGTTAATGCAGCCATTGTGATGTCATTTCCACTTCTAAAATAGGGTGGAAACAGTGGCCATTTTCTCTATCCCTGTATGCATATTGTTCCATTCTCTAGGTTTTGTTCTGTCTCTACTGGTCTGTGTGTTCAATTGGCGTTCATTCTTTTGTTGAGTTTTTTGGGTGACCTCCAGATGCATAGGTAATTCTTGGTTGCATGCTAATTTTTGTTTCTTTTCTTAATGCACCTAACTGTTAGTATCTTCCCTATGCTTGTCTTTCTTGCCTCATTTTTACTTTCTCATTGCATTGGTTAGATGGTTTCCAGATTTTTCTTCTTGGTGTTTTTGAATTGGAAAATTGGTTAATGTATCAAGGATGAGAATTTTTATGTGTGTTCTGACTTGATGCGGAGTTACATTCCTTGAAAGCAGCTTAAGCAAAGCCATTTTCGTGAGCCTTCCAGTAGCCCCAGGAACAAATATAAACTGGCTTTAGTTTTATTTATTTTACTTACTTCCACTATCTTTTTAAAATGAATAATTTTGCTGATTGCATGAATTATGTATTTTGTGATGAATCAGGGTTCGGTACTTTTGATTAAATTTGCTTTGGCATGGAGACCCAAGTTGATTTTGTGCAATGGCTTGAAACAGACATGTCTCTGAACATTCTGATGCGTTTGGATGATCCAGCTGATGTGGTCCGTGCTGCCTCTGTTTCATGCCTTTGGCGTCAATTTGGTGTGTCGTTCAAGCCTTAAATTTTTCCTTTAAAGCAGTTATTGCCTTGTTTAGTACTTTATTTAGGCTGTGAGACTGAAAACCTGTTCTCTTTTTCATCTTTATCAATAATTACACAACTCTCACGGTGTTTATTTTTTATAAATGAGAAGTCCAGAGATGGCATGCGCCTGGCCTTCTCTGCCGATCTTTTTTACTCTGTTGCTATATTTAATGTGCCTAAGATCTCAAGTGACGATCGGGGAGTCTGTCACCAGATAGATGACGCAAGTAAAGAGCCTGGCCGGCATTGGGAACAGGTGCGTTCGGGGCATCTGCCACGAGGTTGAGCAGGGACGCTAAATCGGCCACCTTGAATATGCCTGGAATGAGCACAAATAAGTAGAGCCTAACAAGGAAAGGAGCCCTTAAGGTACAGCCAACCAAAGCAGGATCAAACTCGGGGAGTTTGTTCTCGCAATACCCGGTGCAAAGCAATTAGTACTGCATGTGACAAAGAACATTATGTAAGAGAACCTCTTGAGGTTCAAAATGTAAGGTTAGACCTTGACCAAATTACCTGACCCCTTTTGTTTGTCTTGCTATCTACAAATATGATGTCTAGTACCATCGGAAATTTTTATAAAAGTTGAAATACTGCAATACATTTCCAACCTTGGCTGTGAAGACCTCTAATATACCTCTGTTTCTTGTGTCTTTGTTTCTCTTTATATTTTAGAAACTTTGCGTAGATCTTCCTTTTTCCACAATTCCTGATTCTTTATGACTTGATGGCTGAGTGGCTAAGTAAGGGAAGAATTGTGATAGATATATCATGAACACCAAATTAATTAGTCCGTGAACTTGAATCCTTTTCGCGGTATTAAATCGACAGGGGATTTCAGGAAAAAAAAACTGTTTGGTTTGTCGTTTTGTTTTCTTCTTGGGGCTAGTGAGTGTTCGGATTTGGTTCTATGAATTGGTTTTGGGGGATAAGTGTAGAACTTTCTCAAAAAGGTCTAAAACATTTTCAAACTTTCATATAGTGAAATTAATTTATTTTTTTACTGAACATGTTTTTTAATAAAAGATTCTTTTTTCGGTTGAAGGAAAAAGATTGTCCGGAAAGAAAGTACAAAGGTACGAATCTTTTTTGGGGACACATTCAGGCTGCAAAAGTGAAGAATACCCCTGGCTTTGAGCTCTATTGTTTCCATCTCAAACTACTTATATCCCGGTTTCCAGTTCTCTAGAAACATTGATATGTTTGCTTCAGAACGAAAAAAACAGTTGATTTCTCTATGAAAACAAACACCACCATTTTTTGGATTGCTATATGGATGGTTCTCTCTAGAAGTATAATCTTGTTGTGATGGCTCACTTGGTCTTTTTGTTTGTCCTCAAATGTCACCTGATCTATCTAGTTGAGTGTAGCTTGTCCATTTGCATGTTGCAAATTTTCTTTAGAGTTTGCAAGCAGTAATTAATCGGGAGAAGTAATTTGTAAATAACTTTTTTTTTGATAAATTATTAGTTGGCGACACTAAACTTGCATATCATTTTTTCCTTCTGTGGTTGGTGTGTGGTGTCACTAATTTAGATATGTTGAAGTCGAGAACTTAGTGACTGTATCTTGGTCTGTTAGCCTTCCAATTTCATCACTTTCTCTGTCATTTTGACGGGGCATCAATTTCTTAGAATTTCTTTCATACAGAAAACTGATGCTATAATGAGCATTTATTCAAGAAATTTAGGGATGCCGTTTTTTGCTACTTGAAGTTCATTGAAGGTTTAAAATCATATGGGAAATGAATGAGTTGAAGGTCTTCTTATTTGTTTGCAGTGGCTATAAATGGAATTTCCAAGCAACTGTGTCTGAGAAAGTTTCCGCAGCTTTCTAGCATTACATGTATAACGGAACCAGATTTGAGAGTAGCAGAAAGAAAAGACGAGTCTAGCAATTCCAGTTGGGAGGCTCTAAAAAGAGACCATATTGTTTATGCTTCTCTACTTCAACGTATTGAAACATCAAACTTATGCCCAAGTGATTGCATGGGTCAGGCAGTCGGGGCTTCAAGTACGGACCGTTATCCATTTGAAAGTATTGTGAATACTCTAGCTCCATCAAACAGATATGGAATTAGTCCTTCATATTGGTCAAGTATAGGGCACAGTGATCCCAATGCTCCCGAGACACTAATTTACAAATTGAAAGCTGATCTTTGTTGTATCACTGAAATTAACATAAAACCTTTTGAAGGTGATTGTTCATTCTCTCTTATCATCACCTTGTGGCACTGGATGCCCTCTTGACCACTCATAATCAGACTTCCAAAGTTTTTGGCACTCTTTTACTAATATGTTTGCAATTCAGTTTATTTCCACCGAGGCAGGCCCATATGCTCCGCGAAATCTGTTCGATTTCGATTAGGACATCTCAAATCCTCAAGAGAAAAGAGTTATCTCCTGGACTTCCCCAAGCTACAGCCTGCTAATGACAAGTTTATATGGACATATACCTCGAAAGAATTCCAGATGAGACAGGTGCAGTTATTAACTTTACTTATCCTAACACAGGTGATCTTATCGACTAAATTGTTGTTTTACTTGCTGGAGGCACAAACAAGTTTATTCTGGTCGTAGGTGGAACAGTTCCAACAATAAAAAGTAGTGGAAGAGTCACCACTGATAAAGAGCTAAGGCATCTAAGTCTTGTCATAAGTAAAAAGTGAAACATCATCTACGGGCCTTCTAAATGAGTGTCATAGAATAATTAGCATAGAAATATTAACAGATCAAATTTTGTTGGTCAGGAAAACCGCTTGCAGCAGTTCAAGTTACCAGAACCAGTGCTTTGTATTGGTGGATATCTGCAGATTGAACTGTTGGGCAGAGCTCAGAGATGTGACATTGACAACTTGTTTTACATATGGTTAGTGTTCAACACTTACCTGTCTTGAAGTTCTGTTTCATATTTATTCGTTTATCCGTTAGCAAGATTTTGTCGCTGTTTCATCTATGTATTACTGATTAGGCTAGAGTAAATAATTTCATTTGTCAAAGAAATTGAAACCCATATTTTCTCTTCAAAAAACCTAAATTTCTAATTCAAGAAATGAGGCCTAAATTTGTAATTTTTGAAAGAAACTAGAGAACAATGCAACTTTGGACAATTTTGAAAGAAGAACAATGCAATTTCTTTGGATATTCATTTGCCTATAGTACTAACGAATTATCGATCTA
This sequence comes from Solanum habrochaites, assembly GCA_027704765.1. Taxonomy (NCBI): domain Eukaryota; kingdom Viridiplantae; phylum Streptophyta; class Magnoliopsida; order Solanales; family Solanaceae; genus Solanum; species Solanum habrochaites. The sequence continues at coordinate 84,356,877 of JAKWJA010002489.1, forward strand.
TACTTGAAATGTTCCCTTTTCCAGTCTTCATAATCTAATAAGTCCATGTTTACCACTCACCAACTTCTTTCTTTTAGACGCAAAAGACTCATCCTTTCTGGTTAAATGTCAGTGCTTGTTGCTTTCGTGTGTGATCTGAAAACTGTTGATTCATATGTGCAGCATTGACTATGTGAAAGTCAGAGGACGACCGCTCAGTCCAGCCTTTGGTGTACAGAACATCGAACTGTCTGGGGACTTTGTGCTCGAGTACAAAAGAGAGATTCTTTAATCCATGTTGCAGAGCTTGTCTAATAGGATTCATTCAAGATTCCAAAAACATCCCAATTAACTAGTGCTTGGATTTACCTGGTGGGCTGAATAATGAAGGCTATTAAATGGACAAGGAAAAGAATTTGGTGTGTTTTGATATGAAAGAGAACCTTCTCTGATCGTTCACTTGAAATAGGTTTTAACATTTTACAAAGTAATGGATATTGAGACGTGAAGTTTCTTCTGGAAAATATATCCCTCCATTCCTAACACCCTTTGCAAAACTCAAAGTTACGATTTTCTTTTCATTTAGTTTTCGTAAATACCCTCCATTCTCTAAGATGGTTTTGTCACTACAGCTAGAAATCTTCTTGCAGTTCAATAGCTGGCCTTGAAATGCCATACCATTAAAATGTAGTGAAGAATCTATGACACGACATGTCATTATTAAAGTTCTGTACCAAAATGAAAGATGCAGTAAACAAGGTGAAATAGTGTAACATGTAGACAAACTGCTGAGATCTCATAAGCAGTATGCATAGCATAAATAATTATTCTAGTGATACTGGGAATTCATCAACAGCATTAGAGCCTTTCACGATGTCTTCGCCTTTGGCGGTGCTGGGAGCAACTGCACCAGGAAAAATAAGACATCCTCAATACACTCGCATTACAAGTTTTGATCTAAGGCATAAAAAGATTCTGATAAACAAGTACCTGGTAACATGATATCAAGGAGCTAACAAATCCAAAGGCTCCTGTTACGCGGGGAGTGACTTTCTTAGGTGCCAATTGGAGCAATCCGACAGCAACTACTATATCAATGCCTGCTTTAATCAGGGCTAGAGACCTCTCATTTGACTTCTGAAGCTTAATCCTGTACTGCTCATCCTATAACGCAAAATACACCAAACCTTACTAATATAGAATAATCTTCAAAGCAAAATTCCACAGTCCAGCCAAATAACCATAGTGCATGATGATGCTTGGAATTGGCAAACCTTGTATTTGTCGCTATTCTTGAGTTCCTTCTCCAGCTTTTTCATTGATGCAGAAAGTCTTCCAATCTCCCCAATCTGGGGTAACAAAATGTGAGGCAATCTATTTCTATTGGTATAAAAGCAAACACTAGGAGCAATGATCAAGCACTAATTTCACATGCTGAATAGTAAAGATGAGAAGTAACCTCCACTAATGTAGTACATATCGAGGAACCCATCCAACAAAAGAGAGAGATCCTGCCAAGTAAATCAGTGCGTTCTTTGTTCTGTGTAAAAACACAAGAATTTTATGACACTTCCCCTTCACTGTCTCATCTCTAAAGAAACGGAACGACTACATAATACAAAAGATATAATACCTTGTAAATGCCTGCCCTTCCAAGCCACACAAATTGATCCAGAAACAAGAAAGTCGATAGCAATGCATTTTTAGACTGGAATCACCAGCACTGTTAGACACGTAACATGAGAATTAAAAAGAGATCACAAGAAGAGAGAGTTGGTGTTTACCTTCCCCAACAAGATGAGTGGAAGTGGGGTTCCTGGGGCAGGTGGACTAATAAGCCCATGCAGATCATTGATGAACTGCATCAGTAAAGGACACGAGACTCAAAATCAAAATAGCTGATGGTGAAAATAAATGCTATTATATAGTAAGTGCCCATTGTTCGAATAAAGAAATGCCCTTAATATGAATATGCAAAATTGCACTGTAACCTAACCTTGAAAAGACGGAATACTTTCCTTGCTAAGCTAGTTGATTTGTCAACATTTTGAGCAGTGCCAGGCTCTCCATTACTCACAAATTTTGAACCATACTGTATTGCCCTGCATATCTTGTCCCTTGCCTCTGCTTTGTTCAAGTACAAGACTGCAAGGGCAAGCTCTGCTCTGGCTGCATCCAAGGCACTCATTTTACTCTACAAATACTGCAAAATAAGAATTGCACAAGGTCAATATAATAAGGAAATTGAATATGTGATAGGAAGACAAGATACAGCCCCTGATATGATATGCTCTGACCATTTCTCAGAAGCAAACTAATTATTTCTCTCATACAAAACCATTTTATATTTGTTGCAAAGAAACTTAACAAACTACAATGAGCCCATAGAGTGTGCCCATAATTCTGGGTGTCTAGATTGCTCTGGACAAGTGTATGTCCATTGCTTGTAAGTTCCCCTTTCAAAAAGGAATAGATGGGAGTAAAAGAAAATCACCAGTTCTTTGGGAGAAAAGCTACTACTCGAGAAACCGACTTGACACCTTAAATACAGGAGAAGCTAATAAGAATCATTCGAAACCAAGATGCCATATGACTTTTGATTATCAAAGAAGTAATATCAGTGATGATGATGACAAAGGACGGACATATCTCATTCCTTCATAATATTTGTATGGTAAGAGAGGAAGAAACACATTCTATGAGCTAAGCAAACTAGGATTTCTTCCATTCAACTATCTGGAAGAAGATAGACTTCATAGCAATTTAACAATGAATACCATATACCGTGTCTATTTATTTTGCATATCTTGAGGTTGGATTTTCTATCATGCATTTGAATCGTTATTTTAGTGCGTAAACCATACTTGGGGCATAAGTAGTTCAGTATGTCCACTTCTCCTTTCCCTGGAGATGGAAAGCTTGGCAGAAATGGGAGAGGGTTTATTCTATCTCTCCTGGTCCTTTGAGATACCCCTCTTTTCATCACAGAAATTATTACTCAATACACAAGGGAATGCTCAAACAAAGTCTATTTAGCTTATGTGGTAGTTGTTGAGGGATCATTTTTATTAACTCCTGCACATTGCATTTGTTTATAACAATCAGATTCAGGTGATGTTTTTTTGTTTCTATTTAACAATTATCAGGTTTAAATGGATTCTATCCAAGCTTTTACAGGCTATCTTAAATATATCTTATTCATAATCCTTCCCTCACGACCAGAGTCTTTTGTCTCAGTATCACAAATTATTTTTTTGGTGGTTTGGTAAAAGCCATTAACCACATACTCCTCACCCAATTCACCTAAAGTGATACACCCCCAAGTTCCTATTTCCACATCTTGAATCGTTAAGACATACAGCAGATTAACTCAGGCTACATAAACAGAACAGGATGGCAGTAGAGGAGACTTCCCAACAAGCTCACATAGTTTATCATACATTCGACATCACTCCAAATTCAGCTGAAAGATTCTCAAGAACAAATAAACTGGAAACTCCTAGACTCAACCATCAATGACTTCCACCAACCAACAAACAAAGAGTTGAAACAAAAGCATTAAATAGTATGAAAAGAAAATACACACATCTTTGTCATAGGGACTCATAAACATCAACATATATGCACACATCTGAAACGAATCTGTTAGTACAACAAATGAAACTAATAAATAATTAAAAATCCAATCTTTATTTGCAGAAATTAAGCAAGACCCAGTAATACAAACCAAAAACCCAGTAACTAAAAAATTCAACACAGCAATCAGACAAAATATTAAAGCTAAAAAACAAGAATTAAGGATCTAATAGAATCAAAAAAACTATTAAACTGAAACCCCAAGTAATTAAAGATTCAATAGAATCAAACCAGATATAATTACAGTTCGCAACACGTGTAACTTTTCAACAATCCCATTAATTGGTACCAAACAAAATCAATTAAAAAGAGAGCATTTGCCGATTGACAGATAAACTAAAAAACAATCAATTTTGATACCTGTTAGAAAAAGGGTTCGTGAATTGACCCTAAAAATAAATAGAGGAAGAAGATTTGTTTTTGAAAAGCAAGAAAGTCGATATATAGATAGAGCTGTCTTACGGGGATTCGTGCCACAGCGTTTTGCCTTGAAATTTACACCACCTATAAAATGGAACAGTTTATGGTAGCGTCTGAGCTGTTTGTTCAATCTTGTAAGTTGTAATACAATATGGGAGGGAGTGAGGCGGTCTTGTTGATAAGGCCTTGCTTGGTCCTCGAAAATTACGTTATTAACGTTAAATATACTAAAAATAATATTTTTCCTTTCCATGTTCAATTCTATTTTATTAAAAAAAATACTATTTATATTATATTTGTCACATTATAGTCAATGGCGTAATCAAGATTTTTTTTGTCAATTGTAAAAACAAAATGAAAGAAACAATTGTTTAGCAAATATCTTCTTAGATGGATCTCACATTAATGTATAAACATCGAAACAGTTATATATTTAATGAAATTTATTAAATAAGATCTAGAGAAAATGTACAAGTATTCCCAATACATGTAATTTCAAAGACACACTTATAATATACTAAAATCCTATTATTCTCTTGAATTTATTTTATAAATATTTTCTATACCTTTTCGATTTGGGGTTACTCGCGCTAATCTGGGGCTCAATGGTGGGCATTTGATGTTCTTTTTCAAGGCTAGTTCCATCGTCAGCTAAAAATAACAAATATTTATAAATAAGTTTAGGAGATAGTAGAATCTTAAGCCAAAAAGAGATAAAAAATTATTTATAAATAAGTTTAAGAGATAATAAAACTTTAGTATACTATCAATTTGACTCAAATATTTCAGACATAGATTAAAAGATACTTATGCATTATTCAAAAAATATATGATATATAATAAAATTTATAGTTCAATAATTTAATTTAAGTAGCTATTATGAGTTGCGTACTGATGCGGTGCACACTGCACAAAGATAAGTTTGTAATTGCGATAGGCTTAGAGCGTCAGCTAAGGTCTGTTTTTCTTCTTGTGGACTCCACTAAGATGTAAGTAAAAAAATTTTAAAAAAAATAAAAACTACAGTCCGTCCTCTTTGTTCACATCAAGTCATTATCTATATCTAGTTATTTTTTCACATTATGGTAACCAATTAAAATTTCATTGACTATTTAAATATTTGATATAGATAAATTTTTTCTTGTTTTAAAATAGGAAAAAGGAAAATGTTAAAAAGAAAGAAATAACATTCCATTAAATATTGCACTCCAAATATACTAGCTAGAATTCAACTAATTAATGAATTCCTATTCTCTCTGCTATATGCATTTTTTCGTCTATTAATTTTGTATTTCTTATTTCCTTTTCCTCATAACATAATCAAATTTGAATGTGACAAACTACATTCCATGTATCTTTTTCTTACTATGGGGGTTGGATGGTCTAAGTTATACCCTATACCCTACTAATTACAGTATATATTGAATATATAAATTATTAATCATTTATTGAGAAACATTTGAGATATTGTACCTCATTTCCATTTAATGTGATTGACAATGATATTGTACTTGAAAATACTATATATGAGTGAATCTGTAAATTATGTGACATGTGTAATAGTTATATATATTTAATAACCCTGGCTTTTTTCTAGAGTCCGAAAGCTAAACGAGTCACAAAAAGATAAAAGTGATCAAAATAAGTTATTATTTTAACAAGTATATTAAAATAGGTTTAGTGGAAGAAAAAATTCTGTTTTACAAAAAACAATAATTTTTAAGTATTGTTATAAAATAGAATTGTTTCTTTCACCTAAACCTATTTTAATTACTTACTGAAATTTGATCACATTTTATCTTTTAGTGGTTTATTTAGGTTCCAGACTCCTTTCTTTATGCGGCAAAATATTGAATAATACTTGCAATTCAAATTTAAGATCATTATTATGAAAATTTGATTATTATTTATCATTTATATTAAAGCATACACTATTAATAAGACGGTGATCATCTTCAAGGGTTTAGTTTTGACGCTGATAATGTCAAAGAAAAAGCCAAATTTGTTGTGGGGCTACTTGCCAACCCTTCAATGTGCTGATTCTGATGCACAACAAACTCACTTTCCAGTATTTCTGAAGCAACACAAAACCTATAAGCATGACAGCTATGGATACATCCCACAAAAATATTACAGCCATTCACTTTTCTGAAAAATACATATACAAACCTTTATATAACAACATTTCACTGTCGGATTATACTCTTGGAGTGACTCAACATAATGCTTTTTTAAGACGTTTAAAACCAGAAATAAGGTAAAAGGAGAAAAAGACCATAGCAGATCTATGACTAGCTCTCAGTCTAAAGAACAACAAGAGTTTCGATCTCATATGATTCACACCTATAATCCCGGGCCAATATGAGCTTGAAGCTTCTTCATTACGCCCCAGACTTTTTCATAGTGGTGCTTCCCAATTTCATTCACTTAGGACAAGTTTCTTTGGAACCAATTTTTCATGTTATGTTTAGATTATGCTTTCTCTATAACAACATTTCGCTATATAACAATCAAATAATATTTAGACAAACAATGTCGTTATAGAGAGGTTTGAATGTAGATTTGCCTCTAAACTTAATCAGGAGCTGGTACTAAACTCCTCCCCTCTCCATTTTAAGAACCAAAGAGTGATGCATTTTGTCTTGATTTCGATTTGAAACAGGTTGTTTCCCTGAAACAAGATGCGAGTGACTCACCATGGTGGTAATCAAAAGACCTGCCAGAGGCCAATCTCATAAATGTAAATGACATAGCAGAGTAGCCGGTGAAGGAGCTGATACCGATGAGCTTCTCAATAGCACTATAAAGATCTCCGAAAACATTCAAGAGATAAACAAAACAAAAGGGAAGTAATAGGATGACAACATAACCATCTTGCTTTTTAGTTGATAAGAAATTGATAAATAGAAGTTGAGAGAAGTTATTACTAATGGTCAGGAGGTTTTATTTAAACCCTTGACCTGCATAGAACAACAGGCTTATACCTACTAAATCCCCCTCCCCCCTTGAACTACATATGATTTTATGATCATAGATTGGATTAAGAGCAAGATTTTCATTGTACAAACTACAAGGAAGGACATTGAATATTTGGCCTACCTATTTTCTGCTAAACAAGCTTCTCAATTTACCTCTTTCCAAGCGTTCGAGTAGCTTCTTTGCGTTTGGAATATCCATCTCGGTAAGCTTCTTCAGATAGCCAATTGCTCCATAGGAAATCATCAGCTTCTTGCATTTCTTGCTCGAGGAAAGCAAGAAAAGACAAGAAACAGCATACTTCTTAGCAGTGTTTTGAGGAGCTGGATCAAGCAGCTGAACCAAATTTGGCACGCTCTTATCGTCTCTCTTGACTTCCCTGCAATTATGCGCAAGGGACATTAGGCTAGCAATCGCTTGAGCAGCAACCTCCTTCACCCCATTTGCTTTAGCCTCCAACATCTTAATAAGGAGAGGAATGCATCCAGCTTCACCCAAAAGTCTCTTCATCTCAGTTGAGGCGCAAATTCGACACACTGCTGATGCTGCAGCCTGTTGTGCACCCAGTGATCCTGACTTGAGCACATGGACCAACCTTGGAAGGAGACCAAGCGAGATTAAAATGTCTGTTGACACAGACCCAACCAAATTTCTCAAGGCCCCTACAGCTGATTCTTGGGGCAATGGACCATCCAAGTATGCTAACAGGCTTCTGATTCCACCCTCTGACACAACTGATCTTCGGAGATCATCATTTCCAGAAGTTAAATTTTGCAAGCATTCAGCTGCATACTCTTTTGATCCCAACAGTATTCCACAATCTAGGAGATTCATCATAACTTTAATGATGCCTTCTTCAGCTAGAGCTTGTCGAACTTCAGGAACAGCAGATATATTTTTCAGGGTACAAGCAGCAGCCGCCTGAGAAACAGAATCACCAGTTTGGCAGATCTCAATTAGAGGCCTAATCCCACCATGTCCAACAATAGAACGAGCTGTTTCTGCTGTCATAGACAATCTCTGGAGAGAAATGGTGGCCTTCTCTTTGCTCACAGTTGTACCAGATTCAACAAGACGTATAAGAGGAGGGAGGACACCTTCTGAAACCAGCCAATTCTCACAACTCCCAGATTCTGCAAGCGAGCAAATTACAGTTACTGTCTTCTCCCTCATTCGAGGAGAAGTAGCAGTTAACAATTGGACTAGAGCCGCAATATTGCTTCGACCTAGGACAGCCAAAACATTTTTCTCATCTTCTTTCATGACTTCAAGAAGGTTATCAAGGGCCTTATGTTTAGCCTCCAAGTGTCCAATCTGAAGCCGAGCAAGCAATTCTCGTAAATTTCCATGTACTGCTACCTCAGGTGCCGCGGATGTGCTTGCAACAGATGACGGCAAAGTAACCTCACCAAGCACTCCAGACTTGATTAAGAGCCCACAATCACGCAAGTTCAAATCCAATCTCCCTGACAATGCATCTAAATCACTTTGCATCCGAAGTTTTCCCTCATACTTCTCTTTCATGCACTTCTCTGCCAATTCAACAGCTTCATTTAGTGTCTTTGATACCGTCTGCAATTGCTCTTTACAAAGAGCATTCTTTGAGAAGAAAGGATGGCTAGATAAATCAGACAGTCGATTCGGGATCTGTTCCAATTTTGAGATAATCATCCTCCATCTACCGGGGAATCCTTTCACCTCTCTTGCCTTCTTAAGTGCAACAGGCACAAGTTCTTGTGCACGCGAGAGCCACTCTTCAACAGACAAGTTGCCACTATCATCCACCATCATATGAAGTACAGCTGAAGTAATCAGATTCTACACCACTGTGAGAAGAACTGCAATTCAGAAAATAAAGAACCTCAATAATTCTGATGCTGAAAAGATTTACAGGAAAATATCCAACCTTTCACATGAACTGATCTAAATATGGATCAAGTTTCTTCACAACAACCCATTTTGAGAGTTCGGCATCAAAGGAGAATCCACAAAGAAATGATTTTTAATGAAGAAAAAAGTGTCAACTAAGCACCAAGATGTCTTTCAGATGGAAAAGTAAACTTCAGACAAACTAAAACCATCAAAGTGGTGGGCTAGTTTCAGAAAAGCATAAAAAATACCATCCTTTCTCCTAAGAAAAGTTAAAGTTGTGGGAGCAGTTACAATCACAAAACAATAAACTATGGGGAATCAGCAAAAAGAGAAAAACTTCAATAAATAAATAGGACAGGAAGGCCAAACATTAGAGGGTTCGAGTATCTTGCATGATCACAGAAATCTGGTTAGCTGAAAATGAAAGCCGACAGACAATTACTAAGCACCTAATAAAGTAGTCCCCACACGAGTTCACTCAAAAGTTTTTTCAATTAGACAGAAAAATCACCATGGAAAATCTCAAAGTAAAACCAAACTCTAAACATTCATTGACAGCTGATGAAAGTGAAATGATGCAACTCTTCTCCAAATACACCACAACTAGCCATTAGAAAATGTCGGCTGACGTTTTATACCATGACCAAAATGCCCCACATACAGGTGATGTTATCAGCAGGGTATTTAGGGAAAAGATAGGGGCAAGTTCGTAAAAAAAATGGAACTTCATAACTTTACCTTTCAGCTACGGAACAGGACATTGATTCTACATGAATAGTAAAATCTTCAACTACTACATAACATGGAGTAGATCTAAATCTAAATGGCCAAAATTCCAAGAAAGGACAGGTCCACTAGTTCAATTTGTAACTTAATTCCAACTTTATCCTCATAGAGATATATATAATAGTCTTCAGAACGTGCGTTGCACGTTTATGTAAACTATTAATATAAATTTTGTACTACAATCACAATAATTTGTAAATGGTGACATATAGAGTATTGTACATGTTCTACACCTAATAATTTTATAATGTCCAAATAAGGAAAATTCTATTTTAATTATTTAAACATAAACTTCTTTATATTAATAGAGAACATATTTAAACTTAAAATGAATACAGAAGAGAAAATTATAAAAGAAACATTTAAAACAATTATGAAAAAGAACTTTCAAAAAACTGACATATTAACATATTTAGTAAGCAGATCAGATGAGATTTATAAGTTAATTTTCTTTTTAGGGAACTTTAAAATAGGAAAATTTTAAGTGAGGGAGATGAAAGGAAAAATAAAGGACCTATAGTTTTTAATTATTTGTAACTTTAGTTCTTCACCTTTAATTTATTGAACCATATCATTAGAAGTCTTTTGCGCTTCTTGATAAATAATTGTTTTTCGAACCAATTTAATATTAATACCATCAACATAAATAATGTAACCGGAAGAATTTGATAAATTTGATAATGCGTAATGTTAATCCTCCCTTATAGTAATAAATTATACTAGTTAATATGTAGTGAACATTATTAGCGATAATATTTTTATTATGAGATAGGACCAAATTGTATAAGTCTAATTTTTGCCTACGATTTCTCCACCGGTAGTTCTTATATTATTATTATTATTATATATTATTATTATGATGCTCATTATAGGATATGACGGAGATTAAATTAAAATATAGTATATAGATAATAAAAAATAAAGTAGTATTAATTAGATTTTTAATTAGAAATTAATCAAGGAAAGTACAACAGTTATTAATATTTTTATTATTAAAATGAGACAACTTAATATTTAAATTAACGTAATTAATGTATTAATCAAATTTCATTTAGTACAAGGTTCAAATGGTTGATTCAAACTTTTCACTTTAGAGTTAAGCATAATTTAATATGTAATTAATTAGATATTTTATTACTTTTAATTAGTGTAGGGGCAAACAATAGTTAATTCAACTTACACTTTAGAGCTCATGCTTATATAATATATGATATATTGGATATCCATTGTGGGGGTATAGTATTGAAAAGGAAGACTTCTTTGCTTGAAGAGAAGATAAGATTTTTTTTAATCTCCAGTTGTACATACATGGTTTTGTAAATGGGGCCAAGCTCCCACTAAAAGAATGTTCCCCAAATTTTCTGCAATAAAGAAATTTCATTGCATAGCTCTTTTGGCTATCATCCAAGTCACTCAAAGCTTTATCAGCCACTTAAAGACTTGCATTACTGTTTCTATAAGCAAATATCACAATCAAGAAAATAAATCCCAAATAAATAATGATCACTCACTAATAATCACCTATACTTGAAAAATCAAGACCTACCAAAGATTAACTTTTTTTTAAAAAAAACTTTTTCCCTCATTCTCACCTGTCTAATCATAAGATCAACAACAACATACCCAGTGTACTCCGCAAAGTGTAGTGCGTACGCAAATCTTACCCGTACCTCAAAGGCAGAGAGATTGTTTCAATACAGCCGACTCAAAAAAAACAGTTAGAAGCAGCATGGCCCTTTCTAATGTTAATATCAAATACAAAAAGAAAAAAAAAGAAGCTAAAGAACCAACCTTTAAGACTCAGAAACAATTAGTTGCACCCTTTTTCCTCAAATTGGAACCAAAAATAGCTTGATCCTGAATTCCTTCCAAACCCCTCTCAAGCTGAAGGTCTTTTTCTCAAAAAGATAAGCTTTGATCAGAATTTAGCAAGAAATGTAAATCAAGAAACACCCCCCCAAATCTCAAATGTTGACCATCTTCAAAGGAAATTTTGGGGTTTTTTTTTATGGAAGAAAGTGAGAAGAATTTTGAACTGGAAGTAGAAGAAGCTAAATGTAGCTGTTACAACTTACAACAGCACCTAGTTAAAAAATAGGCCACCAATTAAAGTAGTGGAGCCTAAACAATAGAGAGAAACAACAAAATCTTGATTCAAAAATCAAAATCAAAGAAACCCCAAATCTCTCTCTATAAGAAGAAGAAAATGTCAGATACAGTCCTGTCTTATTGTCACCTAGATTCTTTCCAATAATAATACAGCAAGGCCAAGGAGAGAGCATGCTAAGAAATGAACGGCTGTGATTTGAAGGATCAAAACAGTAAATCAGACCGTTGAAATTTGAAAAATGTTATTACAAGAATTATTTTATTTTACCAAGGTGGCTGATGTGTCAGTAAAAGTTGCCACGTGTGAATCAGGTGGGACCCATGAGAAATATATTTGCTTTTTATGGTGGTGGGTGAACGTGTAAGCTGGCACTGTACTGCAAAGTGACACTTTTGTATATTTAAAAAAAGTGGTACCTTTTATGGAAAATGGAATTTAATTTTGTCATCCAATAATTAGAGAAAAAATAAAAAAGAAAATCCACCATAAATAGACTCAAATATCAATTTTTGAAGATTTAAAATACAAATAATAATTGAAGTTCACATTAATTAACGCTAGAATTTAAACAGTTTGAAGACAATGTTATATGATAAAATAAAATAATTCGAAGAATTGAAATTTTTTATAAAATAAAAGATGCGTAATATAAATATAAATAAAGAAATAAATATAAGGAGCTCACCTACCTCTTTTAAAATTAAACAGTTTTGATGTGCTTATTTATACTTGAGGCCAAAATAAAAATCAATGTAAGTTTTTTCAGTCAAAACTAAAACATATAAGATGGTCATCCAAATTCAAATTTATGCAAATTTCAAAATTCCCAATCCCATTTCCAAATAGAGGACAATACAATTTCTAGATACATCAATTTCAAGAATGACATGTACCAAAAATAATATATTCTCTTCCTCTAAAAACTTTTTTTCCAATTTGATAGGTTCAACAATAATAAGGAAAAAGTAATTTTAATAGGTATTAAAATAATTTAAAAGAACAATAAAATAATTAAGTTTAGTAAAAATTGAATTGGGAGTTGGATCTTGGCATGTTATATAATTTATTATCTAACCCATTTTAACCAAGCAAATTTGTGTTGGGTTATCAAATTATGTCCTAACCTATTATGGCTCGCCCAAATTTGACTAGTTATACAAAAGAAATAAGAAAGTTAAACACTTCAAAGATCCACCAACTTTATTGTAAAAGTTTTATAACTAATATAATTAGAAACGAAGTTATACAGTGCAAGGTTAGAGTGATTGTAGTGGTAGATAAAATATAAAACATGGAATTGAAATGATTAATACATGTAAAGAGAAGAAGCATAGACGTTCCAATGAAGAGGGGTGCGGTTGATAGTGATAGGTCTAATGAGAGGCAAGTGTAAACGAAGAAGAATTAGAGAAAAATGATTAGATATGACTTGACATATCATCGACTCTTTAAGGACATGATCTTGAATTGAGGATAAAAGCATAAAAATCACGGATCAAGATAAATTATAAAGGGTTAATCGATAGTCGTGTGATTTCTTTCTTTCTTATGGAGAGAGCATACAATTTTTTACTCTGTGGAAGTGTGATCATAGCAATCACAACTCACTGATCGTCAGAAGTCCCAACTCCATAACGTTAACCCTAGCCTTTTTCTATTCGATTTAAAGTATGTCTTCCAATGCTCATAATGATGTTTATATAGATGATATTAGGGCGTAACGTAAAATTAACTAATAGGCCGACACAGTTTGCTAGCATTCGTTATGAGTGTATAAGGCCAAAAAGATATTTACTAACGAACATCTTTCACATGTATCAAACATAAAAGCTATATTTTTATGTTACAGATATAGTTTGGATAATTGTGTTCTATAACAAATTTTATGTTTTCTATGGGGCTTTTGATTTACATAATTCGCTAGATTTATCAAATTTTATACAAACTGTTCAGTTTTGTATAAATTTATTTATAAATGTATAATAAGATCTGTATTTGTATGATTATAAGTATATAGGACGAATATATATTTGTATTTATATATACACTTTTCTCTCGTTTTATACAAATACAAACACATTTTAAACATTTTATATCGAAATGTATAAAATGACTAATTATATATCTAAATGGCTAATTACATACCGAATCAGATGACAAAAGAATGGACTTTGCTGCGAATTACAAATAAAATAAATTATGACTGCAATATTTAATTTGAATTAATAATTTATTATTTCATACAAATTTTCCATTTACTAACACTTTTAATTGGGTATCTTTATTATTTTCTATAACAATTTTTCCATTTACCAACACTGTTACTTGGGTATCTTTATTATTTGCTCTATCTGTTTATGATGAAGTTCAAATTTTGAAAAGAGAAGTAATGATGGAAACAAAGTTCCTCAATCATTAAATTATAAACCAAATCATGTGCTACAAAAATATAGGCAACCATGAACTTACATGATTAATCTGATTAGTGGAATACTTAAAAGATATTAGTCATACAGTTGACCAACCCCATATGGTCAACTGTATGACTTTTGAATAATTTCTTCATCACTCACTTTCTTATCTGACATGAACATGCACTATACATATTCAAATTTTTCCAATCAGTTTTTTCAAATATAAAAAAATAATTACATGAAAATCTAACTAATTTAAAGTTTAATGAGGCATCAAGCTTTTGGCTTAGCTAACACAACTGTTCCAAAATGAGGACACTATAATTACATTTGTGATTTAATTATCTTATAAATATTTGATGTCCGGGGGGCTTAATGTACTTTCGCTATGTTTTTAGTCAAAAAAAGTTACAATCTTTTTGTGAAATTTAGTTGAAAAACTTTAATTTTAAAGATAATTGGCAAGTCTTACGCAAAGTAAAAGTGAATTTATATTTTTCTTAAAGAGTATTTTCTATTTTTAGTTATACATTTTCTTTTAAAAAAATATTACGCCTGTCGTCTAATTATTAGTCCATTTTAATATATATTAGAAGCAAGTTTGTTTTACTCACTTGGTCTTATGTACGTAAGTGTTTCAAAAAGATATAACACTGTGGCCAAAGTTCAAAATCCTATATGGCCACTAATGAATTGCGAATCTATAGACAATCTAGGTCAAAGTGTAAGGATTATCGAGAGATAAGCAGTTTTTTTGATTATAATTGCAATTTTAAATACGTATATCTTTTTTATTCTAATTAATTTGATTCATTTTTTTAGTCCATCGCAAAATAATGATACATAAATGTATTTAGTACTAAAAATTTAACTTTAAATGACTATTTACCTTTTAACTGTTGGATTTTATTTGCCCTGATTTCTTATCATAAATAGGTTTTCCACTTAGGAAAAAGTTTTGGATTGACTAATCCTTTTCTGGTAGGAAAATGTTTAGGATTAACTATAAAAGAAATATGTTCATTCTAAACTTAATCAACATTAAATGCTTTGCGAGTTTTGGTTAGGGTGAATTTATGGGTCCACAAGCTTGATCTTGATAGTTGATACTTGTGTGAACCTCCCATGTATTCTGAGTGGAATTGGTGAGGTTGTGTTCTCTCTGTATTTATAGGGATTGCTATTCCTTTGTGGGGGTAGGCGATGATCTAACCATGTTTAAAGCTTTGTGTCTTGTATATATTTTTCGTTATTTATTACTCGTGACTTTCGAGGTTTGCTTTGCTAGCTTCCGCATTGTACCTACTTATTTCCGCTCCTAACATTAACAAGATAATATATAGTTTACAAATATCTATAACTTATTTTACATCTGATTTCAAAAGTCTCCTTTTTTTTCAAAAAAAAAAAAAAAAAGAAGAATTTTATTTCTAGTCAAAACTTAAATATTTTATTTATTTTTTCATTTGTAGCACCTACCGTAAGCCTGGAGAATTCAAATTGAAAGGTACAGATTGGGAAAGCGTAGATGGAGCGTGCGGGAAATTGGCTTTGACGTAACCTCGACGGAACGCTGTCTCTTGTCGGTCACATTATTCAATGCTAATGCTACAAACTACAAACAATACTCTCTATACATCAACACGGATCATGATACATTAATTAAAGTGTTTTATTCTTAATCAAAACTTTTTAATTCGTGTCTTGAATATGGAGAAGATTTTGTTGGAAGCGTCATCCCCAAATAAATTCTGTAATGAATGATCTGAATTTAATCGAAGCTCTGATATGAGCTCCAATAGAGGAACCCAAAAAAAAAAAAACACTCCTACACTATCAAATTGCCCAAAAAAATATTTTTATGAATAAATGTCTTTAAAATTTGTGCATTTTAAAATAAGATAAATTATATTCAATAGATAAAGATGACGTGTCTTTTTATTTGAATTTGGAATCAACGATCAATAAATATTGAAACCACTACATTAAATCACAAACCAACAAACAATGAACACTGAACCCCACCACATTACATGCATACTCAACCAATTACTCAAATTGGTCAAATCTTACCACCATATTCTATTTATTAGTGAGTACATGAATTTGTACGGAGCATTGAATTAACACAATTCATCGTACAGTTGATCCACTCTAATTCATTACTGCCTCAACTGTATTCTTCTACAGGTAGTTTTGATAAGTGGGTTAACTTCGAAATAGGATAAATTAGTCCCACGAATCAGGATTATAATTCCGAAATAACTTTAACTGCGAAAAAGACTCCGGAGGACTGTAAACCTACTGTAACTTCTTCCATGTGAGACTCGTGCGTGCCGAATCACATAAACGACGACATTCAGAATCAGCACATAGCCTAAAGAGCAGAAAAAATAGAATCAAGGAGCTTCTAAGAACATTCTCCTTTTTCAGCTAAAGCAACAATAAGTAGTATTTTAAATACTAGTGTACACAAACTACTCACCCAATGGAAATGAAGTTCAAACTAAAGTACAAAATGGTACAACATAGTAAAAATCTGCAGGTTGACACTACCCAAAGTTAAAGTTAAAAATTCCAGACGACGATGAGACCTACAGACAGCATAAACAACTGATACTTCTTTCTTGAATTGGAAGGTGTTTCTTTCTTACGAAATCTTTGGTTGGAAGTTTCTTCTCAAGATCGAGACCTCTCACGTGGAGGTGGTGAACGACTGCATTGGTAAAGATCATAATAAAATTAGTATACATGAAAAGTTTGGACATGGATACAGTTTGAATAAACCCGGGGTGAGACATAAGGACAAAAACCAAAAAAAAAAAAAAAAGATTGTGAAGGGACCTGTGATATCTCTCATTGACGGGACTTTCTGCTCGACCATACTCAGGACTTCTCCTGGTCTGAGGCCTTGAGTTTAGAGGTGCTCCCACGCCCATAGTCAGGACTACCCCTATCCCTTCTATATGGGCTAGGGGAACGCCGACGGTCATAACCTCTTCTGTCAGGCGACATGTCACGGCCTCTTCTGTCAGGACTGCGACCATTTCTCCTGTCATCATCGTCTCGAATTGCAAATTCCACAGAAATAACTCGATCCATGAACTTGCTGCCAAATTTAAAAAAAATCTCACATGAGTAGAAGTAAGAGTATACAATTTGAGTCATTTGAAAGGAATTATAATGTAGAATTGCAGCAGCCACGAAAAAGAGAAATACTGTAATGGCATTTTTTTGGTGTTAACCAATGGTGTTTCCAATAGTACATGAAGTGCGAGTGCAGGAGAGATCAGAATGTAGATCTTCAATAAGTCAAAACTTAAAGTGATTTTCATGTTTGTCTGAGACTTGGATAAAGTTACCCGGTACTAGTACTGATGGGGAAATCCAAGTACCCGATGAACAAAAAAAAAGTGAGAAGAAAGAGGGCAATGAACTGATGAAGGAACACCTTCAATTAATCTCCAGAAAGAAATAAATAACATCATAGCAATGAACTGATGAAGGAAAATGACCCTTCAACATTTTGTGCCTACAGTCTGTACTCAAGTCATTCCCTGACTATTTCAGAAAGGCTAATAATCTTTTACAAGGTGAAATGGAGTACTCACTTAGCAAGAGTAATCAGATATTCCAGTAACAATGATATGTATGAATTACAAGCAAGAAAGTAAAATACTCATCAAAGCATCTTCTAAACTGCTAACCTCATGTTTGTTGCTTCTAATGCTCTGCTAGCATCATCCACTGACTCATACTGAACAAACGCGAAATTCTTTCTAATTCGAACATTTGATATTCTACCATATGGTTCAAAATACTTCTCTATGTCCCTTGTCTGAGTATGAACTGGATCAAAGTTGATGACAAATAAAGTCTTTGAAGGTCTAGTATTCGCAGCAGGTTTTCTGGAAATTTCAGGCCTCCTACTACCACGATCCTGCTAGAACATCAACTTAGTCAGTTCAGTTCTGCATATAAGCTAAAACACAAAAAATTGGGGAATTTTTACACCAAATTGATTCCGTAAATATTATCGGTCATGGTGCTGCAACTTCACGATTCAACAACATCATACCTTAGTCCATTCTACACGAAGCCTGCGTCCCTTTTTACCAAACTCTATCCTGTCAAGCCTTCTAATTGCATCATCAGCATCTCGCTCGTCCTCCATATAAATGAAAGCAAATCCTACAAAA
This sequence comes from Solanum habrochaites, assembly GCA_027704765.1. Taxonomy (NCBI): domain Eukaryota; kingdom Viridiplantae; phylum Streptophyta; class Magnoliopsida; order Solanales; family Solanaceae; genus Solanum; species Solanum habrochaites. Next base: position 84,375,269 of record JAKWJA010002489.1, read on the forward strand.
CCAAGTGCCATGAAATCAAACCAAAAGAATTCAATTAAATTTTTCATACAAAAAGGTCAGTTCAGATGCCTCCTGCAAATAAACATCAGCACACTACAGAATGCAACTAGATCAAACTTACCACCCAAAACCCCTCACGAATGAGGGGGGAAGGGGGGAAGGGGAAAGAAAAATCTGTATGAAGGAACTCAACAGCTGCCACTGGATCCGAGATGGTCATGCTATCTATGTTGAAACATGTCGGATATCGAGGACTGAGCAAAGGTCATGAGGAATGCAAAGGCAATGGTCTCAGTAAATTGTACGATGGTAGAACCATGGCAGATCATATTGGTTCTTTTAGATAAACATAAGAGTATGTATCTTGGGCACAAGCCAAAAAAAGAAAGGCGGAGAACCCTTCATCCAGGAAGATCTAGGAATTTCCAAGTATCCTGCCTGCGCCAAAGAAATTATTGAGATTGGGAGTTCAACACAATAACTTGCTTTTTTTCCGGATAAAACAATTTAGAGAGAACATTCTGAACAATCAGAAAGAAAATAACATCTAACTTTTATGAGGATACGATTCAGTAAACATAGAGCCATCTATCGGAACAAATACCAAAAACTTGAATTTCCATGGGAAAACAACATACACGTACATGGAGAAACAATTAAAACAGAACACATTCATTTTAAATTTGCCAAGAACTTCTCCACATAATCATGGTCTAGTCCTTCAACAAACATAATAGGCATGCTGGAAATAAATGTAAAAACACAGTTTAATTTGACCCTATAGGCTTCTATTCTAAGAGATTGCTTCCTTTCAAAAAATAACCAGAAACAACTTAAGGTCAAGAAAAAGAAAGTATACCAGATTTCATGTCCACCCTATCAACCTTCCCATATCTTCTGAAAAGCCGCTCAACATCTGACTGGCGAGCGTCAAACTCTAGATTGCCACAAAATATGGCCCTCATGTTGTGTACTTTCCCCCCTTCAGTGAAAGAGATAGTGTAAGAAAACCATTCATAGCAAGAGATATGTGGATTGCCAAACATATTTCCTTTAACATGAAAATTCAAGATTGTAAAAGAAGATGAGATCTTTTATTTTTTTTAATATTTCAGCAATTTGTGACATTATACGTGTTGTCTTTCCTTATCCCTTTCTAGAGACGAACACAAAAAGGTCATGCATTCACCAATTCAACATAGGTCAACTCAATAAAGCTAATATGACTAATGTCAGTCTTAAGTATTGCATAGGGACTGGATCATTCTTCAGACTATCAAAATATTAAACACTACCACCTTCAAGTTAATACAATTATATTTAATTAGTATGACTGATGCTGTTATTGAACTCACATTTTCACAAAGGAATTTAACCAAAGCTCAAGGCACTTAAAATTCTATAATTTTCAGAATATCTCGCATCTTTTTTCTTGCCTGTCTTTAAATTGTTTCTTGTTCCAGAAATTCTATTGCATCCCTAAAACGAAATTTGTTTCTAAGAACAAACATAATTGCTCTTAGTTTTTTAATGAAAATGGTGTCCAGACCTGCTTGAGTGCAATTCAACTATTCTTATTATCTCTTGAGCGGGCCTGCTATGTCCCACAAGTACAAGGCTTACTCAAATTAGAAGAAATCACCTAGTGTCTTCCTTTTTCTCTTTTTTCTTTTTTTGATGTCAAGGGAAACCCGCAGCCGCTACCCTTTAGGTGCGCGTTTGGTAAAAGCCCTGCTCCTATGCAATAGTTCGCAAACCACACAGGAGAGGTAACCACACCAGGCAAGCCTGGTGTGACGAGCTTGACCCAGAAGGCAAACAAATTGCTTTCGCTGGCAAGGGGTTTCGAACTTGAGATCTCTAGCATGGAAGTCCCAAGACCAAACCACTGGGCCACCCCGAAGAATCAAAGAAAAAATTCAACATGCAAACACATCTACTGAGCAAGAAGAATATAGCTAATTCCAATATATGAACTCTTTGAAAAAATAATTTACGTCTCTTCAGAAGATACTTTGGGAAAATGTGGTTTATTTAGAATGTTCTCTACTTAAACTTCTTTTGAACTTGAGAAGTCAGCCAAAATTGTTATTTAGATTTTCTAAATAGTTGATGGGCTAATGGTAAAGAGAAAATATGTACCATAGGAAAAATAAAGAACTCATAAAGACTACCAGCGAAAATGGTTTGATGTCTTTCTTGAATATTGACAACCATTCATATCAACACCTAGAACAAATATTTTAACTATATTAGGTTATAGAACCCAAATCAGGTCAAAAGGATCTTTTTTCCTCTTTATTTTCAGAATGGGCTGCAATTAACTGTTCATTCATACAGCACAAAATTCAGCAAATTCTCACAGCTTCTCTTTTTCAATTCTATGCACCCACAATGCAGTTCCCAAATTTTCAAACTACTTATTCCCATTCCGAGTTGATCCAACTCGGCATCTCTTCTTTTTTTTCTTCTGTAGTTGCTTGCTCCATCTAATTTGGCTTAGTCTTTTTATGTATTCTTTTAGTATCCAAAAAAGAGCTTTTTTTTTTACTTTAATTCAAAAAGGATCAGTTTCCAGAAAAAATCAATCCATCATTTTTTTCCTCATGAAACTAACAAGCTATTACTCGTCTTGTTAACAAAAACGGAAAAATCACCAAACATGCTTACCAGTTAACAGTCGTTCAAAAAAATGTAATGTATAAATTTATTAACAGTGTAAAATGTAACGGATCCATCGATTTACATGAAGGGAAAAAGGAAGTTTATCTGAAAATGCAACCTTTACTTCTCAATTTTGGGCAAAATAATAAAAATAATCTTAAGATCGATAAAAATAAGGAGAAACTAAAAAGCAAAAAGCTCTATCTAAATTCCTCTGCAAATTTCCAGTATATAGAGAAGATAGATAGAAAAAACGTACCTTTGAAGCTTTTTTCCACAGCCAAATCGATGAAACCCAGAAGATGACGACAAGATATTAGATCAATTTGGGAGGAGAGACGCAAAGACGACGCCGTTTGATCCTTGAACTATTGCTTTCTCTTCTTTTGGGGTGCGGGGCTCCATCATGGGCCATTTTGATTTGATTTTTAAGGCACTTATTTAAAAGGTAGCTACTTTTTGCAGAGTATTTAAATCTTAAGCACTAGTAATATAAAGTAAATAAAATACGAACAGTTTTCTTCCATCTTAATTCTTAATCTTAATCTTATTCTTATCTTTCTTCTTTGTTTTTCCTGGTCTTTCTTATTGTTATTGTTCTTAAAAATTACCAATACATAGCACTTAAGCGTGTAGGGTTCAGCTAATGTAAGTAGGAGGAAAGTATTTGGAGTAGCTTTTATTAGGATAATATGATATCACATTTATTGATTTGCATGGTTGTAAACACTCGATAATAGATATATAAGTATTTAGAGACTTAAAACATACTTGGTGTTTGAGCTAGAAGAAGTTTTCCTTTATTTTGTGAACATTTAATTAATTAAGACTAATCACTTCTGCAATTCTGACAAACTAAATGCTCTTAAGGAATCGCATATATCACTATCCAACCTTCCAAAGTTTATGAAAAGAGCCAAATACAACATTTTTAACTTTACTATCTAAGTCATTTTCCTTAATTAGTGTATATATAATAATTAAGGGCCTGCACTCTGAGCATTAATTTTTTGATTTATTTTATATCGTGATTAATAGTACATGTTTTATATTTATCTCTATTAAAATTTAGAAATGTTGCGAAGGCCGCCATTCCATTTGCAATATTCCACATCAAAATCGATTTAATATTAGTGTTCAAATGCAAATCATAATCACAGTTCCGTCATGGTAAAGATATGTACGTTATCATTAAAATTGTGACGCAGTGTTAAGTATATTTTTATTCTTTATTAAAGATCTCAAATTTAAATTTTGTGTCTAAAATCATGTTTGATAGAAAGCGTTGTACTCCCGAGACTTCTAAACAGATGTTTTTGGAACATACATGTGTAATCTCCAAGTATGTTCTTTGATAAGCTTATTTGTTGGATTCCATTTTTCTAATTTCTTCCATTATTAATATACAAGTTTATTTTCAACAACTACATTCACACGGACATAAAAATAAAAATAAATAATTTTTTGGCTTTCTTTCCCTTAGGAAAGGAAGCCTAGTATCTCTTAAAAATCCAACTTTGGATTAATCCTAAAATTACAATAATTAAAATGGTACATAATTTTGAGCATCATGTAGTGGAGATTCAGTAAAAGTAGGAGGAACCATAACAGAAGAAGAAACCTTAAACCTTTTGCTTCTTGATGATCCTTCATTAGTACTAGTGCTACTCATAATATCTGGACTACTAATCCACCCAGCCATTAATGGATCTGATCCAACAAAATACTCACTTCCATCTGATCCATAATTATCACAATCCAGCCCAAGTTGCCTAAAAGCAGCCCATTCACTACTACAATCAGACACACTTGATGAATTTTCCCAAGACGAATCATTATTGTTATTGTTATTGTTATCGTTTTATTTTTATCAGTTACGTCAAGTGGAAGTACTCTAATACTTGGTTGCACAACTTTATTCATGTCCACATGACGATGATTTTGGTATTGTTGATCATAATTATTCTTGAAATGGAAAATCCTAGCAAATGTGAAATGATCACTTACTCTAGTAATACTCTTGGATGATGAAGACTTATTTTCTGAATTTCTAGCCATGATGCTTTGTAAATTCTTACTTAATTTTGCTTTTATCGATGAAAAGCTAAGACCATTTTTACTATGCAATATATTCGATTGATCCATATCGGAATTTGGAGTAGTAGAAGCGAAATTGGTCCGTGCATTTTCGCCTCTTAGGGCTCGGGCAGCTTCATCGTAGGCATGAGCAGCTTCTTCAGGAGTATCGTATGTTCCTAGCCATAATCTCACACGTTGAGACGAGTCTTTATCTCGCAAATCCAATCTTCAAGAGAGGTTCGTGTCTGACCTACCACTACCAATTTCTTGTTATTGATGATTTCTTTGGTTCTGTTGATGATGATTTCGTGGTGTTGGTGTTGGTTGTGATGGTGGTTTTCGTGTTTTCTAAATGTGTAGCCATTAATTAAGGGGAAATAGTACTACTACTATAGTTGTTGACAAGAGAAGAAAGTATTGTACTATAAGGTGTAGTGTTGCCAATCTTGCACTATAAATAAGGGCGCTTTAAAGAACTATTGAGACATTGAGGCTGAGCAAGTGTTGTTACGGTGTCCGAGTCAGGATTTTTTACTCAAAGAACTATAATTAAGGTATTTTAATATATATTTTCTCCGTCTCATATTAGTTGATCATTTTTCACTTTTAAAAGAATGCTTTCTTGATTTAGTAAAATGATCAACTAACTATTTTTAGTGAGATGATCAACTAATATGGAACAGATGGAGCATAACATGAAATAATTTTAAAATATTGTGCTCCCTAATTCTTCCCTAGGGGTGATCTAAGCGTCAATTAATAAGTGGAACAAGATGAAGGTTTAAATTTGAATAGATATGAAAGAACGTATGTAATTTTATTTTCATCTGTGTAAGTTTTGATAGACGGAATTATCATGTGCCGGTAGGAAGTAGGAAGCAATCCAAAGTGCTTAATCCTAATTAATTTTTAAAAAAGAGGTCAATTGAGGGCCCGAATGCTAAAGTATATACCCCGCCTCTCAATTATTCGTTTGTTGTTTTGCTATTAGTTTTAGTGATCAATCATTTGCATTATACATGTAGTATACTTGGCAGAATGAATACATGTCTTGGCTTGACATGCAAAGACGTAGCTATTAGAAACTCTTAGAAGCATATTGAACTCATAAACAAATACATTAATCATCCATGTAGAAACAAGGGTGAATTGATATGTACAAACACCAACTTGACGTGCTATTAAACTATTTAATTAATTAACCTTAAGAGGCAAGGATGTAGGGGAATCATGGAAATGGTAATGATGCAACTTGCTTCTCATTTGATCTGAAATATAATAATTAAACTTTATATTGTCTTCTTTCTATGGGTTTCTTTAATTAGTAACACCTGATCTTGTTTGAATTTATAGCATTCTCAAAACATTAGGTGGCTGAATCTTTAGATTACCACATATAAATAGAAGATAAACTAATTAAAGGCAGGCAGCTCTCAATTGTCCAAGCCTTGTGTTTGAGTTAAAATTAAAGTTAAGATTCAGTTACTAATGCATGATATAGTTATTTTAAATTTATGAATCCATGAAATATAAATTCTTACGTCGTGTTTCTGCTAGGGATAAATACATTTTTTTTACCAAACATAAAAGAAGACAAATTAGTGAAGGGATTTTGAGTGGAGAAAACGTTTTTGGAACGTTGGATTTGGTAGCACCAATTATATTGATTAGTGAAGGGCCCTCTAAAGTCCTCATCTTTCTGTCTTTTTTCTTCTGTCCTTTTTTCCTCTTTTTATCAGAAAAATTCCTATTCCTTCATGGATTAATTAAGTATAAGTATGTATTAATATTATAACTTTGGGTAGGATAAGTTACATTAATTATATAGTAGATGTATATTTAGTGACTAATGATTTTTGTCTCATCCATTGATTCCTTCAATTTCATATCAGTACTCCTCATTATTAAGAGGACTCTATATATATGAAGATTATTTATGAGGTCATCCATCAAAGTGTGGAAGAAATAGGAATTAACGGAGTACTTTATATTATTCCACATTAATATTACAATAGTCTTTGTTGGTTCGTATGCTCTCCAATTTAGTTTATATATAAGTAGATATTTGAATTTGTTTAAAGTTGAATAATAGATACAAATGTTCTATATGATATAATACAAGTCAGCTCGAAGCATTTCATGTAAATTGTCACGTAGAATATATGTGTCTACTTTTTAAATTTTATTTAAATTTAAATGTGTTACTTGTGCACTTCCAAAACTAAAAGACAAATATCTGCCGGAATCAATTTAAAATGCACTAATAGTACCGATTCAATTTTATTACTCTCTGTCGTAATTAATTAACACATGCTTCCGAATAAAGGAAAAAACTTCTAATTTACATAAACAAATCGTACATATTTACATAACTACTCCCTCCGTCCATAATTGTTTGTCATGTTAAGGTCATGCATACCTCTCAAGGAAAATTTAACACAAGATGTAATTTGACTAATATAACCTTACCATATCAAGAATATCAAAAGTGTACCTAACTTTTCAATTGAACTACGCTATCATTAAGAGTAAATTTGAAAAAAAGTGACTAATTATTTCTTAATTATTTAAATTGATAATTAATTTTGAACATTTATTTTTAATATACCTGTCAAACACTAAGACATTAACAGTAGAATGAGAGATAAACATAGTAAGTGTATTAAAATGTCTGTAAATCAGTGTTTGGTAGCACATACTAGTCTTTCCAACGTTCACTTTGATAATATCACAAGCTAATTATAATAAGACTTAATTAGCCGCTCTCTCATCTAACATCATTTATTAGTTCCTCAATCATTGTAATTGGGATTTAGTACATAAGGTTTGCCATAATTAACCAAAGCTTAAAATCAACTTGCTTTTGTTGGCTATTCCATCATTAAATTTAATTAATATATATATTCATGTGTGGAGACCACCACTTAAGCTGCAATTTTATGAAAAGGCAAACATTGGACTTATTTGAAGAGTTGAACTTATCAATTATCAACGATCCGTTTGCATTATTGTTTTTCTTGATCACAAAAGGAATTAAAGTGTGTCACTTTATGAAGGTATATTAGCTACGTAGAATTTAGTTTGATCATTACTATCACAATTTAATATATATTGGTGATTAAAGAATGAAAATGTTTTTTTTATGAAAATCATATAACATATTCAATAAATTTGTATAGAAAAAATGATACTTTTTTTTTTAATATAGATGAAATTTACAAGTGAATGTATGCATCTGTGGATTAATTGTGATGAGATGCGGACTTGTGACAATAGGATTATAGCATATTGTTAAAAGATGGCTGAGGACAAATTTAACAAGAATGGTTTTTAAATTTTGTATATATGTGAACGTACCACGAGGAATAATTTTATATTTGTGTAGTTTTAATTCGATAGGAAAATTTGAAAAAAAATAATTTTTTTTGAATATTATACTATTAAATGTAGAATTTTATTATCTGAAAAGTTGAAATTAAAAAAAAAATCATTTTAAAAAAAAGACATTTCTTTAAACAAACTAAATAAGAAAAGCGGGACAAACATGGAATAAGAAAACTAATAGAGCCGAGAGGAAAAAAAAAGAATCTTGGTAGAATGATGGTCAGCTTCTTGATTATGTAGTTTATAACAAATAATCCATCAGCTAAAAGAAAATTTAGTGAAAAATACATGTAGTTAATTATATTTAAAAATTATAAGTTTGACCAATATATTGTATCCATTAATGAAAGGTATCAGATTCCATAGTTCAGGAGGAGGTTTGGAACCTTGTAGCATAATGAAATTAATTTATCGAGCTAACTTTTTCTATGTAATTTAAGTATTTATTACTATCTTGTAAGGGCGTTCAATATTATTATAGTTACAGTATGTTTTTGCTAGTAATTTTGTACGGTGAATTATCACCAAAAGTAGCAGCACAATCTCACCTAGTTGAATGTTGGTCAGCTTCTCCATTATGTAGACAATTTAAATATTCCAACAAAAAGAGAGGGGAAAGTTATATAAATATATTATAATAAAAAAATATTTAACATTTATAGTAATAATTTTTTTTTATTTGATCATTTTTAATTTATTTATAATATTACAAAGAACAATTTACTATTCACATAATACAAGTTTTAATGACGGATAATACATTTATCACATATTTTTATACACTTAATGTATCAAATTTTTACCAAACAAACATAATATATTTCAAAAAATATATAATTAAATATATTGCAACACAATTTAGCTTTTAATTTATATATAAATTGAATATAATATTGTCATAAATAATAATAATAAACATATCGTTAAAAGCAATAATTATTTATTGAAATGTACTAATTCATCGAATTTTTCCAAAAGGGATATAATTAGTGAAAAGGTAGTTAATTTAAAAATTACAACCTTGACTAATATATTGTAATCATTGAAGACCATGATTTATCAAGATAGCTGATGCAATCATCCACCTTGCACTTTCTTAAAAATATATACAAATGAGTATGACAAAGTCATGTTATTATGTGACTAAAAAGTAGTACAAAAAGTTTAAATTTTATGTGCACTAGTATATAGGCATGAATCCTAAGCTCTTTACTAATATAAACAGATTCAATATTTAAACTTTATTTTTCTCATTTGTAATGAATTTGTTTTTTCGATAAATTTTTGAAAGATTTTTTTTTTATTTTAAACATCTCGTAAGATTAAAGATTGACTTAATAAGATGTAGTCACATAATAAGATTCATTATGTCTGATTGTTGAAGTAACTAAGACTTATTTCAGCAGACAAGGTAGTAGAGAAGTCATAGTGAGCAAAACAATGAATCCATAAATGAATGAACATTCTTCTTTCTTGTTATGAGCCCAACCCAATTTAGATATTGAAATCTGGCCCACAATAACACTTTCAGAATGAGTAACATAAGTGGAGAAATTTCCCACTAGATTTGCCTAAATAAAGTCAATGGTACAAAGAGTGACATATATAAAAAAGAGAAAACATTATCCCAAATTAGTAAACACTTAGCACCCATTTAAGCAAAAAAGGTTGAAAGTAGAAGCACACAAACAAATCACCTAGACAATTCAGAATCTTTGTCATTCTTTCACTAAGGAATCTTTAAGAATCCACTTTCTTTTTTATACACTCATTTGCAACTTTCATTTCCATCATTTCTCAAAAAGTTTATACCCTTTTAGGCCTCTCAAAATCTTCCTCAATCCTATGCTTATCCATTTCAATTTGTTTGACTAAATAACCGTTTTAATTTTAACTTTTTACCTTATATATTTAAAATTTTAAAATTAAAAAATATTTTAACGTGTTTGATATATTTAATTTTTTTAATTTCTTCTCGAATCAAAATAAATCAAATAAATTGAAATATTTTCGAATATCAATAAACCATGGTGAGGGGGGTGGGGTAACTGGAGTGGATCCCACTGATATATAAGTCCAAAGAAGCAAGGCCAAAGGAACAGAAAGAGTCTACACATCTTCTCTCATCCACACTATCCATTATGGCCCTATTCTTGGTCTTAATTCTTTTAACTTAGAGTCCACCCAAAGAGATTAGGATTCAATGTGAGATGGGATTTTTTTTTTCCCCAAAAAAATGTATTTTTTTGTTATTTGAAAAAAAAAAACTTGAATTTTTAAGGTGAATCTCATTCTGGATGTTGGTATTTGTACTCCTTTCGTTAGTTGTTAAGTGACCATCTCTATTGCTTTTTTCTTTGTTTTTTTCAGGTGGATCTATTCAAATAATTGGTCTTTGTAAAAATATAATCTTTTTTACTTTTCATTTTGGCTCTTTCTTTGACTAGATGTTCTTCATTTTGCTTCTACCCTCATTCTTGAATTGATAATTAGTGGTATTGGGGAAAGGAAAATTAGTTGAAGAGGAAGAAGCAAAGTGGGGTTGGGATGTTTGGGTCTGGCATGAATCTGATAACCACAATAATTGGTTTTGGGATGAGTGCAACTTTTATTGTGTTTGTCTGTACTAGACTGATTTGTGGTAGGATAAGCAGGAGGCAATCAAGGCAAATGTTTGAAATTGAATCAGGGATTGATCTTGAACAGGTAGGTTTTGCTTAAATTACTACTTATTCTTAGTTCCTAGTCAATGTTTATCAAAGTTGTTGATTCATTCAAGAAGATTTTTCTGATTTTGTAGATAATTGTGTTAGAGCTACAACTGTTTAGTACTTAGTCCATTTGTTTATTCTGTTTTGGTTTTGTGTAGAATGATTTAGGATTTGATGTCTTAAACTTTTTTCTAGATTGACTTGCTGGTTTTCACAAAGATTTACCAAAAAAATAAATAAATTTTGTGATCATGGAAACAGAAGGTGGAAAAATGTGATTATAGTATCACTGACTATCCTATCTGAGTAAAGGGAGCTGCAGAAAATCACTAAAAATCAAGACTGATTAGTCAATGTGGAGGGTCTGTATTTTGTAAGAGTGCTTAGATTGCATGTTTCTGCTTTCAGAATTTAGTTCTTTGGTTGCATTCTGAATTAAGTCATTGCTTGTGCTTAATTATCATGAACAATTATAGCCTGTTTGGCGAAGCTTTTGGGAGAAAATGAATGTAGGGAGTTGCAGAAGTTGTTTTAGTCGAAGCTCAACAAAGTACTAGCTTTTAGGGAAAAACTTGTCAAATACTAATTGATGCTCAAAGTGCTTTTTAAATAAATTGGTCAAACACAAATTGTTTCTCACCAAAATTACTTTTTTGAAAAGCGGTTATAGAAAAAGCACTTTCCAAAATAAGCTGAGGTTAGAAGCTTGGACAAACAAGCTATTAGTTTCAAGATGGTATTTTGCGGATGCTGGTCTATGAATAACTTTTTTCTACTGACATTTGTTTCTTTCCGCATATTGCTTCACTGGAATTTATGATATATCTCTTCTAAGCTGTTAAGTGTATGAATTGTGATTTAAGTTGTTATTCCTAGAATTTCCTGACAGATTCACTAATGTTAACCTCTTCTGGCAGCCAGAGCATCGAATTAACGGGCTTGACTCAGTTATGGTTGCTGCAATTCCGACCATGAAATTTCACAGTGAGGCTTTCACCTCCTCAGAAGAAGATACACAGTAAGTGTAGCACCATACACATTGTTTGAGCTATGTGCTACGTGAAATATTTGGCAATTAATATGCATTTGGAGAGATAAATGTGATGAATATTCTGATCTACTATTTATCTAAGCTAGCAGAAATAGGTATAACCATATTAGGATGAAAGAATGAACCCTGTCGTGTTTTATTGGGTTCCCTCTTGTCTATGTTGAACTTTCATACAGGGGATTGGGTGAAACCATAGGTCTGATTGTTCATTGAAGTTATAACAACTCATTCTACCGTCCAGGCTGCTATTTCCTCTCGTCTTCCAGCCTGGTCTTTTCTTTAAAACTGAATAGAGTGTTCTCTGACTAAGTTTGAAAAGTTTGTCCAATGATGAGGCATGCAATTTGAATTTCAGGTGCAGTATATGCTTATCGGAGTACCAGGAGAACGAAGTTCTGAGAATTATGCCCAAATGTGGCCATAGTTTCCATCTTTCATGCATTGATATATGGCTAAGAAAACAGTCTACCTGTCGGTTTGTCGTCTTATGCTACAGGAAATCTGATTGACAACAAAACAAAGGCGAACGGCAATGATTGGCAGGGATAGAAAACTCTGATTAGTTCTGAAATTTCACTTGCGTAGATTCAAGGCAGTGGTTTCTACGTACTGCTGAGCGGTCACAAGGTACTGTAAGTAACAGCAATGAAGCAGTTTCTATTTCAATTAATCATGAAAACCGAGCGTCTTCGGGAAGCAGAAGCAAGGTAAATGAGAAAGGCAAATCATAGACGGTACACACAAGAAATTATGCCCTTATGTTTTTGCTTCAGATGTTTTCATTGTATCAGATCTATTTATTGGCGGACTGACAAAATGGGACTTGATTCTGACAAGAGAATCTGAAGACACAAGGAAGGACACAGAAACTTCTGTAGAGTGAATGTTACCATATAACGGTAGAAGTTCTAGTGCATCTTTTAGATTTCCCAGAAATTTTTTACCAGTTGTGGTATAATGGTTACCTATCCAAAACACCAGTGCATCTAATATATGTTGTTTACAATGTCAAAATTCTCTGTTAATATCCATGTAAAAGAAGGAGTTGGGGTCTAAGTTCTTCTTCATCAGACATTACCAAAGTAGACGACGAAACTATAGTCTTATGAAATTGCTCTAGAATTAGCGCTCATGTGAGGGTCATATATTCTGTAAGGAACATTGAAGGGCCTCCATACACAACTTTTAGTAATTGACAGTCAAGCTATGCTTATAAGTTTTTACCTCACCGCAGTTCTGGTTCTGATAATGGCAATATCAAGGAATATGATGAAACCATAAATGGTGAGCTTCTAGCTTTTTTCTAAAACAGATGATCCAGAAGATGATGCTTTACAGACTGAATTTGCTTTTCAAAATGAGTTTAGATTCTTTGGGATCTCGGACTTTCTTTAATTGGATCCAACTACAACTATATACAATGGATTATATCATTACTAACTACCACAACTACTGTGTGAGGATATTGTTTCTACATTCAATAAAGATCGAATAATTTTGGATAAAAACTTACTCTCATCAAGCGTTTATACCAAATTATTTGCATTTACCATGGTCAACGGATTATGCAAATACAAGTCATGCATCTATTGATTTTGTGTGAATAAATTTTAACTTGGATTTTGTGTATCTAATCATTCAAGTCAGACCTCATTTAAACGGGAAAGTGGATCAAAGTATCGCTACTACTATTTATATGAAACTTGTTGGACAATTAGATGGCTAACTTCAGATTATCACAGATTCTTTGAAACTCACAAGGAAAAAGAACACATATTATACCATTTACTACTACTTTCATCCCAACTTGCTACTTTTTATTCTCTTTTGGAGTATTAAAACACAATGGTAATGTCACCATTACCCACAAATGAGTTTAGACACTTTTTTGGGAGTTGAACTTCAAATTACACGTAAGAATTTAAAAGTATATTTTCACTCTAAATTGGTCGCAAAAAAAATAAAAAATAAATTCAATTGATATTCACGTCAAAATATTTTCAAATATAATTTTATAATAAAACATGAGATCACATCACCCTTATTTAAAAGCACATACAGCAGCAGAAAGATAAAAAAAAAATGAAGAATCAACTATCAAGAACCACTAAAAAAGTGGAGAAATATCTCCAGGCAAAAGAGAGGGCAAAAAATGGCTGTAGCACTCTTGGGGAGTATTTCCTTTTCCTCCTCCATGCCTTCTATATCTTCCCCTTCTCTCCAACATCCTTTCAACTTCAACAAGAACAAACCTCTAATTGGTATGCTTCTTTACAAATTGAACCATTTATTACTTTCATATGCTCATTTAGTTCATGTAATGAAGATATTTTGCGTAAAGATTCCTACTTTTTTGTGCATATCTGTTTCTTTTACTAATACTTCGAACTTTCTTGTTAATTTGTTAATTTGACCGGATGGTTTCAAAGAGCTCATCCTCTGGCCCAACTTCAATGATGGAATTGCCCACTTTATTCTTTTCCTTGTGTTAATTTGAAGTTTAAGGGTTTGGGGTTAACTTGGAGGTGTTGTTTATGGGGCATATGAAGTTTAATCTGTAGGGTGTAATGACTCGTCAAGCAAATTAGATGAATTCAGATAATTATTTTTGTCCCTATATCTCTGTCTCACTATTTGGCTCTATCAGTTGTTGGGATTAGCAGAATAAAACTCCCAAGGATCCATTTTCATGAATGGTTTTATGAAAGAGAGTTAATTTCTACTCACTGAAAAAGGAGTGTAAATTATACTCTTTGAAGTCAAAGAATTTATTTTCTCCGGAGTTACCTAGTACCTATGCTGGGGATGCACCAGGTACTCAGTGAAATTGTTGAGGTGCTCGCTAGTTGGCCCGAATATAACCATCATTAAGAAAAGAATAACAGGAAGTAATTTTCCCCTGCACCCATCATTTTGTTGAATGATGATAACTTATAAATTGATTCAGTTACCACCTTCTTCCTTATGCAAACAAAGGAAAAATTTAATTTCTTTCACATTCTCTGCTATTTTCCTTCTTACACTCTCAATTGCCTTTCTTCCTTTTCCTCCGCTCCAAACAATGTAAGTAATGTAAGTTGTCCTAGCAAAGATTGTTCCTGAGTCTCGACTTATCAAACATATAAGAACTTCACTGAGTGCCTGTTAAGTAACTTCATTTATTGGTCCATTTCAAATCAATAATGATCCTTTCAGGATTTTGTTCCAACTTTTAACATTGTACAAATAGTTTTTTGTCTAAGCATTTTTCTTCCATATGGTTGTTCATTTAGGTAACTGAAAATTGGTTGTGATACTTTATTCTGGAATTTTTAACGTAATCTGAAAATCTAGAATTAATTTTTAAGGTTCTAGACTTCAGCCACTTGAATTCCTACAGTCCTGATTCCTGATACTAAGGGTTAAATGTTGTAGCACAAGTGGTTGCTTCCAGTGCACTTTACAACTTGTTGAACTCATTATAAGTGTGTAAGAAGTTATCGTGATTGTGATTTCGCCTTAAAAGTCTTCACCCTGTACATCTGATTGGTCATGACAATCCATTAAACCTTTATGGTTTCGATTCAATTATGTGCTATCTGCATTCATTAACAAACATTCATTTCCCATATCAAGTTTTACTTCCACTCTTTGGATTCCCACAGGGGGCTGCAGATGACGTGACTTGATCAGTTCCGTGAATGGATACGTCAGAAGGAAAGGCAACAAAGATCAAAGGAATCAGTCCAATTGGTGGTGGGTGCATAAATCGGGCAACTCGTTATGACACTGATGCTGGTTCGTTTTTTGTTAAAACAAACAGGTATTTGATTATGTTTCTCCTGTTTAAACGTAAAATAGATGTGATAGATGGTTGCGTAATATGGTATTATTAAAAGGGGTAGATAGTTGCTTAATATGTTATTGTTAAAAATCTAATCAGGAGTATTGGACCATCAATGTTTGAGGGAGAGGCATTGGGTTTAAATGCTATGTACGAAACAGGGTCAATCCGTGTACCAAAACCATATAAAGTAAGGATGACAGTTTTTTTCTCGTGTCCTAAATCTTTGTAGAAGCTTTCCTCCTCTTCCTCTTGAAAAAAAAGGTTTGTCATTGTATCGCAAGCAAGGGACCCGAGACAACCAACCAGAATACCTCCCAGCACCCACCTCACAATTCTCCAACAACTAACAACTCACCTCCACACCCCACCTACTCTCATCACCATAAAGACAGGAGCTCCCACTCCCCACATACACCCCCCCATTGTCCACCACACTCAGCTGGGTGGATCATTGTGTAGGTTGGATCTCTGCCAACTGGTGGCTCGTATATCATTATGGAATTTATTGAGTTTGGTGCATCTAGAGGCAATCAGGTGAGAGTGATTGTTCATCTTTTCTTCCCATAATTACTATTTCCTTCATATCATTTTCTTTGTTAATTTGGTGATAACATTCAGATATTTGACCATTTTCTGCTTTTCAGTCTGCATTAGGAAGGAAGCTTGCTGAAATGCACAAAGCGGCAAAATCTGAGAAGGGGTTTGGCTTTCACGTTGACAATACTATTGGCAGGTATCATGCCAGGATCATATCTAAATGCTTCCATTATGAGGATGCATTTCGCAAAACCTACTATTTGGTGAATTGCAC